>JASPKZ010003861.1:1132500-2332500 GCA_030220185.1 Diploptera punctata | reverse complement strand
CGGCTCCTTAATTAAGAAGACATATTTGGGAATTATACATTACAGCCAGTACGGCTTTTTCCATGTTATTATTATTGATTTCGTGCATCTCATTGATGGATAAATCATATTTGAAGAGAAAAATTACACGCTCAGACCGGGACTTGAACCCGGGACCCTTGGTTCTCTAGACCAAGTGCTCTACCAACTGAGCTACCTGAGCAAGTACCGATCTAAACGCAAATCTTTCTCTATATACATTGTAATTCCCTTCCACCAAATGCTATGAAGCCATGCTTCTATCTTGCAAAATGGCGGCTCCTTAATTAAGAAGACATATTTGGAATTATACATTACAGCCAGTACGGCTTTTTCCATGTTATTATTATTGATTTCGTGCATCTCATTGATGGATAAATCATATTTGAAGAGAAAAATTATACGCTCAGACCGGGACTTGAACCCGGGACCCTTGGTTCTCTAGACCAAGTGCTCTACCAACTGAGCTACCTGAGCAAGTACCGATCTAAACGCAAATCTTTCTCTATATACATTGTAATTCCCTTCCACCAAATGCTATGAAGCCATGCTTCTATCTTGCAAAATGGCGGCTCCTTAATTAAGAAGACATATTTGGGAATTATACATTACAGCCAGTACGGCTTTTTCCATGTTATTATTATTGATTTCGTGCATCTCATTGATGGATAAATCATATTTGAAGAGAAAAATTATACGCTCAGACCGGGACTTGAACCCGGGACCCTTGGTTCTCTAGACCAAGTGCTCTACCAACTGAGCTACCTGAGCAAGTACCGATCTAAACGCAAATCTTTCTCTATATACATTGTAATTCCCTTCCACCAAATGCTATGAAGCCATGCTTCTATCTTGCAAAATGGCGGCTCCTTAATTAAGAAGACATATTTGGGAATTATACATTACAGCCAGTACGGCTTTTTCCATGTTATTATTATTGATTTCGTGCATCTCATTGATGGATAAATCATATTTGAAGAGAAAAATTATACACTCAGACCGGGATTTGAACCCGGGACCCTTGGTTCTCTAGACCAAGTGCTCTACCAACTGAGCTACCTGAGCAAGTACCGATCTAAACGCAAATCCTACTCTATATACATTGTAATTCCAATGTATATAGAGAAGGATTGGAATTACAATGTATATAGAGTAGGATTTGCGTTTAGATCGGTACTTGCTCAGGTAGCTCAGTTGGTAGAGCACTTGGTCTAGAGAACCAAGGGTCCCGGGTTCAAGTCCCGGTCTGAGTGTATAATTTTTCTCTTCAAATATGATTTATCCATCAATGAGATGCACGAAATCAATAATAATAACATGGAAAAAGCCGTACTGGCTGTAATGTATAATTCCCAAATATGTCTTCTTAATTAAGGAGCCGCCATTTGCAAGATAGAAGCATGGCTTCATAGCATTTGGTGGATGGGAATTACAATGTATATAGAGTAGGATTTGCGTTTAGATCGGTACTTGCTCAGGTAGCTCAGTTGGTAGAGCACTTGGTCTAGAGAACCAAGGGTCCCGGGTTCAAGTCCCGGTCTGAGTGTATAATTTTTCTCTTCAAATATGATTTATCCATCAATGAGATGCACGAAATCAATAATAATAACATGGAAAAAGCCGTACTGGCTGTAATGTATAATTCCCAAATATGTCTTCTTAATTAAGGAGCCGCCATTTGCAAGATAGAAGCATGGCTTCATAGCATTTGGTGGATGGGAATTACAATGTATATAGAGTAGGATTTGCGTTTAGATCGGTACTTGCTCAGGTAGCTCAGTTGGTAGAGCACTTGGTCTAGAGAACCAAGGGTCCCGGGTTCAAGTCCCGGTCTGAGTGTATAATTTTTCTCTTCAAATATGATTTATCCATCAATGAGATGCACGAAATCAATAATAATAACATGGAAAAAGCCGTACTGGCTGTAATGTATAATTCCCAAATATGTCTTCTTAATTAAGGAGCCGCCATTTGCAAGATAGAAGCATGGCTTCATAGCATTTGGTGGACGGGAATTACAATGTATATAGAGAAGGATTTGCGTTTAGATCGGTACTTGCTCAGGTAGCTCAGTTGGTAGAGCACTTGGTCTAGAGAACCAAGGGTCCCGGGTTCAAGTCCCGGTCTGAGTGTATAATTTTTCTCTTCAAATATGATTTATCCATCAATGAGATGCACGAAATCAATAATAATAATAATAATAATAATAATAATAATAAAATAATAATAATAATAGATGTAAAAAGATTACCGAAATAATTTATCCGAAATACTGATTCAGTGAAAGACCTGTCCTCGGGCAGAATTACTATGGATGGACGTACAAAAAATGTAAAATAAAATGTACGTACAACAATGTGTACAAAATCCGGACTCTACTAATGATCTAAGTTGTTGGAATCGTTAAATAAAAACAGGCTACTAACTAGGAATCACATCTTGAAAAAATATAATCTTACCTTTTTTCTAGAGAATGGATTGGCCAGTTTTAAGGAAGGAAGTCTAGACCCTTTGCTTGGCGGTGTTTGTTCCGTCTCTGTTGTCTCTGTCGCATTGACCGTGGCCGCCACACAGGGAGGTTCTTGTAACAGATCTTTACCTTCTTCTACGTCTAATTCACCTTCCTACAACAATTGAAACAAAGTTGTAGCAACAAAGATAATCAAGTTTGCTTATTATGCATCAATTGATTAAATTAATAAGCATTCCACGGCCGGTGTTATTTAACTCGTGCCCCAAATGGGAGCCAATGACCAATCACGTTTCAATGAATTTTGTTTTAATTCAATGACAGTCGTGTTTCACCTCACTATTTATCGAATTCTCTTTGCCACCTCCTGTTTCTGTGATAAAGAAAGCTCCTCCTTTTTAATATTCTGAATATTTCAGAGCATTATTTTGCTGACTGTCCAACAAATACATGGAATATAGCAAATAATGAACAGATTTTTTCGAAGTACACATTTGATAACTGTGTGTTCAATAATTGTGTTTTTAAATAATGATTTTACTGAGTTGTTTACTAAAAAAATAAATTAGTAACCTATAATGTTGGTTTGATGTGTTTAATTTTTGCTCCACCAAAGTGCAGTCTTACAACATTGTGATCTTATTTGACAATAAATAATATGATCTAGTTGCAGTGAATAAACAAATGATACATAACCATGTTTTCAAACATCGTCGTTTACATTAAATATATAAATATTTTAAAATACCGGCAACTATATTTAAATAATGATTTGTGAGTAAACAGCTTAATTTTATTCGTTAAATAGTCCTAACAAATGCCACTCTTGATTTCCAAATCCTCTAGATAAATCCATTCGTTACTTCGTGACTCGTGAATTTATCGATGATTTAGAAATCACTCATGACATTATTTTTATGATAGTTTTCGGTGTTGGATGAGTTAGTCAGACTACGTGATATCTTCTTCTTTCGAAGCTGCTCCTGAAAATGTTATAAACATTCGACAAGGAATGAAAATCCAAGCATTGGAGACATATCTCTGCATCTGGAGTACCTCAAACCCAAAAATATTCAAAATAGATTTTAATTATGTTTCCGCTGAACTAAAATATTACCGCAGTTTTCTTACAGTTTGCAAATGGACTTTGGTGGTGGAGGCGGCGGTGATATAATATTATTTATACTGGCAGAGTTAAGAGCATAACGTCTTCTCTTCCACTGAACTACCACAAATACAAGGGGAGATTTACAATAAAATTATATATACAATTTAGTCTATTTAAAAAAAAGTCATAAAAATTATAATGTAGAATTCATGTATGTTTACACATAGAAATACATTATATAATGTAAATGGAAAACTAATGACAAATGAGGGAAATTTTGAAGAAGTGGCTGAATTCAAATACCTGGGAACAATAATCACAAATAGGAATGAGATGAACAAAGAAATTAAAAATAGGCTTAACTCTAGAAATGTATGCTATTATGCATTACAGGGCCCCCCAACATGGACTCTTACTTTAAGGGAGGAATGGAGATTAGGAATATTCGAGAATAAAGTTGTTAGCAAAATTTTTGGACCGAAGAGGCATGAAAAGACATACGAATGGAGAAGACCACACAAAAGTGAACTACATGATCTTTATAGGAAATCAGATATAATAAGAACAGTTAAGTCTCGTAGATTGCGGAGGGCAGGACATGTGGCACGAATGGGGAATGAAAGACATGCATGGAAGCTTCCTGTAGGAAAACCAGAGGAAAAACGCCCAGTTGGTAGACCAAAAATGAGGTGGAAAAATAACATTAACCAAGATTTGAGGGAAGTAGATTATACAGGGAATGATTGAAAACATAGTTCAGGATAGGGATGTATAGAGAGCGCAGCCATTAACCAACTTTTCTCTGTGGGTCGACCTTTTCGGAGATGGCGGGAGACCGTAACGGACCACTGGGCCTAATACTTGAAAGGACGATGATGATGATGATTTCTCTTCATTATTAATAAAGTTTTTGAAATGTTCAGAATATCTTGTGTTGAATATTCTTGTTATTTTGCCTATGTAGAACTTTTCGCAGTCATCGCACTTTAGTTTATAAACGCCTTTATTTTCATATTCATTTGTTATTTCTGTTTTGTTGGACATAATGTTGTTAAGTTGTTATTAGTTTTGAAGGCGATTTTAATGTCAAGTTTTGCCAAACACATACAGAAACAGGTCATCAGTTCGATAAAATCGACAACTCTACGTCAGTACTACACAGAGAGTATAACCACAACACAATCAGCATCCTTGAAGATATAGAGATTCTAAAGGAAGCAAAGAATATAGGCCTACTGAATGAAAACACACCCGCAGATATAAACCCGTTGTACAACCTGTACAACATCAGTACCAGTAAAAATTCAGAAGATCAAACATTGATTTAGAAATGTCTCCATATTGGAACTATTTAATAATTTAGCTGAGGACGACTGACTTACCAGATACCAATTTTATATTTAACATCTTATTCAGTTATTAGCATGTTATTTTGCATTCAAATTGACTGTATATGTTTCCAAAACGATAAGATATTAAAAAGTATATGATATCCATCCATCCATAGTAATTCTGCCCGAAGGCAAGTCTTTCACTGCAATCATAGCATTTTCATGCTATGCTTTGCAGCTTTACTAGGGAATTGTAGGTGAGGTAGCTTCCCGTTGCTTTCCACACCGATGAAGGATGGTGATAATGATGATGATTATGGCCATATGATTTCGGGGACCGATTGGGCCTTAAAGTTTTCCTGACATTTGTCTTACAGGTGAGGAAAACTCCGATAAAAACCTCACCCAGAAAAACTGCCCCGACCGGGGATCGAACCCGGGCCCGCTGCGTGATAAGGCAGCACACTACCTCGGGACCACAGCGGTGGACTGTAATGATATCCATCCATAGTAATTCTGCCCGAAGGCAGGTCCTTCACTGCAATCATAGCATTTTCATGCTATGCTTGCAGCTTTACTAGGGAATTGTGTAGGTGTGGTAGCTTCCCGTTGCTTTCCACACCGGTGAAGGATGATGATAATGATAATGGTAAGGATGATGGCCATATGAATTCGGGGACCGTTTGGGCCTTAAAGTTTTCCTGACATTTGTCTTACAGGTGAGGAAAAACCCCGATAAAAACCTCACCCAGAAAAACTGCCCCGACCGGGGATCGAACCCGGGCCCGCTGCGTGAGAAGGCAGCACGCTACCTCGAGACCACAGCGGTGGACTGTATATGATATAATCAAGGTAATTACCTCAAATGAGCATTAAGCGTTTTTTTTTCGTTTTCCCAAAAATTTGTAGTGTGTCAGATCTCTTTTTGAGGCAACTATTAAATTATTGGGAAGTTGGCGTTATTACAGCGAGGGACTACATTAGCAACCACATGCCATAAATGTAGAGTGTGCAAGCCCCCATCACTAAGCACAATACTCATTTTCTCACGCATTTCAGCTCAGCCATTTCTCGAAATGAATTGCACTTCTACATGCTCCAGTGACACCAACCCAAAAATTTGTCTCCGCGTTAACAACCTTTGTTCTGGTACACAAAGGAACCCTAATCGCCCGTTGACAATAACCTCTCTTCGTATTCACACCCCAGCGCCCCAGATCAGTCAGGCGTATTCAAGGTCGAATTTTACTTGTTTTAAAATCTAAAGTTTCTCACTTGAATGTTAGGGAAAGCCTGGCACTACACTAATCAAGTCCTGATCAAAACTTTTGAGCAAAGATTTTGATAAAAATTCTTCTTTTTCCAATATAGGCGTTTAATTTCTTTGTACATCTCGTTCCTATTTGTAATTGCTGTTCCTAGATTCAAATACCTAACAATAATTACAAATAGGAATGAGATGTGCAAAGAAATTAAACATAGGTGTAATTCTGGAAATGCGTGCTATTATGCATTACAGGGACTCTTGTCGCCCCAACTGCTTTCAAAAGACGTTAAACTGAAAATATATTTAAAACTATTATTCTACCAGTTATATTATATGGATGCGAAACATGGAATTTTATTTTAAGGGAGGAAAGGAGATTATGAGTATTTGAGAATAAAGTTCTTAGGAACATTTTTGGGCTAAAAAGAGATGAACAGAGAGGTGAATGGAGAAAACTACATAATAGTGATCTACATTATATGTATAGGAAGCCAGATATAATAAGAACAGTTAAGTCTCGTAGACTGCAATGGGCAGGACATGTGGCACGTATGGGGGATGAAAGAAGTGCATGGAAACTTCTTGTAGGAAAAACCACAGGGATAACGCCCAGTTGGTAGACCAAGAATGAGGTGGGAGAATAACATTATCCATGATTTGAGGGAAGCAGATTATATAGGGGATGATTAGAAAACATTAGCTCCGAGATAGGGATGTATGGAGAGCTTATCTCCGCGCGGCCATGAACCTACTGGTTCGATAGAGCCAGTGAGTTAGTTAGGCGTTTATCTTCTCATAGTTTACCTCTACTCTGTCTTTCCACCTTCACCTCGGTCGGCCTGTGTTTCTTTTTTCCAGTTCGGAATTTATCTTCGCTACTTTCACAGTTCTATTATCAGTTAATTAAATTAAATGGTCATTCAATTCTATCCTCCTTACGATAAAACGGTATGATTAAAACTAATATTATACAATGTATCAGAAACGTGGGCGAACGTAGTAGCCTGTACATAGGGTGTCCCAAGACTGCCAAGACTTAAAGGAGGGTTTTTATTTTCTCAAAATCAAATACTCATATCCTCTATTTTATTTTCTGTTTGACCTTAATAACTCAAATAACAAATATTATTACGATTGGATCATGACAAGCCGTGCCGACTTCATGCCAAACATAAGACATGAAAATTTATAGGCCTACTGGGTTAGTATGTAATAGAAGGATTCTACAATTAAAAGTTTATTTAGTAAATAAACGTACAACTATTTACTGTTTTACAGTAAAAAAACTTCTTTTTTCAAATGCCCCAGGTTTGTCTTTCGACATTCCTGGTTTCTCTCCTGGCATGGCGTTCTAGTAACCAACTTCTGAGGTTGGGGCGCCTGGAAGGCGGGGTTACGTTGCCCCGATGATATGATGGTTGATGCTGATGATAATGGTGCTCCAGGAGAGTCCCTAATCCTAAGCTTAACCTAAGATGAATATGAATGATGATGATTGCGATGGCCATATGATTTCGGGGACCGTTTGGGCCTTAAAGTTTTCCTGACATTTGTCTTACAGGTGAGGAAAAACCCCGATAAAAACCTCACCCAGAAAAAACTGTCCCGACCGGGGATCGAACCTGGGCCCGCTGCGTGACAAGGCAGCACGCTACCCCGAGACCACAGCGGTGGACAGTATAAAAACATTATTGTTTACATTTCATTCGCCTTAGTTAGCAAGTACTGACACGTTTCGAAGCAAGTCGGCACGTGTTGCCGTGGGCCTTACGTACACCAAATTGTTGTTTTAACATTATACAAATACATTAAGAAGGTACGCGTTAAAAATAAAATACTTGGATGTTTTGAGACACTCTGTGTAATACAATCATAACTTCATAATTGTTAATGCAGAATTAATAAGTTTTGTTTTTGACTTAAACAATGAACAACTTTCTTTTATTTCTAAAAATAATTATTTTTTTAAATGTTATAGTTTAAAATGAAATAAATAGGAAAATTTGAAGAAAAAAAATGTATATAATAAGGTTTGGTGATTTCTGTATATGTTGCTCTTTTGATATGAAATACTAGAATCGGGGTTCGACCTGTTGTCAAGTAAAATGACGAAATTTTGTGAAACATGGACACCTACATATAAGGAAGAAATAAAGAAATAAGGGGCTAAACTTTACAATTTGTGACTCAACTCTTTTAATTCCTCCATAAACTTCTGTTAAATTTTATTCTTAGGGTCTCATTTTACAAATTACTTCTCACCATTTACCATGATTTTTACATTTTTTCTAACTATTATTTCAGTATATTTTTCTATGATATTTAACTACATGGGGCACGCCGTAGCGTAGTGGTTAAAGCACTGCGCTACAAGTCGGAAGGTCTGATCCGATTGAGGGTATTTCCACTTTTCAGCGGTTGCCCTTTTACCAGCCGGCTGCTGGCCCTTCACATCCACATGTGTCAATCACAGAGGTAGATGATCAACAGCCAGTGTAGGGGTGACATGTGGTTAGCATGTCGAGTCCCCCAGCCGTTATAGCTGGTTCCTCAACCTGGAGCCGCTACTTATTGTAGCTACCCAATTGCCTCACGATGCTGGGTGGGCACCGGTCCCATACTGACCGAAATACCATGAGAAAATTTCTTCCCCCATGGAGACTCGAACCAGCGCAAGTCCCGTAGCTCTGCGCCAAGGCTTCCTACCTTAACCGCTCGGCTACGGCGCGGGACCAAGTCGGAAGGTCGAGGGTTCAATTACCGGTGGGGTCAGGATTTTTAAACTGACTAAAACTTTCTGGCGGCACTATGGCCCTGGGGTCGACTCAGCCTCCAACGAAAATGAGTACCAGACGCTTGTTCTGGGGGTGAAGGCGGCCGTCACGCAGGGCTGACAACCCGGCTGACATCAAGTGCCGATTGTCTAGAAAAAGTGGGAGACTTAACCTTCTACTACCCCAAGGGCCTCCCGAGGCCTGTAGTGGGATTGCTTTTTATTTAACTACATAGCATCAAGACGAGGCAGCCATATTGATTCTAACTAATGTTCTATGTAACAACAACGACGTGTTCCAGTGCAGTCAACATAGAGTATGTACTAATTAACTGTACACATATACTTCATAATTTCAGAACTTATTATTTATTTTTGGGCGTAGCATTCCTTCACAGGTTAGAGTGCTTTAATTGCGTTAGGTTAGCTTTTAGGTTGGTCTTTCACAGTTTAGAGTACTTAAATTGCATTAGGTTAGCTTTTAGGTTCGTTAATTAACGTGTTTATGTTGGCTGCATCCCGCGATTCCATAGTGTTTGTTGGCGCATGCGCATGATGTATGATTGAAAAAAAAATGTCGCGTCACATGTTGTAAAGTATTTCTGAAATAAGTTGAAAGTTTTGGGAAATGGGGGTTTGAGGAGAATATTCAGAGCAAAGATGGTAATGGAGGTGTTGTGTAATGTGTGTACGGTAGCGTTTGATTGGTTGAAAGATTAAATATAAAACTCCTGGCGCGACAGGCTTAGATGGCCCTTAGCCTACCAGCCGGCTGCTGGCCTAATATCCACATGTGTCAATTACAGAGGTAGATGATCATCAGCCACTGTTGGGGTGACATGTGGTCAGCATGTCGAGTCCCCCAGCCGTTATAGCTGGTTTTCTCAACCTGGAGCCGCTACTTATTGTAGCTACCCAAATGCCTCACGATGCTGGGTGGGCACCGGTCCCATACTGGCCGAAATACCATGAGAAAATTTCTTCCCCCGTGGAGACTCGAACCAGCGCAAGCCCCGTAGCTCTGCGCCAAAGCTTCCTGCCTTAACCACTCGGCTACGGCGCGGGACGAAAGATTAAATATGTATAGGTTAATTCTGTAGATTGAAAGATTAAATATGGTTGTGATAGGTAATTATGATGATTGTGGTTACGTTGAAATCTCGAATTCTTGATGAATTAAAAGATGAAGTTGTAACAGAAACAAAGCGTAGTTTATTATTCAACTATATGTGCGTCTGTCCCCGACCACACATACAAATACAAAAGCCAAGATTCTTCGACTCGACTAACGTATGGGACTAATGTCCCGGACAGTGTAGGGTCTTATTTTCTGTGCCCTCTTTGTCCAATGATATAAATATGGGATGGGTATATTCAAAGGTGTTTCCTTACGATGGCCATACAAAGCTCCATAGTAATTCCACCGGGAGGTCAAGCGTGGGCTGTAGTTCGGTGTTTCTGGAGGACGCCTCTGGTGAATGTAGGTTCATCAGTGCGCCGTCCTGGTCGCTGGTTGGTTGTTGGAGCTCCATCCGCAAGCCGCGCTTGAAGTCTTGGTCGAGTTGATTTAAATTTTAATTTAATTTAGGTTTGAATTTAGGGATTGATTGCTCTGAAGTTCCGAGAAGTCGCAGTTGGGAGGAGAAAATCCAAAAAGGCCCTTTTCAGGATGTGCTGACTGACGAAATTTAGAATTTTGAATAATTTAATAAAATGCCAATGCGAAAATAAATGAATTTAGAATTTTATTTCAGAAGTTATTAATTTACTGGTGGAGTCTAAGGAACCACTCCGACATTTGTCTTCACGCTAGGGAAAACCACCAAAAACCCTAGCAGAGTGGCTTGAAGTTAATGAAATTATCTAAAAGTCAGCTTCTTCGGTTTATTTTTTTATGGCTATTTAACTTATGCCCCAAATGGGAGTCAATGACCAATCACATTTCAATGATTTCTGTTTTACAACCAATCAGAGTCGTGCTTCACGAAATATTTATCAGTGTTATAATTACCATATTAAAGAAAGCTCCTCCTTACAATATTGCGTTCCTTTGGCAATAAATAGTATGATCTGGTTGCAGTGATAAACAAAAGAAGCAGTAGAAGCGTACCTATTGTTTCTCATTTGTTTTCAAACATCGCCGTTTACATTAAATATATAAATATTTTAAAATAACTATAGTTAAATAATGATTTGTGAGTAAACAGCTTAATTTTATTCGTTAAATAGCCCTAACAAATGCCACTCTTGATTTCCAAATTCTCTAGATAAATTCACTCCTCACTTCGTGAGTCGTGAATTTATCGATAATTTGGAAATCACTCGTGGCATTACTTATGAAAAACCGGCGAAAGAACCATCAGTTCTGGTCGCTAAGGCTGGGGAAGATTCTTCCCAAAGACGGTATATATATATATATATATATATATATATATATATATATATATATATTCTAAACTACTCGAAGTCAACGCCTCTTCACAAAGCTTAGGGGGGGGGCGGTTCTAATTACTTCCGGCCGGCATTGTGTAGATGGCCATTTTTTAAGACTTGAGAGATTTTGGATTGTTAACCACCCTTGTTTCGTTTCCGTTCCACGACATGTGTTGGGATGACCAGTTCTGTCCAGTTTACTTGACCCGTCCCCAATAGTAGGCGTAAACCTGTCACATAATTTCTGAGAGTTTAAAACTATATCCTATAACTAACTAACTCACTGGCACTGTCGAACCCTTAGGTTCATGGCCGCACGGACATAATCTCTCCATATATCCCTATCCTGAGCCGATGTTTTCCAATCATTCCCTGTATAATCTACTTCCCTCAAATCATAATTAATGTTATTCTCCTTGGTTGGAATTATATTCAATTATATTATTAACAGTAATATACCTCTATTTTGGTTTCAACCAAAATAGAATTAGGGTAAATTAATACCAAGAATTAGGTCGAAACTAATTACATTATTGCTTCTAATTTTATTCTCCCATCTCATTCTTGGTCTGTCAACTGGGCGTTTTCCCTCTGGTTTTCCTCCAAGAAGCTTCCATGCATTCCCCATTCGTGCCACATGTCCTGCCCATCGCAGTCTACGAGACTTAACTGTTCTCATTATATCTGGATTCCTATAAAGATCATGTAATTCATTGTTATGCAGTATTCTCCATTCACCTGTCTGTTTATCTCTCTTTGGTCCAAACATTTTCCTAAGAACTTTATTCTCAAATACTCGTAATCTCCTTCCCTTAAAGTAAGAGTCCATGTTTCCCATCCATACAATATAACTGGTAGAATAATAGTTTTATATATTTTCAGTTTAACGTTTTTTGAAAGGAGTTGGGACATCAAGAGTCTCTGCAATGCATAATAACACGCATTTCCAGAATTGAGCCTATGCTTAATTTCCTTGTGCATCTCATTCCTGTTTGTTATTATTGTTCCTAGGTATTTGAATTCAGCCACTTCCTCAAAAATTCACTCATTTGTCATTAGCTGTCCATTTCCATTATATAATGTATTTTTAAGTGTGACCTATATCCTATACTCTAATAACTTATCTTGTGTAACACATGTTTTTCATTACAGAGGATTCTTTAAAACTATAAAATAATTTATATCGTCCCGCCTCAATGTACCGGAATACTGACGCATTCAGTTGACATATAGTTTCAGGATTATTAAGCCTATGAACACGCCATCCAGCTAGAATGAGATACAGTAACAAGTCTCTCGAGATTTAATTGGGAAATTCTTGAGGAAAAATTATGAGGAAGATCTAAGCACAGATAATATTCAGAAAGAAAATATGTATAACTCGTCCTAGTTAAGTCTGCACGACTAGAGGGGAAGTGTGTTAGTGCTAGTGTCGCCAAACTATTGCCATAAGGAAGGAAGAATCCGTAAACACATGTGAAATATAATTACATGGTTGTCAAATTATTCATTTATTCGACGACTGCTGAAAGTTTCGGATCATTTAAAAACACAGTGTTTGTCATCTCTCTATTAGCAGCCTCACAACACAACTCAGGGGACGATAATTGGCAAAATCTAATGAGGAAGGCAAATAAGGGACAACTCATTCTCCTGTAGTGTTATGGTTGCAGGATTATTCATTTGGTCAACGTTTGCTGTAGGTTTTGAATTATTTAAAAAACACAGTATTTGCCAGCTCTTTCCTCCCAGTCATATAACAGAACACAGGGGACAGGGAAGTGGCAACATAGTAAGAGAATCGATAATACATTCCTAGCATATTTTCCGCGTGCAAATTTATCTTGGGTGAGTAATAGATGAAATCGAAGGCATGAATTGGATTTGGTAAGCTAAGATAGCTGTTGTGAGTCGTAAAATACGAACAGCGATTGAAGGGTTACTTACTTAGGTGCATATCACCTCCAGGGAGCAAAACTTGTTATGGCTAAAGTTGAAGAAAGAAGAACTTAGAGGTGAAATAGGGGAAGGGGGTAAGAATATTGGCGCATGCGTAGAACTATATAGTTTACTGAAATGTTATAGTAATTACCTACGGCAATAATAAACAAACCGGGATTCCACGATAAAAGTCGTTTTTGCACTAAGTGCACAATTGCAGTTACTCCCCTGACATGGTATTTCTGTACTTCCTGTAGACTATATAACAAGTTTAACAATACGAAAAGTTAGGGAAGTTTATTTACTGCAAATTGGCCATTTTCTTCAGAATTGGCATACGACCCAATTAAGGCGTTGTGAAAGTACTGATGGTACGATTTGACCTAATACAATTGTGTATCTGATTGGTATCCCAGGGATCTGCATTGGATTCCCACTTATAGCTAATTAATCATTCCTTTGTTGTGGTTACCATGACAGAATGGGCCTTTTTATGTGTGTGTTGCAAAAGTGGCTTAGTAATTTCAACAGAGAGTTAGCCACCATCGATTCTAATCTAACCTAACCTAACCTAAACTAACCAAATCTAACCTAAACTAACCAAACCTAACCTAACATAAACTAACCAAACCTAACCTAATCTTACCCATCCTAACCAACCTAATATTAACTAACCTAACTTAACCTAACCCAACCTAACTTAACTTAATTTATCCTAATCTGATCTAACCTAACATTACCTAACCTAACCTAAACTAACAACATAAAATAAACTAACCCAACCTAACCTAACATAAACTAACCAAACCTAATCTAATCTTACCTATCCTAACGTAACCTGATATAAACTATCCTAACTTAACCTAACCTAACCTAACTTAACCTAACCTAACATAAACTAACCTAACCTAACATAGACTAGTAGGACAACTTGTGGCGTTGTTATCTACATATTTATTTATTTATTTATATACATCAGTGAATATAAAATGTGCCCATATATATAGTTGAAGACCTCCCTCGAATAAGGATGTAACCAAGCATTTTGTAAGACATTTGTTTAGATGGAACATACCTCACACTGAAGCTCAAAGGAGTACTTAGGAGAATGCCTACACTTACTGAGGAAGTTGGAGAATTTTATATAAACAACATCGGATATTGCATTCATGCTAACACACCTGGTAGCTATTTAACTGTTACATCCTATTTCGAGGGTGCTTTTTTTTTTTCACGCCCGGTATACTTTTTAAAGACAAACAAAGGACTGTGATTATTTTTGTCCCTCGGGTCTTGTATGTACAGTTAATTGGAGGTGCGATAATATGATCAGCAATTAGTGAGCATTCTGCACGAAACGTTACGTCACGTCCGGGGCCTGTCATAGTGCGTGCATGCGTGCTGGGCTTCCTCCCCTTCCTGAGGGGTGGTATCATCATGTGACACCATTTCACAGACACAAAGACAGACATCTTTAAAAAGCAAGCTTTAAATTAATTTAGAAATGTAGCTGTTGCTACATAAATGCACACCTTAATAATTTCATGACACGTTACCTTCATCAGCGTAGTTCATTCACGAATTTAGGTCATTTGTTGACCTGTTTCCGCTTCAAGAGAAACGCCATCCAAAAGCCTTTTGAATGGGCGTTCTAGTCTTCTTCTTCCTGCAGGTTGATATCTTAACATTTGATTGGATATCATGTGATCTTCCATTCGATGAACATGTTGCATCCATCTTGACTTATAATTAAAATTTTGTTTTCTAAAGGTTCCATGTGAAGTTCTTCTAAAATGTCTCCATTTTTTTAATGATCTAGTAGTGTGTATTCTGCAGTCCTCCGAAGGTATCTAATTTCAGCAGATCTGTATATTCTTCTGTTTCAATGTCCATACTTCGCTACCATACAAAAGAGTTGGAAGAGCCAGTGTTTTATATACTTTTAGTCTCGAATGTTTTTGGACTAACTGTGGCTTGAAGATAGAATTCATTAACCCTAAAATCCTGAAACATTGTGATATTTTTGTATTTACATCCTTTTCTTCTTCATATGAGATATTGCATCCTAGATATGTAAAATTATTCACCTGCTCCAAAATTTTGTTGCCAAAATACAATTTTACTTCTTACAGGATCTACACCTTGAAATGCCATATATATATTTTTTTCGCTCTGTGTATATATATATATATATATATATATATATATATATATATATATATATATATATGTACAGGGCAAGTCAAAATGTTGTGCAGGTTTTCAGAAATTTATTATGTGAAATGTAATGAACATATAATATTGTGAGACATATTGTATGAAAGGTAAACTCTCAAAGTTTTTTTTTAAATATTCACAGATGTTCTATGTGAGCGCCTTTTGTTACACGACAGATGTCAAGCCGATATTCAATCTCCTGCCAAACTTTCTGTAGCAGTCCGCGGTCGATATCAGCAATGGCTGCTGTGATGCGGGCACGCAGTTCATGCAGTGTTGTTGGAAGTGGTGGTACGTAAACATGATCCTTTACAAGACCCCACATGAAGAAATCACACGGGGTTAGATCTGGTGAACGAGGTGGCCAATGAATGAGTTGTTGATCACCCTGAGATGCACGGCCTATCCAGCGTTGTGGTAAAGCCGTATTCAAATGGTCTCGAACACTGCCATGGTAATGTGGAGGGGCACCATCCAACTGCAGAATGAAATCTGGACTATCCGCTTCAAGCTGCGGAAGGAGCCATCGTTGTAGCATATCAAGGAAAACATGTCCGTTCACAGTACGTTCATGAAAGAAAAAGGGCCCATAAACCTTTGCATGGGAAATGGCACAAAAGACATTCACTTTCGGAGAATCGCGTTGATGTTCCAGAGTTGCATGGGGGTTACCAGTTCCCCAAATCCTTACATTGTGTCTATTCACTTTTCCTGAAAGGTGGAAAGTCGCTTCATCACTGTAAACTACCCTCTCATGGAACTCATTCTCTTCCATTAATGCGAGAAAATCAACACAGAAGGACGCTCGCAAAGTATAATCGGCGGGTTTTAAGGCTTGAACCAGTTGCAAGTGGTAGGGTTTCATCTGTAAACGTTAACGGAGAATCCGCCATACAGTTTTTTGTGGTAGTTGAAGTTCTGTCGCTCCCCGGTAGGTGGATTTCTGTGGACTCCGCACGAAGCATGTGCGAACGCGTTCGACTGTCTCTTCACTCGTCGACGGACGGCCAGTCGATTTTCGTTTACAGATACAGCCTGAATCCCTAAATTGTGTGTACCACTTACGAATGGATCTCCCATCCGGCGGGTCTTTATCGTATCTGGTACGGAAATGTCGTTGAACACTAGTCACAGAGTTGTTTACATGGTAATCAAGCACATAGAAAGACTTCTGATCCCCAGTCAACGCCATTTTCCTTTACTGCTCTGCTGTTGACATCTTACGGGTGAACGCGGAACTTTAGAAGTGGACAACTAAACTTTGAGAGTTTACCTTTCATACAATATGTCTCACGATATTATATGTTCATTACATTTCACATAATAAATTTCTGAAAACCTGCACAACATTTTGACTTGCCCTGTATATATTACACATCCAAGTTAACTGTTCACGGGCGGAGGGGAAGAGTTTTAGCGCTAGTGTCGCCGATCTATGGATCTGTGGAAGGGATGTAGGAGAAAATTGTACATCCGATCACGTATTGAAAATTTTCAACTTCAAATGTGGGGAGAGAATCTCTAAACACGTGTGAAAGTTCTTAACATGGTTGTCAAATTAGTCATTTAAGCACGGAACGCTCAAGCGGTCGGATTATTTAAAATCACAGTATTTGTCGTCTCTCTGTTACAAGTCCCACAATAAATCACAAGTGGCAACATGTAATGAGAAGGGCAAGGAAGGGACAGCTCATTCCTAGACGTAACCCCAAAAGTAACAGGGTTGTCAAGTTAGTCATTCTGTCTCTGACCGCGCAGAAGGACGGATCCTTAAAATACATACTATTTGTCAGCTCTCTACCTGCCTATCAAACAACATTATACAAAGGACAGGAAGTGGCAACATAGTAAGGAATAGAAAGAGAAAGAGAGTTTGTTAGTTAACATATTTTCCGCCTGCACAAAACACTTGGATGGGTAATATATATATATATATATATATATATATATATATATATATATATATATATAAGCGAAGTATCTTCGAAAAGCCAATTAATTGCTTATACTGATTAGAAGGAATGTATTTATTTATGACCTAAAAACCACCTACATATATACAAAAATATGCAATTATGACTTAAAATTTACAAAAAATTGCACTGTAACATAAAAATATGATCTAATAGGGCCTAATATTATAATTTATTTAATAATTTCAGTTGTAAAATCAATTAGTAAATCAGTTTATGGGCATTGATTTCAACTGTTTCACAACAGGACACTTATTCCAATAAGTCCACTGTTTTTGCTATTTGGTACCTTTAAGGTTGATTATTATAGTAGAACATTTCACTGGAACATTGTTCTAAATTTTCATCTTAGCTCTTTTGAAGATATTAAAACAATTTTATTTGGTATAAAAAGTGAAAGAGAAAACCATATTCATAAGGAAATATTTATATCACAATTTCCTACATATTGTATTTTTTAAATATTTGAGGCAAATACCATAATTATTCTTGAGAACATGGAACAAAGTCATTGTGACAAATAGGGTTTTGGGTGAGTTTATAGTGAACTTTGAAGTGTGATGAATGATTTCAAAGAGAAACATTTTGTGACGTTCAGTAGAAAGTGGCTTGGGCCTACTTTTGATTTTTCTTTTTTTTTTTTCAAAAAAGTTTTAACTCATGCGTAAAGTGGACTCAGTATTTTAGTTTACGGCGCTTTGGTTTATGGTCAGGTAAGTCTATTTTGCACGCATACGTATTTAGCATATCAAGCGACGTTGTCACATTTTATTCACTGGCACTAACATACCGTATTATAATAATACTGCAAAAGACAAACGTTGCAACGCTGTTAAGATAATTATATCCACGCGGAGTAGACATGGAAACGTCATTTAAAAATGCGAAGACATTATTGGCAGAGAACTGAGAACTGTTTTCAGTTTTTGGTGATTGGAGCGGCGTCTTAGAAGCCACTAACAACAACCACCAGGCTCTGCCTGGCAATAACAATGTATTTTTTAAACCAGAGAGAAACTAAAATACTGAGTCTGCTATAGAGTTTACATGACTGCAAATAAAGTAATCAATTGTTGTGAGGTCTAAAGAGATATGGACAGACAGGTGAATGGAGAATACTACATAACAGTGAACTACATGGTCTTTATAGGAAGCCAGATATAATAAGAACAGCTAAGTCTCGTAGACGATGGGCAGGACATGTGACACGTATGGGGGTTGAAAGACGTGCATGGAAGCTTCTTGTAGGAAAACCAGAGGGAAAGCGGCCAGTTGGTAGACCAATAATGAGGTGGGAGAACAACATTAACTATGATTTGAGGGAAGTATATTATACAGGCAATTATTGGAAAATATTAGCGCAGGATAGGGATGTATGGAGAGTTTATGTCCGCGCGGCCATGAACGTACGGGTTCGATTGTGCCATTGAGTTATTGTTGTGAGGTCTAGAGAATGGGATGACCAATCAACATAACCTCCATCATGCAGGACGCCGCTACTGACCATGCGCAGTTGAATTGCAATTGAAGAGAAATGAAACGAGTCACCTCAACACAACAGCAGTCATTAATTGGACGATGTTATGCATCAACCAGCTAAGCATAATAAAAAATAGTTTGATGAGGTGGGAGAATTAACATTAACTATGATTTGAGGGAAGTAGATTATATAGGAAATGATTGGAAAGCATTAGCTCAGGATAGGGATGTATGGAGAGCTTATGTCCGCGCGGCCATGGACCTACGGGTTCGATAGTGCCAGTGAGTAAGTAAGTAAGTAAGTAAGTAAGTTTGATGCCATCTGTAGCACTAGCTCATAAAGTAAGTGTACGCATAATTTTAGCGCCAAATCTTTAAATATAGTCTTATTAATAAAGAAAAATGCAAACGCCATCAGTCCTATCAGAGATGCTATCTATGTTTTGCAACAAACAGCTATGAAACCAGATCTTCATAAATGCTAATCTAAATTTTGCATCATGTTGCTAAGTGCCAAATGTTCCCGCTCTTAAATTGTTGATGCATAACTGTCAAACAAGGAAAATGACTTCAATATCTTTAATGTACTTGTTAGTTTGGCGCTACAATAAATAGTGAAGATTGACTTAAACTTTATCCTGTTTCCAAAATCACTCCTCGGAGGAAGACGTATTTGATGTGCAACCACTGCCTATCCATCTCTTGGCTGGTCTTCCTTTGTTCTTCTCCCGTCCATTGGTCTATCTAAAATCCTACAAATTATGAATAAGAAGAAGAAGACTTAAACTTTAAACGTATTTTTTCGAAACATACATAATGGCGCATACTCGATTGATGCATAACGCCGTCCAATTGTTCCATGCATCCTACTTGGAAAAGAGAAAACTTAATTGAATAATGATTATGGGCGAAAGAGTTTTCAACGATATGCAGCTCTCTAGTGGAGGTACACAGTACCACCCATCACACTCAAAACCCTATTTATACACGTAACCGAAGAAAACTTGGATAGAAGCTATGAATGTCAGAGGATTGGAGGAAGATCAATGGATGTACAGAGAGGAAGACGGCGGCAGCTGCCATGATACCGGACGATGATGATGATGACTAATATTACGTATTGGATAACATTTCTAAGAAAAACATACAACAAATTATATGTTTTAGTCATTTGCACATTCCAATGAATCACTTAGACATAGTCAGAATAATAGAATCTTCAAGGTTGAGATGGCTGGACTATTTACATGGACTGGAAGAAATTGCCCGTAGAGTCACATTATCTAAAATAGAGGGAAAAAGAAAAGTTGGAAGACCTCTTACCAGATGGCTAGACAACGTGGAACAGGGTTATGGGAGTCTAGGGATGGAGAAGGAAGGGGGAGATAGAAATAGATGGAGGCAGTCAAGGTCTGCAATAGGCTGTAGCACCCAACATGAACAAATCACTTAAGTGAATAATTTTCATTTATTTGGTTTTATAATATGCACATTAGGGTGCTAACTTAATAATTAACTCTGTGTTATCCGGTGTTACTTTAAAAAAAAAGGTTCATAGACTGCACTTGGTCTACAGCCGACTGCTGGCCCCACATCCACATTATATTTTGAACTTTATATTTTAGACGAAAGCTGAAAAGTCAGGAAACTTGAACTAAATAGCAACTCAAATTTTATGCTTTAAGTCTGTATTTAATTTTCTAAATTTATATGATTTTGATCCGTTAAAAATGCTCCTAGACACTTGGATATTTTCGCTTATTGTAAAATGATTTCCTATAGTTATTCTGTCACTATACAGAATGGACCGAAATCAATAGGGGCGTAAGACAAGGACGCGACCTCTCGCCCTTGCTCTTTATAATATACATGCATAGAATACTTCATGATTGGCGACAGATGAGACACGGTTCTATTCAAATTAATAGAAACCTAAAAATAGACTCCCTGCTTTTTGCAAATGATTTGGTATTAATAGCTCCAACAGAAACAGATTTACAGTATTCTATACACAATTTTAATATAATTGCAAGAAGATACAATATGGAAATTAAACATAGAAAACCTTTTGCAGGAAATACCCCATAACTAGTGAAATTGTTTTGGATGATGAAATTTTAGAACGAGTAAATTAATTTAATTATTTGGATTATAATTTAACATTTCAAGATGAAGCTGATATATCAAAGAAAATCACAAATTCCACAAAAACAACGGGGATAATTAACAGTATAATGAAACCATCTTTACTACGAAAGAACACAAGATAGATTATAAGGTTCTCGCAAAACCAGTATTAAGATATTGTAGTGAAGCAAGGACAATACGAAGAAGAAATGAAAGCCGAATAACACCAAATGAGATGCGATTTATGCAGGCTATACACAGTGGGACCATAAAAGAAATGAGGAAATTATGGAAGAGTTGGATGTAGAACCCATTCTCTACCATATAAAAATTACCAGAACAACTGGAAAGCCCATCTTCAACGAATGCCGTCTCATAGAATTCCAAAAGCCATGCTTCGTTACTGCCCCCAAGGCAAAAGATCGCTGGAACATGCAAAAAAACGCTGGATTGGAAAATTCCTCTTAGAAACCGTAACAGGCCACATGGCCTAATACTTGCATGGATGATGATGATTCTGTCACTATCTGCTATAATATTTCGATTACGGTACATTTTTATTTACTTCTTTTTATACAATTTTTGATACAGTGAAATTATTTACACAATTACCATCCCTGTGGTATCGAAGTAGCGTGCTACCTTGTCACGCAGCGGGTTCGATTCCCGGTCGGGACAGCTCCCTGGGTGAGGTTTTTTTCGGGGTTTTTCCTCACCTGTAAGACAAATGTCAGATAGCTTTGAGGCCTAAGAAAAGGTCCCCGAGCATCATCTCACCATCATCATTCCTCGGTGTAGAAAGCAAAGGGAAGCTACCACACCTATAATTCCCTAGTGAAGCTGCAAAACATAGCATGAAAATGCTATGATTGTAGTTAAAGACCTGCCCTATGGCAGAACACTGTAAATAAAATAATTATGTGATACATACCCTCGTCTTCTCCCTGGATCTACTCCTGAGGAATCCTGGCATCTTGATTCCTCCTATTGGAATTTTCTTTTTACCACTTTCTTTCTCAGACTCTTCAAGCGCTTTTCTCATCTTCTCTATTTCACCTTCTTCACGCCTCATTGGTTTGATGACCACCTCTGGAGGTTTCTGTTCATCCTCCGTTCTTCTATTCTCCTCGTTCAACATTTTCTCTCGTTCTTCGTCTTCTATTTCCTTCTTGTCCTCACTTTTCTCTTCTGTCGTATTCGTCTCTGTTGTGCTCATGTTTCAGACCACCTGAAAAGTAATTACACAATTATTAGCTAATACCTGGCGTGCATTGCTACGCCTAAATAAATATTAAAGGTTAATGTAATTTTATGTTATACGCTGAGACGAACCAAACATGGCGGTTCGAATTTCAGGTAAACTTCCACTTATAATTGTCGGATTTCGCTCATTTTTGTGTAATACCTACCTCAGTTTATTTTAATACGATATACTGAGTTTCGTTATGAAACATCGAAAAATGTGACCGCTAGAGCGATTTTTAAATTTCCACTTCAGGTGAACTCTTATACCTTTAAAGAAACATTAGTGCCTCTTTTAATGCTATCCGAAATGTCCTATATCAGTTGCGAGGATTATAGGGTGATGATAAATATACATAAGACGATGACCATGATTATAGGAAAGAAACCAAGGAAGATAGACATGAGGATTAAAGATGAGGCCATTGAGCAAGTACTTGGGTTGTACTATCAGTAGTAACATGAACTGCTATTAAGAAGTAAAGCAGAGAATAGCAATGTCGGCCGCGGTGGACTAGTGGTTATGCTCCTTGCCTCCTTGCCAAGGGTCGCGGTTTCAAACCCGGCCGGGGTCGATGGATTTTTTAGGACGGAAAAATCCAAGGAGCAAGTCCTCCGGGAGGGACTTTAAGCCGTGGGTCCCGAGTCTGAAGATTTTCAGGCTCGTAAAAAATCCTTAAGCCTGAATGAAAAGGCCTCTAAGCAAAATTTACCGAATTTTCCCGTCCTAGTACTACCTTGGTTTCCTAGATGTCAGTATGAGGCGGAACGCTGACCACGTACCACTCAAAATGACATCTATACGAAAACAAGTGTAACTAAATTAGTATGGTTCAAATTCTCCCCTGTAGGGGGAGAGCGCCTAAATCTCTGTAAAGGGAAAACATAGGCTTACAATACAATACAAAAATAGCAATGATAAAATAAGCTTTTAACAAGAAGAGAAGAATTTTCTGCGGACATTTGGCAAAATAATTACGGAAGAAGTTAGCGAAGTGCTTTGTGTGGAGTGTAACATTGTATGGTGCAGAGACTTGGACATTAAAACGGAATGAGAAAAAGCGATTGGAAGCTTTTGGGATGTGGATATGGAGAAGGATGAAGCGTATAAAATGGACAAATAAAATAAAAAGATAAAGATGTGCTAGGCAGAGTAGGTGAAGGAAGAACAATGCTGGAACTCATAAAGAAGAGAAAATGAAATTGGATTGTCCACTGGCTAAGAAGAAACTACCTGCTGTCGGATGCCGTAGAAGGAATGGTCAACGGAAAGAAAGTTAGAGGCAGAAAAATACATCAGATGAATTACGTATTAAAATAAATGGTTTGTATGCGGATGCAAAAAGGAAGGCTGAGTAAAGAAAGAGTGGAGAATTCTGAGTGTGCAGTGAACACCTGTTCATGGGCAGTACACTATGTATGTATGTATGTATGTATGTATGTATGTATGTATGTATGTATGTATGTATGTATGTATGTATGTATGTATGTATGTATGTATGTATGTATGTATGTATGTATGTATGTATGTATGTATGTATGTATGTATGTATGTATGTATGTATGTATGTATGTATGTATGTATGTATGTATGTATGTATGTATGTATGTATGTATGTATGTATGTCCTGTATTGCTAATCATCAGTGGCACAACAACTCCTCAAGGAATTTCCTCTATTTGACCGGATCCAATTGAAATAGCTAAAAAGTGCACTTTTTTTCAGGATATAATAAATTTATTTATTTCATATATTCAGGAAATATTTATGTATGCATTATTTAGAACAAGGGTTTCACTTAGACGTAAGTCAATTTTTGTTGGTTCCGCATATAAAATTATTTTGAATAAAACTCAAAAATGTCTGTCTAAAATATCCATGTTTATAATATTTATGTTTAATTATATTTAAAGATTTTATAATAATAGAGTAAAAAATAAAAACAAGTGAATATATGTGTTGAAAGTAATGCTCAACAATGTATTAAGTTTGGTTATTTATTTATTTATGTTACATGAGAGAAATATAATTGGACGTCGTTATGCATCAAGCGGCTATGCGCCATTTCGAGAAAAGTACGTTTAAAGTTTAAGTTAATCTTCACTATTTATTGTAGCGCCAAACAAACAATACTGGATATTACAAATTATTTTCCATGTTTGATAGTTATGCATCAACAATCTAAGAGCAGGAACTTTTGGCACTTAGCTGCATGATGCAAAGTTTAGATTAGCATTTATGAAGATCTGGTATCATAACCGTTTATTGCAAAACATAGGATCTCTGATAAGACTGATGGCGTTTACATTTTTCTTTAATAAGGTTATATTTAAAGATTTAGTCCACCGCTGTGGCCTCCAGGTAACGTGCTGCCTTGTCACTCAGCGGGCCCGGATTCGATCCCCGGCCGGGACAGTTTCCTGGGTGAGGTTTTTATCGGAGTTTTTCCTCACCTGTAAGACAAATGTCAGGAAACTTTAAGGCCCTAACGGTCCCCGAACATCATATGGTCATCGCAATCATCATAATTCATATTCATCTTAAATTAAGCTTAGGATTAAGGACTCTCCTGGCGCACCACTATCATCATCACCCATCACATCATCGGGACAACGTAACCCCGCCTTCCAGGCACCCCAACCTCAGAAATGGGTTACAATTACGCCAATGCCAGGAGAGAACACCAGAAATACCTAAAAAAGGACAACCTGGGGCATTAAAAAATAAATATTTGGTGCTAAGAGTGTGCGTACGCTTATTTCATTAGCCAATGCAACAGATGGCATCAAAAAATATTTTTTTAATGGCGCTTACCCGGTTGATGCATATACCGTCCAATTTAGAATATGTAAAAGAACTCATGATTAAGAGTTTTTGGTGAACTAGCTGGCTGCTAGCCTCACATACACGTGTTACTGACAGTATACAGGTGATATAATATAGTTAGAATGTCGGGTTCCCCAGCCGTTCTACTGATTGCAGATACTCAAGACCTGTGATTGTTTCTCGGACACAATTCAATTCTGTCTAACGAATTCCGTCCAGTCCGGTATGTTTTTGACATTGCTAGTAAATTATCAGCGATATTAGAATATTTCAGTTATCCCTCCATGGTATCTTTACCTTGTCGTGGTGGAGTGGCTTGCGTGCTTAAATGACCCGGAGAACTATGCCGGCGGTAGCATTGCTAGCGATAGGGTTACCCATGCCGGACTGGTCGAAAGCGATATGCCGGACAAAAAAGTACCATGGTCGAAAGAGTAACGATCTTCACCGTAAAAATACAACCGTCAAGATACGCGGACATGGGTTCCACTGGGGTTAAAATCTCCCATTCGGTTCTCCGGGTGAGGACTACTTCAGGAAATCCATACCAAAGGTTGAATCACAGGGACATGTTCCTAGGAACATGGAATGTTAGGACTTTAAATAATAGCGGTTGATAAGTATAGGAAACCAGATATAATAAGAACAGCTATGTCTCGTAGACTGCGATGGGCAGGACATGTGGTACAAATGAGGAATGAAGAGATGCATGGAAGCTTCTTGTAGGAAAACCAGAAGGAAAACGCCCAGTTGCTAGACTAAGAATGAGATGGGAGAATAACATCATCCATGATTTGAGAGAAGTAGATTATACAGGGGATGATTGGAAAACATTAGCTCAGGATAGGGATGTATGGAGAGCTTATGTTCGCGCGGCCATGGACCTACGGATTTGATAGAACCAGTGAGTTAGTTATTATCTGATGGGAACACAATTTAATCCCCATGTCCGCCTATGTGTACCGCCGTTGTTTTCCATAAAATAATATTTTTAAGACTAGATAGTAAATTCCTTAAACTGTGTTTTTTAATGAGATCCTTAACACTTTTTATGAACCCTGGCTATCCCATAGAAATAATTCTTCATACGTAGAGTCTTAAACGGAGTCCACACAGAACACTTAAAGACCTACTTTGCATGAAAAGTACTCAAAATCGTTCAAGAAAATTTGAATTAAAGTTGAGGAATTGCGTCGTGCTAAACATAGCTACCTATGTTGCAATCTGCTTGCAGGAGCAGCAACAAGTTCAGTCGGTCATGCGGAAATAGCTTTATTAATAAATACACTGGTCAACATGTTTTTTTTGTCTCATGAGTACCAATAGTTGTATTTAATGCAGTTTTTTTTATCATGTTTTCAAATATGTATTCGGAATTTCTCCATCACCCACATTTTTTTTTTGTTTCAATTTCAATTAGTGGATTTAAATAATTATTTTCTGCTTAACAAACATTAAAGGGATTACGTCAAAATCAAAACATACAGTGGTGTACCTTGACTTGCAATCTGCAATGAGACCAGGTTTCACACTGCAAAGAATTGCCCATACCAAAGCCTCCAGAACATGTGACATTAGATGAAGAGAGCTGAGATTCTGATGGAAGTAAGGAAGAAGAAGAAACAGATTTTGGTGATACAACTTTTGAACAAAGCTGTTCATCTGAGCCACATTTATTGACTCAATAAGATCTTAACGATCTCATACGAGATTTAAAGTTATCCAAAAACGTCTGAAATGCTTGGTTCCCGGCTAAAAGGATGGAAATCTCTCGGGAACCTTGCGTGATGGAGAAAAACCGATATCATATTTTAATTCATGAGAAAAAAATACTATCAGAATCACATATTTTTCTTTCTGAGACAAAAAAAAAGTTTATTTTTTGTTGCTCAGTGATAGCTAAAACCCGGGGTGCGCTGCTACGCCTAAATAAATTAAATATTGAGGGTTAATTAATTATATGGTATACACTGCGACGAATCAAACATGGCGGTTGCTAGAATAAACTTTTAATTTCAAATTTCAGGTAAACCCCCATTTGTAACCGTCGGATTTATCTGATTTTTGGACAATACATACCTCGGTTTATTTTAATAGGATATTCCGAGTTTTGTTGTGAAACATCAAAAATTGCGATCGCTAGAGCGATTTTTAGATTTTCGTTTCAGGTGAACTCCTACACCTAATTAGTTTAGAACATAAACATAACGGCTAAACACTCGCCGCATCTGAAAACATGTACCGGTATATACAAATTTTCACGAAGATCGCTTTAACGGTTTAGAAGTCTATAAAGGACAGTCAGACAAACATTAATTTATATATATATATATATATATATATATATATATATATTATTAGCTAATACCCGGCGTGCGCTTCTACGTCTAAATAAATGAAAATTAATGTTGTGATTATGTAAAAGGAAAAATAATTATAAATTTATATCGTAATTATTTTTAGATACCCCGTGCTGATTATCCGGCGTTGCCCGGGAATCTACTTATCCCGATCTTCTTGGCATAAATGAGCTGAAAGACAAAATTCGTTATTGTGAGTTATCCGTAAAAGAATACTACGCTTGTCTGGGAATCTAGTCATCCCAATCTTCTTGGCATCAATGAGCTGAAAGATAAAACTGGTTATTGTGAGTTATTTGTTAAAGATAAACATATGCTGTCGCGGACATTTTTATAGCTTTATTCAATTCTATGTACGTTAATTTGATTAATTTGTTATGGTTTAGACAGCGTAAGATATTTAAGAGTCCAAAAAGCTACATTTTCACGTTTTTTCATTACAAGGGAATGATTTTTAAGGATGGAGGTGTTGAGTATTACAACTCTCTTATAGCCTATAATCTTCCTGGGAAACTCCTGAACATTTTGCAAAAAGCCCCATCACAATCGGATGAACGGTATGTCAGCGCATAAAATACGAACAAACAAACAAACATTCATTTTTATATATTAGATAAATTACTTCATGCAGGAAAACGGCAGTCATGGAAATATGTAGAAACCAGAACGATGATTGGTATATTAATTTATCATAAATCTACAAAAAGTGGAAAAATGTATTTTTTTAGGAACGGTGGTAAATCAAATGGGAAAAATACAGACTGAAATCAGTAGAATAATAGAGAAAAGTTTAAAAGTCTATAATCCAACTAAACAATAAACTGGAATAAAGATATACCCACCAAGAGTAAAATGGCAATGTATAAAACTTATTTCAAACCAGTTCTAACATATGCAGCTGTGATATACAAACAAGGACTTGAGCAGAATCCAAGCTACAGAAATGAAATTCTTATCTGCAATGGTACATAAAACAAGGAGAGATAGAATAAGGAATGACAAAATCAGGGAGACATTAAGTGTAAAAAAAAAATTAACAACAGACATAGAAAAAAAGTAGACTAAAATGGTTTGGACATTTAAAAAGAATGGAAAAGGAAGGACTACCACAAAGACTGTTAAATCTCAATATAAAAGGAAAACGACCACGAGAAAGATGGATTAACTACGTGAAGAAAAGACTATAAGAGAGAGGATACGATTGGGAAGAACTAATCAAAGCATGGGAAGATAGAGATGGTTAGAGGCATATTTGGAATCGACCTTCCGAAAGGCGGACACAATAAGAGGATGATGAAAACTCCGACTACTTGCAGATATTGTCGTAGTTTTCTTAAATGCGTGTCCCAGTATCTCGAGAGCATGGTTTGTTTGTTGTGTAAATGCATTGCGCAATATCTGAAACAGTAATAATTACTGCTAGAACTGAGGGCGCCTGGAAAGGTAGGCTACACACCCACACGAAGCCAGTTCTCGTTGTCATGACAACCGATCGCGTTGCTATGGCAACGAGGGGAGAGCAATTTCCACACTGATATTGCGAATTTCTATTTACACCATCCAAGTGGGTCTCTTGTTTCTTACAATAAATTGTTTTCTCTAATTACTTCTACTTCAACATTGTCATAACACCTTGATCTAGGTTTGATAGCAGGCGCAGGGATTGAAAATTTGTTACTGTGGCTAGGAGAAATTGAATATAATTGAGTATATAAATATTGTCTTAATTAAAAAAAAAATCAAATCGCGCCAATCAATATCATGGCCACTTCCGAGACAACATAAACATTTAAGGCACACTACATTGTTCATTCATAAATTCATAATAAACAAGGCGAATATAATGATGACTAGAGCCCGGACTTGTATGCGAAATGCATGTTTTGTTTTACGCATTAAAAAGTATGCTGAAATGATTTACATGTTAAGACAATTTGAGCGGTATTTGATAATGCATAGAAATACATAATCCCGGGAGAAAATGTTTATTTTAGATTTTTAACGCATAAATGCATATTTTACTCCTAAATGTAGTATTAAATTATAATTTTTCCTTCGGCTAATTACTAGTAATGAATTAATTATTAATTAATACTTTTTTAAATTAGTAAAGTCTCTGCAATCCATTGGATATAAGCATAACGTATATATTTACATCTGTGTAAGAGGGGAATACCCGCGTGCCTTGAGAAATTATATTACAGTATTGCTAAAATCGCATTTGATAAGCTTAGTGAAGTATTGAATAAAAATCCTGGCTACAATAGAATTTGTCAAATTAGTAAAATGCTCTCTGGTGATAGTGAAAAAACTATAACCGAAGAAGAAATGTGGTGATTTACATATACACCTGTGACGTCATACGATGTAGCAAGGACATTTTCATTGTATAAACCCTTCTTCACTGACAGACGAAGAGCTTCACACAAGAAAACCTCATGAAAATCTTCCTTATCTGCTGTAACAGCCAGGAATAAGGTAAGATTACCCATAAAGTAAATACTTTATTTGGATTTCATTACTATCTATTTTTCCATATTTAGGGTGCATATTTTCAACATTTTTCATGCATATTTAGTACTTTATTTTGCATACAAATCCGGGCTCTAATGATGATAATGATGATGCAGATGATGATGATGATAATTTTTTCCCTCCAGGTTGGGGGTTATAGCGATGGGCTAAGTTCCCGTCTTACACAAAAATCAGGCAATGCTAAAAGGCAGTAAGAAGTAACATGATTAGTAGAGACCTCAAAGAAGAAGATGCTGAGGTTAGAAATCTGTGACTGAAGGATAAATACTGAAATGATGATGATGATTATGATGTTAATAATAATAATAATAATAATAATAATAATAATAATAGTTTATTTTACATAATGGGTTTGAGACTGTAACGCCATCTCTTCCACTTCACCAGCGTTAAAGTTTACAGATTAAGAATTAAGAAAAATACAAACATATTGAAACAACAACAATAATCCATATTTGGTTCGTCTTCCGGGCTTATAGGCCGTGGTCTGGTTGTCTTCTTACTCGACGTTTCGTCTACTGCTGCGGTAGACCTCATCAGGAGATACTGCGTGCTCTCTGTGAACTCCTCAACAGTCGGCAGCAGACTGGCTGGTGGTTGGAAACTGTCTCTTTATTTATAGTTATAAATAAAGTTATAAATAAAGAGACAGTTTCCAACCACCAGCCAGTCTGCTGCCGACTGTTGAGGAGTTCACAGAGAGCACGCAGTATCTCCTGATGAGGTCTACCGCAGCAGTAGACGAAACGTCGAGTAAGAAGACAACCAGACCACGGCCTATAAGCCCGGAAGACGAACCAAATATGGATCAAGACGCCGGCCGTGAAAGCCTACAATTATATATAAACAATAATAATCATGATAATAATGGATGGTTGTGATGGCCAAATAGTTTTCGGGGCCATTTGGGCTTTAAAGTATCATAAAAGTTGTCCGAAAAATCTGTCCTAGGTAACTTGTCCTGACCTAGGATCGAACCCAAGATCCGCTGTCTACGAGGCAAGACGTTAATGATAGGTCATGGCTGTGGACCGTGGTAGATTCCAACTAGAGATGTATCTTGACTTAAACGCTCCTTGGAAACTTTATTTCTGTTCTTTATCATTTTCTTTGTATTTTGATTTGGTTTATAACTTTACTGGGATCTATGTAAAATTGTAGACTTTCACAGCAGGATCCTTTTCAGTCACTACAATAAGATATTCTAAAAAGACACTTGGCAACAGCTACGTGATATTCATAGAAACTTTGGTTTTAACTTTCATTTTGGCAAGAAATGTAAACGGACCTTTATCTGCTTTTCTTTTTTCATCTGTTCCTTTGGCTTCTTTATACAGGGTGTTGCAACAATCAACGGATGTGAGGTGGTATATTGAGAAACGTTGATCATTTTTTAATAAGGTGCCAATGTCGGGAAATGATGCGTTTTCAGACTATGAGTAGCTAACTTCTCAAAATTTCCGTTAGTTGGATTCCAATACTCAATACTTGACAGTACTGTCACAGCCACATCAAGTTTTCAATATATCCAACCCTTATCTCATTGTAGAGCGTACATAGGCGGTGTAGTGATTGGCATACACGTCCAAATACGCATGGCATCGTTTGAATTGCCACTGCAGCAGTGCGGATTCAGGCAATAAGATCCATACGTGACTGTACTGAAGTCTGATAAACAGACTGTTTTATGTCGCCCCACAAAAAGTAGTCGACAGTGTTAAGATCAGGTGATCTCGGAGGCCATGGAACTGGTCCCCCTCTGCCAATCCATCGACTTGGATACGTGGTATCCAAATGTCTCCTCACATTGGCATCGAAGTGAACTGGAACTCCGTCGTGTTGCAGCCACTTTACGTTGCGAAGCTACGTATCATAGATTCCATACGTGTGAGGTGTTGTCAAGTAATGAGTCTTCAAATCCTTCGAACTAACACTGATCTTGAGACAAAGCTAATTAGTCATAGTGTGAAAACGCACCATTTCCGGACACTGTACCTTAAAAAATGATCAACATATCTCAATATACTACCTCACCTCCGTTGTTAGTGTTTTTTTGCAAACCCTGTATATATATATCTATCCACAGTAATTCTGCCCGAAGGCAGGTCCTTCACTGCAATCATAGCATTTTCATGCTATATGCTTGCAGCTTTATTAAGGAATTGTAGGTGTGGTAGCTTCCCGTTGCTTTCCACACCGGTGAAGGATGATGATGATGATAATGATAATGATAAGGATGATGCTGGCCATATGATTTCGGGGACTGTTTGGACCTTAAAGTTTTCCTGACATTTGTCTTACAGGTGAGGAAAACCCCGATAAAAGCCTCACCCAGAAAAACTGCCCCGACCGGGGATCGAACCCGGGCCCGCTGCGTGACAAGGCAGCACGCTACCTCGAGACTACAGCGGTGGATATATATATATATATATATATATATATAAGTACAGTGATTCCACTATAGACCTTAAGAGGCCCATTCTAGACATACGGCACGAGAAGTTAGCTGAGTTGTCAGCCCTGCATGACGGCCGCCATTACCACCAGAACATAGATCAGGTACTCATTTTTGTTATAGGTTGATACATATCAAACAATTCTCATTTTACCTCCTTCTGAATTTTCTATGTAACGTCAAACGCTCGCATCACAGGGAGATTGAATTTCTTATGGGGCACACTAAAGAGCGTTCTCTATGTTGGAAATGCAACAAATAAAACTAAATATATGGTCACGCATATAAATGCATTATGTAATGGAAATGGACAGTTAAAGACAAATAAGGGAAATTTTGAAGAAGTGGCTGAATTCAAAAACCTAGGAACAATAATCACAAATAGGAATGAGATGCATAAAGAAATTAAACATAGGCTCAATTCTGGAAATGCGTGCTACATGTATTATGCTTTACAGAGACTCTTGTCGTCCCAACTCCTTTCAAAAAACGTTAAACTGAAAATATATAAAACTGTTATACTTCCAGTTATATTATATGGATGCGAAACATGGGCTTTTATTTTAAGGGAGGAGAAAAAATTTAGAGTATTTGAGAATAAAGTTCTTAGGAAAATTTTGGGCCAGAGATGAATAGACAAATGAATGGAGAAGACTACATAACAGTGAGCTACATGATCTTTATAGGAAACCAGACATAATAAGAAAAGTTAAATCTCGTAGACTGCGATGGGTAGGATATGTGGCACTGATGGGAAATGAAAGAGGGGCATGGAACCTTCTTGTAGGAAAACCAGAGGGAAAACGCCCAAGTCGTAGTCCATGAATGAGATAGGAGAATAACGTTGACCACGATTTGAGGGAAGTAGATTATACGGGAATCCCGCGCCATAGTCGAGTCGTTAAGGCAAGAATCCTTGGCATAGAGCTACGGGACTTGCGCTGGTTCGAGTCTCCATGGGGGAAGAATTTTTCTCATGTAATTTAGACCAGTGCCAACCAGCATCGTGAGAAATTTGGTTAGCTACAATAAGTAATTGTTCCAGGATAAGGAAACCAGCTATAACGGCTGGGGACCCGGCATACTGACCACATGTCACCCATACACTGGTTGGGTGACCATCTACCTCTGTGATTAACACATGTAGATGTGAGGCCAGAAGTCGGTTGGTAGGTCAAGGGCCTTGGAGTTAGTTAGATTATACAGATGACGGTTGGAAATCATTTGCTCAGGATAGGGATGTATGGAGAGCTTATGTATGCGATGACATGAACCTACGTGTCCCATAGACATGTTATCACGGCAACAAACCACTGTGCTAGTCGTGGCAATCATACAGAATATTGAATGCCCCACCCCTCATTACTTACGCCTTACGGAGATCGAACCCCGTCGTTGAACTCGCTGCACCCCCCGGAGTATACAAACATAGGGAGGAGGGACATGTATGAAATTAACTTGATGAATATTTCATTCGTTCTCCGTAGTTCAACTTTTTCCCCTCACACAGGGATTTTCGTTTGTTATAACTTCTCATTCCCATATTTTGAATTGACTGTAGTTTATGCTTTGTTGGGCCTGCGGCACTACAACCCCATATGTTATTTACATCCACAAAATGTATGGGACCAGCATATGGCTTTTGGTTTTCACGTATCGTAAACACAGCCTTGAAAGTTCTCTAACAAATAGAAATAACAGGTACTCAGTAAATGTACGATTTTTATTTATTTATTTTTTTTTGTGTGTATCTGACTAGGTCCCTGGATGGTTTACATTCACAATTGGACTTTCTAGAACCATTAGATGTAGGAGTTCACATGAAGTGAAAATTTAAAAATCGCTCTAGCGGTCGCAATTTTCGATGTGTCACAACGAAACTCAGTATATAGTATTAAAATAAACCGATGTAGATATTATCCAAAATTTAGTGAAATCAGACAATTAGAAGTGGAAGTTTACTTGAAATCCGAAATTAAAAACTGCCTAAACCACTGGACCGATTTCAATAAAAATTTTGTGCGTGTCTCTGGAGTCCCTAGATGGTTTGGATTCACAATTGGACCCGGTAGGTGGCGCTGCGATCAGGTAAAAGGATTTTTTTAAATGTCAGATGAGTAGTCATTTGCATTATCAACATATTCCGCGCGACAACCATGTGACGTCATATTGCACGCTTCGTTTACCACAACATATGGCAGTGAGGAGTTTTCTTGCGAAATTATTTCTGGTTGGACAACGTCTGCCGGGTCCGCTAGTACGAAAAAAAATAGTATAAACATTGTGAAATTGGTTTCATACATTAGTTTTATATTTTTTGTAACTGTCTTCATAAATAAGTTGATAAGATGGGTCTCCAGTGGGATTAGAACTAGAGGAGCAAGTGGTGTGTTGAAATAAGAGGAAGCAGGGGTTAGATTTTGAGATTTGTGGAAATTGCAACATGGCAGACTCCACACGTGGCAGACAGGGCGGTAGTGCGCGTGCGCTTAATCCGGGCAGTAATCTATACAGAGCAGGGGTGGGGTCTCTCCATAAACCCCATATACTTGATTAACGGTCACATTATTACGTTATTTCTAATCCTTCTCTCTGATTCCTGTCCTTACTTCATCAGCTGTGGCGTTATAACTCACCCCTTCATTCTTCGATTTAAAGTATTGTAGAAATATAATAGTAATAATAATATTTTTATTATTCATTGAGAATTTTCCTCATCATTGAGAATTTTCTCCAAGCAATCTTAACAATTAACACGAGTTTTAAAAATACATAAATGACTACGGACTTATAGATTATTATCAGTTTGTAAAAAAACATTCACAAATCTATCTTAATTAAAGTTCTCTGTCTTGATCCGTTACATCAAATTTCCTCATTGAACGTTGAATGTTATTCTTTCAGGTTGTTCTTGGTCTTCTTTTTCTGTTCCTTCTTTCAATTTTCCATGATTAGATGGCCTTTGGTAGTCTTCCATCCTGCATTCTTCTTACGTGTCCATACCGTATTAGCTTTCTGTGTTCAATCTCATCCATTATACTTCTTTCTGCATCATCCTTTTTCTAACTTCTGTATTTCTAATTCTTTCCAGTCGAGATTTTCTGGCCGCTCTTCTCCAAAAATCCATATCAACTGCAGTTAAACTGTTGGAATGTTGTTGTGTCATTGCCCAAATTTCCGATCCATATAACATTATACTTTCTAGTATAGAGTTATAAATTTGTTTTGTTCTGTAAATAATTTTTTTACTCCATAGTATAGAGTTTGACAATCCTATGGTTTTTCTTCCATTACTGATCCTTTTTGTTATTTCTTTACTTGATATTCCAGCTTTCTCTATAATTGAACCAAAATAACAGAGACTATTGCTCTTTTTTATTTTTCCTCCATCAATATATAATTCATCTGGGTCATTTGGTCTGTGTTATTGCTACATCTGCATTATTATTATTATTATTATTATTATTATTATTATTATTATTATTATTATTATTATACATAATATTATTTATTATAAATAATAATACTAATAATAATTTTTATTTATATACAGATTTTTAATGTTTACACATCTTTCTGTGCCTAAAGTTTTATTTTTCTTCTCCATTCGTCTCTATCCATCCACTCCATGTTCTCCAGTCCTCTTGTTCTCATCCCAGTTCTATTTCTTCTTCCAGGTAGACACCATTCCAATGTTTTCCTGGGTAAACCTTCTTCTTGCATTCGTCATACGTGCCCATACCAATTTAATTGTTTATATTCTATATAATCTACTATTGAATATATAATATTCATTTTTCTCGTATGACAGTATTTCTTTTTTTTTTTCTAATTTTGAACATCTTGCTCCTCTACATTTCCATCGAAATAAGTTTTTGTTCTAAGTTTTTGTTGAATTTCCAAACTTCAGCTCCATATGTGACAGAACTTCTCACTATTGAATTATATATTTGTAACTTATTTTTTCTGGATTATGTCTGTTCCATAATAATAATAATAATAATAATAATAATAATAATAATAATAATAATAATAATTGTATTGTAAGCCCATTGTAAGCCTTTACAGAGATTTAGGCGCTCTTCCCTTACAGGGAAGAATTTGAACCATACTAATTTAGTTACATTTGTTTTCGTATAGATGTCATTTTGAGTAGCCCGTGGTCAGCGTTCCGCCTCATACTGACATCTAGGAAACCAAGGTATTACTAGGACGGGAAAATTCGGTAAATTTTGCTTAGAGGCCTTTTCATTCAGGCTTAAGGATTTTTTACGAGCCTGAAAATCTTCAGACTCGGGACCCACGGCTTAAAGTCCCTCCCGGAGGACTTTCTCCTTGGATTTTTCCGTCCTAAAAAATCCATCGACCCCGGCCGGGTTTGAACCCGCGACCCTCGGGACCAGAGGCAAGGAGTTACTCTGCCAGGTAAAATAAAGCTATTATTATTATTATTATAACCACTAGTCCACTAGTCCACCGCAGCCGATAATAATAATAATAATAATAATAATAATAATAATAATAATAATAATAATAATAATAATAATAATTATAATGCAATGACACAGAACATCGAAGAGAAATAACAACGTTCAGTATATAAATTTAATCACCATCATCCTGACAGGTCATAGTCCTCAAAGGGCTGTTACAGTCTATTGAAGTTTTCCTTCCACCTCCTCATGGGCCGTCGTATTGATCTCTTCCCATATGGGATATAGTTTTGGATTGCCTTGGGGATTCGTCGTCTGGGCATTCTATCAACATATTGTTTCCAATTTCCTTGATAGTTATGGATATGGTCAAGGGCCGGTTCTATGTCGAGTTTCTGAAGGATGTCGGAATTCCATTTGATATCCCACTTAGTATAGCCTGCTGTTCGGCACATGGATTTCATTTGACTGGCAGTAATCCTCCTCTCGTAGGGTCCATATTTCACTGCCATAACATAATATAGGTCTTGCCAGAGTTTTATATAGACGAAGACGTATGTTTTTGAACTAGAGATGGTTTCATTGCTCTATATCAATTTAAATTTTGGTCTCTATTCCAGTTGGAGTAGCCTATATTGGAATGCCGATTTTGGAAGTCTATTTCTTTCCATTCTTCTCAGATGATTATTCCATTCATATATTGGTATCTTTCTATATCTTCATCAAACTTGGTATTCCAAGTTTTTCTGTGATAATAGTGTTCCTTCGGTGATCCAGTCTATTAATTCTTAACAGTGAACGCAAGAAGTGCATTTGGCTTATGAGAATTTATTTTATTAAAAATATTTTTCTTTATAAAAAACTTTCCTCACTAGAGGATCACCACAAGGACAAAGTGATACAGAAAATTAATTTTCGAAATTGATTAAATACATTTTGTAAATACATTTAAACATTTCAAATTGTAAGAAGTATATTCTATAAAGTAGATATTTAGTAAAGATGGTTTCTTAAAATTGAAATTAATCCTTTAATGGCAGCGATGGCAATTTTAGAAAGATACACTCTGTCCAAAAAATTTAGCTAAGAATCCTGGTATAGTACCCCTTGCCCCGATCATCAATCTTGTGACAGTTATACTATCTAATTGGTATTTATCATAAGTAATGCCACGGGTGATACCAATTTATCTAGAGATTTGTAAATCAAGAGTGGCATTTGTTAGGACTATTTAACGAATAAAATTAAACAATTTCTCAAAAGTCATTATTTAAATATAGTTGCCGGTATTTTGAAATATTTATATATTTAATGTAAACGGCTATGTTTGAAAACAAATCAGACATGTGAGGTTATGTATATTCACTACAACTAGATCATATTTATTGTCAAATAGGATTGCAATATTGTAAAAATGCACCCTAGTGGAGAAATAATGAAACACATCAAACTGTATATTACAATCAACCTTAGGGGCTATTAATTTATTTCTTTAGTAAACAACTCAGTAAAATCAATAAATCTATTAATTATTTGCTATATCCATTTATTTGTTGGAGAAAAATAATGCTCTGAGCTTTTCAGAATATTAAAAAAGGAGGAGCTTTCTTAATCACAAAAGCAGGAGCTGTTAAAGAGAAATCGATAAAAAGCGAGGTGAAACACGACTGTCATTATTTGTAAAACAAAATTCATTGAAACGTGATTTGACTACCATTTGGGGCATGAGTTAAACAGTCTAATTTAATTCTAGGCCTTTCTCTTCCAATTGATTCCTGTGTTCTCATTTCCATAGCTTATTTGGATTTGCTCTTCTCTGATAGGCACAAAAAAATTTAGTTACCTCGCATATATGTTAATGCATCTCCTGTCTTATTCTAACCACTTACAGAAAATAATGTAGTATCATCCGATGTATAAAAGCACCCAGTGTAATCTATTCAAAGGGACGTGATTTGCTGATTCCGTAGAGATTTTTTTTTTCGAAGCTTATGTAAAAAAAATGGAATTGACAGTTTTTATTAACGGCTTAAATAATGAGATGTAGTTTGGGAGATCACGTGTCACAATGTATCCTGGGAGATTGACTTGTCTCTCTGCGACCCTTGACCTGTAGGAAGAAGTATGGAGTGCGAATGAAAGATGAATGCGCGAATTCAAAGGGCAAGAGGTAGATTGAAGCTATACCTTGTAGAAGTAGGAAGTCTCTTACAAGAAAGAAAATGGTTACTAGCTTCTGATAATCCAGATAATTTCTGTGGCTTGTAATGTTTTATTGATAATATTATGACGATAATAAGTAATCATAATACTTTATACGTCTATGTTTGTCATTAATAATGAAACACGATTATTTTATTAAATGAAGAACAAATACAATAAAACACATTTAGATATTTCTCAGTCAAAAATATTAATTAATTCTATAAATTTTATGAACTTATCACATATAATTCGACAAAATTCTTAACATTATGTGACTTTTAATCTACACTCTGACTTCTCTATGTTGATAAACAACAGTGATTTATTTAGACGATAGAACCACGGATCGATGCTTATTCGAGGTTTATATAAATTAATAGTTTTCCGTAGTTAATAGATATTTATTTTTTGCAAATGCTCCAGGTTGTCTTTCAACATTCCAGGTTTCTCTCCTGGAATGGCGTACTTGTAACCCACTTCTGAGTTTGGGGGGGGGTTACGTTGCCCCGATGATATGATGGGTGATGATGATGATAATGGTGCGCCAGGAGAGTCCCTAATCCTAAACTTAACCTAAGATGAATATGATGATGATTGCGATGGCCATATGATTTCGGGGACCGTTTGGGCCTTAAAGTTTTCCTGACATTTGTCTTACAGGTGAGGAAAAACCCCGATAAAAACCTCACCCAGAAAAACTGTCCCGACCGGGGATCGAACCCGGGCCCCCTGCGTGAGAAGGCAGCACGCTATCCCGAGACCACAGCTGTGGACAAATTCTTAACATTATGCGAGATTTTAGTTTACACTCTGACTTCTCTATTTTTATAAACAACAGTGATTTATTTAGACGAAAGAACTACGGATTGATGCTTCTTCTTCCTTTCATGTGATAGACCTAGTGGTCTGTTACGGTCTCAATCCAACTTCGAAAGGTCTGCCCAAAGATCTCTTGCCTGGTGGCTGGTAATTTAAGATTTGCCCTGGTATTCTTGTTCTGCTCATTCTTCTTACGTGAGATTTCCAGTTGTTTCTGTATTTTTGTACGTATTCCATGACTGATTCTGTTTTTTAATTCTTTGAGAATCTCAGAATTCCTTTTATCGCCTGTTCTTGAGTATCCTGCAGTACGTCTCATAAATTTCATTTCTGCCGCAGTTAGTCTTTTATCATTTACACTGCGAATTGTCCAGGCCTCACTGCCGTAACATAATACGGGCTGGCCAGAGTTTTATAAAAAGTTGAATAGTTTCCCGTAGTTAATAGATATTTAAATTATAACTTTTCAACAAATGAAAATTTTATGAATGCTTTAACAATATACTTTAAGATTTCTTGGATTGAAATTGGTAAATAATACAGTAAGTATTCTTTATATATATATATATATATATATATATATATATATATATATTGCACGATAGTGCGTTCTGACGTACTTACGGCAATGGCGAACATGATTGAAAGTTCAATTTCCTAAATTTCGGCGTTGCCAACATATAAATAACTAAATAATTATACTGTAATATTACAAATTACCTACCTAGTGCGGGAAGTAAAACCACTGCCCTTTATGAATACTACGTACAATGCATATACAAAAGGTAGTGTTAATATACATTACACGAAACAAATCGCTGCATTTTAAATGAACTGAACTTTATTTGAAACAATATAAAACTATAAATTCGTGCTTGCCGCCATTTTTGGCCTGATTGGTGTCACGGCCTGCTGTAGCCTCAACTAAATAATTTTTACATTTATATACATTGGCCAGACTGCTAACGTCAGTCAGTTGTTTATAATGAACACAAATATTTACAACAAAGATATTATTTTTACTATTAATTATTATTTCGAAAAACAGCATAGTGCAAACAATAATGTGAACACATGCTTGTGAAGTGTCTTACAGAATGTCGGAAACTAAAAAACCTCGCTGTGGCTCGGTTTTTAATCATTTACTCACTTCTGTTAACACCACATAACAACCTCGCATTATAATATGCTATTAATGATAAACTGGGAATCCTCGAAAAGTAGGGATACTATCTCGATTATTTATTGTTGACGTTTTGTCACCCATCCTCATCCCTACGCGGTCTGAACTTACACTTAAATGCCATCGAGATTGTTCTACACCGAGATAACTATTCTTTCTATTTTATTATACTTCTCTTTGGTTACCGCTGCTCTTTCTTCCTGTAATTGTATTATTAAGTGTGATCCCACAACAGGCCCGGAGGCCCTTGGGGTAGTGGGAGGTTAAGGCTCCCACTTTTTCTGGACAATCGGCACTTTATGTCAGCCGGGTTGTCAGCCCTGCGTGACGGCCGCCTTTACCCCCAGAACAAGCGTCTGGTACTCATTTCCGTTAGAGGCTGAGTCAATCCTGGGCCATAGTGCCGCCAGAGGGTTTGGGTCAGTTTAAAAATCCTGACCCCAACGGGACTTGAACCCTCGATCCTCCGGCTTGTAGCTCAGTGCATTAACCACTACGCTACGGCGTGTCCCTTAATCGTATTATTATTATTATTATTATTATTATTATTATTATTATATTTATGTTTATTACTAGCTAATACCGGCGTACCGCTGCTACGCCGAAATAAATTAAATGTGTTTTTATACTTAGTTGAATAAGTAAAAAAAAATAATAAATTTATATCGTAATTATTTTTCTGCGCGGTAGTGCGTTTTGTCGACCATGATTGAAAGTTCAACTTCCTACATTTCGGGATTGCCAACCTAAATAACTATACTGTAATATTACATTTACACCCAAATGCGGGAAGTAAAACCACTGTCCGCTATGTATACTAAGTACAATGTATATACAAAAAATATCCAAAAGATAGTGTTAATATACATTATACGAAACAAATCACTGCATTTTAAATGAACTGAACTTTATTTGAAACAATATAAAACAATAAATACGTACTTGCGGCCATTTTATCAATAATAATGGTCTCACGGTCTCCTGTACTTTCAACTAATAAACATTGCCCACACTGTTAACGTTACTCAATTGTTTATAATGAACTCACATATTTCCAACAAAGATTTATTATTTTACTACTATTTATTATTTTCAATACACCATCGCGCAAAAAATAATGTACAACGCACGCTTGTGAAGTGTTTTGCAGAATTGAGAAAATGTTTAAAAACCGAGCGATAGCGAGGTTTTTAATTTCCTCTTCCCAACCTTGCATCGTAATATACTATTTAGATACCCCGTGATGATTACCTGGCGTTGCCCGGGAATCTACTCATCCGCATCTTCTTGGCATCAATGAGCTGAAAGATAAAAATGGTTATTGTGAGTTATCCGTGAAAGATGGACATATGCTGTCACGGACATTTTTGTAGATTTTTTTAGATATTCAATTCTGTGTACATTAATTTGTTGTATATGTTATGGTTTAGGCAGCGTAAGACATTTAAACGTCAAAAAAGCTACTTTTTTTAGTGCACTGATACTTTTTTAAGTTCATGCCCTATAGTACGTACGGTAATATGTTATATACGTTAATTGCCCCTTGAAAAAGGAATTCTAACCGATAGAAGAAAACCCATTTAAATCGGTCAAGTAGTTTTTAAGTCCATAGAGGACAGCAGACACTTATTTTATACATTATTATTATTATTATTATTATTATTATTATTATTATTATTATTATTATTATTATTATTATTATTATTATTATTATTATTATTAGAAAAATAGAAGAAAGCCGTTTGAAATGGTATGGACACCTCATAAGGATGGTAGAAGGTAGAATGCCAAAGAAGATCCTTGATTCGAAAGCTAATGGAAGAAGTGGAAGAGGCAGACCTAGAGAACGTTGGATAGATGGAGTGAGGAGAAGTATGGAAGCTAGAGATTTGAGGGAAAAAGATGCTTTAGACAGGAACCTCTGGCGACAAATCACTTTGGATTGAAGGAGGAACACTGTATTGTGGAATATTCCAAATATAAAAAAAAATATTCTTATTATTTTCATCTTAAAGTGGTGTGAAGAGAAGCGAATTTCGATTTAAAAACTGAAATTGAGGTTGAGGTAATGTGTTACTGTAACTTCCTGTACCTTACCGTTGGAAGCTTTCGAGATTGAAAGCACATTTCACATTTTGTAAATTTTAAAGTTAAGTAGTGATTCTAATGAGGGAAAATTTCCAGTATTACTTTTCAGAGATAAGTATTATTAGGTCTACAGGACTGTAGCATATAAATACAGTGTTCTCCCCAAGAGCAGGTCTTTCACTGCGAACTCAGCATTTTCCACTCTTTCCTTAACTCAACCTTCCTTTTTGTATCCGCATATAAACCATTTATTTTAATATTGTCTATCATCTGGTGTCTTTTTCTGCCTCTAACCTTCTTTCTGTTGACCATTCCTTCTAGGGCATTCGTCAGCAGGCAGTTTCTTCTTAGCCAGTGGCGAATCAAATTTCATCTCCTCTTCTTTATGAGTTACGGCATGTTCTTTCTTCACCCACTCTGTCTAGCAATATTTATTATTAATTTTGTCTGTCCATTTTATACGTTCCATCCTTCTCCATATCCACGTCTCAAAAGCTTCCACTCGCTTTTCTTCATTCCGTCGTAATGTCCAAGTATCTGCACCATATAATGCTATACTCCATACAAAGCATTTCACTAGCCTCTCCCGCAATTATTTTGCCTAAAGTCCGCAGAAAATGCTTTTCTTCTTGTTAAAAAGTTTCTTTTGACATTGTTATCATCTGCTTTACTTCTTGACAGCAGTTCATGTTACTACTGACAGTACAACCCAAGTATTCTGTAGCATATAAAGAATTAAAATTTATATCTAAAAATAAAAGTATTCTAACCTGCATGAAAGAAACCTGACGCGCAGGGTAAACATTTATAGAAAAGGATATCTTTTTTTATCGAGCTGTGAGATGCTGGGAGAAATTAAAACAACTGTGGAAGAGTTTCCGGCCATATCAAGGTCTGATGTTATTGTTCCTCAAGCTGGTAACGGGAAAATAATCGATCTAAAAACATCCTGAACAACAGCAGATGGTGGCTTCTCGGACCCCCCCTTTCTCCTTTCCGTTCATTCAAAAGACTCCACAACCCCATTTCCTTGATCTGTGTGCGTAACTCCCTTCACACGTACATTGCTATAGGGATGCAAAAATACCGGCCTGAATTTTAACGTAGGTTCCTGTAGTGTAAGCAAACACGTTCAGTCAATTTTAAAAACAAAACCTGACCCACGACCATGTTTTTTTTTTTCTACGTTTCTTTTCTTGACAACTTCAGAAAACGGAAATTCACTACTTTGCTTCAGGTTGTAGTTCAGATTTTCTTTTAGCAGCTGAAGGCCTTCGATTTTTTTTTTGTTCACTCCTATACTAATATTGGCCTAATTATCATTCTGTTTTCAGGGAAGTAAGTTGAATTTACCAGAAAGGCCTTGGTATCCATTGACAACGGCATGTAATAGCTCAACTTACTTCTCTGAGGAAGAAAAGTAATTGACTTAATTCTCTTCTTATTATTATTCATAATTTGTAGGATTTTCATCCTGTTTATTTCCAAAATCACTCCTCGGAGGAAGACGTATTGGATGTGCATCCACTGTCTATTCATATCTTGGCTGGTTTTCCTCTTGATCTTCTCCCGTCCATTGGTCTATCTTCTTTAGCTCTTTTTGCAAGTCGCTCGGTTGTCTTCCATTCTTTCTATATGACTTTTCCAATATTTTCGTATATCTATAATACATTTGGTTATGTCTTGAATATGACATTAATAATGTAAAAATGTTACCTACTTAAAATTTTATTGGGTAATACAATACAATTTTATTGTATCACACTTATTTCTCACTTTGATAATTCAAATTTATAGTGATTACAATTGAATAGTTGCCCTGAAAGAGAGATGGAACTCCCAAAATTTCGAAAGTTGAGTTTTCAATGGATTAGTGATCTATCCGGAGAATATCATGGCATTGTGCATGTAAAACTAACCCTGCTCTCTCCAGACCTGTTTTATATATTTTTAAAGTTGGCATTCAAGCGAATAGTGATCTATATGTAACAAAATGGCGGAAGAAGTTAGTCAGATCATGAGTAGCAATTTATGAGCTAGATCTGTTTTCGGGGCAACTATTCAGTTATTAACATTATAATATTATAATGGTATTGTGAAAAGAAAAATTAATGTCTGAACCAGGAATCGAACCGTGGTCCTCTTGTATTCCGTACAAGCGTGCAAGACCACTACACTATACGAGACATGGTACAAACATTAACAATTCTTTCCACATATACAAATCTATAATTCTCTGCTTATAAAAGTGGTGGTGTAAAATTCTCAAATATAGATACTTCTAAACGAAGCCGGCCGTTGGTGATGGTAGTGACACCTACCTGGCAGTGGACGAAACGAGAATTATAGATTTGTATATGTGGAAAGAATTGTTAATATTTGTACCATGTCTCGTATAGTGTAATGTACGGAATACAAGAGGTCCACGGTTCGATTCCTGGTTCAGACATTCATTTTTCTTTGACAATACCATTATAATATTATAATATGATCAATTATTGGAACTGTGTTAAAATAACAGTATTGGAAAATGTTAAATATTAACATTAGCCACAAGATTTGTTTGATTTTCATTAATATTTTCTTATTTATTTCAATATGTTTCTCTTCTTTATGTACTACACTTTTTTTTTTAAATTTACATCAGTTCTTAAATATTCTATGCTTTTTGCTATCTATTTTTCGTAAATTATTTACCGCAGCATTCGTCGCTTCCTTTGTATCACAATCATATCTGTAATTGATACGCAGTCTGAAACTGTTATTTAAAATGTCTGCCACTAATTCAGAAAACAATAAACAATTGCAGTTGTTTTATCAACATTCCCTTGCTATCAAACAATTGAACTCTTCAAACCATGAAATAAATTCACACGAAATATAAAAATTAAACAATAGGAGTGAACTAAATTATATATGCAATTCGGGAAGTAAGTATATTACTGGTCTCAAACTTATTTGTTAGACCTCGCTAAAGCTCGGGCTCAAACACGTCCTCGACTAGTAATGTACTACTTACTTCCCTTGTTGCGTATTGTAGCCTCACTATGATGGTTGTCCAGCGGCTCGCTTTATTTCCCCGCAGCTGTTATATATAATTAAATACAAAGATGCCGACTACAGCCACTATAATAATTCCGCATGTTAATCATTGTAAAGCATTGTCGCGAGGCACCCGCTTTTATATAAACGGACAACCATCATAGTGAGGCGATAATACATAACTATTAATCGTTGTCATAGGAACAATAAAGTTATGAAACCTGATCGCGATTCAGACTTTGTTTTTGCAGTTAACTTTTTGAAGTTTTTTCCACCCCTGCTTCATTTTTTCATTCTTATTTGTTGACACTTTTTTTTTCAATTTGAGAAAAACCTCCTGTAATGGCTAGGGGACCCGACATGATGATGACATGTAACCCCTACACTAGCTGGATAATCGTACATCTCTATGGTTAACATATGTGGATGTGAGACCAGCAGCTTAATGGTTGGGCAAGGGCATTCTAGGGCTATCGCGCTATGGAGTTATTAAACTGTAACAGCTGAAATAATATAATCGTCTTCTTCTTCTTCTTCACTTCAAGGTTTAGGCGATTCGCCTGTTCCGAATTTACAATTATTCCTTCTATCTCTTCCTAGATCTTCCTACATCCCATAATCCTTTTGGTTTATAATGATATGCTATCTTGGGCAATCTTGTTTCTTCCATACTCTGAACATGCTGTTCCCAGTTGACGCGCTATTGTTGAATTCCATAATTTATTGAATATATTTGCAATTTTTATTTTTTTTATTTTTTCGGCTTTTACAATGAATATACATTTTTCCGGTACCCATGTTCACAGTTAACTACACATTTGTTTCAACACATTTTTCCATTCCTGTCTGTTCATCCATATATCTTCTTCTATTTCCCATTCCCTCTTAGCTTCATTGATTCCCTGAATCCACGTAATAGTTGGTCTACCCTTCTTTTTCCTTCCCTGTGGTTCCCAATCCATGATTATCTTAGGTAGTCTTCCTTCTTCCATTCTTCTAATGTGTCCGTACCAATTTAATTGTTTCTTCTTTATAAAATCTAATGTTGAATATCGTACCTGCATTTTTTCTTTTTATATATGAATTTCTGATTTTATCCTTCCTGGATATTCTTGCAGCACGTCTCCAGTAGTCCATTTCAGTGGCGAGCAATTTTTTTTTTCATTTTTTAGGCATTATAACCTATGGAGCTGATGTGTGGGCTTTAAATGCATAATATTTGCAATTAACTTCTTTATTTCATTTATTATGTGGTCTAATTTTGTGCATTTTTGGTCCTTTTTAGAAATGCCATTTCTGCACTCTATATTCTACTCGAACTCCTCTTATTTGTTACCCAGGACTCACTACCGAATAGAAGTTTTGTAGAACTTTAATCTTGTATGCTTCCTTGTTTTATGTTCTAGTGTTCTATGAATGGTGCCACATATCATATGAAATTTTGATAATTTATTGTTTATATACTTTCTTGTTCCATATCCAGAAGACAATTTACAACCTAGATAATTAAAATATAACCCCTCTAGAATTTTGAGCTGTTTCGAACAGATTGGATCATTTATTTTATTGACTCAATTTTAATAATGATATGGAGTAATAAAGGCGAGACAAGCGGAAGTGGCAGCCCTCCACCTGGGGTTTGTATAGATGGAAGCATGTTGAGATGGCAGCCCCACTTACTCGGCAGCCGGCCGGTTACTTGCTACAAGGAAATTTAAATAAACTCGAACTCTCTAAGACAATATTCGGACAGATTTAAGACCACCCAGTACTTACTTGGGTTAAAAAAAAAGATTTGTTTTCTTTTTGCTTCAAAATATCTAGGAAGATGTATTTTATCGATGTGTAATATTATTTTGTCGATTTTGAACATTTAAACCCATGAAAAGTGATTTTTAAAAATGGCGTCTCTGTGTTCCGCTAATGTGCACATGTTCTGTTTTTTACATTTCCCCGTAACTTGTATTTTTTTTTTCATATTTTGGTACAATTTTCTCTGAAACTATGAAAGAAGGAAAATAATTTTTGGCATGGGTATGCAGTTTAAAGAGCTCTATAATAATAAGGTAAATTTCTTTGTGTAATTGATAGTGTTTGAAATTAAAAAAAGTATGCAAAATTTTTAACAAAAAATGTTGTCTTTGATTTTTTTTAAATAGATCATAGTCTATATGTGAACACAAACAAACCGTATTATTGTCAAATGAACTAAGGACAATAACATATTAAATTTTGGAAACAATTGGATAAGTAGTTTTTGAGAAAATTGAACCAAGACAATACTTTTAAGAAGTTGGATTTCTATTTTTTATTTTTTCCATTTTAAATTACTCGTGAAGAAATATGTCTAAAAAGTTACCCACAGTATCATTATGTTCAGGAAGACTTGTTTAATTACTGACATAATATCCCTGCACATAACAGAAGAATAAGCTGAAAAAAATGATTTTTGTATGTTGCATATTTTTAAACCAAATTGCAAGGAAATTAATACCGGGTGCCTTTAACGATGACGAACATAGGAAAACTAAATGATATACGATTAAAGAAACTGGCAAAACTACATTGAATGTTAGAGGCATATCATATAAAAAAATAAATTTTAGAAAAAGAATTATGTATATCACAAATATAGGAGTCAAGAAAGATATCAGAGATGTATTACAAATTATAATATAAGCGAGAGAATATACAGAAATAAATGGTTTGAACATGTACAAAGAATGTCAAATAATCGTTTATCAAAACAGATGCTTATTGTAGACCTGAAAACCGAAGAAATGTAGGAAGACCGAAAGACGTTTGTAGGACGACATGTAATATATTGTGCGGCGGGGAGCGGGACGGGTCAATGATGATGATGGAATGATAATTATGATGGATGGATTCCTGCTAATGCAATATTCAAATTCTGTATATATGCAGACTGTTAGTTTATGCTGATGGTATAGTATTATTGGGCGATAACGAGGAGATACTAAGTGACAATACGCGCACTCTATTGAGTAACACTAAGAAATTGGGACTGGAAGTAAATATCAATAAAACTAAATATATGTTCACACGTAGAAATACGTTATATAATGGAAATGGACAACTAATGAGATATGAAGGAAATTTTGAAGAAGTGGCTGATTTAAAGTATCTACGAACAATAATTACAAATAGGGATGAGATGCACTAAGAAATTAAAGATAGATTCAGTTCTGGAAATGCGTGCTATTATGCATTACAGGGACTCTTGTCCCAACTCCTTTCAAAAAACGATAAACTGAAAATATATGAAACAGTTATTCCCCCACTTAATATATGTATGCGAAACAAGGACTCTTACTTTAAGGGAGGAAAGAAGATTACGAGTATTTGAGAATAAAGTTCTTAGGAAAATTTTTGGACCAAAAAGAGATGAACAGACAGATGAATGGAGAAAACTACATAATAGTGAGCTACATTATATGTATAGAAAGCCAATGAAAGAGGTGCATGGAGGCTTCTCGTAGGAAAACCAGAGGGAAAACGCCCAGTTGGTAGATCAAGAATGAGGTGGGAGAATAACATTAACTATGATTTGAGGGAAGTAGATTATACAGGGGATGATTGGAAAACATTAGCTTAGGATAAGGATGTATGGAGAGCTTATGTCCGCGCGGCCGTGAACCTACAGGTTCGATAGAGCGAATGAGTTAGTTATCTGTTTTGACAACCGAATAGAATCAATCCGGGCTAGGCCTACATATTTTATTGAGAAACACCGTTTATATCGTTTAGAGACATGACGATGAGTGTAACAGTGTGATATCCTGATCACTTGTCACTCATGTTGAAATTATCTTGTTCATCACACTATGAGAGGGGAGCTCCCTAATTGTCTAGTGGACAACATTACAGTGTTATCATAAGCTCGAGGCTGAGTGTTTCACAGGTCACAGATTCAACTCCACAGATAACCAGATTAACTACAGTTTTATTTATTTATTTAGCCTAGTTGAGTTAAGGCTATGTATGTAGTCTTCTCTTCCACTCGCCAGGACAAACATGTGTTACATTTAGATACAAAAATGTACAATAATATTACATATTATACAATTAATTATCGGGTCAAACTAAATAATGAAAATAATCTCTAATCTAATTTATAAAAATGAATATTTGTTTGTTCGTATATTTTAAGCGTTCATCCGATTGTGATGGGACTTTTTGCAACATTTTTAACAAATTCCCAGGATGTACATAGGCTATAAGAGAGTTATGATTATCAACTCCTACACCCTTAAAATCATGATTTGTAGTGAAAAAAGTAGCTTTTTGTACGATAAAATGGCTTACGCTGCCTAAACCATAACAAATACACCAAATTAATGTACACAGAATTGAATATAAAAAAACTACAAAAAAGTCCGCGACAGCATATGATTATCTTTTAAGATAACTCACAATAACCATTTTTGTCTTCCATTGATGCCAAGAAGATTGGGATAAGAAAGTTCCCGGGCAAGCATAACAGCGCACGGCGGGAATTCTTTTACGGATAACTCAAAATAACGAATTGTGTCTTTTAGCTCATTTATGCCAAGTACATCGGGATACTTACATTCCTGGGCAACGCCAGGTAATGAGCACAGGTTATCTAAAATAATTACGATATGGTTTTACTTAACTGATTGGTTGCTTTAACGAATAGAGCATATATATATTACATTTACTTATTCAACTAAACATAAAAACACAATTAATTTTCGTCTTTCGGCTAATTTATGTTAATAAGATCAGGATAAGTAGATTCCCGGGCAACGCCGGGTAATCAGCTAGAAATAATTACGATATAAATTTATTATTATTTTTCCTTTACTTATTCAACTAAACATAAAAACATTAATTTTAATTTATTTAGGCGTAGCAGCGCACGCCGGGTATTAGCTAGTGATACAATAAAATTAAATACAAATAAGGTTGAAACTCATGAATGAATGTATACACAAAGTCGTAACAGCTCGAACCTACTGTACACGAAAAGGGGAAAAAAATACAAAGAAAGTAATAAAATGTAGTGAATCTTACGCTTATATAATAAGACATTAGGTAAATATATTGACAAATCTTAATACTATTTTTATGAAATAATGAAAAAAAAAAACAAATTATTGATTGAAGAGTTGAATGGGATATGGGCACAATTAAAAAATATACGTTTTGAGATATTAGCAGTTAATATATAACTAAATGCATAACATTGTTGTTTATTTTAATTGATACAATCAGCTGCTGAATCTGCTGTAATCGAGATATCGAAACGAAACTTTTCAGGCACACCAACTACAAAATGACGAGTCCAAAAATGAATTTAACGGAAAAAGGGCAAAACATGAGTTATGCCCATATTCCATTCAACTCCTCAATTATTAAAAAAGTAATATTAGTGAGATTTTTCTGTTAATAATTTTATTTTTAATTTGTTTCTGTTTTAATTTGTTTCTGAAAGATAAAATCTGGCAGATTCTGACATAGGGTGGAAGAGAATTCCATGTTCTAGCAAGAGAAACTGTAAAATATTTCGAGTAATGGGTAGTGTGATGAGGAGGGATATAAAGGACAATATGCTGATGGGATCGGGTATCTAATTTATGCGTATCAGAGAGTCTAGTGAAGCGGTGTGATAAATAATGTTATGATGTGTGTTATATTTTATAGAGAAGAGATAGGGAAAGGATGGTTCTACGATCTTGTAGACGAAGCCATGCCAATTGTTCCAGGGATGGTGTAACGTGATCAAATCTGCGAATACCACAAATAAAACGTATGCAAGAATTATGAACACGTTGGTTTTTCTGCGTGCGAAACTATTAAGAATTCCAGTTTGGAATCGATTCGCGCCAAACATCTTAGAGCTTATCGGCATTAATAATAACTAACTCACTGGTTCTATCGAACCCGTACGTCCATAACCACGCAGATATGAGCTCTCCATATAGCCCTATCCTGAGCTAATGTTTTTCAATCATTCCCTGTATAATCTACTTCTCTCAAATCATGGTTAATGTTACTATCCCAATTCATTCATAGTCTATCAAATGCGTGTTCTCTCTCTGGCTTTAATTAATGAAGTTTCCATGTCCCTCTTTCATTCCCCATTCGAGCCACATGCCCTGCCCACCGCAGTATACGAGACTTCATTATCATCATCATCATCATCATAGTCCATTCACGAATTTAGGCCATTTGTTGACCTGTTTCGGCCTCAAGAGAAACACCATCCAAAAGTCTTTTGAGTGGACTGGTCTTGTCCTTTCTGCAGGTTGATAGCTTAACATTTGTTTGGGAATCCTGTGATCTTCCATTCGATCAACACATTGCATCCATTTTGAACAGAAAATTTTGTTTTCTAAAGGTCCCATGTGTAATTCTTCTAAGATGTCTTCATTTTTTCTCTACGAGACTTAACTGTTCTTATTATATCTGGCTTCCTATAAAAACCATGTAGCTCATCTGTCTATCTATCTTCGGGTTTTTACAGCTGCTGTCGTTTTCCCGTGCCAAACTTCCAAAGCCTACGATCTTCAGCATCTTCAATGGTTAACCCTCTTGTTTGCATTGCTATCCTCATGCTTTCCTTCCAAATCACTTCGGTTTCCCTCTTTTCTTCTTTCTAGTCGGTTACTATTGATATAGTAGTTTCGGCCATCGCTCATCTTCCATTCTTAAAATATGTCCTAACCTTTTTAATTCCTTCTCCTCAGTTCTTTCAATTATGTTCTCTTCGGCTTCCTTTATGTTTCTAATTTTCTTATTTGTGACATTTTGTAATTTTGGCTTTCTGGCATTTCTACGTAAATAATCAATTTATAGAGCTATTAGTCTATTCTTATTGATTGTCCATACCTCACTTCCATATATTCCAACAGATTCCACCAATGTTTTACCAATATATTGTTTTGTGTCTTTCCAAATATGCTTATCCCATCATACGGAATTTAACGATGATATTATTTTGCTACTCAATTCAATTCTCTGCTTTATGTTCTCTTTGCCTATACCTTCAATGTTATCCATAACACTGGCCAACATGACTTTTGTCTCATGAGTACCAATAGTTGTACTTAATGCAGTTATTTTATCGTATTTTCAAATATGTATTCGGAATTTCTTCGTCACAGTTTATTACAATTTCAATTAATGGATTTAAATAATTATTTTTTAAATAAACGTTTTTTCGTCCATTTGCCCATTGTAAAATAAAACCAAATGAGCTAACTCAGGAGATTTCAGCTATGGAAAAGAGATATCAAGGCAAATGGAATCCTAATATGCTGGCCGATTATTATTGTTGGACCATCAAGAGGGATGCTCCACAGGCAAAATATAGCAGAAAATCGTCATTTCTTACTTTCCAGGTGAGTCCAAATGTTCGAATATTGTGTAGTTGCGAATGAAGAAAATATTAAAGTGTTTGAAATTATAAAAAATAGAAAATTAAAAATATATCAAACCATAATTCAGAGCATTTTATCATATGGTGCTGAAGTCTGGCACATTCCTACCAGGGAAATGAAAATAATTTTAAGTACAGAAATGGATGTTTTAAGAAGATCAGCTGGAAAATCTAGATTGGATAGAATACGAAATAAAGAAATAAGGGAAATTATGGGTGTACAAGAGGAGCCGGACATCATAGACATCATAGAAAAGAAAAGATTGCAGTGGTATTATCATGTCAAACGAATGCCAGAGCAAAGATTGCCAAAAATAGTTATGGAATGGATCCCAATGGAAAGGAGGAAGAGAGGAAGACCGAAGAAAACTTGGATAGAAGGGATACAAGCAGCTATGAATATCAGAGGAATGGAGGAAGACCAATGGACGGATAGAGAGGAATGACGTTTGGTTTTCGGAAGACGGCGGCAGCTGCCATGATACCGGATGATGATGAAATTATAAATTCCTGTCTCTCGAAAAGCTTGCGTGATGGAGAAAACCCGATATCATATTTGAATTCAGGAGAAAAAATATTATCAGAATCACATATTTTTCTTTCTGAGGAAAAAAAAAAGTTTCTTTTTTATTGCTCAGTGAAATTATTCCCAACTATTTAGTTTGTTTCATTTTCTTTATTTGAATTCCTTCTTGCAACACTACATTTTCTCTTCCATTGCTATTAGTTGCCAAATATTCTGTTTTTTTTTTGTAAATTTACTGCGAAACCCCATAATTAAAATGTGTTTTTCAACCTTTATATCATCAATTTCATATCAAATTTGCCTTGTGGTAAAACCAGTTGATCATGACTCATCAGCAAATCCATGTAGCTCATAATACTGAAATTAATATCTTGAGATTCCTGTTGGGTGTAAGTTGACCTGTTTATCAGCCTGTTTGGAAACAAAAAGGTGAAGGATGTGTGGGGTGGTCACTGGACCGCGGATAAAAACCGGAGCTCTTCATGCTATTTTGGAGCCAGGTCCGCTATTTTCCTGCTCCACGCCTGTTTCCTACTGAAAACGTATTTTTTTAAATGTGCAGCAGAGCTCTCGAAGTCGGGACTGACTGAAGTGGTTGTTATTACAGTCTTGCAAACGACAGCATAGCGAGTCATGTAATTACTGCTAATATAATACCTCACACTTAGGTCTAATTTCAGTTTTTTTAACCTGAGTTAGCTACCTGTCAATTTAAAGTAGTGGCTATTCTTTTTTTAATTCCTTCATAAACTTCTGTCAAATTTCATTCTTAGGGTTTCATTTTTTAAATTACTTCCCACCATTTACAATGACTTTTACATTTCTTCTAACGATTATTTCAATATACTTTTCTATGACATTTAACTACGTACATAGTAGCAAGAAGACGTGGCAGCCATATTGATTTTAACGAATATTCTATGCAAAAACAAAGTCGTGTTGCAGTGCAGTCAACATAGAGTATGTACTAATTAACAGTACACATATACTTCAGAATTTCAGAATTTAGTATTTATTTTTAGACGTTGCATTATTTCACAGATTAGATTGTTTAAATTGCGTTAGGTTGGCTTTTAGATTCGTTAAATATCGTGTATTTGTTGGCTGTATCTCGTGATTCTACAGTGTAAACCGCTTCGCGTTTGTTGGCGCATGCTAGGAGCTAGACTTTTTTTTTTTTTTTTGGCGTCACATGTAAAATATTTTTAACGTAATTATTACTAATACAATTCCTCAGACTTAGACCTAATTTCAGTTTTCTTAACCTGAGTTCGCTACCTGTCAATTTCAAGTACCTACTCTGTTTCAGTTCTACTCGCGCAGCTGAGCAAATCCCATTGTAGACTCCACATATTAATGTATGTATGTAGCTAATGCTCTGGAGTTATCAATAAAGTTATTCTCCTTTTTGCTTCACAATACTTGGATGTCACATCTTGATAATTTTGTTAAATGTTCTCTGTCCATTTCCACACCTTGAGAACACAATATAGCTACACTCAGGAGGCATTAATACACCAATTCTACGAAGATGTTTTCCTAAGCAGTCATGTCCTGTAGTAAGCCTCAGTATAGCAACTGCATATTTTCATGGTAGTTCTAGAATTATGGATTGATTTTCTAACAGCATATTTATATTTCTGTTTCCTTCTTCTTGTCTTGTAAGCCCATGTTTCCCTTAACAGAGATTTAGGCGCTCTCCCCCTACAGGGAAGAATTTGAACCATACTAATTTAGTTACACTTGTTTTCATATAGATGTCACTTGAGTGGTCCGTGGTCAGCGTTCCGCCTCATTCTGACATCTAGGAAACCAAGGTAGTACTAGGACGGGAAAATTCGGTAAATTTTGCTTAGAGGCCTTTCCATTCAGGCTTAAGGATCTTTTACGAGCCTGAAAATCTTCAGACTCGGGACCCACGGCTTGAAGTCCCTCCCGGAGGACTTGCTCCTTGGATTTTTCTATCCTAAAAAAATCCATCGACCCCGGCCGGGTTTGAACCCGCGATCCTCGGGACCAGAGGCAAGGACCATAACCACTAGCCCACCTACTTTTTCAGTTAAATTTGAATTGTAAGTATCTTTATTTTTTCTTTATAATTCTTTTAATTGATGAACTAACTAACTCACTGGCACTATGGAACCCGTAGGTTCATGGCTGCGCGGACATAAGCTCTCCATACATCCCTATCCTGAGCCAATGTTTTCCAATCATCCCCTGTATAATCTACTTCCCTCAAATCATAGTTAATGTTATTCTTCCACCCCCATTCTTGGTCTATCAACTGGGCGTTTTCCCTCTGGTTTTCCTACAAGAAGCTTCCATGCACGTCTTTCATTCCCCATTCGTGCCACATGTCCTGACCATTGCAGTCTACGAGACTTAACTGTTCTTATTATATCTGGCTTCCTATAAATACCATGTAATTCACTGTTATGTAGTCTTCTCCATTCTCGTGTCTTTTCATCTCTCTTTGGTCCAAACATTTTTCTAAGAACTTTATTCTCAAATACTCGTAATCTTCTTTCTTCCCTTAAAGTAAGAGTCCATGTTTCGCACCCATATAATATAACTGGTAGAATAACAGTTTAACAGTTTAATATATTTTCAGTAAGTCACTTTTCAATGAAACCTAGAAAAGTGTTTTTAATTATACAATATAGGCCTATATCTTCTTCTTTACCGTATGCCAAACTTTGGAGGTAAATAAACCTATGGCTAAACTGTTTCACTTAATGTTTCAAACTTCTAATAGATGGTACTTTCCACGGAGAATCTAATAACAACCAAAACTCTATATCAACAAAAAGTGACTTACCTCTATCTTTCTCTATAGCCTTAATGTACTTTCTTTTTTGTTTAGTATGCTGTGCGTTTAGGCTCCACTTTTTTAAGATAGCTATCCTTGTAGACAGGAGTATATATATTTGATAAAACTATGACATTACAGTACTGTATTTATCTCATTGGTCTAGGGATTAAGTTCCTTGCCTCTGGTCCCGAGGGACGTGGTAGATGTATTTTTAGGAAATATCCAAGAGAAAAAAAATTAAGCCGTAGGTCCTGAAAGTAAATATTTTCGGGCTCATAAAAGAACCTCAACTCTAAATTAGAGCCTCTGAGCAAAAATGTGAGGAAGCTTAGGGCCCAACGGTCACCGAAAATCATCGGCCATCATCATCATCATCCTTTTTCATTAGCATCATAATCCTTCACCGGTGAGGAGAGCAACGGGAAGCTATTATCGCCTCACTATGATACTTAACAAGCGGCTCGCTTTGTTTCCCCGCAGCTGTTATGTGTTATTAAAATACAAAGATCCCGACTGCCACGACTACCACGATGTTGCCACATTGCTATTCCTCATTCAGTTTCAATTAAAACTCGGAACGTGGAGCAGTCGATCCAGTTATAAAATTGTATACCGTAATCAATTGTTATAATGATCAGTGATTTACTGTGATATGTAGCTCGAATAATAGTATAATATTTACATATTTTATTAGTTTAATATATAAGTGATTTGAACATATGGCGGCCATGGGAAAATATTTCAGACCGAACAGTTAATGATAATAATAATAATAATAATAATAATAATAATAATAATAATAATAATAATAATAATAATAATAATAAAAGTAAAGTAAAGTGATCCCACTACAGGCCTCACGAGGCCCTTGGGGTAGTAGGAGGTTAAGGATCCCACTTTTTCTAGACAATCGGCACTTTATGTCAGCCGGGTTGTCAGCCCTGCGTGACGGCCGCCTTTACCCCAGAACAAGCGTCTGGTACTCATTTCAGTTAGAGGCTGAGTCGACCCCAAGGCCATAGTGCCGCCAGAGGGTTTGGGTCAGTTTAAAAATCCTGACCCCAACGGGACTTGAACCCTCGACCCTCCGGCTTGTAGCTCAGTGCCTTAACCACTACGCTACGGCTAATAATAATAATAATAATAATAATAATAATAATAATAATAATAATAATAATAATAATTTCAGCATGATATGTGAATATTAAATATAAATTTACAAGATATATAAAGTTGGAATTAAATTAGTTAATAAATAAATACATATATAATTTTAATTATAAAAGTTAAATAATTCCAAATAATAATATAAAAATTAAATAATAACATTAATAATCGATGTCTTCTGTCCTTGTGTAAGAAACGCCCATAGCGCTATGAGAAACGTTTACAACACCGCATGTCAAGCTTTGCCGCGCAGCACCCGCTTTTATATAAACTGTTAACCATCAGAGTGAGGCTGTAATACCATATCTATAATTCCCTAGTAAAGCTGCAAAGCATAGCATGAAAATGGTATGATTGCAGTGAAAGACCTGCCCTCGGGCAGAATTACTATAGAATAGAGAATAGAGCAAAATTTAATCACATTCCCATCCAAATAATAGTTTAGTTACCTACCAGATGACTCTTTGAAACGATGTGCTAACCACGTCAAGTAGCTTGGGTAAGCAATTCCCGATAAGGAACACACTTGTCCCCATGAGAGGAATGTAGACTAGACACTAGAATATTTAGTCATTTTAATGCTCCCGCTATAGGCCTTGGGAGTCCCTTGGGGGTCTTAAGGCCCTTCATATAAACAAATATCTTCTTTATCGTTTAATGCTACCAGGTTATACTACGACATTTCTGGTATTCTCTCCAGGCATGGAGTACTTGTAATTTACTTCTGAGGATGAGGCGCCTTCCAGGCGGGTTACGCTGCCCCGATGATATGAAAAGTAAGATCCCTTGATGATAGTAATGATGCTCCAGAAATTGTCTTAAGCTAATCTAATAATGTGAACATGATAATGTGATAATGATAGCCAGATTGTTATTCGGGGACCATTTGGGCTTTAAAGTTTCCTGACATTTGTCTTACAGGTGACGATAAACCCCGAAAAAGATCCTCACCCAGGAAATTTCTCCCGACCGGGGATCGAACTCGGGCCCCCTACTTGACAAGGCAGCAGCTACCTCGAAACCACAGCGGCTGACATATATAAACATATCGATTTATTGAATTCTAAAAAAACAAAGTACCTTGACATGCCATTTTATTCAATGCCGTATATAAACAAATTCACATACAAACATTTCGCACAGAGATGTCAGAGGTAAACAACGATAAGTAATAGGCCTACATCAGTGAAGGATAGAAACATAAATGTGATTTCCAAGAATTTTAACAGAATATATCATTACGTCATTCCAATAATTTTCAAAATTTTAGAGGTATTTTCATTTTTAAAACAGTCTACAGTAAACTTTTAAAATTGTTCTCCGACCTCCAAAAAATAAACTGACAAATTAAGAACAAAACATTTTGTCAACATATTATATAGGCCTACTAAAAACTGATATTACACTATCAAACTTTTACAAGAAAATTTAATAAATTATTTTGTAAAAATTTACCTGTTAAAATTTGGGACGCTTCTGACATCAGATGGCTAATTACAAATTTTGAAACTGTTATAAAAGAACCTGTGATAGCGATTCAATAAAGAGCGGGTGATTTACGAAGTTATTGCATGTTATATGTTAATCCGTGATTGATGCAGTTGTTTAATGATAGATGTCAGATATAGTCGATAATGGATGATCCTAAATTCTGTATATCGATTTCTGAAAGGCGCTTTTATTTTCAGTCAGTACAAGCGTGCATGCGTGGACGAGGTCTCTTTTTTTCGTAGCGTGTTTATAATATTCATTTTGTATAAGTGCGGGTAACAAACAAATATTTATGAATAGATTAATTATTTTTGTGATTTATTGAGAAGTGTGGAGTGATCTTATTAATAAGCAGTGTATAAATCAACTGAGATTTCAACAATATGGATACCGGTAAGTTGAATATTTAATATTCAATATTTTTTTTTTAGCTACTGTGCCATAAAACTGAACATATTCACCGATTTCCGTACAAATGTTTGTCTTTCAATAGAATTTAAGTTGAAGTTGAAACAGGAATATCCATTTTAATGGAGAGAAAAATCAGGGTTATTATTACAATTTAAGTAAAAATTGTCTGTGATGGTAACTTACAAGAATGAATAATTGTGTTTGCCCATTCCCCAAAGTTTTATGCATACAGGAACAGAAAATGATGCATGTTATGAACATAAAATCGCCTAAAACGTGTAGAAATATCAGTGTATGATGCAAGTTCAAACAAGAAATACAGTATCTTCCAGATATCATTGAATATCAATTCCTCTGTATTCATTGGGTGAAACCTGCCACCATTTGTTGTTGGCCAAATTGTTTACCGGACCTAACCGGCTAACCGTAAAAAATACACATATTATAAGCATAGGCCTATATAATCGATTTTAATAAAATTCATAGTAAAACTCTGTTCAGGTGTTAAAATTATAATAGGATCATCATTAAGGATTAGACCTTAAGGTCTGTTCCGATCTCATGCTAGAATTGGTTTGTCCATCTTCTATTGGGTCTTCCAACATTTCTTCGTCCTAGTGGTTTGTAATGAAGAATAAACTTATGTACCATAAAGGTCTGTTCCTCAACTTCTTAGATTATTAAAAAAGTAGGTCTTACGAGATATGTCCTATCATCAGCAGAAGGAGGCAGTTCTTATTGTTATCGAGCTTCCTTGAAGTACTGGCTCTCAACTTCTTAGATTGTTGGAAAACTGTAGGCCTAAGCCTTTCAGCCTTATACTGGCTTCAACGATAATAGATGACAATAGACCTGCTTAATTCTCCTGATGATGGGACTAGTCCCGAAAGGCCTATAGTTTTTTAATAATCCAAGAAATTGAGAGCCAGTACTTAAATGAGGGTCGATGACAATAGACATGCTTCCTTCTGCTGATGATGGGAGTAGTTCCGAAAGGTCTACAGTTTTTTAATAATCTAAGAAATCAAGAATGCAGACCTTTATGGTACAAAGCTCTATGTTTAAGGCAGGTAGTATAGGACTCTAAACGGAAAAAATGTATTAGGCAATCAAACTAAATAATATAAGGTATTTTTGTTTATTTATACTTTTATTTACTATAAATAAGGTGATGTAGCGTTCATTTATTACTTTTATTTTTGTTTCCTGAAACTTTTCAAGTTATTTGATTTTTTATCAGGACAACATTAAAATTACCAACATTATAGAAGACATTTCGAATTGTCAGAATAATTGGCAGGACCTTTTGCAGCGAATGGCCTAAAACCAACATAAAAAAAAGATTGTACCAACCTAAAGGATTCAGAAGCAGAGTAAGACCAAAAGAACGATGGATCTGTCAAAGGGCATTGAGACTTAGGAATAGATTTAAAATATTCTAAAAGGTAAAAAAAGAGATGATTTATTAATATTTCTTGTTTGATGTTATGAAATAATGAATATGTTATATTACAACCTAGGATTTACTTTGACGGTTAGAAAAAAATCATGTAAAAAGTCTCAACTGGGATTTGAACATAGGACCTCCCGAACACGAGACTCAAATATATGGTTGAAGCAACTCACACGTGTTTAATTTTTAAACTCTTAAAAATAATTTTATAACTCCAAGTCCCAGTGGTCTGTTGTGTTTTGTCATATAAATATTGAAGCATACATTGTATAATGTCGGCTGAGAGCTACAAAACAAAGGACTGAAGTCAACTGTTATCGCAGAAAGTCGAAGTCATACATAGAGAGAAGATAAACCTTTACTGAGCTAGCGAATCTGCTCTTTAACATCAAGCCTGCAATATGAATAAAGCAAGCCAAGGAATTTGTTTGCGTGTTTATAAATTTGCCTCCTGTTTTTTTTTTCTCCCTCTATGTTGAACCATATCAGACAATTAAGTACTGAAATCAACTAGCTGAACCTGACGTGCGCTGCTACGCCTAAACAATTAAATGTTTTTATTTTTAGTTTAATAAATGAATAGAAAAATGATTATACATTTTAGATGTTCCGTGTGACTGAAAATGAAATAGACATAACATGGCGGATGCTAGAGTATATTTTTGAATTTTGGAATTCAGATAAACCCCTACTTATAATTGTCGGATTTACTGTTTTTTTTATAAAATCTATTTCAATTTATTTCAGTAGAATTGACTGAGTTTCTTTGTTAACCGTAAAAAATTGCTACAGTGTATTTAAAATTGTAAACACAGAACAAAGTGGCAAACTTTAACACATTAAATCCGCACAGTTAAGTATGCATTTTAGAGAGAAATATGAAACAAAATTAATTCACATGTTGGTTGCAAATGTCACAGAACATATTTTTTCTATCCGATGTGAAATGGTGTATCCACCGTTTAATTAAAGACGACTTGGAATCTGGAATTTTCGGCAAGATGCAATGTTCTTACAGAATAAAATGAATAATTTTCTTTCCACGCATCAATGGACAGCATCCGTCTAGTAACACACAAACTATGGAGCTGTTTTCAGAGACTACAGGAGTTTAACATAGTGTCCCGTGCATCTGGTTTCCTTAAAGGACTTCCGGGGCGTGTTAATTGTTTTACAGCTTCTCTCTTAAAAGTCAGATTTTGTTAGAAAATTATTTCAGGAACAAACTGTTCGAAATAGTGAAAACGAAAATGTGAATATATTAGTTTCTCGGAATGAAATAAAGACTTTTTTTTCTATTTAGTGATAAAATATAGGAAATTTAGAAATATAGGCAAAAATAGGTTCTAACATCAATTTAGACATTTTAGACACTATAGGACCACCAGTTTTGATCATAAATATACGAAATGTCTAAATATAATTTCATTTGAGTTAATTTCTTCAGGAACAAATTAGTACTTGAGTGATACCAAGTGACAAAGAGGGACCAGGAAAAAGTCCTCATTACAATTAAAAGTTAATAAATAGACAAAGTTAAGAATTACTATAACTCGGCCATGAACTTACGGGTTTGATAGTATAGGGCTATTCAGAAAGCAGGAACAGACTTCAAACATTTATTTCTTCCAAACTACAAAAAATAGAAACACAATTCCAACGTTCCTGGAAATATAAAAGTTCAAATTTCACTATTTTATGCATTCAATATGAGCACCATGTGTTACACGACAAATATCAAAACGGTGGCTCATTTCTTGCCACACACGAATCAGCAGGTCTCTAGTTATCGAATTCACAGCTTCAACAATTTGATGTCGCAGATTTTCAAGAGTGTCAGGCATAGGGGAGATAAAAACACGGTCATTTACGTAACCCCACATATAAAAATTGCATGGGGTTAGGTCTGGTGACCTGGGAGGCCACTGGTAATGAAGTTGATCTTCTGCTCTTCCTCTTCCAATCCAAAGTCCTGTTGTGTCGTCATTTTAATACAAACAATCAACATGACAAGCAACAGCGCCAATGCGGCCGTGATCGGAACTTCAAACTTTTCTCTTTCCAGGAACGTTGGAATTGTGTTTCTATTTTTTGTAGCTTGGAAGAAATAAATGTTTGAAGTTTGTTCCTTCTTTTTGAATAGCCCTGTACTAATAAGGCTTTGAGATGGTATTTTTTTTAACATGGTTTAAATCAATAAAAGAGGAGAATGATATTAAATTACAATTATGTCTATTATCATTATTACTTTGTTTCATTTGCAAGTGCGTCATGAATTGTACCGTGTGTGTAGATAGATGTACTCTTAAAAAGCAATGCTAATAGAAAATGGAAGCGACGCCTCTTTTCTGTAATAAAAGTGGACAGACATACGCGCAGACTGTCAAGATTTTTAATTTACTGGAAAAGGGTAAAGTAGACCGACAAATAAGCGCAGGGATGTGCTGCAGTACTTGACACGGCTCGTGTCTGGAGAACATCTGCTTCTCAAGTACATTATCTGTCTCTCTCTCTGACTTGTGCAATCCGCCGGTTCGAGGACACAATAATATATTTCATTTACATATGAAAAATATACCGGTATAAAATTATTAGCTAATACCCGGCGTGCGTTGCTACGCCCAAATAAATTAACTATTAAAGGTTAATTAAATTGTATGGTATACGCTGAGACGAACCAAACGTGGCGGTTGCTAGTCAGTTTTTAATTTCAGATTTCAGGTAAACCTCCACTTCTAATTGTCGGATTTCGCTCATTTTTTGATAATATCTATCTATCTATGTTTAATTTAATAAAATATACTGAGTTTCGTTGTGAAACATCGAAAAATGTGACCGCTAGAGCGATTTTTAAATTTTCTCTTCAGGTGAACTCCTACGTCTAAAGTTTTATAGGATCCAATTGTGAATCTAAATAATCGAGGTACCCAATCTGACACACACACAAATGGTCATCAAAATCGATCCAGTCGTTTAGGAGGAGTTCACTGACAAACACATGTAGAGAAGAATTATATGTGTAAAGATTATTCCCCCAGTTATATTACTTGGATGTGGGCTCTTACTTTAAGACAGAAAATGAGATTGCGAGTATTTGAGAATAAAGTTCTTAGGAAAACATTTTGACCAAAGAGAGATGAAAAGACACGCAAATGGAGAAAACTGACATAAGAGTGGCCTACATGATCTTTATAGGAAACCAAATGTAATAAAGTCTCGTCTGAGATAGACAGGACATTTGGAACGAATGGGGAATGAAAGACGGGCATGGAAAATCTAAGAAAACCAGAGGGGAAACTCATTGTAGGGAAACCAGAGAGAAATCGTCCAGTAGAATGAGATAGGAGAATAAAACATTAACTATGATTTGAGGGTAATTGATTATACAGTAAAAGATCGGAAAGCATTAGCCCAGGATATAGATGAAGGGCTTATGAACCTGCGGGTTCGATAGTGCCAATGATTTAATAGTAGTTGTTATTAGTTATTATTATTATTATTATTATTATTATTATTATTATTATTATTATTATTATTATTATTATTATTATTATTATTATTATTATTATGGATGAATGCAGAAAGAAGTATTAATGGATGAGATTGAACACACAAGGCTAATATGGTATGGACACCAAGAATGCAGGATGGAAGACTACCAAAGGTCGTCTATGCATGGAAAATTGAAAGAAGGGACAGAAAAGGAAGACCCAAAAAACAACCTGGAAGAATAACATTCAATGAGGAAATTTGGTGTATCGGATCGAGACACAGAGGATAGAGAACGATGGATAACTTTAATTAAAGGAAATTTGTGAATGTGTATTACAAACTGATAATCTATAAGTCGGTAGTCATTTATGTATTTTTTTAAACTCATGTTAATTATTAAGATTGGTTGAAGAAAAACCCTCAAAGATGAGAAAAATTCTCAATGAATAAAATAATAATAATAATAATAATAATAATAATATATATATATATATACTAGCTAATACCCGGCGTGCGCTGTTACGCCTGAATAAATGAAAATTGATGTGATTTTATGTTTAGTTAAATAAGTACAAGGAAAAATAATTATAAATTTATATTTTTTAGATACCCCGCGCTGATTACCGGGCGTTGCCCGGGGCTTTACTTATCCCGATCTTCTTGTCATAAATGAGCTCAAATACGAAGATTAATGTATTTTATGTTCAATTAAATAAGTAAAAGGGAACATTTATATCGTAATTATTTTTAGAAACCCTGTGCTGTTTACCCGGCGTTGTCCGGGAATCTACTCAACCCGATCTTCTTGGCATAAATGGGCTGAAAGACAAATTAATGTACTTCTTGTGATTAGTTGAATAAGTAAAATGAAAAATAATAATAAATTTATATCGTAATTATATTAAGATTCCCCGTGCTGATTACCCGGTGTTGCCCGGGAATCTACTTATCTCAATCTTCTTGGCAAAAATGAGCTAAAAGACAAAATTCGTTACTGTGAGTTATCCGTAAAAGAATACCCGCCATGTGCCGCTATGCTTACACAGGAATCTACCTACTTGCCTGGATCTTCTTGGCATCAACGAAAGACAAAAATGGTTATTGTGAGTTATCCGTAAGAGATAAACAATGGTGTTGGGGACTTTTTTGTAGAGCTTTTTGAGATAGGCCTATTCAATTCTGTGTACATTAATTTTGTGTATTTGTTATGGTTTACGCAGCGTAAGCCATTTAAGCGTCCAAATAGCTACTTTTTTTCACGTTTTCCACTACAAAGGGCAATTTTTAAGAGTGTAGGAGTTGAGTATCACAACTCTCTTATATCCTATGTTCATTCCGGAAATCTCCTGAACATTTTGCAGAAAGCCCCATCACAATCGGATCAACGGTATGGCGGCGCATAAAGTACGAACAAAGAACCAAACAAACCAACAAACAAACATTCATTTTTATATATTAGATATATTGCCTTTTTAATGGACAGCTAGATGAGAAATGAGGAAAATTTTGAAGAAGTGGCTGAATGCAAATACCTAGGAACAATAATCACAAATATAAATGAGATGCACAAAGAAATTAAACATAGGCTCAATTCTGGAAATGCATGCTATTATGTATTGCAGGGACTCTTGTCATCCCAATTCCTTTAAAAAAAGTTAAACTGAAAATATGCAGTATAAAACTGTTATCCTCTCAGTTATATTATATGGATGCGAAGCATGGACTCTTAGTTTAAAGGAGGAAAGGAGATTTCGAGTATTTGAGAATAAAGTTCTTAGAAAAAAAATTGAACAAAAGAGAGATGAACAGACAGGTGAATGGAGAAGCCTTCATAATATTGAACTACATGGTCTTTATAGGAAGCCAGATATAATAATAACACTTAAATCTCGTAGACTGCGATGGGCAGGGCATGTGGTACGAATGTGGAATGAAAGACATGCATGGAAGCTTCTTGTAGGAAAACCAGAGGGAAAATGCCCAGTTGGTACGTCAAGAATGAGGTGGGAGAATAACATTAATCATGATTTGAGGGAAGTAGATTATACAAGGAATTATTGGAAAACTACATCAGGATAAGAATGTATGGAGAGCTTATCTGCATGGCCATGAACCTACGAGTTCGATAGAGCCAGTGAATTAAATTAGTTATTGCCCTTTTACTACTGGAACAGGATGTAGAAAATATTTGTTTTATAAAATATGTTTATCTTAAACAAGAAGGTGTAGTTACAGTTCATATAAGAACCTTGTAATAAGCTAGGAGTAGGATGTGATTTCAGGAGATCCCAGATGGTGCAGAGAGAAGATTAGAATGGTTTCTTCTCGCTGGTCAGGAGGCAGATGTTAGGTCAGCTGCTGCTCCCAAGGGAAACTTCTTTGATACGACCCTCCAACAGCGCGTACTGAAATCTCACCGTTTGCGTCTTGCATTATTTCTTAGCTAACATACACTCACTGTGCGTTCTTCCATAAATATCATTCGTAAACCTATAGCCGTCCGGTCTGCCTTGATAGTTGGATTTATAATGTCACTGCAGTGACAACTGTAATATACATTTTTTTGCGCCATAGTGCGTTTTGTCGTACTTAAAGCAACGGCGACCATGATTGAAAGTTCATTTCCTACAGTTCGGTGTTGCCAACCTAAATAACTAAACTATAATACAATAACTATACTTTAATATTACACATTACAAACCGCGTGTGGGAAGTAAAACCACTACCCTCTATGTATACAGCATGCAATGTATATACAAAAAATATCCAAAAAGTAGTGTTAATATACATTATACGAAACAAATGATTGCATTTTAAATGAACTGAACTTTATTTGAAATAATATAAAACAATAAATATGTACTTGCCATAATTTTATCACTAATTGGTCTCACGACCTCCTGTAGTTTCAGTTAATAAACATTGCCCACACTGTTAACGTTAGACAATTGTTTATAATGAACGCAAATATTTCTAACAAAGATGCTATTATTTTATTATTTTTTATTTTGAAAACACCAGCGCGCAAAAAAAAATACAACGCACGTTTGTAAAGTGTTTTACCGAATGTCGGAAATTAAAAACCGAGCAATCGCTCGGTTTTTAAACATTTTCCTCGCTTCTTGAAATAACCACTTCCCAACCTCGCATCGTAATATACTATTTCACGATAGTTGCGTTCTGTCGTACTTACAACAATAGCGAGCATGATTGAAATTTCAATGTCCTAATTTTCGGGGTTGCCAACCTATAAATAATTAAATAACTGTACTGTACTATTACAAATTACCTACCTAGTGCGGTAAGTAAAACAACTGTTCTTTGTGTATACTATATACAATGTATATACAAAAATATATCCAAAAGGTAGCGTTAATATACATTATGTTAAACAAATCACTGCATCTTTAATTAACTGAACTTTATTTGAAACAATAAATATGTATTTGCCGCCATTTTATGACTGATTAATGTTACGGCCTGCTGTAGTCTCAACTAAATTATTTTCGGCATTTAGCGTATATATACACTGGCCAGGCTGTTAACGTTAGTCGGTTGTTTTAATGAACGCATATATTTCGAACAAAGATGTTATTATTTTGAAAACACCATCGTGCAAAAAATAATGTACAACGCCCGTTTGTGAAGTATTTTACTGAATCTCGGAAATTAAAAACCTTGCTATCGCTGGGTTTTTAATCATTTCCTCGCTTCTGTAAAAACCACATTGCATTGTAATACACTGTTGTTCACTCCTATACTAATAATGGCCATCGACAAAGGCTGCTATTGCTAAACTTATTCCCTATGGAAGAAAAGTAATGAGTTAATTAATAATTTAAAATGTTTCTATTTTTTTTATTTACACCAGCACTTGAGTATTCTGTATACTTTTTTATATATACTTTACAACTTTGCTGATAATAGAAAATGAAACGCAACATTTGCCGCGTCCTCTACATCACAATTAATCATATTTGTAATTAATATACAGTCTGAAACTGTTATTTAAAATGTCTGCCACTAATTCAGAAACAATAAACAATTGCAGTTGTTTTATCAACATTCCTTTGCTATCAAACTATTGAACTCTTCAAATCAAGTTATAAATTCACACGAAATATAAAAATGAAACCTAATTATTAGTATAGGGGGGGCACGCCGTAGCGTAGTGGCTAAGGCACTGCGCTACAAGCCGGAAGGTCGAGGGTTCGAGTCCCGGTGGGGTCAGGATTTTTAAACTGACCCAAAACCTTCTGGCGGCACTATGGCCCTGGGGTCGACTCAGCCTCTAACTGAAATGAGTACCAGACGCTTGTTCTGGGGTAAAGGCGGCCGTCACGCAGGGCTGACAACCCGGCTGACATCAAGTGCCGATTGTCAAGAAAAAGTGGGAGCCTTAACATCCTACTGCCCCAAAGGCCTCCTGAGGCCTGTAGTGGGATCACTTTACTTTACTTACTTACTTTAATTATTAGTATAGGAGTGAACAATAATATATTACGATGCGAGGTTGGGAAGTGGTTTTTACAGAAGCGAAGAAAATGTTTAAAACCCGAGCGACAGCGAGGTATTTAATTTTCAAGATTATGTAAAACACTTCACAAACGTGCGTTGTACATTATTTTTTACGCGATGGTGTTTTCAAAATAATAAATAGTAGTAAAATAATAACATCTTTGTTGGAAATATGTGCGTTCATTATAAACAATTGAGTAACGTTAAGAGTGTGAGCAATGTTTATTAGTTGAAAGTACAGGAGACCGTGAGACCATTATTATTGATAACATGGCCGCAAGTACGTATTTATTGTTTTATATTGTTTCAAATAAAGTTCAGTTCATTTAAGATGCAGTGATTTGTTTCGTATAATGTATATTAACACTATCTTTTGGATATTTTTTGTATATACATTGTACGTAGTATACATAGAGGGCAGTGGTTTTACTTCCCGCACTTGGGTGTAAATGTAATATTACAGTATAGTTATTTAGGTTGGAAATCCCGAAATGTAGGAAGTTGAACTTTCAATCATGGTCGCCATTGCTGTAAGTTCGACAAAACGCACTATCGCGCAAAAAATATATACGCAATTCGGAAAGTAAGTACATTCATAGTTAAATATGGAAAATAACATTATGAGGTTCTTAATTCGTAAATTAATGAGTCATTTTTACATCTTACCTCATATTTCATGTTTCTTTAAACACGGAAACTAGTTTTCAAGAGAACCATCTCTCTCATTTCAACCGACATCATAACTCATAATGTCATAAAGTCATAATGTCGGTTGAAAATGAGAGAGATGGTTCTCTTGAAAACTAGTTCCCGTGTTTAAAGAAACATGAAATATGACGTAAGATGTAAAAATGACTCATTAATTTACGAAGTAAGTACATTACTAGTCTCGAACTTATTTGTTAGCCCTCACTAAAGCTCATGTTCAAACACGACCTCAACTATAGTAATATACTACTTACTTCTCTTGTTTCGTACATAGCTAGTATTTATGGTGACAATTTAACTCATGCCACAAATGGGAGTCAATGACCAATCAGATTACAATGATTTTTTATTTACGGCCAATCACAGTCGTGTTTCGCCTAGAATTTACCAACTAAAGTTTATCATAATAAAGAAAGCACCTCCTTTTTAACATTCTGAATAGGTCATAGCATTATTTTGCAGTGACTGACTCACTAAGAAATACGGCCACCAGAGTGTATATATAGAGCATGAATGTCAACACATACCGTATGCGTAGCAATTGATTATACCACAAAAAAAAAAAAAAAAAAACACTGTTTGCACTTTCTTAAATGTATTTTTTCCCAGAAAAGTATAATTGTCATATTTACATCATAGGACATCAGAAATGAATTAATATACAGTTTGATGTGTTTCATTTTTTCTCCACTAGAGTACATTCTTACAATATTGTGTTCCTTTGGCAATAAATAATATGATCTGGTTGCAGTGACGAACAAAAGAAGCAAATGATGCGTACCGATCGTTTCTCATTTGTTTTCAAACATCGCCGTTTATATTAAATATATAAATATTTAAAAATAACTACCGTATATTTAAACAATGATTTGTCAGTAAGCAGCTTAATTTTATTCGTTAAATAGTCCTAACAAATGTCACTCTTGATTTCCAAATTCTCTAGATAAGTTGGAAATCACTCGTGGCATTACTTATGACTATTTAATTCATAACACAAATGCTAGTCAACGACCAATCACGTTTCAATGAATGTTGTTTTACAACCAATGACAGTCGTGTTTCAACTCGCTCTTTATCAGCTCCTGTTATGTGATAAAGCTCCTCCTTTTTAATGTTATGAACAGGTCAACGCATTATTTTTCTCCAACAAATGCCTTAAATATATCAAATAATGAAAAGATTCCTTGATTTTACTGAGATGTTTACTAAAAAAAATAAATGAATAACCCGTAATGTTGATTATGATATATAGTTTGATGTGTTTTATTATTTCTTCACTTGGGTGCACTCTTACAATATTGCGATCATATTTGGCAATAAATAATACGATCAAGCAGCAGTGAATGAACATAACCTCACATTTCTGATTTGTTTTCAAACATCGCCGTTTACATTAAATATATAAATATTTTAAAATAACTATAGGCCTAGTTAAACAATGATTTGTGAGTAAACAGCTTAATTTTATTCGTTAAATAGTCCTAACAAATGCCACTCTTGATTTCAAAATTATCTAGATAAATTGGAAATCACTCGTGGCATTACTTATGATTATTTTGTTTCAAGCCTTTTATTCCGAAGTTAGCGGATTAAAACCTGGTCGACATCGATATAGTTTTAAGCGCGTAAAACTCTTGTGCTTGGCTTACTTCGGAATAGAAGTTCAAACTGTGTATTCCGTATCGAAGATACGAAGATTCCGTATCGTATGTGACAGAACCTCAAGATTCAAAAATATGCCTGTGAGTAAAATTTAAATATTCTAAGTGTTATTTTCCACATTTTTTAAATAATGTGTGTTTTACTTTTATTTGCTAAAAACCGAACATCAAGCCTCGGAAAAACACTCTAGGACGATTAAAGCTAAGGCATTTTAACATACGGTGCTGAAGTCTGGCAAATTCCTACCAGGGAAATGAAAATAATTTTAAGTACAGAAATGGATGTTTTAAGAAGATCAGCTGGAAAATCTAGAGTGGATAAAATACGAAATAAAGAAATAAGGGAAATTATGGGTGTACAAGAGATGCCGGACATCAAAGGCATTATAGAAAAAGAAAATATTACAGTGTCAAAAGAATGCCAGAACAAAGATTGCCTAAAATTGTTATGGAATGCATCCCAATGGAAAAAAAGGAAGAGAGGAAGACCGAAGAAAACTTGGATAGAAGGGGTACAAACGGCTATGAATATGAGGATTGGAGGAAGATCAATGGATGGACAGAGAGGAATGGCGTTTGGTTTCCGGAAGACGACGATAGCTGTCATAATACCGGATGTTATTTGTGTGTGGCTCATCAACCTATATCATTTATGACTAGGATAGTTGGTACCTGTATTCTAGAGAGTTCAATAAACATCATTAAATGAAGTAGTTTTTTGTCCAATCTGAAGATCTTGAAGATGATTTCCGGGCTGTTGGCCGTTTTTGAGGCTTGAAGTTCCCAACATTTCGCCAGAGACTGTGTTTGGCATCCTCAAGGGTTGTCTCAAGACGCTGGACGCAGTCTCTGGCGAAACGTCGGAGAACTTCAAGCCTCAAGAACACGGCCAACAGCCCGGAAATCATCTTCAAGATCTTCATACTAATTCCGGCCGTTAAAGCCTTAAGCCATATATTTTTTAAATATTTTTTAAAAATAAATTTGACTTATATTTCAAAGACTTTCAGGTAGTAAATTGTAGCATAATTTTTTTAACATTTTTGTATTTTTGAATGTATCAGAGATGTTATTGTTATTTTATAGCGTAGAAATCAGATGTAATACGCAGACAGTAATCGATTGGTGCCATGTTTCCGGACTTGCCAGTGACATCATCTGGTTGCGCCACAACATGGACTTCCCCAATAAACACAATTTGCTATCAAAGGGAAATTAATTTCATTTCGAAATCAAAGCGGACTACAAAGAGATGCTAACTTAACACATTAAAATACAAAGTGTCGTTAGAGTACTCAACCGCCTGCAGGCCTGCACAGGTTCCCGCATGCAGTAATTTCTCACAAAAATTAAGCAGGAAATAATGAATGTTCAACATAACGTTGTTGCAGACATTTCTGTCTGCATTGGTGATACTTTTCATACGTAAAGCCACTAGTTTTTTATTAATTTTATACGTATTTATAGTATTAATACTTTAATCATAGTCAAGTATATTTTAATGTCAGGTTTTTAAAATTCAAAGCAATTTCATTGTATATATTGGTATGTGTCCACCGCTGTGGTCTCGAGGTAGCGTGCTGCCTTGTCACGCAGCGGGCCCGGGTTCGATCGCCGGTTGGGGCAGTTTTTTTGGGTGAGGTTTTTATCGGGGTTTTTCCTCACATGTAAGACAAATGTCAGAAAAAACTTTAAGGCCCAAACGGTCCCCGAAATCATATGGCCATCACCATCCTTCTTCACCGGTGTGGAAAGCAACGGGAAGCTACCACACCTACAATTCCCTAGTGAAGCTGCAAGCTTAGCATGAAAATGCTATGATTGCAGTGAAGGACCTGCCTTCGGGCAGAATTACTATGGATGGATATTGGTATGTAACAATTTTAAAATGCATGGAAAAATAAAACAAATAATAAACGTATGCCTCTTAATGGGTATCGCCCGTTGGTAACCCCGAAATTTGATTTTAGTTTTAGTCAAAGAGTTTATTACATTATTTATATCAATTCATTTTTTCTAGGCACTGTCTTATATATCTAGTTGAATGGATGAATTATGCCCTAAATTCTGGTAGTTTAAATGTAAACTATTGTTATTACTTCATCGGCCACAGCGATATGCCAATGCAGTATTGAAAAACAATCTGAATAAGTATATTATTATTTATTTATAGTAATACTAGCTACTATCCGGCGTGTGTTGCTACGCCTAAATAAATGAAATATTAAAAGTTAATTAAAATGTATGGTATTCGCTGAGACGAACCAAATATGGCGGTTGCTAGTCAGTTCTTAATTTTCGATTTCAGGTAAACCTCCACTACCAACTGTTGGATTTCGCTCATTTTTGGAGAATACCACCTCAGATTATTTTAATATGATATACTGAGTTTCGTTGTAAAACACAAAATTATGACTGCAAGAGCGATTTTTAAATTTTAATTTCAGGTGAACTACACATAATTGTTTTAAAGGCTCCAACCAACGAAGGGCCCAATAAGAGACACACAAAAAAATTCATCAAAATCGATCCAGTCGTTTAGGAGGTGTTCAGTGACAACCACACGTACAGTAGAATTATGCACACACACCACACACACGCGCGCCCGCGCGCGCGCACACACACACACACACACAACCCACAACACATATATATATATATATATATATATATATATATATATTCGTGAAAAGTGGACATTATTTCTCTTATGCAAAAATGTTTTTATGACCCTTGATACTGAATAATCAAGAGCATTATAATGACTTAATCTTCATCTAGTTTCGTTTTCGGGGATCGAGTAATAATAATGTAATGACTATTTTGCAACAATAATTTACTTATATATAGAATTTCAATGTTTATACATCTAAAATTTTATTTTCCTTCGTTACTCATCTCTATCCATCCACTCCATTTCCTCCAGTCCTCTTGTTCTCATTCCAGTTGTTATTTCTTGCAACTACGAGTTTCCAGATCTTCCTTTCCTTCTTCTTCCAGGTGGACACTATTCCAATGTTTTTCTGGGTAACCTTTCATCTTGCATTCATCGTACGTGCTCATACCAATTTAATTCCTTGTATCTTATATATTCTACTATTGAATATCCAATATTCATTTTTTCTCTCGTATGGGCAGTATTTCTTATTTTTTCTAATTTTGAAACATCTTGGAACAATAATAATAATAATAATAATAATAAATAATAAATAATAACAATAATAATAAAATAATAATAACAAATAATAATAATAATAATAATTTATTATTACTATTTTAATATTGTTATTATTATTATTATTATTATTATTATTATTATTATTTGTGCAATGGTATACCTTATTTGTTTTCAATGGAAATGACTGCCTTTTAAATCTAAAGATCCTGAATACAAATTTTATTCAAACTGGCAGAGTTACTGCTATAAGCTCTTGTCTTCCACTCAACCAGTAAAATAATAATTTTAAATAGGCTACTATAACAGGTATAAATAATAATTGCAAAATTAAGTCATGCCATTAAAGAAAAGTAACACTAAAGGAAACGTTTCAGAAATTATATAAATGTTTAGCTTGAAATAGATAATTAACCAGAAGTTTTCGATTTCAAGTGGCAGCAAATTCCAATAGCAGGAGAGTCAAATGATACAACCAGAAGAGTAGTTAGATGTTCTATGATATTATTTGATTGACCTCCGATCTAGTGTTGATGTTACGAAAATTAGCTGACGTATCTATGTGAATAATTTGAAACAGATGAATGAGATAATGCGTTACTCTTTTGTCACTCAGCTGAAGCCAAGTCAATAGGTGACGAAACGAAATATTATCATAAGTTCGGACATTGCAGATGCATTTGATGGAAGCGTAATGAACAATTTGTTGCTTTAGATATTAATGTTGGGAATTTTACATTATGAGGTTTTCTTAATAAAAGTCAATTGAATCGTGAATTCTTCATACCTCATAATATATCTATGTTATTTAACACAGAATCGTGGTATCAAGAGACAATTCCCATCCTCAGCTATTATCACGACTGTCAATTCATCATCATGCCGGTCATTTTCTAAACTGCCATCTAGTGTTGATTTGAAGAACTTTGTAATCAAATTTTGTTAGTCCGGAAATTCAAATTTCATGGATCTAAGATAGTTTTTTCTGAATGTATATATTTTCCCAAACTGTTAATTCCAAAGGTTTAGATAGATGTTTCAATACTTTAGCTTCTTTTTTCAATTCTATGATTCTCTAACAAATTATGTGCTAATTTTTCAATTTCATAATTTTTATATTTGTAAACTGTTCTTTTGTGCGAGTGTCCAAATTCCCTTTTGTTTTTACTATATATACTTTATTGCAATCTTTGCAGAAAATAGAAAATAGAAAATTAAACACCCTATTGTTTGCAGATGACCAAATAATAATAGCAAATTCAGAAGATAATCTACAGAAAGGTCTGTATGAACTTAAGAAAATTACAGAAGAATATGGATTGAAGATATCTACAGAAAAAACAAAAATGATGGCATTTCAAGATGTAGATCCTGTCAGAAGTAAAATTGTACTGGACAACAAAATTTTGGAGCAGGTGAATAATTTTACATATCTAGGATGCAATATCTCATATGAAGAAGAAAAGGATGTAAGTGCAAAAATATCTAAATTTTTAAGAATTTTAGGGTTAATAAATTCTATCTTCAAGCCACAGTTAGTCCAAAAGCATTCAAGATTAAAAGTGTATAAAACACTGGTTCTTCCAACTCTTTTGTACGGTAGCGAAGTATGGACGTTGAAACAGAAGAATATACAGAGACTTAGATCTGCTGAAATGAGATACATTCGGAGGACTGCAGGATACACACTACTAGATCACAAAACAAAAATGAAGACATCTTAGAAGAATTACACATGGAACCTTTAGAAAACAAAATTTCTGATTATAAGTCAAGATGGATGCAACATGTTCATCGAATGGAAGATCACAGAATACCCAAACAAATGTTAAGATATCAACCTGCAGGAAGAAGAAGACTAGGACGTCCACTCAAAAGACTTTTGGATGGTGTTTCTCTTGAGGCCAAAATAGGTCAACAAATGGCCTAAATTCGTGAATGTTCTATGATGATGATGATGCAATCTTTGCAATTAATTTGATTAACTCCAGATTTTTTATTATCTGGGGTGTTAACTTATTTTTTTAAATTTGTTGCTTGTTTGATAGTTCGGCGATTAAGACAATCAGTAGGCCTATTAGTCGTGTCCCAATCTGTTATTTTTATATAACTGCTATTCCTGCTATAAAATAACTGTGAAAATATCAGTTAAAGATATCAGTAAAGTGCTAGTTGAAAACAATGTCACTTACTTTCTGTAATGCGTTGGTCTCCGTTGATATTTACTTTAGAAAGCAAATCAAGCCCTTGCATGTTGAAACGAACTGTACATGTAATCTGTAAAGCTAACGTATTTACAGTTTATTACCTCATAGACCAATACAATTGCGTGCCATAGGTTGGATGCTACGGTACATCGATAACCTGCCGCCACATATCTGAAAGCATGGAAACTTCAGAGCTGAGTAGGCGTGTCTGTCTCTTTCACATGTGTGCTAATAACCAAACTAAAAGTATCAGTAGCTTACCTACACTACTTCACTGCAAACTGCTTGTCACAAAACACAACTTTTGTGAGTTAGAATAGTACGAGTGGCGTAGAGAGTCCGCGCATGCATATGAAGCATTCGAAAAACTGGCCATAACAATTTTCATGGTTTTAGATATGTCAGTGTCTAAACTGTACGTTAATATGCGGTTTGACAGTCATTTATGTCATTAGATGTCAGCAATTCAGACATTTCAGATATCCTGCAGAAGCGCTCTCGACTGTAGGGGGGCCATTTCTTGCCAAACACGAATCAGCATGTCTCTAGTTATCGAATTCACATCTTCAACAGATTTTCAAGAGTGTCAGGTCTTTTACATAACTCCACAGATAAAAATCACACGGGGTTAGGTCGGGTAATCTGGGAGGCCACCGGTAATGAAGTTGATCTTCTGCTTCCCCTCTTCCAATCCAACGTCCTGTTGTATCGCCACTTTAATACAATCAGCATGACGAGCAACAGCGCCAATGCGGCCGTGATCAGAACTTCAAACTTTACTTTTTCCAGGAACGTTGGAATTTTGTTTCTATTTTTTGTAGTTTGGAAGAAATAAATGTTTGAAGTATGTTCCTTCTTTCTGAATAGTCCTATATATATTAACAAAGTATATCCCTATGTAGCAAAATTATTAGTGTGTTATTGTTATAATAGCTATTCTTAGAAGTTCCGTAAACTGGTGGTTAATTGGATCCAATTATAGTGGCGTGTAGAAACACAAATGTCATTATAAAAAGTACAGGACAGATGAAGGAGAAAAGCTGGACATTAATTTTGTCACAAAAAAAAAGATGCGTAACTGCTCTGAAATAAAACAAGAATTCTCTCGGTCTAGTTGTCTACTGCATCCTTTCAGTATCATTCTCTTTGTATCATCTCTGAGCCTTTGTTACGTAACAACAATTTAAGACAAAGACTATCATAATCTCTGCATCATCTCTGAGCCTTTGTTACGTAACAACAATTTAAGACAAAGACTATCATAATCTCTGCATAATCTCTGAGCCTTTGTTACGTAAAAAAAATAAGAAAAACACTATTACAATCTCTGCATTCTAAATACATACTTTTTTGGAGATAGATATTTTGAACGCGTTTTGTAATTATTTTACGTCACGCTCTTGTGATTTCTTAATGAATACATTCTGAAACTAACGTGTTATTATTTCGAAGTGTCGTAGCAGCAAAACCATGTCTTCTTGGGTACGATTTCCCTCTTCAAATAGTAATAAATTCTCCTGTATAATAGAGAGTCTATCAAATTTATGTTGAAAAGCATGTAGTGGATTCTCGTGATTTGTATTTAGCATAATTAACAATGGAAGGAAATAGAAACATCACAGAGGAGACAGTTAAACTGTGTGGACAACACAACATGGCTAAAGAAGATATTTAAATGGTACCTTCATGAAGAAAGGGGATTGGAAGAAAAGGACTGCTTAGACAGAGAGATGTGGAAATTAAGAAGAGATACAAAGCTAGTTTTAACAATAGCTATAATAATAATAATAATAATAATAATAATAATAATAATAATAATAATAATAATAATAATAATAATAATAATAATAATAAAGAGAAACAATAAAGAAATGAGATTCCTAAGGGCTGTGAAAGGTTGTACAAGAGAAGAACATATAAGAAATGAGAATATTAGAGAAGAACTAGAAGTACAACCACTTCTTCAACAAATAGAAGAACACGGGAACAATTGGATAGAACATCTACAAACAATGACAGAGGATAGGACACCAAAGATGGCACTGATGTAATAATCCTGGAGGACGAAGATCGAATAGGTAAGAGGGCGCGGAAGAAAAGCGCTGGGCTGAACAGATGTTGAGATCGTAAACTGGCAAAGATCTAATCCGTGAAGTTGTTGTTGATGATAATAATAATAATAATAATAATAATAATAATAATACATCATAATAATTCTTAAGTTGCCTCCTAAGATAACAAAAAACACAGATATTCAAAGTTGATGGAAAGGCATTTAAAATCAGTCATTTGTGTCACGAGGGAACCTTCAGCATTGACCGATTGCGTGGACTCCTTAAAAATATGTAGTTCTGTAATTTTGAAGTTTGTAAGTTTAATATAAAAAAAATTTTCTAAACATCTCTAAATCCTAAACTCTGTACTAATAACATTTCCGGTGAGCAATCTTGAAAGCTTTTGGTTTATTGTTTCCTAATGGCAGATCCTAAAGTGAAGCGTTCATCTGTTTTAGTGATGCATTCGAAATGCTCTTATTTTACAACAATAGTCTGAGTCTAGTCATAAAAGCTTGCGAGTTATTTTAGATTTTTTTGTAAAATATATAAATAAAAATAATTGAAATGTTGAAAAATCATGAAAAATACCAAACATAACATTAATATATATATATATATATATATATATATATATCCATAGTAATTCTGTCCGAGGGCAGGTCTTTCACTTCAATCATAGCATTTTCATGCTATGCTTTGCAGCTTTACTAGGGAATTATAGGTGTGGTAGCTTCCCGTTGCTTTCTTACACCTGTGAAGGATGATGGTGATGATGGCCGGATGATTTTCGGGGACGGTTGGGCCCTAAGCTTCCTGACGTTTATCTTACAGGTGAGGAAAAACCCCGAGAAAACCTCACCCAGGAACTTGTCCCGACCGGGAATCGAACTCGGGCCCGCTGCGTGACAAGGCAGCACTATACCTCGAGACCACAGCGGTGAACATATATATATAATTCTTCTTAAGATTTTCAGGCTCGTAAAAGATCCTTAAGCCTGAATAAAAAGGCATCTGTGCATGTATCGTATTTTCCCATCCAAGTACTACCTTGATTTCCTAGATGTCACTGAGGCGGAACATCCGAAAACAAATACATCTAAATAGAAGTCCAGCCGCTGGATTCCGGCTCTGACGTTTAGGTTCTACGAGGGGTAAAAAGAGAAACTCGCCCTCTACTGCCAATAAGGGAATAGTTGAAGTCTGAGTGGACGGCTGCCACAACCAATCAATGCTCTTGATGCCGCTATAGTGCGCTAGTTTGAAATTGCTGAGATGTTGTCAGCTGTATTTCTGCTAACCGCATAAATAAAGCAGCCCCTCCTACTGAATATCCATATCGGCAACACTGTCGTGAAAACGTCAGAGCCGGAGACTCACTGGTTGGACTTACAGTACTGTTAAATTTCTCCCCTCTAGGGGGGAGAACACCTAAGTCTCGTTCAGAGACACAAGGACTTACAAGAAGAAGAATGTAGTCCGCATTAAACTCTAGAAAATTAACGTTTTTCGCTGTCATGATTTTTTATATACGTTACGTCACTTAAGGTGTGGTTGTTTAATTTTGCACGACTGTTTACTTAATTCTCATTATATTGTTATGTTAACGTGAATACCCACAAGGATAAATCACGAAAAGTAACTTAATTTAATTAAGATAAAAATTATTAAAACATAGAGGAAGTTCTGGTAATGTGGACCCTTCGGTTTTCGTGGACCCTGTGAATATCTTCTTTAATTATTACTGCCCTCGAACAGAAAATATTTTAACTTCTTCCCCTCATCAACTTTGACGGGTTCAAGGCCAGTTTCTTTTATTCTTTGTGCGATGAAGAGTTTATTTGTGATATTTATGAAAATGATCCTTTTAGAAGTTTTTCAAGCAAAGAATTGATTGTTAATTTCTGCTATTGAATATTAAAAACGTTAAAGCAACTCCTAAATATATTATATTACGTAGATGTTGCTTTAATATACTGGCGAGTTTGGTTTGATATTATGTAACATGGCGGTTGTATAATATAATTAAACATAACAAAATAATTCAGCTAATGTGGATGCTCCACGAGGCGGTTAAAGTGGATATGAGTCCACTTTACACGAATACGTATATTTTATCAACAAGGGTGCAATATATAAAAACCATGCACTTTAATTAATTTTATTTAATATCCTTGTAATTTTTCTAAACCCAAATACCGTCGCTTCCTGCAGTTGAATAACGTGTGAATGTTATCCATCCATAGTAATTCTACCCGAGGGCAGGTCTTTCACTGCAATCATAGCATTTTCATGCTATGCTTTGCCGTTTTGCTAGGGAATTATAGGTGTGGTAGCTTCCCGTTGCTTTCCACACCGGTGAATGATGATGATAATGATAAGGATGATGATGATGGCCGGGTGATTTTCGGGGACCGTTGGGCCCTAAGCTTCCTGACATTTGTCTTACAGGTGAGGAAAAACCCCGAAAAAATCTCACCCAGGAGCCTATCCCAACCGGGAATCGAACCCGAGCCCGCTGCGTGACAAGGCAGCACGCTACCTCGAGACTATAGCGGTGGACTTGTGAATGTTATAATCAACAATAATTTTTTCAAAACATTAAATAAATATCAACGCTTTTTAATTACGATCAGTCATAAATATTATGAGAATAATCTGTGTCTGTCTGTATAAATTAATAGAGTAAATAAACTTATAAATTGACTACAGGCTAAGATGGACTCTGGGGTCCACTTTACTCGAATATGATGGTTAAAGTGGATCTTTCTCGTAATGTAAAAAAGTTGATAAATTATGAACATTTTTCCATATTTGAATAAAAAAATAACGATATTTCATAGTTATGACACTAATTAATATTACTCTAATTAAATAAAATTAAACTACCTCATTTAAAGGAAGAAAAACAACAAATTCAAAACATGGGTCCATATTAGCCGAAGTTCCTCTATATCATGTCGTGTCTGCTTAAATACCGCTAATGTTAAAATATTAGAACTCCTATTCGACCATACGAACTGGAAATACAGCGTGCCTAAGTCCTATAACCTGTAGGCTACAGTTTGTCTCTTTAGGTCAATTCTTTCTTGGTAGTTATTTAAGATATTTTTGTTCACTTCTTGGACGAATTTACTTCTCCGGCATCGTTCTGTGGGTGCTTGTTTGCAATGCAATAATCTGTAATAAGCTTACATTTATTTCCTTAACTCTGCAAACTTAAAAGCTTTTTAAGAGAATCCAAGTTTACTTTACTCGTTAAGTGTACTTTTGTCATAATTTGTATTGGTTATTTATGAAAGCTTCGACTGTGATTTAATCTAGGTACTTCTTATTATGAGGGGGCATGCCGTAGCGTAGTGGTTAAGGCGCTGAGCTACAAGCCGGAAGGTCGACGGTTCAAGTCCCAGTGGGGTCAGGATTTTTAAACTGACCAAAACCTTCTGGCGGCACTATGGCCCTGGGGTCGACTCAGCCTCTAACGTAAATGAGTACCAGACGCTTGTTCTGGGGTAAAGGCGGCCGTCACGCAGGGCTGACAACCCGGCTGACATCAAGTGCCGATTGTCTAGAAAAAGTGGGAGCCTTAACCTCTTACTACCCCAAGGGCCTCCTGAGGCCTGTAGTGGGACTACTTTACTTTACTTCTTACATTGGGTTTCATTTTAGAACTATGACTAATCATGCTAATGGGTTCATACCCCATTTATAGAGGGAGATCCACTCTTCTCTAATTTCTAATAATTCAGCCAAGATCCTATAGTTTTCATAAGTAATATCACGAATGATTTACAAATTATCGATAAATTCTGGAGTCACGAAGTGACGAGTGAATTTATCTAGAAGATTTGGAAATTGAGAGTGGCGTTTATTAGGACTATTTAGCGAATAAAATTAAGGTGCTTACTCAAAAATCACTGTGCGAGAGATGACTTTGGAATGTAACAAGATTACCAAGAGCAGCATTCAACTACAAGCCAAGAGGTTCAAGGAATGTAGGAAGGCCAGTGAAAAGATGGACAGAACAACTGTGAGGCGGAACAGGCAATTTGCCTAGCCCGTGAAGTGAAGAAGAAGAAGAAGAAGAAGAAGAAGAAGAAGAATAAAAAATCATTATTTAAATATAGTTATTTTAAATTATTTATTTATTTAATGTAAGCAGCGATGTTTGAAAACAAATGAGAAATGGTATTAAAAGATTCCGGGCTATGTGGCCGTGGTCTATAACTGGCGTTTCTTCCAGACGTTTCTCCCTCAACTGCGGAGGGCATCTTCAGTGGCGAGCGCTTCCAACTGTTGTTTCCCTGTCGTTATAGACCACTTCCCTGTCGTTATAGACCACGGCCACATAGCCCGGAATCTTTTAATACTATGATTACCGGCCGTGAAAGCCTGCATTCCACAACAAATGAGAAATGTTTGGTGGCTTGGTTCTGTTTTACTTGTTCATCCACTTGAACTATATCATATTATTTATTGCCAAAAGGATCGCAATATTGTAACTATGCACCCTAGTGGAGAAAAAATGAAACACGTCAAATTGTATATTATAACCAACATTATAACTTATTAATCAATTTTTTAGGAAACAACTCAGAAAAATCATTATCTAAGAACACAATTACTGAACACTCAATTATCAAATGTGTAGTTCGAAGGAATTTGTTCATTATTTGCTATATTCAACGTATTTGTTGGAGAGTCAGTCACTGCAAAATAATGCTCTGACCTGTTCAGATTATTAAAAAGGAGGAGCTTTCTTTATTTTGACTATTTAACTCATGCCACAAATGATAGCCAATGACCAATCACGTTTGAATGAATTTCGTTTCACAACCAATGACAGTCGTGTTTCACCTCGCTCTTTACCGATTTCTCTTTATCAGCTCCTGCTTTTGTGATAAAGAAAGCTCCTCCTTTTTAATATTCTGAACAGGTTAGACCATTATTTTTCTCCAATAATACATTGAATATAGCAAATAATGAATAGATTGTGATTTTACTGAGTTGTTTATTCAAAATATAAATGATTAACCTATAATGTTGATTATAATAGTTTGATGTGTTTAATTATTTCTCCACTAGAGTGCATTCTTACAATATTGCGATCTTATTTGGCAATAAATAATATGATCGAGTTGCAGTGAATGAACATAACCTCACATTTCTGATTTGTTTTCAAACATCGTCGTTTACATTAATACTTAAATATTTTAAAATAACTATAGTTAAACAATGATTTGTTAGTAAACAGCTTAATTTTATTCGTTAAATAGTCGTAACAAATGGCACTCTTGATTTCCAAGTTCTCAACGTAAGTTTTCCTGTGCAGAATCTTAGATTAAACTGAGGACAATTTACTTTGATTAATTTGAAACAGAAACATCAGTTTGTGATGAGAAAATATAAGCTTTATGAACATAATGATACTGGTCATTCCACATATCCTAACATAATCAGCAGACTGTACCAACTTCCTGATCCAAAACATTCAAGTTTCAGAGTAGTTCAAAATTAATACATCTGCATATATATTGGTAAGAAAAATGTTTGCTTCAAGTTGCACAAGTTATTTATTCATCAGAACATTACTTTTTTGAATAGTTCAATATTTGTTGCAGCTTGGAAACAGTTCAACCATTAGTAATAAATTAACATCTGCGATTTCAGTTGGTTTATATAGGTAAAGTACCTTTTTTTTTTTTTTTGAGTATATGGAACCATGAAATTTGGGGTTCAAACTTACAATGAATTACTCAATAATTTTCCTTAATTTTTACTTTTTGTGTCCAAAAATCTATATTTTAATTCACCCAGTATTTCGAATAATATCTACTTTAGACTTTAGGTTAGCCTATACGAAACTTCAGTTAGTATTTTTATTTCACGACACTGTTTAACAGAACAAGTCATTATAGCGTCGTAATTCAAATATGGGCGTAAAAGGGTCAACAAATTTACTGCACATCACTCGAACCGTAATTTTGTTTTCATCTTTGAAACCGAAAGGCATGGGGGACCGGATGGTTATCTGTTTGAAAACATGTATTCCTTCAGGATAACTCTCAACGCGAAAGGAAATAATGCGTTCTCCAAAATATGGAGCTATGTTGCCATGTTGATTATTTCGTGGATACGTCTAGAACTCCTGCCCCATCGAACAACACCACCCCAACATGATACGTTTATGAAACCAGACATGGCAACAGGATACAAGCATCCATGCTATGTACACGTACAAGACCGTCGCGTCGTTCGTACTCGAGATCATTTCCTACAAACTGACTGATCATTAAGGCTGGGATTTTATGTAATATTAACATACAAAATATGTACATATTTATGTAATTAAATTATGTAAAATATGTAAGATTACATAAAAATTCCTTAAAATACGTAATATTAGATGCATTAAAATTTAATTTTATATAAGTTTATATTAAACATTAACTTTAAGATAGATCAAATTTGAAGAAATGGGACAGTTAAATCCTTGACAAAGTGGTAGGAAGGATGTTGTCGTGTTTCTATAATAAAATTATCCCACTACAGGTCTTAGGGATATTATGAGTTTAAGGCTCCCATCTTTCTAGACAATCGGCAAGAGATTTCAGCCTTGTGAGCTAACCGTGTTTAGCCCCACAACATAGTATGGTATTAATTTTTTATAGGCTGAGTCGCTCCAGGGTCACGATGCCGATAGAAGATTAAGCAGTTTAAAAATCCTGGCCCCATCGGGTCTCGACCCTTGATTTTCCAGCTTGTAGGATATTGCCTTAACCAACTATACCACGGTGTACCCCCTATATATTTCTACTATTTCATTCATAAACAGAGTAGATCGATCAGGTTCTAAAAGAGATCTTGCTATGTGGAACCCTTTACTCGAGTCTTCCTGTATCTACGTTCGTCGTGTTTAGTAAATGGAATTATATGACCGTTTTTCAGCAGCTTTTGTAATAGGTTGGAAAAAACAGTTTCAGTGAATACAATCAGGTATCTGAGATTTTTAATGCAAACAAATATTGTTTTAAATTATTTTCTGCTTATGATTTTTTTTTAATTAAAGAGCATAATATGTAAATTTACATAACAAATCTTTAAAATATGTAAAAATATGTAATGATAAAGTTTCATATATAAGTAAGTTTCTAATTCTTGGGCATTTATCAATTTTAGCCATGTATAAGCAAAGGGAAAGAATATGTAATTACATACAAATCCTAGCCTTACTGATCATTTCCTGCTCAAAGCCAATATCAGAGAAATAAAAAACATGAAGATTATGTGAATGATGGTTTTCATCTTGAAAGTATGAGAACATTAAACTTAGAATGAAAACATATGAGTAGGCTACATAGATATTAGCCAAATATAAACCGCGCCCTTAATTTCAAGAGGGAAAAGACGATAAAATGAGTGCAGAGAAATTCATTCATTTCCTCCATCTGCCGTACCTCCAGCATCATGGTGATTCTTTTTTTCATAACTGCGTTGAATTCCCAAGCTTGTTGAAGCTTTTCTTTCAACGCCACGTTTTCTCTCATTGCTGAATAATAAATTCACTGTAGTAGGTACGTACTGCTGTAACTGTTTAATCTGTCCTATCATGCAAAAGAGCACGATTATCTTAATACGAAGACTGGTACATTGTTGTGTCATGTACCATATGACTGCTGGTAATTCCAAACACGAGCGCGCGGCATTGTTGCTCCATTTCAAAATTAGAAAATTAGCAACGTGCGCTACATTAAAGTTTCTATTACATGTAAAAATGTATCGCCTGCGCAAATAAACAGCACCTTTTAATTTTCATGTACGAAATTTGAAAAATAAACGCGTCTTAGGGCTATATTCGGGCCAATATGGTACGTTATTAGCGCAGGTGTAAATGGTGATGACAAAAATCAAAAGAGACAGCTTTCGAAACTCTTGGATTAAAGGAGAAAAGTGAAGTAACGAAATAGCTAAGATAATAAACAAGAGGACACTAAAGTATCAAACCTTAATCTGATGTGGATCGGTTGGACTACAAAATAAAATGTACAATTATAAAAAGAGAAATAAAGAGAATGAACTGTAGAAGCTGGAATAAATGTTTGAGTAATATTAAGCATGGCGTTCATAACGCACAATTAAGCCTTCAAGACAATGGAATATTTAAACAAAATAGAAAAGAATACAATGAATATTAATAATGTTGGTCAAGAAAGTGGATGAATTATTATAAAGAACTGCAGGCAAATAAAAACGAACCTGACTAATATAAAGATTAGTCGCAAAAGCCAGGTTCGTTTTTATTTGCCCGCAGTTCATCCACTTTCTTGACTTACAATATACTGTATACTAGAAGTCCCGGCCACGCGTTGCTGTGGCTAAGGTATACGTTAAAAATTTTAATCAAGTTGCTGTCTTTCAGTCAGATTACTTAACACATTCAGTACCGTAAACCAGTTAAGGCGTTTAAAGAGACTATCGTGTATGCGGCCGTAGGTCAGTTAACTCGCTTTAGATCGGGCGCGAACAAACCGCGTTTATATTCGGCGCCTAAATATTGTGTTGGCTTAGTATGTCACGGAGATCATAGATGGCATGTAAATGTACATTTTCTATTCCCGTTTGACACGTTTAACCTTAGTGAATCCCTTTTTATTTTTAAAACAAACAACACATGGAATTCGTTCACCCAAACTTGCCTGCAGGCTACAATGCAATCGTATATGTTTCCCGTTATCGCGCTATTTGTGCATGAGTGAAACCATGGCGAAAGAAAAATATCTCACTGAAGAAGAATTAGTGAATATTTTGTATAATAATGATTCAGGTGATGAACTGATTCCTGAATTAGAAGATTCACAAAGTGAAAGTGAAGATGAACTTCCACTTCCTGAAATTGATACGCCGATACCATGTGATGTCAATCACCCAAGTTATTTCACCATCAAATCCTACTAGGATATCTCCTTTAGGTATGTACAAAATTTGAATTTTCTAGGACTAATAGTTTGTGAATAATGGTACATTTTCTGAAGTGCCGCGAAAAGGGTAGCTGGGGTATTGAAATGGCTGGCCTGTGGGTTTAAATGCCCTGCACAGTGCCTGGTACTGAATGTGTTAAAACTAATACTTACACACGAAATTAATAATATTGAAAATAAATAAACACTGAACACACTTAAATTATGAAATAATCAATATTTGTAATTCAATTGAAATTCGCGGTTGCAACAAAAAGCACAGCCATCTGGATCCCTCTTTGTTAAATAATAAACCAATTACCTTACCAAATTACCTTACACTGCCATCTGTTAGAATCGTATGGAACTCACAGATAATTACACCGCCATCTGTTAGAATCGTATGGAACTCACAGATAATTATAACTCTTTGTTAAATAATAAACAAATAATTTGCAATAAAAAAATAATGCGACTATAAATTTAGTTATAAACTACCCTAAGTCTCAAGTTGGATCAAACTGCACACAGTGTGCAAAATTTTATTAAAATCGGTTCAGTAGTTTAGGATTCCATCGCGGACAAACAACGTGACACGTAATTTTTATATATTAAGATAATTCTTCTGTACGTATGTTTGTCCCTACTCCTTCAAAACGACTGAACCGATTTTGATGAATTTTGTGCGTCTGATTGGGTCCCTGAATGCTTTAGATTCACAATTGGGCCCTCTAAAATAATTAGGTGTAGGAGTTCACCAGAAGTAAAAATTTTAAAATCGTTCTAGCGGTCACATAATTCGATGTTTCACAACAAAATTCAGTATATCCTATTAAAATAAACCGAGATAAATATTGTCAAAAAATGAGCGAAATCCGACAATTAGAAGTGGAAGTTTACTTGATATCCGAAATTAAAAACTGCCTGAACGACTGCACCGATTTTGATGAAAATGTTTTATGTGTGTTTGAGTGGGTCCCTGGACGGTTTAGATTTACAATTGGACCCGGTAGGTGGCGCTGCGATCGGGTTATAGGATTTTTTATGTCAGATGTGTAGTCATCTGCATTATCGACAGATTCTGCGCGACTTCAATCTGACGTCATCATGCACGCTTTTTGATCCACAACAGATGGCAGTGAGGAGTTTCCTTGCGAACTTATTTAATAATATCTAATTACGTCCTAATTAGTGAATTTTATGGTAAAAAAGTAACTTATATTTTATCGTCCGGCCATAACACGAGAATTGAACGTTCGGACAGGACAACGTTTGCCGGATACGCTAGTAGTGTTTTAAAAATAGATAAAATAGAGACGACTGACCAAAATAATCTATAAACTTCGTTAAAAATAATTAAACCCCTGGACATGACTGTTTGAAAATGGAACTAATTAAATAGGCCCGTTTAGAAATTAAAAATATATTTTAAAGGATCCTTAATACATGTTGAGCACAAACTAAATACTTGCTGAATGTAATATTTCAATTATTTTTAAAATGAAAATGAAGTATATTCCAACGACTATACAAACAGAAAGTTAATAATAATAAGTTATATATACAAAAATGACAACTCGTTGTCTAAACACTATCAGTGAAACTATTTTGGGAGAAGAACAGATGGGATTCAGGAAGGGGAGATGTTGTTCAGATGCTATTTTTATCACGGAACAGTTAGTTCAGAACTAAAGATATTTCAATATACCTACTTTTAATTATTTGTTGATTAATGAGAAATGTTTGAATTCGTACTCCGAAGCGAATTGTGAAATCTTTAAGACAGAATATTTTGATCATTTAATAAAAACTATCCACACCTTATCTAATATATAAAAATGAATGTTTGTGAGTTTGTTCGTATTTTTTGCGCCGCCACACCGTTCATCCGATTGTGATGGGGCTTTTTGAAAAATGTCCAGGAGAATCTTGGGATGAACATAGGCTATAAGAGAGTTGTGATACTCAACTCCTGCATCCATATATATATATATATATATATATATATATATATATATATACATTTTCATTGAAACAAGTGTACCCAACCTGGAGTTGGAGGGTTGTTCTTCAACGCCACTATTCATAATATACACAGACAAAGTGTTTATCTAGGTTTTTTAAATAAATAATCACGTAATGAACACTATTATATTTGCGGATGATCTGGCAATGTTTAGTGCCTCAAGAAATAGTCTACAAACAGCAAATAACCTGCTAGTAAAAACAAGACATTTAAATTTAAATATACACAGTGTCCATAAAGTATTTCCAACATTACAACTTCCTATAAGATGAAAACTATAAAAGTTAGAGTTGTGTGGTTTGTGGCAGATGAAAGACAAACTCTGAAAGTCTTTTTTTGTAAGGTATAATCCACAATGACGTCAAAACCAGGAGAAAGCACAATGTGTTTATGTACAATGAGACACGGTCACAATTTGAGGGAAGTAGATTATACAGAGGATGATTGGGAACATGGAATTAGTGTGGAAGTGAGGCCTGGGTCCTAAAGGAAAAAAACAAAAGTACAATTCAGGCAGCGGAAATGAGATTCCTACGGGCTGTGAAAGATTGTACAAGAGAAGAACATATTATAAATGAGAAAATTAGAGAGGAACTAAAAGTTCCTCGGCTCGGTTTTTAATAATTTCCTCGTTTCTATAAAAACCACTTCCCAACCTCGAATCGTAATATACTATTGTGGAACCTGGACTCTGAGTAGATCAGACAATCGTATCTGCTGAAATTAACTTTATCGTATCTCTAGCTGATCGCAGATTAAACAAATCAGCTCCAAATATAATCATATAGTAAATTATAAGATACAAGATAAAATGACTAGAATATATAAATAATGAGCCCATAGATACTTCTGAATCCCAACCACAAGGATATAGTACATCGTCAAAGATGGACAGACGATTTCTTTTGGAATGATTTAAGGGGACCGAATGGTGAAAAGTTTTTAAAAAAATGGTAAAAATTGCATTTTTTGTTTATTTGCTTTTTGATGACTTTGATTCTTTAGGATAATTTTCATGTAAACATTTTTATTGTAAGAGCAAAATTGACCCCGTGACGCAAGAGTTTAAATACCCTTGCACATATGGTTAGCATTACTACGTAAAATTAAAAATGCGTTTTTTTTTTCGGTTTCCATTTTTTTGACATTTTCCAAACTTAAAATGCTCCTTACGAAGCATTTTTTTTTTTTTTTTTTTTTTTGCTATCGAAGTGATATTTTGTGGTTAGACTCTCCAATAAATGCTAATTGAAATTTGCTATGCAGTTCCTAGTCTAAGACACAAGTGTTCTTTTAAATTGAGATGGAAAAAATAATAAGAGTGATAAAAAGTTTTTTTTCTCAAAAAATGGAAAATAAGCAGTATCCTCCCTTTATGTATATTTTTTGTATAGCAAATGTGTTTATAGTGGAACCACGAAGACTCAAATTTCAACAGAGAATATTTAAAAATGCATCATAAGGAGCATTTTTTAGTAAATATTAAAAAAATAGTGTAAAAAATCATAACTCTGAAACTATTCTACTTATAAACACCAAACTTTACAGAAACACTTCTATAAGCACATAATTAATGTGATAAAAATTTCAAAACAATCAGATGAAAGAAATTTGAAATTCACCATTAGGTCCCCTTAAATAATAATATAGTACCTTTTCATATCCGTGTTTCTCAATTATAATTGAGGAAGACGGATAAAAAAAGGTACTATATTATTATTATTTAGAAAATGTTAACACATAACCTTAATTGTGGCAACAATGAATATTAAAAATGTTGATTTTTTTGGGTTGGAACATGCCGAGATACTCAATAGCTGAAACGCATGACGATGGTAAAAAATAAATATAAATTTTAAATTTATTTTAATGTAAATGCGCGCTTTTAATAGATTGGTTGAATGCCTAAATAAATAGACCATTAATTCTTGTATACACAAGTGGCACGTGTCAAACATGGCTACAACTTGTGCGTGTGTTTACATGAAACGTAATCCAGAGAATACTTAAAACCCTCCTCCCTTCACTTTATCGATTCTTTATGGATTTTTAAAGAACAAGAGCGGTTTCCGGTTATGATTCATCCTCTCCCGTGGGAAATATCCGTAACACATTGTTCTATGCGACGCATTCACTTTTACGTCCATATAACGTTTTTATTTTATACAGTTCACAAAACGTCTGTTAGGTGTCCGTCTATTCGCTATTTGTGCACAAAATCAGTTTGATAACAACTGTTAGGCTAAGTAGTAGCCTTTACAGTCGCGCCTAAACTTATATACAGTTGTTCCCTAAGCATATGGTGCTCCTCCTTCTTTTGGCTGCACGGTCCTCTAAGAACCTTGGCTTCCTTCATAGCAACTGCCCATTCTTCTCTATTCCTAGCTTTCTGGCTCCATCTTTTCACCTTCAGTTGTCTTAAGTCTTCCTCAACCTTATCTAACCATCTTAGTTTCTGTCTTCCAACCTTCCTTCTTCCTTCCGGTTTCCCTTCTAAAATCTTACCTCGTTCTTGCTCCATCCGAAACACACGTCCTACCCATTCCAGTCTATTTGCTCTAATATCTCCTACCAGATCTATATAATTCTTTTAATTCCTGAATCGTTCTAATTCTCCATTTACCTTGTTCCTGTACTGTTCCATATATCTTCCTTAATATTTTTCTTTCCCATGCATTTAACATGTACTTACCTTTTTTGTGATAATGTCCATGTTTCGTTTCCAAACATAACTATTGGTTTCAATTTTTTTTGCAAATGCCCCAGGTTGTATTTCGACATTCCTGGTGTTCTCTCCTGGCATGGCGTACTTGTAACCCACTTCTGAGGTTGGGGCGCTTGGAAGGCGGAGTTGCGTTTCCCTGATGATATGATGGGTGATGATGATGATAGTGGTGCGCCAGGAGAGTCCCTAATCCTAAGCTTAATCTAAGATGAATATGAATGATGATATTGCGATGGTCACATGATTTCGGAGACCGTCTGGGCCTTAAAGTTTTCCTGACATTTGTCTTACAGGTGAGGGAAAACCCCGATAAAAAGCTCACCCAGAAAAACTGTCCCGACCGGGGATCGAACCCGAGGCCGCTGCGTGACAAGGCAGCACGATACCTCGAGACCACAGCGGTGGACAGGTTTCAATATTGTTTTACGTTTTTTAATTTTTGCTATCCTACTTATTGTTCTTGACATAAAAAACTTGTTTTAATGTATAGAAGCATATGTTATCCATTGTTATCCTTGCTCTAACCTATTCACCATATGGTGCTCCTAGTGATGAAATGCACAATCAAGAATCCTACATGCTACATGACCGTAGATACTAGTATGTCTAGAAATGAGAATGAAATAAAAATATCATATATTTTGGGACTAACTAACTCACTCGCTGGCTCTAACGAACCCGTAGGTTCATGGCCGAGCGGACATTAGCTCTCCACACATCCTGAGCTAATGTTTTCCAATCATCCCCTGTATACGTCCCTCAAATCATGGTTAACGTTATTCCCCCGCCTCATTCTTGGTCTACCAACTGGGCGTTTCCCTCTGATTTTCCTATAAGAAGCTTCTATGCACCTGTATCGATTTTGGGACACAATTTTTTTTGCAAAAAAAATATGCAAGTTTATATGTAGGCCTACATTACAGTACTAATAGTACATAGGCGACGTGAAATGGTTTGTTCCTTTTGGAATACATAATATCTGGTTGTAATGTTATAATTTCTTCTTGCTAATATTAATAACAATTTTTATTTATTTTAATTTAATTCGTATATCTGATTTTTTTTCCTTTCAATTTAGAGTGTCTAGTTCAGCGTCTAAAACAATCCATTTCAGCAGACATAAGTTTTAAACTAAAATTTATATTCAACTGCCAAGTTTCTGTACCGTACGTTAGCATAAGGAAAGAGAGGTCGACCTAGAATTAAGCGGATGGATGATATAAGAAGAGGTATGAGGGAAATAGATCTGGAAGTATTGGAATGGGCAGATAGAGAAGAATGGAGAAATAAGATAAAAAATATGAAAAGATTTGGGCACAGGAAAATGTTTTATTACATTGAAAATCTGTTTATAAATAAATACATTTAATTGGTGTTGAAACGACCATGTGATTGAAAAGACTCCGAAGTAAAAAATAATTTAATTGCATGTATTCTATATAGTTAGTTTGTTAATTTCATTCCAATATTTACTTCCTAATATATATTTTTATACTGTTGGGCGATAGCGAGGAGATACTAAAGGCCAACACGCACACACTACTCAGTAACACTAAGAAATTGGGATTGGAAGTAAATATCAACAAAACTAAATATATGGTCACACATAAAAATACATTATATAATGGAAATGGAAGGCTAATGATAAATAAGGGAAAATGTGAGGAAGTGGCTGAATTCAAATACGTAGGAACAATAATCACAAGCAGGAATGAGATGTACAAAGAAATTAAACATAGACTCAATTCTGGAAATGCGTGCTATTATGCATTACAGAGACTCTTGAAGTCCCAACTCCTTAAAAAAACGTTAAACTGAAAATATATAAAACTATTATTCTACCCGTTATATTACATGAATGCGAAACATGGACTCTTACTTTAAGGGAGGAAAGAAGATTACGAGTATTTGAGAATAAAGTTCTTAAGAACATTTTTGGACCAAAAAGAGATGAACAGACAGGTGAATGGAGAAACTGCTTAACAGTGAATTGAATGGTCGTTATAGGAAGTTAGATATAATGAGAAAAGTTAAATCTCGTGGACTGCGATGGGCAGGACATGTGACACGAATGGGGAATGAAAGACGTGCATGGAAGCTTCTTGTAGAAAAATCAGAGGGAAAACGCCCAGTTGGTAGACCAAGAATGAGGGAAGTAGATTATACAGGGGATGATTGGAAAACATTAGCTCAGGATAGGGATGTATGGAGAGCTTATGTCCGCGCAGCTATGAATCTAGGGGTTCGATAGTGTCAGTGAGTTACTTAGTAAGTTAGTTATATATTTTTAAATTTTCCATAAAAATGAAGATCTTTTGATTACATATAATATTATTATTGTATATTTTCAGAAATATGACAATCTTGCTTTCTGAGCATATAAACTGCATCATCAATTCCTTAACAATGCTTTAAAAATCACGAAATAACACTATAATGAAATTATCAAATTTGATCTTACTATCATCATCCACGAATTAGGCCTTTGTAGATCTGTTTCGGCCCCATCTAGCAATCTTTTAAGAGGTCTTCATGGTCGACTATGTCCTTTGAGCTTATATTGCATCATCATTTCTGGGATTTTTGAATTGCTGCTATTTAAATTTGTTTGTTATTCGATATTTCATCTAATTCTTCTTCTTCTTCTTCTTCTTCTTCTTTGTGATTGATTCCTGTAACATTCCAGGTAGCATATGTGAACATATTTTGTTTTTTCCTGTCTCGTTTAATCAGTGACTTGCTTTGAATTGTCATCAAATTAGCTATCCTTATACTGCTTTTCTGAGGCTTGGAAGTAAGTAGTTTTCCCTGAGATAGGTTACTAGCCTACTATGTGAGCACAAATAAGGTATCCAAAATCATTAAAGCAATGCACAAATTAACTTCTGCAAAATAATATATTTTTATAAAACTGCGGTTATGTGGCTGAAGTTTATATGGTACTCTCTAATATTCTCTCTCTCTCCCTCTCTCTCTCTCTCTCTCTCTCTCTCTCTCTCTCTCTCTATATATATATATATATATATATATATATGTATGTATATCTACATTCATCCATCCATAGTAATACTGCCCGAGGGCATGCCTTTCACTGCAATCATAGCATTTTCATGCTATGCTTTGTAGCTTTACTTGGGAATTATAGGTGTGGTAGCTTCCCGTTGCTTTCCACACCGGTGAAGGATGATGATAATGATAAAGATGATGATGATTGCCGGGTGATTTTCGGGGACCGTTAGGCCCTAAGCTTCCCGACATTTGTCTTACAGGTGAGGAAAAACCCCGAAAAAACCTCACCCAGGAGCCTGTCACGACTGGGAATCGAACTCGGGCCCGCTGCGTGACAAGGCAGCATGTTACACACACACAGATATATATATATATATATACACACATTCTTTGTTTGTAAAGGACATATATATGTATGTACCCCATATGTTCGGCCTTGGTATCGGATGCTCCCTAGTGAGAGTTTATTAACCAGTTTAATTTACTTACGCTTATTTACCTGCAGATGTCATGAAGTAACATGTGGTTAGCACATTGCCTCAATGAGACATCTAGTAGGCAACTTAGATAGATGAAGTTCTATTCAATTTTGCACAGAGGTTATTTATTCAATCTTGCGGTGGTTTTACGAGTCTGAAAATCTTCAATCTCGGGACCCGCAGTATGAAGGGTATATACGAGTATGTATCATTTAACATATTCGTAGTCCCTTCTGTTTGCATGTACAGTCGTGAAAGTAATAATCGATTTGAAAACAACCCTTGCCTTATCGACCTGAGTTGGAGCTAAACAGCAAATTATATCGCACAACACATTATATGAATACGTCAATACAAGAATATAACTTCTCTTGACGAAAAATAATGTCTCAAGTAAAAAAGAAGAATATATTACGTGTATTTTGAGAATACAATTATTAGGAAAATTTTTGGACCAAAGGATATGATTGGAAAACAATAATTCAGGATTTGGATGTATGGAGAGCTCATATCCGCGCGGCCATGAACTAACGGGTGCCAGTGAGTTAGGTAGTTTTATGTGGTCACATCTGAAAACAAAATTTCTGATTATAAGTCAAGATGGATACAACATGTTCATCGAATGGAAGATCACAGAATACCCAAACTAATGTTAAGATATCAACCTGCAGGAAGAAGAAGACCAGGACGTCCACTCAAAAGACTTCTGGATGGTGTTTCTCTTGAGGCCGAAACAGGTCAACAAATGGCCTAAATTCGTGAATGTACTATGATGATGATGATGACATCTAGAGATACTATATACACATGTCCCATTCAAATCTCCGACATTTTAATTAATCATTCTCTCAAAGTATGTGGAATTATGAAATGAGGTTTCTTTTAAGAAAGCGAAACTCAAAGAATTTTTGTTTTCATTATTGCAGTTAATTCATCTGTCGCATGTTGGACAATAATGACATAAAACAAAATGGCGACTCCTCAGCATCGAGCACAAACTGTTTTCTGGTATGCAGAGACAAAGTCAATAATTACAGTGCAAAGGAATTACCGGAGAGAATATGGAGGAAATGCACCTGATGAGAAGACCATTAAGGATGGCATGAGAAGATTTTGGCTACTGGAAGCGTTAAAAAAATAATCAGGAGGTGCTCGTACAAGTGTTTCAGAAGAAAAGATTTGAAGAAATTTGAGCAGCAATTCGCCAAGCTTCCCGGCAGTTCAATGTGCCCGGATCAACTGTGCACCGAGTGCTTCATAAGCGGCTACTTTTGTATCCCTACAAGATGCAAATTGTTCGTGCTAGTAATGGTGCACATATAGAGGTGTTTTAGTGTGACAATGAAAATTCTTTGAGTTTCTGTTTAGTTTAATACCAGCCTCATTTTATAATTCCGCTTACTTTGTTAGTTATGATTAATTAAAATGTGGGAAGTTTGAATGGGGCACTCTTTGTAATGCAAATGGACAGTTGAGAGAATTTTGAAGAAATGGGCTGAATTCAAACACCTTAGAAACAATAAATGCAAACAGTAATGAGGTGCAGAAAGCAATTAAACATAGACTGAACTCTCGAAACGCATGCTATAATGCATCACAGACACACTTGTCATCCCAATTTTTCTGAAAAATTAAACTAAAAGTACATAAAACAGTTATCCTTTTAATTATCATAAGTAATGCCACGAGTGATTTCCAATTTATCTAGAGAATTTGGAAATCAAGAGTGGCATTTGTTAGGACTATTTAACGAATACAATTAAGCTGTTTACTCACAAATCATTATTTAACTATAGTTATTTATATATTTAATGTAAACGGCGATGTTTAAAAACAAATGAGAAACGATTGGTACGCTTCATTTGCTTCTTTTGTTAGATCACTGCAACCAGATCATAATATTATTTATTGCCAAAAGATCGCAATGTTGTAAGAATGCACCCTAGTGGAGAAATTTATAACCAACATTATAGGTATTAATTAATTTCTGATGTCCTATGATGTAAATATGTCAATTATATTTTTCTGCGTCATTTCCTGGAAAATAATTCGTTTAAGAAAGTGCAAACAGTGTTTTTTTGTGGTATAATCAATTGCTACAAATGTTTTTATATTATCTCCCGCATGCACTATGAGCTGACATTCATGCACTATATATACAATCTGGAATCCGTATTTCTTAGGGAGTCAGTCACTGCAAAATAATGCTATGACCTATTCGGAATGTTAAAAGGGAGGTGCTTTCTTTATTATGATAGACTTTAGTTGGTAAATTGTAGGCGAAACACGACTGCGATTGGTTGTAAATAAAACATAATTGAAATGTGATTGGTCACTGACTCCCATTTGGGGCATGAGTTAAATAGTCTTTATAATTATTTTCTACGTGTGTTTGTCACAGAATTCCATCTAAACGACTGGATCGAATTTGATGAAATTTTTTGTGTGTTTGAGTGGGTCCCTGGATGGTTTAGATTCACAATTGGACATTCTAAAACCATTAGGAGTTCACCTGTAGTGAACAATTAAAGATCGCTCAAGCGGTCACAATTGTCTATGTTTCACAACGAAACTCAGTGTATCTTATTAAAACAAACATGTATACGTATTGTCCAAAAATGAGCGAAATCCGACAATTATAAATGGAAATCCGAAATTAAAAACTGACTAGCAACCGCCATGTTTGGTTCGTCTCAGCGTATACCATACAATTTAATTAACCTTTAATAGTTCATTTATTTGTCCCGCGCTGTAGCTGATATGGTTAAGGCAAGATTCCTTGGCGCACAGCTACGGGACTTGCGATGGTTCGAGTCCCCATGGGGGGAAGAAATTTTCTATGGAATTTCGGCCAGTGTGGGACCGGTGCCCACACAGCATCGTGAGGCATTTGGATAGCTACAATAAGTAGCGACTCCAGGTTGAGAAGATCAGCTATAACGGCTGGAGGACCCGACATGCTCACCACATGTCACCCCTACACTGGCTAGACGATCGTCTACCTCTGTGATTAACACATGTGGATGTGAGGCCAGCAGCCGGCTGGTAAGCCAAGGGCTTTCTAGGCCTGTCGTGCTTGGAGTGTTTTAGTTAATTTATTTAGGCGTAGCAACGCACGCCGGGTAATAGCAAGTATCGATATAAAACACTGTCTCTTATTTCAATGGAGGATAAAATGTATTAGATAACAAAGTTCTTAGGAATTTTTTTCGACCGAAAAGTTACGAGCATATAAGTGGAGAAGACTGCATAAGAATGGGCTAAATGATCTTTATGGAAAACCAAATTAATGTCATATGAACAGTTGGGGCACATTGTAACTTATCGACGTTTTGGCACCATGTCCCTGGGATAGACTCAGCCTCTAACTGAAATGAGCACCAGACGCTTGTTCTGGGGTAAAGGTGGCCGTCGCGCGGGGCTGACAACCCGGCTGACTTCAAGTGCCGATTGTCTAGAAAAGTGCGAAGCTTACTGTCGTATATCCCAAGGGTCTCCTACGGCCTGTAGTGGAATCACTTTATATTTAATATGAACAATTAAAGTCTTGCGGACTGCGATGGCCAGGATATTATGGCACTTCTATCTATCTATCTATCTATCTATCCATCTATCCATCTATCCATCTATCCATCTATCCATCCATCCATCTATCCATCCATCCATCCATCCATCCATCCATCCATCCATCCATCCATCCATCCATCCATCCATCCATCCATCCATCCATCCATCCATCTATCCATCTATCCATCTATCCATCCATCTATCCATCTATCCATCTATCCATCTATCCATCTATCTATCTATCTATCTATCTATCTATCTATCTATATATCTATCTATCTACCTATCTATCTATGTAAGCCACGGGAATAGCTGAATGTGGCTCTCAGTTAGACGGGTCCAGCGTCCCTTTCGGTTGATTAATTTATTACATACGCACGGATTCCAAGGTAAAACCTTTTAGCCCAATAGACTATATTTTTATAGCAATAATAGGGAATGAATTTCTTGTAGGAAAACCAGAAGGAAAACGCCCTGATTGTCATGGGAGAATAACATTAACCATGTTTTGAGGTAGGTGAAATGTAGGCTACACGGAATGATTGGAAAATAATAGCTGAGGATAGCGACATATGGAGAGTATATGTCCACGTAAATTAGTTATAAGAGTGATTATTGTAAATTTATCGAATGTGGACGAGTGATACACTATGCTAGGTAAAATAAAGTGTATCTTGTTATCTAATATATAAAAATGAATTTTTGTTTGTTTGTTTGTACTTTATGCGCGGCCATACCTTTGATCCGATTGTGATGAGGCTTTCTGCAAAATGTTCAGGAGATTCCCATAATGAACATAGGCTATAAGAGAGTTGCGATACTCAACTCCTACACCATATGTAGTGGAAAACGTGAAAAAAAGTAACTCTTTGGACGCTTAAATGGCTTACGCTGCCTAAACCATACAAATACACAAAATTAATGTACACAGAATTGAATATCTCTAAAAGCTCTACAAAAAAATCCGCGACAGCATATGTTTATCTCTTACGGATAACTCACAATAACCATTTTTGTCTTTCATTGATCGAGAGCAGTACGTAGATTCCTGTGCAAGCATTAGCAGCACATGGCGGGTATTCTTTTACGAATAACTCACAATAAGGAATTTTATCTTTTAGCTCATTTATGCCAAGAAGATCGAGATAAGTAGATTCCCGGGCAACACCGGGTAATCAGCACGGGGAATCTTAAAATAATTACGATATACATTTATAATTATTTTTCATTCTAGTTATTCAACTAAATATAAAAGCATATTCATTTTCATTTATTTAGGCGTAGCAGCGCACACCGGGTATTAGCTAGTATTATAAATAAAATTGGTACCGCACCACCGTGACCGAGTGATTTAACAAATCGTACCTGAGCGCAGTGGTACGGAACTCAGACTGGTTTGAGTCCCCATGGGGAAAGAAATTTTATCAAGGAATTTCGGCTTGTGAGTGGACCTGTGATATCATATACATATACAGAGTGTCCCAAAATTAGACCGACAAACTTTTGGGAGCTGATAGATAACATTATTTCAAACACTTTTTGATAAGGAAGTTTTTTTTTTGTTGCGGTGCTTCGTTTAAGCGCTGGACGAGTTAATGTCACTGCCTCCCACCCACATTTCTCTGATTTCGCCAGCTGCGCAGGTTATTCGTGCCCCAAGGTCCTCTTCAGATTCAACAGGTGTTTCATACACGATAGGCTTCATGTGCCCCCACAAAAAGAAGTCAACTGGAGTATGGTCAGGGGAGCATGCCGACCAGGCAATGGGTCCACCTCTGCCTATCCAGTGATTGCAGTATGTAGCCGTAAGATGACGACGTACTTTAGCACCAAAGTGAGCTGGTGCCCCATCATGTTGAAACCACACACCCTGTCTGTTATGAAGGAGAACTGTTTCCATTAAATCAGGCAAAACTTGTTGCAGAAATACGAAGTAATTATAAGCATTAAGTCGGGCGGGCAAAATGTATAGTCCTAATAAGAAGTTATCCACAATATCGGACCACACATTAACACCAAATATCAGTTGATGTGACCTCTGAAAATGTAGTATGGAGTTTTTCGAAGGCCCAAACATGTGAATTCCGACTGTTAAACAACTGCTCACGTGTTGAAACATGCTCCATCTGTGAACATGACATGGGATGCAAACAGTACATCGTTTTCAATGTTGTACAGATACCACTGACAAAACTGCTGTCGCAGAGGATAGTCTTGAGGCCTCATTGCGTGGACACTTTTCAAGATGAAAAGTGTGCAACAAAATTTCCTGCAGAATCATTCCCACAGTGCTACGACTTAGTTGCAATTGTCGAGCGATGGCGCGAGTACTAGCTGCAATATTGTTCTCAATGCACCGCGACACATCTTCCTCGTTCTCAGGAATCCGTACAGAACGTGGCCGTCCTGGACCTTCTGCTCGTCTATCCAAGGAGCCTCTTTCACGTAGTCTATTTTCAATGCTGGCAAGTGTAGTGTGATGAGGAACTCTTCGGTTTCGGAACTGTTCTTGGTAAAGCCTTACAGCCGCATGACCCGAACCAGCTTTTCCATACACCAACAGCATGTCCGTTATCTCATTCCATGTGTACCTTTCCATGTTGTAAATAAATTGGTATGCAGCAGCCATTCCAGCAAACTAACCCACAATGTCAAAGAAACACAATGATGAGCTCAGGAAGTAAACATGCTAACCGAATTGAAGCGTCTTTGATTTGTTACTGTCGTGTGTTTCCTTTAAAATATACATACTGTACACAGATGTAATTTACGTATCTAAACCAACTGGGTGGGAGGCAGTAATAACATTATCTTGCCCAGCGCTTAAACGAAGCACCGCAGCAAAAAACCTCCCTTAACAAAAAGTGTTTAAAATAATGCTATCTATAAGCTCCCAAAGTTTGTCGGTCAGATTTTGGGACACCCTATATATATATATATATATATATATATATATATATATATAATATGCATCCATAGTAATTCTGCCCGAAGGCAGGTCCTTCACTGCAACCATAGCATTTGCATTCTATGCTTGCAGCTTTACCCAAGGAATTGTAGGTGCGGTAGCTTCCCGTTGCTCTCCACACCGGTAAAGGATGATGATGATGATAATGGCCATATGATTTCAGGGACCGGTTGGGCCTTAAAGCTTTCCTGAATTTGTAACTTACATATATATATATATATATATATATATATATATATATTCAAAAGTTTAAAAATAAATAGATCTTCTTCTTCACTTCCTGGTTTAGGCAAGAGTTGCCTGTTCCGAAATAAATAAATAAATACTAATAATAATAATAATAATAATAATGATAATAATAATAATAATAATACTAATGAAATAATGTACTGCGTTACAAAAATAGCAGTGACAACAAATGAAACATCTGAACGGATCCAACACACGCATATTTAATATGTAGTTATTTTCATTAATTACAGTATGTTACGAATTGAAATTAAATTATCATAAGTAATGCCACGAGTGATTTGTGAGGAGTGAATTTATCTAGAGAATTTGGAAATCAAGAGCGGCATTTGTTAGGACTATTTAACGAATAAAATTAAGCTGTTTACTCACAAATCATTATTTAACTATAGTTATTTTAAAATATTTATATATTTAATGTAAACGGCGATGTTTACAAATGAGAAACGATAGGTACGCTTCTACTGCTTCTTTTGTTTATCACTGCAACCAGATCATACTATTTATTGCCAAAGGAACGCAATATTGTAAGGAGGAGCTTTCTTTAATATGGTAATTATAACACTGATAAATATTTGGTGAAACACGACTCTGATTGGTTGTAAAACAGAAATCATTGAAACGTGATTGGTCATTGACTCCCATTTGGGGCATGAGTTAAATAGTCATCAAACATTTTCTTAAATTAATTATGTATTTTTGTAGAATATCTGAATGATGAATTTGCCTGCCAAATTTTCATCAGCCTTTATATTTTAACACAAAATAAAAATGCGCTGTACTTATTTTAGTGCAATTATTATTATTATTATTATTATTATTATTATTATTATTATTATTATTATTATTATTATTATTATTATTATTTTTATTTTAGGGCCCAACGGTCCCCGAAAATCATCCGGCCATCATCATCATCCTTATCATCATCGCCATCATCCTTCAGCTGTCTGGAAAGCAACGGGAAGCTACCATACCTATAATTCCCTAGTAAAGCTGCGAAGCATAGCATGAAAATGCTATGATTGCAGTGAAAGACCTGCCCTCGGGCAGAATTACTATGGATGGATGGATGGATTACTATTATTATTATTATTATTATTATTATTATTATTATTATTATTATTATGTCCAATGCTGTGGTCTCGAGGTAGCGTGCTGCCTTGTCACGCAGCGGGCCCGGGTTCAATCCCCAGTCGGGGCAGTTTTACTGGTTAAGGTTAAGGCCCAAACGGTCCCCGAAATCATATGGCCATCATCATCCTTATCATCATCATCATCCTTCACCGGCGTGGAAAGCAACGGGAAGCTACCACACCTACAATTCCCTAGTAAAGCTGCAAAGCATAGAATGAAAATGCTATGATTGCAGTGAAAGACCTGCCCTCGGGCAGAATTACTATGGATGGATTATTATTATTATTATTATTATTATTATTATTATAAAAACACCCATTTGGTAGACCAAGCATGAGGTGGGAGAATAACATTAACTATGATTTGAGGGAAGCAGATTATACAAGGAATGATTGGAAAACATTTGCTCAGGATAGGGATGTATGAAAAGCTTATGTACGAGCGGCTATGAACCTACGGGTTCGATAGTGCCAGTGAGTTAGTTAGTTGGACGGAGAAAATGGACTCAGTCTGTAAGCGTTTGAGACTCACATACTGGTGGTCGAAGTTTCAAATCTCAGGACCGTCCGACCTGATCTCGATTTTTCGTTATTTTCCTCAATTCATTAATGCCTTCAACTTTCATTAACTACCTAACCAACTATTAACTCGCTGACATTATCGAGCCCGTAGGTTAATGGGCGCGTGAATATAAACTCTCCTCACATCCCTATCCTGAACTAATATTTTCCAATCATCCCCTGTATAATCTACTTCCCTCAAATCAAGGATAGTGTTATTCTCCCACCTCATTCTTGGTCTACCAACTGGGCGTTTCCCACCTGGTTTTCCTATAAGAAGCTTCCATGCAACTCATTCATTCCCCATTCGTGCCACATGTCCTGCCCATCGCAATCGATGAGACTGAACTGTTCTTATAATATATGGCCTCCTATACATACCATATAGCTCAGTAGTTGTTTATGTAGCTATTACGGTATGTAGTTTTCTCCATTCACCTGTCTGTGCATCTCTTTTTGGCCCAAAAATTTCCCCAAGAAATTTATTCTCAAATTCTCGTAATCTTCTTTCCTAAGGGTCCATATTTCGGATTAATATAATATAACTGGAAGAATAACAGTTTTATATATTTTCCGTTTAACGTTTTTTGAAAGGAGTTTGTACGACAAGTGTCCCTGTAATGCATAATAGCTCGCATTTCCAGAATTGAGCCTATGTTTAATTTCTTTGTGCATCTCGTTCCTATTTGTAATTATTGTTCCTAGATATTTGAATTCAGCCACTTCTTCAAAATTTCTCTCATTTGTCATTAGCTGTCCACTTCCATTATACAATACTCTTAAAATAAAAGTAAACCACAAAATATTTAGAAAATAGTACTTAGAATTATTTTCTACTCTCTACTTTTGAATAAAAGGTAAACTTCACCTCTTTTCCAATATCCTCCTGTTTTCCTATGTATTACACGATAGTTTTTGTTATTACTCTATTTCCATTTTTAAAAGAACAGTAAAAATGTCAGAAATTAATATTAGAAACTTCAAATAATCCTAATGTACGAGTTGAAGTCGATGACTATATTCACTTAGGCACTTATAATAATATAGGTTTTTTTTAAATCACTCCGCGAACCATTGTGACGAGCGCTAGCAACGGTAGCTCTTTACGGCCAGTTGTGCTACTGGGGGAAGGTTTTTTTGAATTCGCTACGGTGCTTTGTCTCCCTCCACTGCCTCGCTCACGCAGTCCCTTTTAGACCAGTTCTCCCCTCCAGTGCGCAAGCCCTGCAAGTATTCCCCCCTCAATTTTTCCTTCTTTCTTCCTCTTCGACTTAAAAATTCTCTTGTTTGCTTTTCAGTTCACTTTTCTTTGTTTTCTTGTCGTTAATTCATAAGTAGGGCTCAGAAGTTGAGGAAAATTTGTTTTTGCATTTTATGTCTGAAGACAAGGCCCAACTTTATATATATACTTACTTCCTTACTTACTTACTCACTGGCACTATCGAACCCATAGGTTCATGGCCGCGCGGACATAAGCTCTCCATACATCCCTATCCTGAGCTAATGCTTTCCAATCACTCCCTGTATAATCCACTTCCCTCAAATCAGAGTTAATGTTATTCTCGCACCTCATTCTTGGTCTACCAACTGGGCATTTTCCCTCTGGCTTTCCTACAACAAGCTTCCATGCAAGTCTTTCATTCCCCATACGTGCAACATGTCCTGCCCATCGCAGTCTACGAGACTGTTCTTATTGTATCTGGCTTCCTATAAAGACCATGTAGTTCATTGTTATGTAGTCTTCTCCATTCACCTGTCTGTTCATCTCTCTTTGGTCCAACATTCTTCCCAAGTACTTTATCGTCATGTATGTGTATATATATATATATATATATGTGTGTGTGTGTGTGTGTGTGTGTGTGTGTGTGTGTGTGTGTGTGTGTGTGTGTGTGTGTGTGTGTGTGTGCATGAAAAGAAAAATAAGTTCCTGAGTCGGGATTTGAACCCGAGTTTCTAAACTGTATACGTTTAGCGCTCTAATTATCTGAGCTACTCAGGAATCCTAACACAAACATTTATTATATATATATATATATTATTCTCAAATTGCATGAGAGGTAACGGGATATCATTCCAACTGCCATCTAGTGGCCACTATAACAAGTAAGCATATTTAAAGAGAATATTTACTTTATAGCAGTAACGCTTGTATATTTAGACGTTACAGCTATATTTTTGACATTTAGTAAATGAAGGTAAATATGACATGAAAAGAAAAATAAATTTCTGAGACGCTACCTCTCGTGTAAATTGAGAATACTATATATGGACTCTTACTTTAAGGGAGGAAAGGAGATTACAAGTATTTCAGAATAAAGTACTTAGGAACATTTTTGGACCAAAGAGAGATGAAGAAACAGGTGAATGGAGAAGACTACATAACAATGAACTACATGGTCTTTATAAGGAAGTCAGATATAATAAGAACAGTTCAGTCTCGTAGACTGCGATGGGCAGGACATGTTCACGTATGGGGAATGAAAGACTTGCATGGAAGCTTCTTGCAGGAAAGCCAGAGGGAAAACGCCCAGTTGGTAGACCAAGTATGATGTGGGAGAATAACATTAACTATGATTTGAGGGAAGTAGATTATACAGGGAATGATTGGAAAGCATTAGCTCAAGATAGGGATGTATGGAGAGCTTATGTCTGCGCGGCCATGAACATACGGGTTCGATAGTGCCAGTGAGTAAGTAAGTATATTTTTATATAAGAAAAATAAATGTTTGTGTTAGGATTACTGATTAGCTTAAATGGTTAGAGCTCTAAACGTACAGAGTTTACAAACTCGGGTTCAAATCCCGACTCACATTTATTTTTCTTTTCATGTCATATATATACATTTTGGGTCATTGTAGGCCAGAAAATTTCCGCGCCGTAGCCGAGTGGTTAAGGCAGGAAACCTTGGCGCAGAGCTACGGGACTGGCACTTGTTCGAGTCTCCATGGGGGAGAAATTTTCTCATGATATTTCGGCCAGGATGCGACCAGTGCCCACCCAGCATCGTGATGCATTTGGGTAGCTACAATAAGTAGCGGCTCCAAGTTGAGAAAACAGCTATAACGACTGGGGGACTCGACATGCTGACCACATGTCACTCCTACACTGGCTGTTGATCATCTACCTCTGTGATTGACATGTGTGGATGTGAGGCCAGCAGCCGGCTGGCAGGCTAAGGGCCTTCTAGGCCTGTCGCGCCAGGAGGAGTAGGCCAGAAAATGGTGGGTTTTATTTGTCCTTTTTCGACTTTTTTGCCTTATTCGTCCTTTTTTTAGCCTTTTTTTAGGTCTTAACGACTAATTTTGCAACTTTATCTTCTTTTGACTACATTTATACCATTCGTATCATACAAGAATCCGTAGAGTCTAGTCTCAATTCCAACTTCTTTTGTAAACACTACCTAGTTTTACTTTCTAAAGACTTTTTACATTGCAAACACTTTTGTTCCGCGAGAAACTATTGTACCCTCACAAAATATCCCGTCATTTTTAACCAGCTTACTGATCGCCTGATATCCATTGCGGGTTCGCTGAATTCATTCTAGGTGGGAAAAATCGTTCATTCTAAATTCTCCAAGAACTTTCTTTTTAATGAACACAGCATTCCTTTTCCAAACTACAGTATGTTGAATTAAAAAAAAAAGTATGAAACGAATAATTATCTATGAGACTTTTAGTAATAAAGTATTTCCTTTGGGTACGTTACTGGCGTTCCGCAGAGTGAGATGTACGAATGGAAGATGATCGCATTCCCAAAATTATACTTAAATACAAACCAAAAGGACGCAAGAATGTTGGCACACCGAAGAAGAGATGGATCCAACTTTTGAATGAGAATCTATGAGACTGGAACAAGCCACATGGGCTTAATCCGTGATTGTTGATGATGATGATGATGATTATGATGATGATGATGATGACAAAAAATCATTTTCAGTCATCAATTTTTTTTCACTAGAATTTTGTATTTTTAAACATTTTTATTAACTAATTAAAAATGCAGAAAGAGATATATTGGATGAAATTGAACACAGAAGGCTAAAATGGTATGGACACGTAAGAAGAATGCAGGATGGAAGACTACCAAAGGCCGTCTATGAGTGGAAAATTCAAAGAAGGAACAGAAAAGTAAGACCAAGAACAACCTGGAAGAACAACATTCAAAATTCAATGAGGAAATTTGGAGTAACAGGTGACAACACAGAGGACAGAGAACGATGGAGAATTTTAATTAAGGGAAATTTGTGAATGTTTGTTGCAAACTGATAGTCTGTAAGTCCGTAGTCATTTATATTTATTTATTTGTAATTCATGTTAATTACTAAGGGTCGGTTTCACCAACAGAGGTAACTGTATTACGCCAGTTTAAGCTATGCATTATATATAGAGAAAACTGGCGTAATACAGTTACCTCTGTTGGAGAAAACCCTCAATGATGAGGAAAATTCTCAAATAATAATAATAATAATAATAATAATAATAATAATAATAATAATAATAATAATAATAATAATAATAATAATTGCGGTTAAAACTAAAATTATTTAATTTGAATTGCCATTTTACGTATTTTTTCTCAGCTTTTAGGTACTTTTTAGGATATCTTTAGGTCTTTTTAAAGGTATTTTATAAGTATTTTATGTCCTCAACTTCCGAGCCCTATTCATAAGATATCTCAGACCTACAGGCATCTTCTTCTTCTTCTTCTTACATCCAATGTAGACAAGGTGTCTGTTCCTCTTCAGTTTATTGCCTCAATTGTATCTTTCCATCTTTTCTTCGGGCGTCCAATATTTTTTTTCCCGGTTGAGAATGTATCCCTACTATTTTAACTATTCTGTCATTTGATATTTTATTTATATGTTCATTCCATTCTTTCCTTCTATTGTTTACCCAATTTGAAATTTGTTGTATTGTAAATGTTCTCTTATCTTATCATTTATAATGTGATCTCTTAATGTTATGTTTTCTAATGTTCACAGAAATTTCATTTCTAATGCTTCCAGTAGGCGTCGAGTATCACTTGTTTCTGCTGTATATGTACAAAGTGTCTAATTACCGATTTTAGCGTCTTTTCTTAGATATTTATTTATCATAAGTAATGCCACGAGTGATTTCCAATTTATCTAGAGAATTTGGAAATCAAGAGTGGCATTTGTTAGGACTATTTAACGAATAAAATTAAGCTGTTTACTCACAAATCATTATTTAACTATAGTTATTTTAAAATATTTATATATTTAATGTAAACGGCGATGTTTGAAAACAAATGAGAAACGATAGGTACGCTTCTACTGCTTCTTTTGTTTATCACTGCAACCAGATCATACTATTTATTGCCAAAGGAACGCAATATTGTAAGGAGGAGCTTTCTGTAATATGGTAATTATAACACTGATAAATATTTGGTGAAACACGACTCTGATTGGTTGTAAAACAGAAATCATTGAAACGTGATTGGTCATTGACTCCCATTTAGGGCATGAGTTAAATAGTCATAAGTAATGCCACAAGTGATTTCCAAATTATCGATAAATTCACGACTCACGAAGTGAGGGGTGAATTTATCTAGAGAATTTGGAAATCAAGAGTGGCATTTTTTAGGACTATTTAACGAATAAAATTAAGCTCTTTACTAAAAATAATTATTTGAATATAGTTACCGGTGTTTTAAAATATGTATATAGTTAATGTAAACGGCGATGTTTGAAAACAAGTTAGAAATGTGAGGTTATGTATATTCACTGCAATTCGATCATATTATTTATTGCCAAATAGGATCGCAATATTGTAAGAATGCACTCTAGCGGAGAAATAATGAAACACATCAAACTATTATAATCAACATTATAGGTTAATCATTTATATTTTGAATAAACAACTCAGTAAAATCACTGAATCTATTCATTATTTGCTATATTCAATGTATTTGTTGGAGAAAAATAATGGTTTAACCTGTTCAGAATATTAAAAAAGGAGTAACTTTCTTTATCACAAAAGCAGGAGCTGATAAAGAGAAATCGATAAAGAGCGAGGTGAAACACGACTGTCATTGGTGTAAAACAGAATTCATTGAAACGTGATTGGTCATTGACTACCATTTGCGACATGAGTTAAATAGTCCAAATTATTTATTTCAAACAGCCTGAAGCTCTATTGGCTTCATTTACTTGATTAGTATTATTTACATTTAGTGATGCCAAGCGAGGGAAGGATATTTTATAAGAATTCAGAAGTATTTGGGTAACGAAAACAAATTTATTACAACTACAGGAACATCTCATTACTTTCAACCTCGTTAGAAATTGTAACGAATATATTAGTACCCAGTGTATCTCCTATATCGACGACGTAATAGTTGTACCTCAATGTGGGTATAGAAGAAACACGTGTACAATAGATCAGGTTTTTAGTATAAGACAATTTTCAGGAAATAAATAGGAATTTAATGGCAGATAGATCAGTTGTCAGATTAGCCAGTAATATGTCGCAATAATTGAAGTGCGGCATTATAAGAGTCTGTGCCAGTATTTGTTTTAATTTTACGGGAAGGAAGATTATAAACCCATTAAGGGAGTGAAGAATTGAGAACAATTTCTTGCAGTATTATTTATCTGGTTTTCCAGTCCAGATGCGGCTCCATGTATACCCAGATTTTTTACTCCAGAGCAGTAGGAGATGTTTTTGTTATTTATTTATATGTGTTAATATATATTTAGTTTATTGATGTTTACTTCCAGTCCCAATTTCTATTGAGTAACACTAAGAAATTGAGACTGGAATTAAACATAAATAAAACTAAATATATGTTCACACATAGAAATACATTATATAATGAAAATGGACAGATAATGACAAATGAGGGAAATTTTGAAGAAGTAGCTGAATTAAAATATCTAGGAACAATAATCACAAATATGAATGAGATGCACAAAGAAATTAAACATAGGCTCAATTCTAGAAATACATGTTGTTATGCATTACAAGGACTCTTGTCATCCCAATTCCTTTCAAAAAACGTTAAATTGAAAAAATATAAAACTGTTATTCTCTCAGTTATACGGATGTGAAACATGGACTCTTACTTAAAGGGAGGAAAGAAAATTACGAGAATTTGAGAATAAATTTCTTAGTAAATTTTTTGGACCAAAAAGTGATGAACAGATAGGTGAATGGAGAAAACTATATATAATGAGTTATATGATATGTATAGGAAGCCAGATATAATAAGAACAGTTGTCTCGTAGACTGCGATGGGGAGGACATGTGGCACGCATCGGCGATGAAAGAAGAGCATGGGAACTCCTTGTAGGGAAACCAGAGCAAAGCACCCAGTAGGTAGACCAAGAATGAGGTGGGAGAATAACATTAACCATGATTTGAGGGACATACATTATACAGGGGATGATAGGAAAACGATGGCTCAAGAAAGGGGTTTATGGACAGCTTATATCCGGGAGGCCATGAAACTACTTATTCGATACTGCCAATTAGTTAGAAAATTTGCTGAAATAAGAAAATGAGATATATTTTTGTATAGAATGTCATATTCATAAGCATATTTACTGATGCTTTTTCATTCTTTATATATCACGTTTCTACACAGACTGGCGACTTTTTATTCATCCGAAGATCGGGATCGAACCCTAGAATCTCGGACCTATAAGCAAGCCATTTGACTTTCAATAACCACATTTATTTTCAATTATGAAAATGTGATTTTATATAATATTTATATATAATTTTTAAAATTAATATTTTCTTTTACTGTGGATATATTTGATGACTATTTAATTCATGCCCCAAATGGGAGTCAATGACCAATCACGTATAAATGAATTTTGTTTTACAATCAATGACAGATCGAATTATCTTTACCACCTCCTGCTTTTGTGATAAAGAAAGCTCCTGCTTTTTAATATTCTGAGCAAGTCACAGCATTATTTTGCAGTGACTGACTTTCCAAGAAATACATTGAATATAGTAAATCATGAACATATTCCTTCGAAGTACACATTTGATAATTCTGTGTTCAATAACTGTGCTATTAAATAATGATTTTACCGAGTTATTTACTAAAACAATAAATGCATCATCATCATCCTTCATGGATTAGGTCTTTGCCTGTTTCGGTCTCACATCTGTTCAGCCCAGCGCTTTCTTGGTCTTCCTACCGATCTTCGCTCCTCCAGGATTATACATCAGTGCCATCTTTGGTTACCTATTCTCTATCATTCTTTGCGTAGTTCTATCCAATTGCTCCTGTGTTCTTCCATTTGTTGAAGAAATAGTTGTATTTGGTTCCTCTCTAATATTCTCATTTCTAATATGTTCTCTTGTACCGATCTTCGCTCCTCCAGGATTATACATCAGTGCCATCTTTGGTTACCTATTCTCTATCATTCTTTGCAGTAGTTCTATCCAATTGCTCCTGTGTTCTTCCATTTGTTGAAGAAATGGTTGTATTTGGTTCCTCTCTAATATTCTCATTTCTAATATGTTCTCTTGTACAACCTTTCACAGCCCGTAGGAATCTCATTTTCGCTGTCTGAATTTTACTTGTTTTTTTCTTTTTCCTTCAGGACCCAAGCCTCACTTCCGTCCATTGCTACTGCTAGTGCCATCGTTCAGTAAAATCTTAGCTGCATATCCTTTCTTACTTTGTTCCTCAGTGTTTGTCTAACCCAAAGGTTCTAACCTTTTACGTCTCGCGAACCCCTTCCACAGCGATCTGAGTTGGGCGAACCATTGACTTTTAAATATACGTACTGTAGACATGTATACAATTTAATTCCCAGCAAAAGGTTTAATAATCTTAAATTAACTTAACCCTTAAAGGTTCAAACCTAAAGTTACTCTAGTTACGGCTTAAAAGTTACACAACGTGTAGGCCTAGTTGCAATAATAAATACAAGTTTTTATTGTGATTCGTGTGAATGCAAGATATGCGACCAAAAGTGTGAGCGATACCATTACAAACAATGCAGAATATGGACAGGATTACTGAACGAACTCATAAAAGACAAATCATAAACTTATAACTTAATGCTCTTTCGAGTGCCTCTTACCAATTTATTATTGTAATTACTCACCTCTTCCTTGGAATTCAGTTAGAAGGTTGCGCCTGCTTTCCATGTCACAGAGCTTTGAAGTCAGGAACACAGAATTAAAATATAGTCTCAAATCAATTTCAGCACGAAGCCTGTTTCTGTATTTATTTTTTAAGTAGGCATATGAAAAAAAAACGACTTTTCGCACAAATATGTGGTTAAAGAAGGTAATCAGGTCGTTATGGCTTTAGTTGCTAGTACTGAGAACCCCTTTAAACTTAACAAAAAGCCAATTAATTACAAATATTTATTTATGTAACTGAAAATCAGTGAACATTTCAAGAAGCTGCTCTTTTTCATTTACGCTTACATCTGTAAATCAGGCGTTACCGGTAAATATTAATTTATTGTGGAAATAATATGATTAAATTCCCGATGTTATACATATATTTCAAGGGCATTATAGGGTTAATTACATTTATTAAGATAATGCCGCAGAAATTAAGGAAACAATAATAGGTGTAACCTCGGAACACGCCATTACGGAAAAGTTTTGGCGAACCCCTTGTTGGGAAACGATGGTCTAACCCTAACCTATAATATTCTTTATAATATAGAGTTTGATGTGTTTGATTTTTTCTCCACTGGGGTGCATTCTTACAATATTGCGATCCTATTTGTCAATAAATAATATTATCAAGTTGCAATGAATAAACAAATTAAACACAAATCACACATTTATGATTTGTTTTCAAACATCGCCGCGTACATTATATATATGTCCACCGCTGTGGTCTCGAGGTAGCGTGCTGCCTTGTCACGCAGTGGGCCCGGGTTCGATCCCCGGTCGGGACAGTTTTTCTGGGGGGGTTTTCCTCACCTGTAAGACAAATGTCAGGAAAACTATAAGGCCTAAACGGTCCCCGAAATCATCCTTATCATCATCATTATCATCATCCTTATCATCATCATCATCATCCTTCACCGGTGTGAAAAGCAACGGGAAGCTACCACACCTACAATTCCCTAGTAAAGCTGCAAGCATAGCATGAAAATGCTATGATTGCAGTGAAGGACCTGCCTTCGGGCTTAATTACTATGGATGGAGATTATATATATATATATATATATATATATATTAATAAAGGGGGCACGCCGTAGCGTAGTGGTTAAGGCACTGAGCTACAAGCCGGAGGGTCGAGGATTCAAGTCCCGTTGGGGTCAGGATTTTTAAACTGACCCAAGCCCTCTGGCGGCACTATGACCCTGGGGTCGACTCATCCTCTGACGAAAATGAGTACCAGGCGCTTGTTCTGGGGGTAAAGGCGGCCGTCACGCAGGGCTGACAACTCGGCTGACATAAAGTGTCATTGTCTAGAAAAAGTGGGAGCCTTAACCTCCTACTACCCCAATGACCTCCGGGCCTGTTGTGGGATCACTTTACTTTACTTTACTTTATATATATTAGTAAAATACCGGTAACTATATTTAAATAATTATTTTCTAGTAAAGAGCTTAATTTTATTCGTTAAATAGTGCTAACAAATGACACTCTTCATTTCCAAATCCTCTAGATAAATTCACTCGTCACTTTGTGACTCGTGTATTTACCGATGATTTGAAAATCACTCGTGACTTTACTTATGATAAACTTTGAAATTACTAGAATGGAAATAGAATAAGTTTTTTTTTTATAATTTTAAATATCATTCAACGGTCATATTTATGAATAGAAGGGAAGAACATCTTATTTTGGTCTCCTGCCTAACCCCATCGATATTACAATGAAATCGCGAGAATGATCATGAATGGTCAGTGGAAAACCGGTCGCCACATAAAGGAAGAAACGACAAATGAAAACGGAAATTCAATTATTTTAAATTCAATGAATTAGTTAGAAATGTTTGACGAAATTATTATCCAAACACCGATTAATTTCTTATTTTGCTTTATGGATTAATCTACCAAAACCAATTTAAGACTTTACATCATTAATATTTAGAGTAAGCTAATTGCTCAGGATACAATTTATTTTATATCTTAGATCTATATCTATCTTCGGGTTTTTACAGCTGCTGCCGTCTTCCCGTGCCAAACCTCCAAAGCCTACGGTCTTGGGCATCTTCGATGCTTAGCCCTCTAGCTCTGCGGTAGCCTTGCATTACTCGTCTTCATTTTTTCCTTCCATGTTAACCTAACCTTGGTCTCCCTCGTTTTCTTCTTTCTGTTCGGATGTCATTCATATAGTTGCTTCGGCCATCGCTCATCTTCCATTCTTAAAACATGTCTTAACCACTTCAATTCCTTCTCCTCAATTCTTTCAATTATGCTTTCTTCTGCTTCCAATATATTTCTAATTTCCTTATTTGTGACATGTTCTACATTTCTACTTTCTTGCACTTAGTCTGTCGTAAATAAGACCATTTCTAGAAATATCTTAGATAAAACACTAATTTATCCAAACTTTGAAATGTAACTAACTAGTTCTCTGGCACTATGGTACCCGCACGTTCATATGGTTTCCATACATCCCTATCCTGAGCTAATGTTTTCCAATCATTAATTAATTCATTCATTTTAAGAACTTTCCTCATCATTGAGGGGTTTCTCCAACCACTCTTAATAATTAACATGAGTTTAAAAAAATACTTAACGATGGTGGGCACTGAAAACCTCGTCCCTCCATTTGTGACAATATTTAGCAGGAGAAACAAATGACTGTTTTAATAATTAATGAAAATTGATACAGCCAGCAATAGTTCCCACATATTTTACTACAGAATACAAGTCAAGTTATTAATAAATTTGAAGTCCGTGTTCTCAACAGGTTATGCATCACATATTTCTGTGCTGGCTACTGGAGTTATGTGGTTTTCAATGATTGATGGCGTTACGAGGTTTTCAGTGCCTGCCGTCGATAAATGACTACGGACTTATAGATTATCAGTTTGTAATACACATTCACAAATTCCCCTTAATTAAAGTTCTCCATCGTTCTCTGTCCTCTGTATCTTGATCCGTTATACCAAATTTCCTCATTGAATCCGGAATGTTATTCTTTTAGGTTCTTGTTGGTCCTCCTTATCCGCTCCTTCTTTCAATTTTCCATGAATATAAGGTATTTGGCAGTCTTCCATCCTGCATTCTTCTTAAGTGTCCATACCATATTAGCCTTCTGTGTTCGATCTCATCTATTATACTTCTTTCTGCATTCATCCATTTTCTAATTTCTGTATTTCTAATTTTTCCAGTCGAGATTTTCTGGCAGCTCTTCTCCAAAAAACCATTTCAACTGCACTTATTCTGTTGGCATGTTGTTGTGTCATTGTCCAAACTCCCGAGCAATATAACATTATACTTTCTTATATGGACTTATAAATTAGTTTGTTTTGTTCTGTTAATGATGTATTTACTCCAATTTTTCCGACCATCCCCTGTAAAATTCACCTCCCTCAAATCAAAGATAATGTTATTCTTCCACCTCATTCTAGTCCTAACTATTGACCATGTTTCCATGCGCCTCTTTCATCCTCCATTCGTGCCACATGTCTTTCCCATCGCAGTCTACGAGACTTAACTGTTTTTATTAGTCTTGTTTCTTATAAGTATCAAGTAGCTCACTGTTATGTAATCTTCTCCAATATCCTGTTTATTCGTCTCTCTTTGGTCCAAAAACTTTTCTAAGAACTTTATTCTCAAAGTCGTAATCTGGTCTCCTCCCTTTAAGTAAGAGTCCATGTTTCGCATCCATATAATATAATAGGGAGAATAAGAGTTTTATATATTTTCAGTTTAATGTTTTTTTAAAGAAGTTGGGACGACAAGTTCCTCAACCTGGTTGAGGAACCAGCTATAACGGCTGGGGGACTCGACATGCTAACCACATGTCACCCCTACACTGGCTGTTGATCATCTACCTCTGTGATTGACACATGTGGATGTGAAGGGCCAGCAGCCGGCTGGTAAAAGGGAAACCGCTGAAAAGTGGAAAGTCCCTCAATCGGATCGGGACGACAAGAGTCGCTGTAATTCATAATAGCATGCATTTCCAGAATTGAGCCTATGTTTAATTTGTTTGTTCACCTCATTCCTGATTGTATTTTTTTTCCTAGGTAGAAAATTATTACTAATGGGAATGGGCACTTAAAAACAATCGAGGTAAATTTTGATGAAGCGGCAGAATTCAAATAGCCCTGCCTAGGAACATTATTACAATAATAGTTTTAAAAAAACTAAAACAACACGCTTTATTAGGAAACCGAACTAAAAAAATTAAATATAATTTTAATTTCTAACACGCTTGGGATAAAATTAATGTGGTCAACAAAAAATAATATCCAACACATATAGAATAGAACTAGAGTTATCTACAAAAAAATAAGCGTGGGGTACTCTATATCAATTGATAATAAACTGATACTGGTAATAGTAAAGTCTCTAAGAAGAAAATGTAAAAACCATAAAAAGATGGTATTTTTTTTGTAGATAACTGTAGTTTTATTCTAAACGTGTTGGAGATTATTTTTTTGTTGACCACATTAATTTTATCCCACGCGTATTGGAAATTAAATTTATTTTTAATTTTTTACTTCGGTTTTATAATAAAGCGTGTTGTTTTAGTTTTTTAAAACTATTATTTATTTTTGCAAAATGTTCAGTAATTTCCCGGGTCGGTTTTGGCTATAAGAAAGCTGAAAGCATTGAGCCCCTTCACCCCTAAAGGTCATCCTTTGTAGTGAAAAACGTGAAAAAAGTAGCTTTTGGACACTTAAATGACTTAAGCAGCCTAAACCATAACAAATACATCAAATTCATGTACACAGAATTGAATATCTCAAAAATGTCTGCAAATAAGGCCGCGGCAGCATATGTTTATCTTTTACGGATAACTCACAATAACAATTTTTGTTTTTCATTGATGCCAAGAAAATCGGGATAAGTAGATTCCTAGGCAACACGGAGTAATCAGCACGGTGTATAAAAATAATTACAATATAAATTTATAATTACTTTTCCTTTTACTAAACATAAAAACACATTAATCTTCATTTGTTTAGGCGTAGCAGCGGACGTCGGGTAATAGCTAGTTCATAACATAAGAACTATGAATTCTTTGAATTTTCGTTAAAAAAATTATATTGTCTAGTAATTCTACCCGAGAGCAGGCCTTTCACTGAAATCATAGCATTTTCATTTCATACTTTGTAGCTTTACTAAGAAATTATATGTGTGGTAGCTGTCCGTTAATTTACACATCGGTGAGGGTTGATGATAATGATGGCCGGATTATTTTCGGGGACCGTTGGGCCCTAAGCTTCCTGACATTTGTCTTACAGGTGTGGAAAAAACCCTAAAAAAACCGCACGCAATAATGAATCATAATTTCTTAAATTTAAATGAAACATATTTATATTAAAATTGAATAATCTCTTCTGATTATTAGGATACGAATAAAATATCCTAGAAAGAGATGGGCTGAAGTCGGAACGGGTCAACAGACTTAATCCATGAATGCAGATGATGATGATCTATCTATCTTCGGGTTTTTACAGCTGCTGCCGTCTTCCCGTGCCAAACCTCCAAAGCCTACGGTCTTGGGCATCTTCGATGCTTAGCCCTCTAGCTTGCATTACTGTCTTCATGTTTTCCTTCCATGTTAACCTTGGTCTTCCTCTTTTCTTCTTTCTGTTAGGATGCCATTCATATAGTTGCTTCGGCCATCGCTCATCTTCCATTCTTAAAACATGTCCTAACCACTTTAATTCCTTTTCCTCAATTCTTTCAATTATGCTTTCTTCTGCTTCCATTTTGTTTCTAATTTCCTTATTTGTGACACGTTCTAATTTAGACTTTCTGGCACTTCTTCGTAAATAATCCATTTCTAGAGCTATTAGTCTATTCTTGTAGTACTTATTGATTGTCCATACCTCACTTCCGTACATTGCAACAGATTCCACCAATGTTTTACTAATATATTTTTTTGTGTCTTTCCAAATATGCTTATCCCACCATATGGAATTTAATGATGATATTATTTTGCTACTCAATTCAATTCTATGTTTTATGTTCTCTTTGCCTATACCTTCGATGTTATCCATAATCATTCCCAAATATTTAGTTTGTTTCACTTGCTTTATTTGGATTCCATCTTCCAATACTAAGTTTTCTCTTTCATTGCTATTTATTGCCAGATATTCTGTTTTTTGTAAATTTACTATGAGACCCCATGATTCATATGTGCTTTTCAACCTTTTTATCATGAATTCCATACCATGATGATGATGATGATGATCATGATAAAATATCAAGTTTTAAGGTGTGAGTAGTAGAGTATAATATTCTCAATTTAATGTAAATTGGTCAGCACCTCTATACTCTCTACACAACTCACGATCTTTCTAATTCTCCAAATAGTTTTACCTTGCACTCAATCCCTTTACAATATATTCCGTTCAAATACACCAACCATCAGGTCAATATTCTTGCATATTGACTATAGACCGAAGTATTCGAGAAAAAAAAAAAAAAAACTCTACGTAAACATTTGTGAACTTAAATTAGGCTAATGTTTCCTACCTTACCGCCATCCGCGACAATATGATCCGATTGAGGGTCTTTCCACTTTTCAGCGGTTGCCCTTTTACCAGCCGGCTGCTGGCCCTTCACATCCACCTGTGTCAATCACAGAAATAGATGATCAACAGCCAGTGTAGGGGTGACATGTGGTTAGCATGTCGAGTCCCCCAGCCGTTATAGCTGGTTCCTCAACCTGGAACCGCTACTTATTGTAGCTACCCAATTGCCTCACGATGCTGGGTGGGCACCGGTCCCATACTGGCCGAAATACCATGAGAAAATTTCTTCCCCCATGGAGACTCGAACCAGCGCAAGTCCCGTAGCTCTGCGCCAAGGCTTCCTACCTTAACCGCTCGGCTACGGCGCGGGACGACAATATGATACATGTCTAATACTTTCCTTTGTAGTGAGTCACCGGAGTCCATGGGTTACTTATATTAAAAAAACACATGCAACATCCATAAACAATCCGGTTCTTTTGTGCATTTTAGAAAATGGAGTATTCAGATTGATAAAAATATTAGCTGTTTTTTAACAGACATTTCTGTGTGGTTAGAAAATTATAAACAACACAAACAAATGGAAATATTTTTCATAAAAGAAAACAAAAACGATTTTGTAATATTAATATATTTACAAGCTAAGGTAACATTAATGATAAAGAATCCACTTTATACAGAATTACATTAACTATAATAAAGTTATACAATTAAACTTAATTACGCAATATGTTAAGATATATTTACACAAGTTAAGGTTGCTATTTAAAATTATTAGCATTAAGTTAAAGTATAAACAGGGCTAACAGTTCACCACAGAAGATATATTTACACTGTTAGAAGACGATTCTTGAAATTATAAGTATTGTATAATGCTAAACAATCTACTTTGTGAAGAATTACATTAACTACGATGAAGTTATACAATTAAACCTAAATACACACTAAGTTATATATTTACATGAATTCAAGTTACTATTTAAAATTATCAGCATTAAATTCATATATAAACAGAACTAACAGTTCAACACAGAATATATATTTACACTATTTGAATATGTTGCTTAAAATTATAGGAATTGACCTGAGGTACGAACTAATCTCTCACGGACCTAATGATAGTGATAACACTGATAAATCTGATATAAAAATTAACTTTTTTTCTACATAATTACTTTCACAGAGAGAAATGTATAATGTTGTCATAAATAAAATATCACGAATAGAAGAATGTATTGCATATAGTATACACTATCGTTGTAGAAGATCCGAATTATTGTGATCGCGTTAGTATCAAACAGGAAGTGCAGAAATATTCAGTAAGAACGCTCGCAAGTGGAAGAAAATACTGTGAGAAGCTCACACCTCTACTACAATGGAGGAGCCATTTCATAGCCTATGGAAGTTGTTCTCCCGAGAGTCGGGGAGCACAATGTGGGACATTTTCGCCTCTTCTCCCACTGGAGGATCCCGATATTATTCTTGTTTCTCCCTCGGGAGTCGGGGAAAATGTTGTGGGATGTTTTCGCCTCTTCTCCCACTGGAGGATCCCGATATTATACTTGTTTCTCCCTCGGGAGTCGGGGAAAATGTTGTGGGATGTTTTCGCCTCTTCTCCCACTGGAGGATCCCGATATTATTCTTGTTTCTCCCTCGGGAGTCGGGGAAAATGTTGTGGGATGTTTTCGCCTCTTCTCCCACTGGAGGATCCCGATATTATTCTTGTTTCTCCCTCGGGAGTCGGGGAAAATGTTGTGGGATGTTTTCGCCTCTTCTCCCACTGGAGGATCCCGATATTATTCTTGTTTCTCCCTCGGGAGTCGGGGAAAATGTTGTGGGATGTTTTCGCCTCTTCTCCCACTGGAGGATCCCGATATTATTCTTGTTTCTCCCTCGGGAGTCGGGGAAAATGTTGTGGGATGTTTTCGCCTCTTCTCCCACTGGAGGATCCCGATATTATTCTTGTTTCTCCCTCGGGAGTCGGGGAAAATGTTGTGGGATGTTTTCGCCTCTTCTCCCACTGGAGGATCCCGATATTATTCTTGTTTCTCCCTCGGGAGTCGGGGAAAATGTTGTGGGATGTTTTCGCCTCTTCTCCCACTGGAGGATCCCGATATTATTCTTGTTTCTCCCTCGGGAGTCGGGGAAAATGTTGTGGGATGTTTTCGCCTCTTCTCCCACTGGAGGATCCCGATATTATTCTTGTTTCTCCCTCGGGAGTCGGGGAAAATGTTGTGGGATGTTTTCGCCTCTTCTCCCACTGGAGGATCCCGATATTCTTCTTGTTTCTCCCTCGGGAGTCGGGGAAAATGTTGTGGGATGTTTTCGCCTCTTCTCCCACTGGAGGGTCCCGATATTCTTCTTGTTTCTCCCTCGGGAGTCGGGGAAAATGTTGTGGGATGTTTTCGCCTCTTCTCCCACTGGAGGATCCCGATATTATTCTTGTTTCTCCCTCGGGAGTCGGGGAAAATGTTGTGGGATGTTTTCGCCTCTTCTCCCACTGGAGGATCCCGATATTATTCTTGTTTCTCCCTCGGGAGTCGGGGAAAATGTTGTGGGATGTTTTCGCCTCTTCTCCCACTGGAGGATCCCGATATTATTCTTGTTTCTCCCTCGGGAGTCGGGGAAAATGTTGTGGGATGTTTTCGCCTCTTCTCCCACTGGAGGATCCCGATATTATTCTTGTTTCTCCCTCGGGAGTCGGGGAAAATGTTGTGGGATGTTTTCGCCTCTTCTCCCACTGGAGGATCCCGATATTATTCTTGTTTCTCCCTCGGGAGTCGGGGAAAATGTTGTGGGATGTTTTCGCCTCTTCTCCCACTGGAGGATCCCGATATTCTTCTTGTTTCTCCCTCGGGAGTCGGGGAAAATGTTGTGGGATGTTTTCGCCTCTTCTCCCACTGGAGGATCCCGATATTATTCTTGTTTCTCCCTCGGGAGTCGGGGAAAATGTTGTGGGATGTTTTCGCCTCTTCTCCCACTGGAGGATCCCGATATTATTCTTGTTTCTCCCTCGGGAGTCGGGGAAAATGTTGTGGGATGTTTTCGCCTCTTCTCCCACTGGAGGGTCCCGATATTATTCTTGTTTCTCCCTCGGGAGTCGGGGAAAATGTTGTGGGATGTTTTCGCCTCTTCTCCCACTGGAGGGTCCCGATATTATTATTGTTTCTCCCTCGGGAGTCGGGGAAAATGTTGTGGGATGTTTTCGCCTCTTCTCCCACTGGAGGATCCCGATATTATTCTTGTTTCTCCCTCGGGAGTCGGGGAAAATGTTGTGGGATGTTTTCGCCTCTTCTCCCACTGGAGGATCCCGATATTCTTCTTGTTTCTCCCTCGGGAGTCGGGGAAAATGTTGTGGGATGTTTTCGCCTCTTCTCCCACTGGAGGGTCCCGATATTCTTCTTGTTTCTCCCTCGGGAGTCGGGGAAAATGTTGTGGGATGTTTTCGCCTCTTCTCCCACTGGAGATCCCGATATTATTCTTGTTTCTCCCTCGGGAGCCGGGGAAAATGTTGTGGGATGTTTTCGCCTCTTCTCCCACTGGAGGGTCCCGATATCTTATTGTTTCTCCCTCGGGAGTCGGGGAAAATGTTGTGGGATGTTTTCGCCTCTTCTCCCACTGGAGGATCCCGATATTCTTCTTGTTTCTCCCTCGGGAGTCGGGGAAAATGTTGTGGGATGTTTTCGCCTCTTCTCCCACTGGAGGATCCCGATATTCTTCTTGTTTCTCCCTCGGGAGTCGGGGAAAATGTTGTGGGATGTTTTCGCCTCTTCTCCCACTGGAGGATCCCGATATTCTTCTTGTTTCTCCCTCGGGAGTTGGGGGAAAATGTTGTGGGATGTTTTCGCCTCTTCTCCCACTGGAGGATCCCGATATTATTCTTGTTTCTTCCCTCGGGAGTCGGGGAAAATGTTTTGGGATGTTTTCGCCTCTTCTCCCACTGGAGGATCCCGATATTATTCTTGTTTCTCCCTCGGGAGTCGGGGAAAAATGTTGTGGGATGTTTTCGCCTCTTCTCCCACTGGAGGATCCCGATATTCTTCTTGTTTCTCCCTCGGGAGTCGGGGAAAATGTTGTGGGATGTTTTCGCCTCTTCTCCCACTGGAGGATCCCGATATTCTTCTTGTTTCTCCCTCGGGAGTCGGGGAAAATGTTGTGGGATTTTTTCGCCTCTTCTCCCACTGGAGGATCCCGATATTTTTCTTGTTTCTCCCTCGGGAGTCGGGGAAAATGTTGTGGGATGTTTTCGCCTCTTCTCCCACTGGAGGGTCCCGATATTATTCTTGTTTCTCCCTCGGGAGTCGGGGAAAATGTTGTGGGATGTTTTCGCCTCTTCTCCCACTGGAGGATCCCGATATTATTCTTGTTTCTCCCTCGGGAGTCGGGGAAAATGTTTGTGGGATGTTTTCGCCTCTTCTCCCACTGGAGGATCCCGATATTCTTCTTGTTTCTCCCTCGGGAGTCGGGGAAAATGTTGTGGGATGTTTTCGCCTCTTCTCCCACTGGAGGATCCCGATATTTTCTTGTTTCTCCCTCGGGAGTCGGGGAAAATGTTGTGGGATGTTTTCGCCTCTTCTCCCACTGGAGGATCCCGATATTCTTCTTGTTTCTCCCTCGGGAGTCGGGGAAAATGTTGTGGGATGTTTTTCGCCTCTTCTCCCACTGGAGGATCCCGATATTCTTCTTGTTTCTCCCTCGGGAGTCGGGGGGAAAATGTTGTGGGATGTTTTCGCCTCTTCTCCCACTGGAGGGTCCCGATATTCTTCTTGTTTCTCCCTCGGGAGTCGGGGAAAATGTTGTGGGATGTTTTCGCCTCTTCTCCCACTGGAGGATCCCGATATTATTCTTGTTTCTCCCTCGGGAGTCGGGGAAAATGTTGTGGGATTTTTTCGCCTCTTCTCCCACTGGAGGATCCCGATATTATTCTTGTTTCTCCCTCGGGAGTCGGGGAAAATGTTGTGGGATGTTTTCGCCTCTTCTCCCACTGGAGGATCCCGATATTATTCTTGTTTCTCCCTCGGGAGTCGGGGAAAATGTTGTGGGTTGTTTTCGCCTCTTCTCCCACTGGAGAATCCCGATATTATTCTTGTTTCTCCCTCGGGAGTCGGGGAAAATGTTGTGGGATGTTTTCGCCTCTTCTCCCACTGGAGGATCCCGATATTATTCTTGTTTCTCCCTCGGGAGTCGGGGAAAATGTTGTGGGATGTTTTCGCCTCTTCTCCCACTGGAGGGTCCCGATATTCTTCTTGTTTCTCCCTCGGGAGTCGGAGAAAATGTTGTGGGATGTTTTCGCCTCTTCTCCCACTGGAGGGTCCCGATATTCTTCTTGTTTCTCCCTCGGGAGTCGGGGAAAATGTTGTGTGATTTTGTGGAATCTTGTCTCATGAAGTGTCTGATATTATTCAAATTGCTGTCTGTGTAGTGAATGTTATGGTATGTTTTTCTCCTCTATTTTACTGCGGATGATCTTAATATGCTTCAAGTTGCTCTCTCGAGTGTTGGAGACGTGTGTTGTGGATGTCTATTCTGGGTTCGGACGATCTCGATGGGGTTCTGTCTAGGACTATTTCATCTCTTTTCCCCCGTATAATTGCTCCCTCATTATTCAGAGCGACATAATTATTTTTCATTTTACTTTGGATTGCTGTGATACTCAATAACATAATTAATATCCTACATTCCTTGTGCCTTAATTTGTATTGTTTAATTATAATTTAGAGCTTCACTTTTGGTCAAATGTTTGTGTAGGATTTCTTTAATTATTTTTTACTTAGTTTCTTTCTGTACTTAAACACATTTTTTCCTTGTTGATGAAGTTCACTTTATAATTGTGTAGCTTGCTAAAATTTGATTTTTCATCATTGTCCACAGTTTAATATTCATTGTTTATTTCAGTAATTTAGTCACCCATTACTTACTATATTCTCATTTACTGTAACAAATTAATTTATAACTTTAAGGCAGTCAATTTTGTGCATTTTTATCGTTGGTATTTTCTCTTTTTGATTATATTAATTTTTTATGTAACTTACTGGAATTTATTTTTATATAATTTCATTGTCCACAGTTTTCATAGCAGTTGTTTAATCTAGGAGTTTACAATACCGTTTTATGAAGCAAATGTATATCAGGGCTGCTCCGTACATTCTCTATACTCACTTATTTGTGACAAATAAGTTTTAATTGTATTAGTTTACATCATTCTCAGTTCGTTGACTAAATAACATGTATGGCCTACTTTCTTTATGCTCAATTATTGTAAGAAATCTGTTGTAACGTAAGTCTGTAGAATTTATCCTTTTCATTCTTTCTGATTTCATTTTATATGCGCAGAATTTAGAGAATATTTATAAATGTTATCTGAAATAACTTAATTTAAATTTAATTGTGCAGTTTCATAGCAACTGTGTTACAATAACAGTCGCATGAAATTAACAATTCCTGTTGTGATCAGGGTACAATTTTTGTCGCGTCGCGTCGTTTATAATGTTATAACTTAGGAACAAAAAATTATATCAATAAAATATGCGACGTGTCAAATCGAAGTCATATTCTTTGTCATCCGAAGAGGATGTAAGACTGGTTCACCACCTGGTCACGAACATTATAATTAAAAAGTATTTTTTTAAATAAATGTAATTTATGTTATTATCTTTTGAGTAGTCTATATCGTGAACTTACAATCGCAATTGCAAAAACATTTTGATTTGTATGAATATGTTTGAGGTGCTGATTACAAAAATGTATAAACCCTCTCCCATCGCCAACAACACTGTAATCTACAAAGAGTTGATATTCCGCTCACAATGGATCATACCTAGCATGATATCGACTTTAGTAACTTTTGATATCATAGACACTTTTTCTCGAGCTAATGTATTTATTTGTCTCTTCTTCTGGTTGATTCGCTCGGGACATGTCATGACAGAATCCATATCAATGCTACCAACCTCAAAAATGGTGTCATTTCCCGATTACTCAATCACTATAAAATAAAAGTATGTATCATCTTCCATGCAAGTATTAGGCCGTGTGGCCTATTACGGTCTCAAAGAGGAATTTTCCATCCAGCGCTTTTTGGACGTCCCAGCGATCTTTTGCCTTAGGAGTAGTAATGAAGCATGGCTTTCGGAATTCTGTGAGGATTTCCAGTTGTTCTGGTAGTTTTTTTAACTTAGACCTATGATGGAGAATGGGTTCTACATTCAACTCTTCCATAATTTCCTCATTTCGTTTATGGTCCCACTTTTTATAGCCTGCTTTACGCGCATACATTGCATTTTATTTGCTGTTATTCGGCTTTCATCTCTTCTTCACATTGCCCATGCTTCACTGCTATACCTTAATACTGGTCTTGCAAGAACCTTATAAAGCTGTAATCTTATGTTCCTTTGTACTAAAGATGGTTTCATAATACTATTAATTATCCCTGTTGTTTTTTGTGAAATATGTGATTTTCTTTGTTATGTCAGCATTATAATACAAATAATAAAATTAATTTGTTCGTTCTAAAATTTCATCGTCCAAAACATTTTTTTTAGATATAGGATATTTCCCTTAAAACGCCATAAAATATCCAGTAAATATTTAAATATTTCATATAGGTATCTAACCACTTCGTAGATTGTTATACAGTTTTATTATTTTAATAACAGTAACCTGCTTTGAATTATTTATAATATAAAAACTTAATTCTGTCCATTTTCTTAATAAACAGTCCTAAATAATATTTTCTTATATTCTAATGAAATATAAAATATCTACATTAAAATTAAATAATCCCTTATGTTTATTAGGGTATGATTAAATATCCGGCTTTAATGGCGAGAGATTAAACTAATTTAATCGAATGAAACTTTGTATGCTTATTTTTATAAACCTCTTCCCGAACTAGATGCCTTTGTTGTCTTTACATAGTTTTTATGAATATTATTAATGATAATTAAGAGGTTTGTGTTTTTTAGGGAAGTTGTTAAATTACCTGGCATTTTTCTTACAGTTCTTACCTGAAAATTTAACTTGTCTGGGAATCGAATCTGTACTCACTCCCTTAGTGACGTTGATATTACTCTAGCGTTAATCAAAATCAGTCTTAATATACTCTTTGACACAATTTCATAATATCTCAGCCTTCTTTTGTTTTATATTATTTTCTTTCTAACTCCATTTTTATCTTGCCATTAATAAACTAGATGATAAAGCCTATCTTTTAATATGCATTTAAGTACCCTTCTTTCATAATTAGTAGAGACCGAATTATATGCATTTGCATGTTGCATATGCATTTGCATATTTAGACATTTTTCACCTATTATTGCATATTTTAACTAAAAACTAGCGATAACGCATATTTTCGCGCTATATTTGCAACATTTTAAAAATCTGTGTTGTTCTACAATGAACATTTTGCGGTCATTAAAAATGTAGTAAACGATTTCGATAGTGCAGAGGCTTTGGCAGTTTGTCAGTGCAAGGAAGCATTTAACGATTCCAGTATTAAAATAAATAATAGTTTTAAAAAAACTAAAAAATGAAAAAAAAATTAATTTCCAATACGCTTGGGATAAAATTAAAGTGGTCAACAAAAAAATCTTCTCCAACACATAGAATAAAATTAGAGATATCAACAAAAAGAAAATAATTTTACCATCAAAAGCGTGGGGTGCTCTATATCAATTAATATATTTGATAATAAACAGATATTGGTAAAAGTAAGCTCTCTAAGAAGAAAATGTAAAAATCATAAAAAGCACCCCACGCTTTTGATGGTAAAATTTTCTTTTTGTTGATAACTCTAATTTTATTCTATATGTGTTGATTTTTTTGTTGACCACTTTATTTTATCCCAAGCGTATTGGAAATTAAAATTATTTTTCATTTTTTAGTTTTCTAATAAAGCGTGTTCTTTAAGTTTTTTAAAACTATTATTTATTTTTTATTTTTTAGTTTTAATATTTTACAGAATAAGATAAGAATGTAAATATCTTTAAATTCGATACTATTGTAGTATGAGCTAAAAGTAATACTCTTCTATAAAAAAAACCCTCCCAGCCGGATTTGAACCAGCGACGTATGGATTACTGAAATTATATACCAGTAAGAGTTCACTGCTCTACCAACTGAGCTCTTACAACGATTGACTAAAAAGTCGACAAGTCCGCAACGTATTATACCAGTTTTCATTTTTTTGATTTTCGGATGATTCTGGCCAGGATTTTAGAAAACAAATATGAAATTATTGTATTGTCACGGGTCCTCTACAAGTATACAAAGTTTCAAGTCGATCCAATGTTCCTAAGTGGGTGAAAATCGCGTTGAAAATTTCCGTTACATTGATACAAAAACACTTTTTTTTATTTTCTGATGATTATGGCCAGGATTTTAGAAAATAAATATGAAATTATTGTATTGTCACGGGTCCTCTACAAGTATACAAAGTTTCAAGTCGATCCAATGATTTTAAGTGGGTGAAAATCGCGTTGAAAGATTCCGTTACATAGATAGATAGATAGATACAGGTCAAGCTAATATAAAACGTGTAAAAATAGATGAAGCTCAGATAGAAATTAAACACGGGTTCGACTCTGGAAACGCATGTTATTATGCATTAAGGGACTCTTTTCATTCCCACTTCTCTCAAAATGTTGAATTAATGTATATAAAAAGTTTATTCTTATAACTGTAAAATGTGATTGTGAAACATGCTCTTTTATTTTAAGAGAAGATAAAATATTATGCGTATTTGGAAATAAAATGTTTAAGATAATATAATGGCGGGATTACGATCAACGTTCGTTGACGTTGCGTTACGTTTGAGTTCGTTCATGTTTATCAAATACACCTTCCACGTATCATATTATGATGAACGTTTGCAGAATACGGCGCATGTTGGCGTTCGTTGTACATTGGTAAGATCAAGCTTCAACAAACGCAAGCGTAACGTTATATTCTTCAAATCACGTGACATCAACGGTTCCCGCATTTCATTCGTTTCTAGCTGATTGTTGTTGATCTTATTGGAGCCAATAAATTACAATATATCGATATTTTAATTATATCAACATGAGAGACGAAGTGCTTATCAAGTTTATGCGATCGTACGAATTTATATACAACAAAAATAAGCGGAAAAAGGAAACTATTTGGAAATAAATAGGAAACAATGTAAGTACTAGGGTTATAACTTCTTGGACTTTTGTGAAATTATTTCCTGTGCAATGAATGGATGAACGTTTACTTAGAACCATTGAAAAAGGCCTTCATTTTACTGAGCTTCAAGAAAACTCTAGAGAGTTATAGAAATAAAATAATACCACATTGGCTCAAATATAGAAACACTTACTCTTGACTTCTCAGTTTATTGTTGTGAATTATAACACTTCTTCTGTATTTAGTAACATTTTAAAATATTTTTTAAATATTAAAACAATGTTTAATACTTAATTTTAGAATTTTTAAGTATTTATTCAAATACACATATTGTGATGGTGACTTGCTATTTTCTCCAGAGAGTATATTGTATAGTTGAAACCAGTGGGTTATCTATGGTTGCGATTATTAAGGAGTGAAAAAAAAGACAGTTTCATGGGATCGACCCTAGGTTAGAGTAATTGAATTAGGTTGTGTGAGTTAGTTAGTTAGTTATCTTTTAGGTTCGTTACATTTTAAATGTGTCTAAATACATAAAACAAAAAAACATTAATCGAAACAACGATAATAATCGATATGTGGTTCGATGGTGAATTATCGCTGGCTCTATAAACTCTGGCGCATGCGCACTGTTGCTCTGTAGAACTTTGAAAAGATATCGGGTAAGTTAAAGTGGACTATCCCCAAAATATTTCATGTGCAATGAATGGGTGTAAAATATGTTCTGTGCAATGAATGGGTGTAACATATTTTCTGTGCAATGAATGGGTAAACTTTTACTTAAAACCATTAAAAAGGCCTTAATTTCACTGAAGCTTCAAGATAAGATCACCCCCAAATATATTTATATATCAATATTTAATAATGATTTGGGGGTGACCTTTTCTCGAAGCTCAGTGAAATGAAGGCCTTTTTCAATAGTTTTAAGCAAAGTTCACACATTCATTACACAGGAAATATTTTATTTCACAAAAGTCCAAAAAATTATAATCCTAATAAGTATTGTCATAATATGTCTATTTACCATATTTCGTCTTAACATAAACGTCAATGATACATCTACTCAAATTATGCTGTTGTAGCTTGCCATCTCAACGCAACGTAACGTAACGCAACGTAACATCAACGAGCGTTGATCGTAATTCCGCCTTAACAGTGAGTTACATTTATGAGAAACGGAATGTAAGGCAGGGCGCCCACTGGAACGATAAGTGACAGCAACAAGACACGGATTTGTTGCTTTGCTTGTTGCTAGCGTGTATGTTTCTTTATAACCCGTAATATCGAATTGCAAGAAGCCCATTCGTCTGATACGACAGCAACTTGACACCAACTGTTTGTGTTGTGTCGCTCAAAGTGCTGCATGCTCCACTTTTTATTGTGTCAGTTGTGAGTTGCTCGTATACAAGTGTAAAGATGAGAGACGAACATTTGTTGAACTTATTAAAGAATATCTGCTTGTCTTTATGATACTACATTAAACCAATCCAGTAACAGAAATGTTCAAGATCAGGCATGTCATGTCGGAATCTGAGGTTAATAAAATTGTGGTTAAAGGATCAGTTATTATGTAATCGTTAAAATAATTTTAAAAAGGAAATAATAAATAATTCAGTCATTCAAGATTACAATTTTTTCTGTCACCGAAAAAGATGCGGAACTTCATAAATTACAACGATAAACAAATATTTACCTGATAGTTATCAGAAGGCGTTCTTCAGCACTAACTGAAATTCTGAGGTTAGTGTCCTTTTTAGAAATTGCAGGTCCAACTTTCTGTAGCAATAAGTTAAATGTTTCACTACTCCTCCTGTAGAATATTTTAAATCTTTCCGGGTGCATATGTGATTCTTTGAACACATTAAAAGCACCACTTTGTTCTACATTAGCAAGGCAAAAAGGATGCACCCAGAATCGCCTTTTATGTCTTCTGTTCTAATAATTTATATTAGGTAAATAAACTTGATCGAGAACATCATCGTTCTCCGACGACATGTTGTATCAGTTGAAGCAGTTTGGAATTTCTGCCCCTCGTTGGAAGCCATTTTGAAGAAATATCTAATTTCCCTTCGTTGTGGCGACAATTTGAAGAAGTGTTTGTCCAAAATAATAAATCAGAGTTACTGGTTCTGGTTGGGTTTGATTTTCCGGTAGAGCTGGATTCTTTTCTCAGGGTCGAAATTGGTACACAGGATAGGAAAACATTTCACAATCATAAGATCATTGATAAATGTTTCTTGTAGAAATAATTCCACATTTATTAACTTTGTAGTTTCCCAGCAGATTAAGTATATTTAAGTGGAATTATTCTTCACTATTAACTAAAATAAATTCTTTTCTTGTCTGAAATCAATTGCTCATGTATTAAATATTACATTTTTATCATCCTGAGAACTTATCCTGCTTTCTATCTTTGTTGAATGTTAGATGCAGACTGCTAGAATAATTCTGTTATAATATTAAAGAACATTATTACATCACATGATTTTAATTAAAATTCTATTGGTTAAAGGTCCATTAAATACCATGTTTAAATTTGATTGGTTAAATCAAAAAGTTAATTGTTTTTACCATCCAATCAGAATTTAGTATGCTTTTATTTTAAAATATTAAGTTAAGCAGGTGTTCTTATTACAGTTATAACAGAAAGCTTTATATTTCAGGCAACAATGACTTAAGACACAATTTTAAAAGCATTATTTAGAAAGACTGTTATATAATACAATTCTTTAATTGTTATTGAGACATTTTATTCAACAATAAACAACAATTAATTATTTAGATGTTTTTTTTATTTAAGTTATATTTAATATTAAAAGAATTTTAAAATATAAAATTATTAACTTAAACATTCATATTTAATATGATATTAAAATACTGCTATACAGTCCAGTGAGCGTCAGGTCACTTTGCTGTCATAGTCCGTGTTGGATCAGTGTATTTGTTGTATCACTATCATATCAAGATCATCTTAGTGGGCGCCCGACCTAAGAGGAACGGTTGAGTCAAGTAGACTGCGATAGCAGGATGTGTGGAACGAAATGGGATATGCAATTGAGTGTGGTAAATCATACAGAGTAGGTAGACCAAGAATTGTGTGGGAGAACTGCATTAAGTATGATTTGAGGTAGTATATTATAAAGGGAATAAATGGAAAACACTAGGTCAGATAGGGATGTGTGGAAATCAGCCATAAATCTCAGGTTCGATAGTGCCAGTGAGTTAGTGAGTGCTATATGCTAGACCACAGATGATGTAGTAAGCTGGAAAATACTCCTAGGTGATTAAGCTATACGTATTTAGCAAAGTAAAGTGATCCCACTACAGGCCTCAGGAGGCCCTTAGGGTAGTAGGAGGTTAAGGCTCCTACATTTTCTGGACAATCGGCACTTGATCTCAACCGGGTTGTCAGCCCTGCGAGACGGCCGCCTTTAACCCCAGAACAAGCGTCTGGCACTCATTTCCGTTAGAGGCCGCCAGAAGGTTTGGGTCAGTTTAAAAATCCTGACCCCACCGGGACTCGAATCCTCGATCTTCCGGCTTGTAACTCAGTGTCTTAACCACTACGCTACGGCACAAAAACTAATATTGAAGATTTTATGTTATTACTTCTGACCAGCCTTATGGGCTAGTGGTCAGCGTTTCTGACTACTGTTCATGAGGTCCCGGGTTCGATTCCCGGTCAAACCATATAAATTTTTCCTTACAGGGAATCATTCCTGTGGTTGCCCATGGTCTGGAATTTAGGTTAAGTTTATATTAACAACTCTCCTGGCGCTTCATTATCATTTATCACCCATCATATCATCGGGGTAACGTAACTCCGCCTTCTAGGCGCCCCAACTTCAAAAGTGGATTACAATTAAGCCAATACCAGGAGAGAATACCAGAAATGTAGAAATAACAACCTGGGACATTGAATAAAAAAAGTTTTTACTTCTAATATGAGTTCTGACTAACCTCACATTCTTCTTCTTCTTAAACTAGTTTCGGAACTTACTATTTAGTTCCATCTTCAGTCATTCGTGACCAAGTCTCTTAAAGACGACAGAACAACGGTCACGAAATTCCTGAAGATGAAACTGAAGAGTAAGTTCGGAAACTAGTTTAAAAAGAAGAAGAATATGAGGTGAGTGATAAAAGTTTACCTAAATAAATAATACCTCATAGTGTGAATTCCTAAAATAAGTTAAGTTTTGAAGTGTAGAATGAATTTTTAAAAAGTGAAAAATAAAACAACCCTGTCATAAATATGCACAGATGGTGAGGCCATACATTGAGAGGGTGAAAAAAACAATGGACGTAGGGTTGACATGGGCAACTGCATTTTACACCATGTGAACATGGCGCTGACTGACACCAAACCCAAAAATCAATAAAGTCTTACGTAACAAAACAACCTCCACGTGTCATATTCTAACCTACAGGACAACAACACTTTTCCCCTTAAAGCGATTAATTAACTTGAAACTTGAAAATACGTACGTGAAGTTACAGAAATAAACAGTACAGAAAAAGTCGGCTCAGACGGTATCATTTCAAACTCATATCCGAGAGAGTTTAATGTGGCTTAAGTATTCTCGTGGTTTTCCTATTTGTGTTATGCCAAATTCTGAATTGTAATTTCATTATCAGTCCACCATCGATCAACATGTTATAGCTAATATATTACGATGCGAGGCTGGGAAGTGGTTTTTACAGAAGCGACGAAAATGTTTAAAAACCGATCGATAGCGAGGTTACTAATTTCCGAGATTCTGTAAAATACTTCACTACATTATATTTTGCGCGATGGTGTTTTCAAAATAATAAATAATAGTAAAATAATAACAATTAGGACTGGAAGTAAACAGCAATAAAACTAAATATACGGTCACACGTAGACATACATTATATGATGGAAATGGACAACTAATGAAAAACGAGGGAAATTTTGAGGAAGTGGCTGAATTCAAGTACCTAGGAACAATAATCACAAATAGGAATGAGATGCACAAAGAAATTAAACATAGGCTCAATTCTGGAAATGTGTGCTATTATGCATTGCAGAGACTATTGATTTCCCAACTCCTTTCAAAAAACGTTAAACTATTATTCTACCAGTTATATTATATGGGTGCGAAACATAGACTCTTACTTTAAGGGAGGAGAGGAGATTACGAATATTTGAGAATAAAGTACTTAGGAAAATTTTTGGACCAAAGAGAGATGAACAGACAGGTGAATGGAGAAGACTACATAACAATGAACTACATGGTCTTTATAGGAAGCCAGATATAATAAGAACAGTTAAGTGTCGTAGACTGCGATGGGCAGGACATGTTGCGCGTATGGGGAATGAAAGACGTGCATGGAAGCTTCTTGTAGAAAAGCCAGAGGGAAAACGCCCGGTTGGTAGACCAAGAATGAGGTGAGAGAATAACATTAACTATGATTTGAGGGAAGACGATTATACAGGAAATGATTGGAAAGCATTAGCTCAGGATAGGGATGTATGGAGAGCTTATGTCCGCGCGGCCATGAACCTACGGGTTTGATAGTGCCAGTGAGTGTGTGAGTAAAATAATAACATATTTGCTGGAAATATTTGCGTTCATTATAAACAACCGACTAATGTTAATGTTAACAGTGTGGACAATGTTTATTAGTTGAACTACAAGAGGCCGTGACATCAATCCAGTGATAAAATGGCGGCAAGTACGTATTTACTGTTTTATATTGTTTCAAATAAAGTTCAGTTCATTTTAAATGCAGTGATTTGTTTCGTATAATGTATATTAACACTACTTCTAGGATATATTTTGTATATACTTTGTACGCAGTATACTATACTTAGAGGACAGTGGTTTTACTTCCCACACGTGGTTTGTAATATATAATATTACAGTATAGTTATTTTATCTCAGTATAGTTATTTAGGTTGGCAACCCCAAAATGTAGGAAGTCGAACTTTAATCATGGTCACCATTGCTGTAAGTACGACAAAACGCACTATCGCGCAAAAACAATATTAAACTGTATCAGCGAAAAAAAATAAGATTTTTTTTTTTGTATAAGCAATTAAAATGCCCTATTATACATGTAAGATGTTCAGACGTTTCAATATTTAAAAAAGAGGTATAATTTATTTTTTTTCCGACACCTCTCTATCTACCTATAGTGTTCTGCCTGAGGGCAAGCCTTTCACTGCAATCATAGCATTTATAACATGCTGTGCTTTGAAGCTTAACTAGCAAATTATAGGTGTATTAGCTACCAGTTGCTTTCTACACCGATGAATGATGATGATGTTAATGATGATGGCCGGATGATTTTCGGAGACCGTTGGGCCCTAAGTTACCTGACATTTGTCTTAGAGGTGAGTGAGGAAAATTCTGAAAAAAAAACTTCATCTAGGAAGCTTGTCCGACCAGATATTGAACCCGGGGATTGTTGCATGACCAAACAAAACAAATCAAACTAATCCAAACCAAACCTAACGCAACCTTACCTAACCTTTTCTAACCTAAACTAACCAAACCGAAACTAACTTAACTTAACCTAACCTATCCTAATCTAACCTTAACTAACCTAACTTAACCTAACCCAACCTAACCTAGCTAGGAAATAACGAAAAATGGAAAAATTAAATCTAGAGGGATTGTACGGGATTTCTAATGCAAAAAATCCCGTCTTTATCCAATGTTTCCCCATCGAGTATTCCAAGGATATATATATATATATATATATATATATATATATATAGTCTTGGTGATTTCGCCAATAATGTTAACATTTCCGAAATATTGAAAACTATAACATTTAATTCTGGAGGGTGTGTCCGGAATATCTTATACAAATAATCCGGTCTAATTAAAAAAAATCCATTGAGTTTTCCAAGGCTAAGTCTTGATGATTTCTCCGTTGGCGATGGTAGTGACACCTACCTGGCAGCGGACGAAACGAGAATTATAGATTTGTATATGTGGAAATAATTTGTTATGTCTGTGCCAGGTTTAGAATGGTGTAGTGGGCTGCACACTAGTCTGGAGAACTAGAGGTCTACGGTTCGATTCCTGGTTCAGACATTAATTTTTCTTTTCACAACATCATTGTAATATTATCAGTTAAATAGTTAAGTTTAAAGTATGGAGAGCTGAGCAAATAATCGTAATAACAGCACAGAAAGTGAATGAATATTAAAAATAGAAGAGGGAAATAAAGTGAGCATTTGGTGTGCGCTGCAGGTAAACATTTCCCAGGACTTTTAAAAATAAAAAGACGTAGGTACCAGCAGGTGATGTTAACGTTTCCTGTGTAAGGCTTTGTGGCTCGACTGTTGTTTATGTATCCGGCTGAACATCTGCATCTCATGAGGGCGGTCTCGATTGTCATAAAATCATTACCATCTACAACAAGCCATAATGTTCACAAATATGATGTTTCACGACGTTATGATTTGTGTTCAAATATATTTTTTTGCACGATAGTGCGTTCTGTCGTACTTACAGCAATGGCGACCATGATTGAAAGTTTAATTTCCTAAAGTTTGGGGTTGCAAACCTATAACTAAATAACTATACAGTAATATTACAAATTACCTATCTAGGGCGGGAACTAAAACCACTGTCCTTTATGTACACTCCTGGCGCGACAGGCCTAGAAGACCTTTAGCCGACCAGCCAGCTGCTGGCCTCACGCCCCACATATGTCTATCACAGAGGTAGAAAATCATCCAGCCAGTATAGGGGGACATGTGGTCAGCATGTCGAGTCCTCCAGCCGTAATAGCTGGTTTTCTCAACCTGGAGCCGCTACTTATTGTAGCTACCCAAATGCCTCACGATGCTGGGTGGGCACCGGTCCCATACTAGTCGAAATACCATGAGAAAATTTAGAAAATTTCTTCCCCCATGGAGACTCGAACCAGCGCAAGTCCCGTAGCTCTGCGCCTTAACGACTCGGCTACGGCGCGAGACTTGTGTACACTACGTACCATGTATATACAAAAATATATTCAAAAGGTAGTGTTAATATACGTTAACTGGTAATACTGCATTATAAATTAACTGAACTATATTTGAAACAATATAAAACAATAAATTGTTCGTACTTGCCGTCATTTTACCCCTGATTAGTGTCACGGCCTGCTGTAGTCTCAACTAAATTATTTTCAGCATTTGCCGTATCAACATTGGCCAGACTGTTAACGTTAGTCAGTTGTTTATAATTAACCCAAATATTTCCAACAAAGATGTTATTATTTTAGTATTATTCATTATTTTGAAAACACGATCGTGCAAAAAATATTGTAAAACGCACGTTTGTGAAGTGTTTTAGAGAATCTCGGAGATTAAAAACCTCGCTATTGCTCGGTTTTTAAACGTTTTCCTCGATTCTGTAAAAAAGACACTTCCCAACCTCGCATCGTAATATACTATTTTGCACGATAGGGCATTCTGTCGTACTTACAGCAATGCAACCATGATTGAAAGTTCAATTTTCTAAATTTCGATGTTGCCAACCTATAAATAACTAAATAACTATACTGTAATATTAAAAATTACCTACCTAGTGCGGGAACTAAAACCACTGCCTTTTATGTATACTACGTACAAAGTATATACAAAAATATATCCAAAACGCAGTGTTTGATATACATTATACGAAATAAGTCACTGCATTTTAAATTAACTGAACTATATTTGAAACAATATAAAACAATAAATTCGTACTTGCCGTCATTTTACCCCTGATTAGTGTCACGGCCTGCTGTAGTCTCAACTAAATTATTTTCAGCATTTGCCGTATCAACATTGGCCAGACTGTTAACGTTAGTCAGTTGTTTATAATGAACCCAAATATTTCCAACAAAGATGTCATTATTTTGAAAACACGATCGTGCAAAAAATATTGTACAAGGCACGTTTGTGAAGTGTTTTACAGAATTTCGGAGATTAAAAACCGAGCGATCTGTAAAAACCACTTCCCAACCTAGCTTTGTAATATACCATTAAAGTTATACAGAATTACAAAGCCTTCGAATGGTCTCGTAGACTTCTTTTTTGTTATTAAAATCTCGAGACTGACTACATCTGGAGATTTTCTCAGTGTTCAAGGCTCGAATGTGATAACAGGATCCATCGAGCATCATTCATTATCGCTTAGGGACCAGATTTGTATTAAATACTAGCGTACCCGGCAGACGTTGTCCTGCCCGAACGTTCAATTCTCATGTCATGGGCGAACAATAAAAATATGTTACTTTTTTACCATCAAATTCAGCAATTAGGACATAATTCGATATTATTAAATAAGTTCGCAAGAAAACCTCTTACAGCCTTCTGTTGTGGCTCAAGAAGTGTGAATGATGACGTCACACAGTCATGAACATTAGAATTGTACCCTCCTTTGCAAATAAATTAAGAACCGTCATATAACAATTATATATAAAAAAAGATAAATTGATGAGAGTCAAAACAGTTTTTTTTTTCAGCTAGATTTCATTTCTGACCCACTGTGCACGGTCCCATACTGGCCGACATTCCATGAGAAAAATTTCTTCCCCCCGTAGAGACTCGAACCAGCGTAAGTCCGTAATTCTGCGCCAAGACTTCTTGCCTTAACCACTTGGCTATGGCGCTAGACTCTTGGTATCAATGAAAGACAAAAATGGTTTTTGTGAGTTATCCGTAAGAGATAAACATATGCTGTCGCGGACTTTTTATAGAGCTTTTTGAGATATTCAATTCTGTGTACATTAATTTTGTGTATTTCTTATGGTTTAGGCAGCGTAAGCCATTTAAGCGTCCAAAGAGCTACTTTTTTCACGTTTTACTCTACAAAGGGCGATTTTTAAGGGTGTAGGAGTTTAGTATCACAACTCTCTTATAGCCTATGTTCATCCTGGGAATCTCCTGAACATTTTGCAAAAAACCCATCACAATCGGATACGAACAAACAAACAAACATTAATTTTTATATATCCATCCATCCATAGTAATTCTGCCCGAGGGTAGGTCCTTCACTACAATCATAGCATTTTCATGCTATACTTGCAGCTTTACTAGGGAATTGTAGGTGTGGTAGCTTCCCGTTGCTTTCCACACCGGAATTTTTATATATAAGACTAGTTAATACTCGGCGTGGGCTGCTACGCCTAAATCAATTAAATGTGTTTCTATGTTTACTTGAATAAGTAAAAATAAGAATAGTTATAAATGTATGTGGTAATTATTTTTAGAAATCTTCTTGGCATAAATGAGATGAAAGACAAAAATGGTTATTAAAATGTATCCGTAAAAGAATACCCGTCGTACGCTGCTACGCTTGCCCGGGAATCTAGTCATCCCGATCTTCTTGGCATGAAAGATAAAAATGGTTATTGAGAGTTATTCGTAAAAGATAGACATATGCTGTCATGGACTTTTTTTTGTAGATTTTTTAGATATTCAATTCTGTGTACATTAATTTGGTGTAGGCTATATGTTATGATTTAGGCAGCGCAAGCCATTAAAGCTCCCAAAAAGTTCCGAAAAACACATTTTTCTCTACAAAGGGTGATTTTTAAGAGTGAAGGGGTTGAGCATTACAATTCCTTATAGCCTAAAACCCTCCCGGTAACTCCTGAACATTTTGCAAAAAGTCCCATGAATGGTATAGTAATGCATAAAGGACAAACAGACAGACATACAGACACATACATACATTAGTTTATATATACAGTGTGTTGCAAAAAAAACCGACAACGGAGGTGAGGTAGTATATCGAGATATGTTGATCATTTTTAATAAGGTACCAATGTCCGGAAATTATACGTTTTCACACTATGACTAGTTAATTACGTCTCAAGATCAGTGTTAGTTCCAAGGATTTGAAGACTAATTACTTGACAACTCACAGGTACGGAACCTAGATACCTGGCTTCCAAACGGAATATGACTGCAACATGACGGAGCTCCAGTCGATGCCAATGTGACGAGACATTTGGATACCACGTACCCCAGGTCGAGGGAGACCAGTCCCATGGCCTTCAAGATCACCTGATCTTAACCCTCTCGACTACTTTTTGTGGGGCGACATGAAACAGTCTGTTTATCAAACTCGTAGAGCCACATATGGATATTATAGTCCGAATCCACGCTGCTACAGAAATAATTCAAACGAGGCCAGGCGTATTTGAACTTTTGCGCCAATCACTACACCGCTATGTACGCTGATGGGGGTGGATATTTTGAAAACTTGATGTGACTGTGATAGTATTGTCAAATATCGAGTCTTCAAATCCAACTAACGGAACTCTTGAGAAGTTAGCTACTCATAGTGTGAAAACGCATCATTTCCGGACATTGATACCTTATTAAGAATGATAAACATATCTCAATATACCACCTCACCTCTGTTGTCAGAGTTTATATATATATTATCTAGAACGTTTCTGAACAAGTTGTGATTTCAAAACATTATTTGTTATTCCTAACATATGTAAAACTTTTGTGAGCTTTATGTTTGTCATTCTCTCCTTCACATAAAATATTGGATCCTCCCCACTCCGCAATTTCACTAAAAATAAAAGTCTACGAAATTCTACAAAATAATAATGAATATACACAACGCGTTAGTTTACTGGCACACTATAATCTAGTCTCCTCGATGTAATTTCGGAGCAACTTACAGATCTTGCAGTTGACAACATTTTAGCTGCCAGCTACACCGATTTAATAATCACAGCTTCATTATTGTTTAAAAATGTACACTTAATACAGTACACTAGAGCTGGTCAAGTACACATTCACTCCCGCTCCCCGAGCTTCCCAGCATCGTTGTTTCTACGGCGGCAGTTGTCATTCAAGGGAGTAGGAGGGGAATGACAAACGCATGCGCGGGAATAGAATGCAAGCGAGAGCGACCGCGAGTCTTCCTGGATCAGATTTCCTTATAGCAGTCAAGTCTTTATAAGCAATATAAAGTACAGTAAAAGCTCCTTATTCGTGGACGATATGTTCCGTAAATATGCCGCGAATAAAGAATGATAATTTGTGTGGGTATATAGGGGATACGTTCCAAGATTCCAAAATAAAATCAATTTAATTAGATATTTTGAATAATTTATATTAATCGTTATTGTCAAGCTTAAGCATGAGCTTAAAGATTTTTTTTTCTGTTTTGAAGCTTTTAAAAGGTATTTCAATTCAGATTAATATTCAACTGTGAATACAGTGATATAATTCCTTATTTTGTCTTTGGATTTCTTGATACATTTGATTCATTAACTTTAAAACAGCGGCAATGAGAAATATGAATAGGTGTGATAAATGGATTAATATTGTTAGGAGGATCTATAGTAATACAAAACTAAAGTAAAAATACAGAATTATTTAACAGAGGAATTCACAGTGAATACAGGCCTTAAGCAGGGATGCAGTTTGTCACCAATTATTTTTAACATTTATTTAGACCAGGTTCTTCACTAATGGTATAAAAATGTTCTGAAATGGGTATTCCTATAGGAGGAAAAGTACTGCATTCATTGTTGTTTGCAGATGATCAAATAATTTTTGCAGGGGATGAAGATATGAAATATATGATAAATAAACTAATGGAGGAATATAAAAAATGGGGGACTGAATATAAATTTACAGAAAACAGAATATATGTGTTTGGGAAAGGATGTGGATGACCTCATACTTGAAACAGGATAAATAAAAAAATGTAATTTTTTAAAATATCTTGGGTCAATAATTACAAGTTTAGGTACCTGTGAGAGAGATGTGCAGACTAAAATTGCAATGGCAAAAAATGCAACTAAGACATTACATGGAATAATTTGGAACAAAAATATTACAAAGGAAACTAAAATGAAAATTTATAAGAGCATAACACAGAATATTTTGTCATATGGAAGTGAAACTTTGTCTTTGACGGAATTACAAAAGAATAAAATTAGAACAGTTGAATTTGATTATTTTAGAAGAAGCCTCCAAAAAACAAGACAGGATAAAATAAGAAATTAATTCCTTTGGAGAGAAATGAATGTCACCACATCTGTTGAGGATTGAAAATCAAACGCTTAAATGGCATGGCCATGTACAAAGAATGGAAAATGAAAGATGGCCAAAATATATATACCAATGGTCACCCCCTGGAAGAAATAAACGTGGCAGACCAAGATGGAAATGGAAAACCTACGTCAGAACTATAATGGGTGATAGGAATTTGGAAGAGAGAAATTGGAATGATAGAGACAAATGGAAACTGAAGACGGCAAACCTATAAGTGGGGGAAAGCCGAAAAAGAAGAACTTTGAAACAGCGTGACGTGCATGCAAACGACTCGCCCAACGCGTTAACGGTCAAGGATTTCTATTTTACTTTACGCAGCAACACTACTTTTTCTCCGCTTCGGAACTAATTTTTCTCTCCTTTTAATCGATATTATAAATTGGGAAAATAGCAAAAGAGACACGTGTTATTCAATCAAAATTATTGCAACGAATGACAAGTTGAAACAATAAAACACCGATTGTGGCGAGGATATAGCAACACGTGAAATACAACGGCGGCTTTTAACGACTTTTAGGCTTAGTGACAATAAGGTTTGTTTTACTTTTATATTTATTTGTCCATTTTGTTTGAATCGCTCTTTGTAAAAGCCGCCTTGGCACGTGCCTGTAGTAAAATAGTTGCCGATGCGTTAATAAAATATATTAATCCGACATACCGACTGGATCAACGAATAAAGTAATTTTTAGCCGCGAATAAATAGCTTTTACTGTATACAATGACTGCAAAAGGAAAAAAGAATGTATTAAATAAATTATATGATGGAACCTACATTCTACAAGCCTTACGCTTCAATATAAATTTGTATATTACATGTGAAAAAATTAAACTAACTATTTTTGGTCTAAAATTCATTAATTAACAAAATTAAATTATTATTAAACCAGAAAACCTTTATGAAAAATTATAAATTTTATTGGTTACATTCATTTTTTAGTTCAAAACACAAGCTTTTACTATATTGCACTGGAAATGATGGATTAAACAAGAAGACATTAATAGAAAAAGTAATTTAGTGCTGTTTCCATTTTCTAGAGTAATTTGTTATACCATAAAACAATGATAATGATTTTTATGAGTCCTGGGAAATATGTGTCTACAACTGACAGAAGATAAATCCTTTGGATTTCTTTTGCATGTAATGTAAAATATGACAATGAAAAGAGTAAGTTTGTCAAGTAATGATTTTATAGGAGAGCTTCTGGCATGAAACCTTGAACATCTGACCACACCCAAGTTCCTTTACAACTGAATAACGCTAATGGACAATACAAGATTAACGATTTTCAAGTATATTGTGTTTAGGACTGGGATAATTTGGAATACAAATACTCCGTATGATTTGAATATTGTTAAAAATGGCAGGAAATTCATAGAATTGGCAGATTCGTTGGAATAACAATCCAAAGTAATTCAATTATACTGCAAGAAAAGTAAAATTGTTAATTTGTCCATTCCTTAAAAAATATTCATTAAATTCTGTAGTGTTCACGTATACCCTCCATGGTATCTTTATTGTCGTGGTGGAGTGGCTTGCTTGCCCCATGAGCTATGCCAGCGGTAGCATTGCTACTGAAAGGATTACCCCTGCCAGACAGGTCAAAGGTGATAAGCCAACGAAAAAGTAACTTGGTCGAACAAGTGACAATCTTTCGCCGTAAAAATACAACCGTCAAGAAATGCAGTCATGGATTCCACTGGGGTAAAATTTTCTGAAAGTAAAATGGTCCCCCATTCAGATCTCCGGGCGGAATACTTCAGGGAATCCATGCCAAAAGCTAAAATACAGGGTCATGTTCCTAGGAACATGGTATGTTAGGACATTCTTCTTCTTCTTTAGAAGGCAACTACAACCTCATTGAAGTTTTGGCCTCCTCAACAATTTTTCTCCACCTAGATCTATTCTGGGTACAGACTGACAATTTCCAATTTTCATTCATAAAATATATATATATTGGAGCACCACTTTGAAGCACCACTTTGGAGGGCCACTATGAAGCGTGATAGTCTGCTCGGCTACTCTGCTACAGGGTTAACTCCTTCCATGTTAAGGATGAGGGGTCCCTGATGCTGGACAGTTCAGGTTAATTGCTCCGGACTAGGTTCTCAGGGTTTCTTTTTATCGGAGAGCAAAATGATCTTATCTCAGGTGTAACGGAGGATTGTCGGTGAGAGATGGATGCCAGGAAAATACAAACAGCACTACATTGATGTACGGTATTACACAAAAGAATCACACTTCTTTATTCTTCTAGACTTGAATTTTCTCTATTTTTACACTAGTTAATCTGCCGGCGGAGATATTTGCTGAGTAGAGCCAATTTATATGCAGTAGGTTTATGTCTCTACCGAGATATGTACCGCGGTTGTCCGGTAATACTAATTTTTACAGAGTCCAACACGTAACAGCACTCTGAGACCACATGCCTCCTGTGGGTCGTGTCCCAACTTCACACCTTGACTCCCCTGCGGATTCTAACACAATTATCTTTTCTCAAAATTGTTGGCCTACATACAGCAAAGTTCTCTGTCCGACTTACAATTTATTTTAATATGCCCTCTGATTGGGCATTACCTTGGTAGGGCGTATTATCATTACTGTAACAACTTATCGATAAATAGGATTTTAATTGCAGAGGCGTTTGCCAAATTCTACTGGCTCATACCTGAAGGGATTTTTTAACTCTATTTGCCCATTGGCTGGAGGTCTTTTCTGGGCAACAATAGATGGCCTACTTCCTCCTTCCTTTCTCTTCTGGGCTTCCCACGCCACTTGATTTTGCGTAATGTATTTTTTTCCCCCTAACATTAACAAAGTTTCAAAAGGCCGGATATCGGCAATAAAAAGATGTCCCGGTCCTAGTTGATTTATTGGGAAGAGAAAAAACACTATTTTTCTTTTACTTTTTTTTATAAGGCTCGTCCCGTCTTAAGGGTGTTTCGCTAAATAATAGCATGTACTACAAAAACAAGTTATCCAAATGAAGTCATACTATATTGTCTAGAGGATCTGTATTGTTATACAGTTGCTTGTCCTTCAACAGTTTTGTTAGAATAAAGAAACATAAAAATTATAATATATATATATATATATATATATATATATATATATATATATATAACTTATAGCCATTTATAAAAAGTTACTTGCGGGATATGGGATTTGCTGCCATAAACATAGTAAAGTGGCGACATGTTTAATAGCTTTGCAAAACATCTGCCCATGTCTGACTGTCGATTGAGAAATAAAAAGAAGTTACTATTTAATATTCGATTCCATTAAATATCATACATTGATATATATTCATGTTATATCAATTATAGTTTAAATTTATAAAATTCAAATTATTACGGCTGGGGGATCTAAATCTTGGTTCAATAAATAAATAAATAAATAAATATATATATATATATATTACATCGTCCTGCCATTTCCACTATTTCTGAGAGTCTATTATTTAAAATGCATGCAAAAATCTTATATGCTATATTCAAGAGTATAATTGGCCTATAATTTTCACACAATAGTCTATCTCCTTTTTTTTTAAATCGGAATTCATAATACCTTCACAATTTATTCATATTCCGTTGTCCTTGCTTGGGTCTATGTCCAGTGATCCGTCCGGTTACATTATGTTGAGGTTCTTTAGCCAGTAATTGTTTTTACGGAGTTAGGGAGCTGACCTAACGTCCAACCTCCAACCTGGAGGGCCGGGTCATTTGAATTCGGGGTTTCCGTCCCCTAGATCAGTTGCTTTTACTACAGCTCTTGAGTCTGATCTACCCATGAGGAACTTCATCCGCCAGCTGCGCCGTTCGGAAGGACTCCTTCCCCGCCGAAGCTGTCGTTGAATCCCTCTTCTGGAGCACTTCTTTTTCTGGCCCCTCACCTTTGACCTGTTCGACAAGAGAGACCCTACCAGTAGCTATGCTACCGTCGGCATAGCTCTCAGGACCATTGGGACTCACAAGCTCCACCACCAACTTCAAGGTCCTGTACTCCCTAGGTGTAGTGTTAGGACATTGTAAAGTAGAAATATTAACACAACAATTAGATAAATCACTCTTGGATATAATCGCTTTACAGAAAGTTAGATGATAGCCGGTCGTCCCTCGGAAGAAGTTTTCCTGATCGACATAAAATCAGTCGACAAGAATTTACTGAAGATGAAGCTGCCCAAGCTTTGAAACCGGTATAATTAGAAGACTGGATATGAGGTGAGGTATAAAACATTTTAATTTTAATCTTATACAGGGGATAACTGAAAAATATTAGCTCAGGATAGGGATGTATGGAGAGCTTAAGTCCACAAGGCCATGAACCTACAGGTTCGATAGTGCCAGTGAGTTAGTGTTCACTTAAAAATCTAATATATAAAAATGTTTGTTTGTTTGTTCGTACTTTATGCGCAGGCATACCGTTGATCCGATTGAGATGGGGATTTTTTGCAAAATGTTCAGGTGATTCCCGGGATGAACATAGGCTATAAGAGAGTTAAAAAAAATCGTCCTTTGTAGTGGAAAACATGAAAAAAGTAGCTCTTTGGACGCTTAAATGGATTACGCTGCCTAAACCATAACAAATACTCAAAATTAATGGACACACAATTGAATGTCTCAAAAAGCTCCACAAGAAAGTCCGCGACGGCATATATGTTTATCTCTTACGGATAACTCACAATAACCATTTTTGTCTTTTATTGATGTCAAGAAGATCGAGACAAGTACTGTGCAAGGATACCAGCTAATGACGAGTATTCCTTTACGGATAACTCACAATAACAAATTCTGTCTTTTAGCTCATTTATGCCAACAAGATCGAGATAAGTAGATTCCCGGGCAACACCGGGTAATCAGTATGGGGTAATAAAAAAAGTCAATTTATAATTATTTTAATTTTACATATTCAACTAATCATAAAAGCACATTAATTTTAATTGATTTAGGCCTAGCACCACACGCCGGGTTTTAGCTAGTGTAATATAAAATATTCTAACTATTTTTATGTAGTGAAATTGTGAAGGCATACTTACAAAAGTGCGTATTTCCATTTCATACTAGTTAATTCATGTGTTTCCTCCAATTAGAAGTCAGTGCAATGTTACACGTATCTACCTTTTCTTCCCCTTCAGTTTCTACTGTCAGTTATAGTTTGCGTGTGTGTATATAACAGTTATTAGTCGATTACAATTCTTAAATTCTAATGTTTTTTTAATATCTAAATTAAAGTAGTCCCAACAAATATGTTATGAATATATGAAAAATAAAAATGTAATAACAATTTTGAACTATGCTAATTCAGAATGGAAACCTCATGTCAAATATGAAAGTTTCTTGCCTTTTATATTTGTCTATAAATAATAATAATAAATAGCTAGCTAAGTAAAACTAATTCACTGGCACTATTGAACCCGTAGGTTCATGGCTACGCGGATATAAGCTCTCCATACATCCTACCCTAAGCTAATGTTTTCCAATCATTCCCTGTATAATCTACTTCCCTCAAATCATGATTAATCTTATTCTCCCACCTCATTCTTGATCTACCAACTGGACGTTTTCCTCTGGTTTTCCTATAACAGGCTTCCATGCATGTATTTCTTTCCCCATTCGTGCCACATATCCTGCCCATCACAGTCTATGAAACTTAACTATTCTTATTATAGAAATATTTCCTATAAAGACCATGAAGTTCACTGTTATGAAGTTGTCTCCATTCACCTTCTGTTCATATCTCTTTGATCCAAAAAGTTTCCTAAGAACTTTATTCTCAAATACTCGTAATCTCCTTTCCTCCCTTAAAGTAAGAGTCTGTTTCGCATCAATATATTGTAACTGGTAGAATACAGTTTTGTATATATTCAGTTTAACGTTCTTTGAAAGGACTTGGGTCCCTGTAATGCATAATAGCATGCATTTCCAGAATAATACCACAGCCACAAAATTATCTAAGGAGATAACTAATGATAATGATAATTATTTGCCGATGATAAGTAGTGATTTCCAGTTCAAAAGATGATCTACAAAGAACTATTTTTAATTTGGAAAAAATAAGTGCCAATTACAATTTTAAAATTTCGGAGAATAAAACTAAAATTTTAGCATTTAAAGGACATGATACCTTAAGAGCAAAAATAGTAATTGATAGTAATATTTTAGAGCAAGTGAACAGTTTTAAATATCTAGGTTTCAATTTATCATATGTTAAAATTGAAGATATTAATGACAAAATAGGAACATTAGAGAATTACTCGTATATCAGGGAATTAGCATAGAAAAGAAAGGGTTTCAGGCTAGAACAAACATAATTCGGAATGAAAATGGGGATATGATTGCAGATTCCAGGAGTATATTAAATAGATGGAAAAGTTACTTTAATCAGCTATTAAATGTACATACAGAACAGGACATTGAGGAGGATAATTTACAGACAGCAGAAATGCTAGTCGCAGAGCCAAGTGCATTAGAGGTTGAAATGGCGATTGAAAAATTGAAGATGTATAAAGCATCAGGTTCAGATGAGATCCCAGCAGAACTGATAAAATCAGGGGGAGAAAAATTGATGGACAAGATACGCTGGTTGCTTAGTATGATTTGGGAAAAAGAAGCTCTTCCAGATGAATGGAAGGAATCAATTATCGTACCAATTTATAAGAAAGGAGATAAAACTGATTGCAACAACTACAGGGGCATCTCATTACTTTCAACTTCGTACAAAATTCTAACAAATATATTAGTAAGCAGACTTACTCTCCCTATATTGACGACATTCTAGGAGATCATCAATGTGCATTTAGAAGAAACAGGTCTACAACAGATCAGATTTTTAGTATAGACAGATTTTAGAAAAGAAATGGGAATATAATGGTACTGTACATCAACTGTATGTAGACTTCAAAAAAGCATATGATTCAATTAAGAGGGAGAAGTTATATAGTATCCTGCTGGAGTTCGGAATTCCTAAAAAGTTAGTTAGACTTATACGAATGTGTCTAAATGGCACAAAGAGTAGGGTGCGTGTAGGCAAACATTTTTCGGACACTTTTGAAATCCAGAATGGGTTGAAGCAAGGAGATGCACTATCTCCTCTACTATTTAATTTTGTACTAGAGCATGCCATTAAATCTTTAGAGAATGAGGATGGCTTACAACTCAATGGTATTAATAAGCTGTTAGTTTATGCTGATGATGTAGTATTGTTGGCCGATAGCGAGGAGATACTAAAGGACAACACGCACACACTATTGAGTAACACTAAGAAATTAGGACTGGAAGTAAATATCAATAAAACTAAATATATGGTCACACATAGAAATCCATTAAATAATGGAAATGAACAGCTAATGACAAATGAGGGAAATTTTGAGGAAGTGGCTGAATTCAAATACCTAGGAACAATAATCACAAATAGGAATGAGATGCACAAAGAAATTAAACATAGGCTCAATTCTGGAAATGCATGCTATTATGCATTGCAGAGGCTCTTGATGTCCCAACTCCTTTCAAAAAACGTTAAACTGAAAATATATAAAACAATTATTCTACCAGTTATATTATATGGGTGAGAAACATGGACTCTTACTTTAAGAGAGGAAAGGAGATTACAAGTATTTGAGAATAAAGTACTTAGGAAAATTTTTGGACCAAAGATAGATGAACAGACAGGTGAATGGAGAAGACTACATAACAATGAACTACATGGTCTTTACAGGAAGCCAGATATAATAAGAATAGTTAAGTCTCGTAGACTGCGATGGGCAGGACATGTTGCACGTATGGGGAATGAAAGACTTGCATGGAAGCTTCTTGTAGGAAAGCCAGAGGGAAAACGCCCAGTTGGTAGACCAAGAATGAGGTGGGAGAATAACATTAACTATGATTTGAGGGAAGTAGATTATACAGGGAATGATTGGAAAGCATAAGCTCAGGATAGGGATGTATGGAGAGCTTATGTCCGTGCGGCCATGAACCTACGGGTTCGATAGTGCCAGTGAGTAAGTAAGTAATGACAAAATAAATAAATTTAAAGTAATGTGTGGCAGTATTAAAAGAACCCTTAAAAACACAAGAAAAGAAACAAAAATTAAATTTTATAAAGTAATGGCTGTTCCTGTGTTGATATATGGATCAGAATGTTGGATAATCACTAAAAGACAAGAACAAAGATTGGAAGCAGCTGAGATGAGATTTTTAAGAAATATAGCAGGATATACTCTGCTGGATAAGAAAAGGAATGAAGATATAAGAAAGGAACTAAATATTTTCAAACTTACACACCGAATAATTAAATATAGGAACGCCTGGAAAGGACACATTGATAGAATGCCAGAAGAAATATTTCCAAAATTATTGCTAAATTATAAACCGCACGGAAGGAGAAATGTTGGACGCCCATACAGAAGATGGTCTGAACAATTTTAACAATTCTACGCTTTCATGAAAGCGGAACGAGCCAACAGGCTTAATCCCTGGATGATGATGATGAATAACTAATGAACATTAAACATAAATTTAATTTCTTTTAAGAAATTATAAACTCTAAAAAAAGTTGCCTCATCTGACTTTTAAATACAACACTACCAATAGAAGAGAAACCAACAAATTTATTACAATATAGTTTGTTGCAAAAACACAGACAAACTTAACAAGTTTGTATGGTAATCAGTAAATTTTCACATGTGCACCTCTGGTTTCGAGGTTCGAGGGTTCAAACCCGGTTAGAGTCGATTAATTTTTTTCACGGCTCAAAAATCATAAGCAGAGTTTCCTTCCATAATGTAGAGAAGCTCCATCTTGTTGGAACACATCAAAACGAACAAGTTGAATATGCATGAGAATTTATATAATTTCATTGTTATCATCACAAAATTTAAAATTATGTAATTTCATTGTTGTCACCATAAAATTTGTTAGTTTGTCTATGTTTTGCAACAAATAACAATATGATAACTTTACTAGTTTTTCATTTATAACAATTTCCGTTCGGATATGGTTGTGTTGGTCCCGGACACCGTCTATTAGAAAAGTGTCTTCAATGTCAAATATGAAGGGTACAGGGAAATAACCACTTTTTCCTTGAAAACTAGAAAACGTACTTCTTGTTGTACAACACACAGTCCTGCTATCAAAACGATGTAACTTAACCTGTAAACTATTTGAGATAGAGACATGCGGTTTTTGCAACATATTCTATATCTCTCAAAGTTTTGTTTACATTTGTTGCAGATTGTGATTTAAACGACAATGTCTACATCACAGGAAAAGGCCCAATGTGTATGGTCGTAGCTGTGTCTGGTAAATCACCAGTAACTGTTCAGCGAAATTTCCGCCGGCAATATGGAAGAGATCCTTCATCCATAATTAGATGAGCCGAGAAATTTCTAGCGACTGGCAGGTGTGAGCCAAGAAACTATCGACAATATGTAACTTTCATTTCAACTCAGACCTCAGAAATCGGTTCGTCGTGCTTCACGGTAATTGAATTTGCCAAAATCAACCATTCATAAAGTACAAATTACGCCAGCGTTGCTGCGAACTGACTTCCCTCGGTGTGCTGAATTTGCTGACTCCATGCTGAACGCAATTGACAATGAGTACCTGCAGAGGGTGATGTTCTCTGATGAAGCGACTTTCTTTGTGTCTGGACATGTTAAACGCCATAACAATCAGATATGGGGGTACTGGTGATTTACCAGACTCAACATACCACCATGCACATTGGGTATTTTCCTGTGGTGTTGTCATTGTCGTTTAAATCACAATCTGCAACAAATGTAAACAAAACTTTGAGAGATGCAAAAAACCGCGTGTCTCTATCTCAAATAGTTTATGACGTAAGTTAGATTGTTTTGGTAGCAGGACTTTGTGGATACTTCCTTACCTGTATGTGCAACGTTGGAGGCAAATAAACCCATTACTAAACTTTATCTTTTAGGGTCGAATTTATAAACACATTAGACCGTAAAAGGCGTTCTCTGCTGAGAAAGTTTCATCCTAATACATTTTGCTTACTCAAAAATCTATTCATGCGATAATAATTGTAAGCTACCTGACGAGGTAACTTAAGATCATAGCTCAAGATAGAAACTTATCGAGAGAATCCCGAAGGGAACCGATGTAGTTTGAAACCTTGCCGCTTTATCCAAGATGTCGGACCTTGAAGACTTCGATCATGTTTTCGGTATACGCGGAGAAGAGGAATTTGATAGAGTCTACCAACGAATTCAACTGGAATAACAGGAGAATCGGCGTAATATTGCGCGACGCAGACGTCGTTGTATACGGTATTATTTGCGGGACGCAAGCGTAAATGCGTTCCTCTATAGCAGATGAAAATAACGGAAGTGGTTTTATCGCTGAGAATTCAGGGTAATTTCTTGCCAATATTACGAAAACGACGACTTTCATGCATGACCAGTTTGTGGGTAGCTAATTCGATATTGCACTTGCTCACGGTGAGTCAGCTCACCAGTAATTGGAAGTAATTTGAGTAGAGACTAATGTATTTGCATGCGACCCTTACTGTTTCACACTTGTAAATGATGGAGAATCTAATCTCACCTCAAACTCCATTTTAACAACAAAGTGATTTACCTGGTTATTTTCCTGTACCCTTTATGAAACGTCCTGGGTTTTCTCGAGACATTTTGAAATTTACTAACTACTATAATAATTTATTTAGGTAAACTTTTATCACTCGCCTCATATTATTCTTCCTCTTAGGCTAGTTTCAGAATCTTTTATAGAATGTAACAAAGTCTACATAGGGAAAACAAAGAAAAAATTGAAAACCAGAGTGAAAGAACATCTCAGGAATGTCAAGAAAGGAAAAGTAGAAAAATCTGCAGTAGCAGCCCATGTATAAGAAAAACATTAAATTGAAAGAAAGGCTAAATTATTAAAACAAATAGAAAACCCCACATAATTCACTGTTTGGGAAAGAATCTACATTCTAAAATAAAAATTAATAAATAAAAGGAGAAGTTAATGAACTTTGAAATTCCCGGGGCAAATGACTTGGTTTCGAGGTTTTTCAGTCTACCAACACAGGAAGCGAGAGGTAGCTAATCAGGATGACAAAACAACAGTCGTAAAAATACTGATGATGGAATCGAAGAAGATTCCGAAATTATATCTAAGAAGAAAAAGAAGAATATGAGGTGAGTGATAAAAGTTTCTTTAAAAAATAAGAATTCATAATGTGAAAGCCTAAGAAAGTAATACTATAATAATAATTAAACAAAATATTTTAGTTTACTACAAATACAATTTTATCTCAAACAGGAATTCATGAACTTTGACTTAAGGACTCTAAAGGTACCTTCAAACAAAAACAATAAACACAGATGTGGGATGAGTAATGTTAATGTTAAAAATATGGAACTTTTACCAATATGTATTTTCACTCTCTAGTGAATTTTAATTACACTGACTATTTAACTCATGCCACAAATGCTAGTCAGTGACCAATCACGTTGCAATGAATGTTGTTTTACAACCAATGACAGTCGTGTTTCACCTCGCTCTTTATCGATTACTCTTTATCAACTCCTGCTTTTGTGATAAAGAAAGCTCCTCCTTTTTAATGTTCTGAACAGGTCAAAGCATTATTTTTCTCCAACAAATACATTGAATATAGCAAATAATGAAAAGATTCCTTGATTTTACTGAGTTGTTTACTAAAAAAATAAATAAATAACCCGTAATGTTGATTATGATATATAGTTTGATGTGTTTTATTATTTCTCCACTTGGGTGCACTCTTACAATATTGCGATCTTATTTGGCAATAAATAATATGATCAAGCAGCAGTGAATGAACATTTCTGATTTGTTTTCAAACATCGCCGTTTACGTTAAATATATAAATATTTTTAAATAACTATAGTTAAACAATGATCTGTGAGTAAACAGCTTAATTTTATTCGTTAAATAGTCCTAACAAATGCTACTCTTGATTTCCAAATTATCTAGATAAATTCACTCGTTTCGTGAGTCGTGAATGTATCGATAATTTGGAAATCACTCGTGGCATTACTTATGACAAACTGCTAGGACTGATTCCTGACTGGAAAAGGAGAAAATGTCCTATTAATAAGTGTCCATAAATGCATCGTTGCCACGGTAGATGACACTGACGAATGGATTTATTCTCTCGGCCCTGTTCATGACCTGCTAGATCACCGGACTTAATCCCTCTGATTTTTACCTCTGGGGACATCTGAAAAGCGTTGTGTATGCTGAACCAGTTCCTGATATGCATTCCCTTCAACAGCGTGTCCACGTCGCCTGTGACGCTGTTCAGAAAGAGGCTGGAACATGCGAAAGAGTGAGGCAATCCATGATATGACGTGTGAGCGCGTGCATTGCATCCCATGGAGGCCACTTTGAACATCTGTTGGAAGTGGATGCGATTATGCTATGTACTGTGTGCCGGGACGATTTGTTGTCGTTGCACGCACATCGTTCATTTCCGGACACATGCTTATAGGACCTTTTCCTTTATTTCCAGTCAGGAATCAGTCCCTGAAGTTTGTCGATGTAATTACTGTTCACCCTGTATATTCTATCTTTAGAACAGTCAGTATTTTTAAAAGCTATGATTTTTCACCAGGTGCAACTGCACTGGGCAATGAATTTATAACTGGCAACACTGCTTAAGCGCGATTGGTTGAAAGGTGAGGCACTAATGTGTGAGAGTTACATAAATAAGAAAACACTAGAATCACAACTGTTCGGTGACTCTACTCAACTATTGATTACAGATTATTCAATTGTTTATATAAATTAACAATTTCTGAAATTTTAAATTCTCTTTCTCATTAATGCATAGTATATTATAGACCAAATTGCAGAAAATATTAAAACACATTAATTTGAAAATAAACTTTATTTTGCATAATTTAAAGTACATTCACAGCCTTACATTTAAATTCCACCAAAAAAGTTATGAACCATAATGAGCACGATAAATTGTTTGTACCACATAGAGCATACCATTTCTGGTATAAAGGTAAATGGATTTTAAAAATAATAATTTTTGTGCCCAACGGTTTGACACAAGCAGAAGAATCATTAAGATATTTATTACTACGGTAAAAGCTCCTTATTCCCGGTTCCCTTATTCGCGTTTTGAATATTCGCAGGTTAAAAAGTTGCGACACAGTTCCTGTATTCACGGCTAAAATGTTCTTTATTCGTGGATCCAGTCGGTATATTAGAAGCGTTAATATTGTAATTATTTTAATTGTTAATATAATTCATTAACGCATCGACAACTACTTTTTTACTACAGGCACGTGCCAAGGCGGCTTTTACAAAGAGTGATTCAAACCAAATGGACAAATAAATATCAAAGTAAAACAAACCTTATTGTTAAAATTATAAAATCGGTACCTGAAGTTTATAAGTATACAAAAACCTTATTGTCACTAAGCCTAAAGTTCGTTGTTAAAAGCCGCCGCCCCGTATTTCGCGTGTCCCACTGTCCGTTATAAATGTCGCCCTCGCCACGATCGGCGTTTTATTGTTTCAATTTATCATTTGTATATTAATTTTGATAGAGTAACACGTGTCTCTTCTGCTTTGTTGTCAATTTATAATGTTGAGTAAAAGGAAAGAAAATTAATTCCGAAGCGGAAAAAAGTAGTGTTGCCGCTTAAAATGGTTGTCCGTTTACGCGTTGGCGAGTCGTTTGCGTCTATATAAAGCAGTTTACATGTTAATTAATCAACTGTAATATGAAGAAAAAAAGGAATTCCATCGCTGAATTAACAGCTGAACATCAATCTGAATTGAAAGACCTTTTAAAAGCAGCAAAAAATGCTAAGTTCTTTAAGCCCTTGCCTAAGGCTGACAGCAATAATTAATAGAAATTGTTCAAAATCTCTCATTAATTGATTTTATTTTGATAATTTTTATTTTAATTTGGAAACTTAAAACGTATCTCCTATATACCCTTACACGTTACGATTTCATATTCGCAGTTTCTGTATTTGCAGAACATATCCCGCGCGAATAAGGGGATTTTACTCTATTGTACGGTTCTAATTACTGGTATAAAAATAAGACGAGTATTAAATATCCCAATCTCCTATCTGCCTTTCAGCCTATTCCTTATGGGCTTGAATTTTCAATACCTGAACTACCAGCACAACCCAAATTCAGACACTGAGGAAAAGTTGGGTTGGAGTCAATCTTGGCTACAAAATCAGCTGCTGTCTAAATACGCACCTACTCAGATTTGGCATAGCAAATTTACCAAGATGTTCCTTTATCAAGGATATGGAATGAAACCATCTCCTCCATTGTCAAGCTTTTGTAGAAGAGATCAGCCTTCTTGCTAAATATTAGAGTGCAAGAGAGCAAATGAGTTCATTGTCAAAGATACAAACCAAACAATAAAACAAGCGTATTAGACAAGTTCAGGTGTTGTTCCAATTGTCTAATAATTAACATTCTCACATCTGGATGTGATGTTCAGACTAGGGATGAAACGGATATCCGGCAACTATCTGATATCTGGCGTAAATTTACTATCTGGCCAGATACTGGATAAGCTAGTATCTGGCCAGACACCGGATTTTAAAAAAAATACGAAATGTAAAATTTAGTCATTTATTTAATCCACATAACAGATATAATCAGCATATTTTCATTTTACAACAACAAAAAATTAGCACTTGTACTGCACTAAGGGCAAATTATGGTAAATTAATTTTCTCTGCAGGGTGAGTCAGAAGTTTATTCAAAAACTATGTTTTATACAAAACATATAAAATTTACATCAACAACATTAATAAAATATCAGTGGCATACATTCAACCCCAGCTACCCCAGCACTGCTGGGGTAATTAATATATTCATAATTTAACGTTAAAATAAACTAATAGATTTACCAAATTTCATTCAAACCAATTACACGTGAACATTAAATTTCAAATTTCCCTCCGTTGTCAACAGTCATTATCGCATTCGGCTTGACGGAGCTTCCAGTGTTCACATTACCCCTTCTAACACCGCTACAAAATTACAGATGAATTCACATATTTCGATGTGTGACTGCTAAACCATCGATACCACTAGGGATTATCACTGCACTAGATGAAGCTTGTGATGAAGTCTGGGCCTGACGTCACAAATCGAAAGAGAAATATACATATTTATCGATAACCATAAGGTCAAATGAAGTTTCGATCTATCGATTCATGAAGCATTCCTTTTCTGATGTGAGACGAGAAATGCGATTGGTTGATTTGAAATGTACCAGTATCTCAATAATATAATTTTTCAAATTAATATTTTTATATTCATAATATTTTATTTATGCAAGTTATATTTTTATAAAACAGTCCACCGCTGTAACATGCTACCTTGTCACACAGCGGGACCCAGTTTCCTGGGTGAGGTTTTTCCTCACCTGTAAGACAAATGTCAGGATACTTTAAGGCCCAAACAGTCGCCGAACATCATATGTCCATCGCAATCACCATTATTCATATTCATCTTAGATTAAGGACTCTATTGGCACACCACTATCATCATCACCTATGATATAATCGGGGCAACGTAACACCACCTTCCTGGTGCCCCAACTTCAGAAGTAGGTTACAATTACGCCAATGCCAGGAGAGAACACCAGAAATGTCCAAAAAAGGACAACTTGGGGCATTAACAAAATATATACATACATATATATATATATATATATATGATATATGAAAAGAAAAATGAATGCTTCAGTCGGGATTTGAACCCGAGTCTCTAAACTCTGTACATTTAGTGCTCTAACGACCTGAGCTACCCAAGTATTCCAATACAAACATACATTTTTCTTACATATGTAGTATTCTCAATTGACACAAGAGGTAGTGGAAAATCGTTCTGACTGACATCTTGTGGCCAACATAACAGTTAAGCAAATTTTTAAAGAGAATATTTTACTTTATAGCAGTAACACTTGTATATTTAGATATTATAACTATATTTTTGACTTATTATTGATTTCTTACATCTCAATGATGGATAAATCATATTTGAAGAGAAAAATTATATGCTCAGACCAGGACCTGAACCCGGGACCCTTGGATCTCTAGACCAAGTGCTCTACCAACTGAGCTACCTGAGCAAGTACCGATCTAAACGCAAATCTTTCTCTATATACATTGTAATTCCCATCCACCAAATGCTGTGAAGCCATGCTTCATTTGGTGGATGGGAATTACAATGTATATAGAGAAAGATTTGCATTTAGATCGGTACTTGCTCAGGTAGCTCAGTTGGTAGAGCACTTGGTCTAGAGAACCAAGGGTCCCGGGTTCAGGTCCTGGTCTGAGCGTATAATTTTTCTCTTCAAATATATTTTTGACATTTGGCAATGAAGGCAAATATGATATGAAAAGAAAAATGAATGCTTGAGTCGGGATTTAAACCCGAATCTCTAAACTCTGTACGTTTAGTGCTCTAACGACCCGAGCTACCCAAGTATTCCAACACAAACATACATTTTTCTTATATATGTAGTATTCTCAATTCACACAAGAGGTAGCAGAAAATCATACCGACTGACATCTTGTGGCCAACATTACAGTTAAGCAAATTTTTAAAGAGAATATTTTATTTTATAGCAGTAACGCTTGTATATTTAGATGTTATAACTATATTTTTGACATTTGCCAATGAAGGCAAAATATGGTGTGAAATGTTATTTTTATTAATAAATACTTCGGGAAAATATTTCGCTTGTGGTATAGTAAATGCTGAAAATAACGACTTAGCTACCGAGATCAAGAAATATTAATTTTCTGTAACCCAACAGATGGCGCTATTGATATGTATAAGTAATACAGCAATCTGTAATTTGTTAGTTCCTTCTGCCAATCGCTTGAGGTCTCTGGAGTCTAGACATCACTGTTTAACATTATTGTCAGCAATCTCTTTTAGTGGGTTATCGGGTAGAAACATTGAAAAGTTAGAACGCTTTTAGTTTTGATTCTTGTGCACAATTTGAAACAGACTGTTCATCATACATCCAAATGCTTGTCTTAATGTCAAGCAAGATAACTTTTCATGGCCGCATGAACATAAGTTCTCCATACATCCCCTATCTAAAGTTAATATTTTACAATTGCTGCCTGAATAATTCACCTCCCTCAAATTGTGGAAATAACATTCTAGGCCTAACTACAGTTGCTTTTTCTCTGGCTTTCTTACAATGAGTTTTCATTCCCCATTCGTGCCACAAGTACTGCCCATAGAAATCTACGAGACTTAACTGTTTTTATTACATCTGATTTTCCATAAGTCTCGAGGTAGCATGCTGCCTTGTTACGCAGCAGGCCCGGGTTCGATTCCCGGTTGAGGTTTTTTTTTGGGGTTTTTCCTCACCTGTAAGACAAATGTCAGGAAGCCTAGGGCCCAATGGTCCCCGAAAATCATCCGGCCATCATCATCATCCTTATCATTATCATCATCACCCTTCATGGTGTGGAAAGCAACGGGAAGCTACCACACCTATAATTCCCTAGTAAAGCTGCAAAGCATAGCATGAAAATGCTATGATTTCAGTGAAAGACCTGCCCTCAGGCAGAATTACTATGGATGGATGGATTTCCCATACAGATAATGCAGTTTATTGTTAAGTAGTCTTCTCCATTCATCTATTTTGTCTTTCTTTGGTCTAAAATTTTTCTTAAGAATTTTATTCTCAAATACTTTAATCTTCTCTCATGCCTTAAAGTAAAATATCAAGTTTGGCATACTTACTACTGGAATAATAACCGTTTTATATATTTTTAGTTCAACTTTTTTTTTTATATGTTTGGATAACAAAAAGAAAAATGCGAGAAACAACATTACCATATCAGTGTTGAAGCATTTACTATCAACAATATAAATTTCTTCGTAGAGCCTCAATTTTCCCATTTCTTAATTTTTTATTTCTTCACCCAAATAAATAGGCCTACATATTTCATCTTCGTACTCCACCTTCCCCCCCCCCCAAGAGAACTTGACATGCCTACCGTACACAATCATCTGCAATAATAAAGGAGAGGTGGTAATGAGTATTGATTGATTAGAAAGATTGATTGCAGAGTTAAAAGATTCTTTCTTCACAATCTGTAGTCATACATGATTAACTTGCCAATATAATTTAACTAGTATTTTTAATTTCTGCTTTTGAAAAATGTTATATAAATACTTTCTTTCTTTCTCTCTCTCTTTATCAGTGGCGTGCATTCAACCCCAGCACCGCTGGGGTAATTAGTACATTAATAATTTTGGATTAAAATAAAATAATATATTTGCCAAATTTTGTTCAAATCAATTACGCATGAACATCAATATTCAAAATACCCGCCATACCAGCAGACTATCGCATTCGGTTTGACGGAGCCTTGTGCGTTTTCACATTATCTCCATAGAGGAACACATAGTGTGTTTCCTCTAGGTTATCAACACCAACACTAGCTATTTCACTGCAGATGAATTAGCTATAACTCACTAAATGAATCTGTATGCTAAATCCAGCGATAACTCACACTAGACCAACGATAACCCGCTAGGCAAAGCTTGTCTTATTCCATCAATTGTTTATTCAACACCAGCTAGCTGAACCCAGAAATGTCACAGCTTAAATAAGTATATACAAGATCAAATGATCTTTTGACTTATTGATTCATGAAACATCCATTTGATGAAGAAATGTGATTGGCTGATTTGGAAAGCGCCAATTCCACAATAATAGAATTTTTAGAAATAACATTTTTTTATTTACAATATTTAATTTATGTTTGTTATATTTTTGGGGCACACCATAGTGTAGTGGTTAAGACATTGCGCTATAAGCCAGAAGGTCAAGGGTTCGAGTCCCGATAGGGTCAGAGTTTTTAAACTGACCCAAACCTTCTGGCGGTATTATGACCCTGGGGTCAACTCAGCCTCTTAACGGAAATGAGTACCAGACACTTGTTCCGGGGGTAAAGGTGGCAGTCACGCAGGGTTGACAACCAGGCTGACATCAAGTGCCAAATGTCTAGAAAAAGTGGGAGCCTTAACCTCCTACTACCCCAGGGACCTCATGAGGCCTGTACTTTACTTTACTTTTTTTATATTTTTTTTACAAAATACAAAGAAAAATAAATAAAATGATGCAGTATGTTTTGTCAGCTATAGCATCCTGTGAATTTAAGAAGCTTTATTTACATTATGTATCTGAATAACAACAACTAAATTATTACGAACGTATATATATCATGTGTGGAAAGCAACAGTTGAATTTAATATCGACACTGAGTTCGTTCAAATGTGTTATTAATATGTTTTAAAATGTTACTGATAAATGTGATTTGTCAATTTAGTAAACATGAATGTAAGTGACTGTATAATTTATAATTTACATACTAGATCATTTTTGTGCAGATCTTTCAACGAGAAAAATGACCTCGTACAACAAGGTAGACCAACTCCAGATTTACCGGAACAAAAAAAAATGCAGTAAGTTTTTATATACTATAAGTCATATTTTCATCATACAACTGGGGTAATTGGCTTAACCACCCCATGCTACTGGAAAATATTCTTGAATCATACATTTTCATATTATGTAGCTACCTGCCAAGATGTTTTCGACGAATTTGGCATAGGTATGTACCTACACTTACTTACCTAACCATCCAATTGATAAATTCCATGGATTAATTCAAAATAAAAGAAAAAAGACAAGTTATCTTAAAGTTGGGAAGTAAATATTATGAAGTATAATCATTGAAATTCACCGGAGAACATTTTTTTTGATAACTCACCTCATAGATTTCATGCTTTTCATGATACTGCGGTTTCAAACGTCATCACGTTCATCCTACGCCATAACTCCGACTGATGAAATTCTTTGGCCATCAACTCTTCTATTGATAAGAATCAAATGAATTGTGAATTCTTCTTACCTCATACTTCTATGTTTTTTAAACACAGCACTGCAGTATCAGCGACCATCATCACCATTGTCAGCTGTTTTCAAGACTGTCAATTTTTTCTTTTGCCAGTAATATCCAAACTGCCGTCTGTTGTATTTTTGAAGAACTTTGTAATCAAGCTTGGTTTGTCTGGAATCTCAAAGTTCATGGTTCTAGTATGATTTTTTTTGAATATATATCTTTTCCCAAACTGTTAAATCCAAAAGTTTAGATAGATGTTTCAAAAGTTTTGCTTCTTTTTCAATTCTATGATTCTCTAATAAACTATGTGCTGCTATTGCTGATTTTTCAATTTCTCCATTCTTTATGTTTCTAAAGTTCTTTTTTACGAGTTTCCAAGTTCCTTTTTGTTTTTCCTATATAACACCAGATGGCAGTTTGGATAATTACCGACAAAAGAAAAAAATGACAGTCATGAAAACAGCTGACGATGGTCGCCGATACTGTGGTGCTGTGTTTAAAAAACATAGAAGTATGAGGTAAGAAGAATTCACGATTCATTTGATTCTTATCAGTAAAACCTCATAATGTTAAAAATTCCCAAATGTATTATATTAAACTCTTCTATTGTCACCATCTTCATAAATTCAACCATAGATAGCAGTGCTGAAGGTGGTGACAGTAGAAGAGTTGATGGCCGAAGAATTTCATCAGTCGGAGTTATGGCTGAGGATGAATGTGATGACGTTTGAAACCGCGGTATCATGAAAAAACATGAAATCTATGAAGTGAGTTATAAAAAGAAAATTTTCTCTGATGAATTTGATTCACACATAGGCCTACTTTCTTTTTCCTTCACTGCTACAAGAAATTTTAACATTGCATAACAAACAGCAAACTTTGGATCATCACTGTTTATATCAAAATATTCCCATAAATGCGATCTTTTCTTTACTGATATTATTTCTGGTCACTAAATCTTTTTATAAATACTTGTTTAAAATAATATTTTTATAATAACCTCAAACTACAATAGCACATTTTTTTTTAATAAGCTCGAATGATAATTTATATTTTTCTCTTCTAATATAATTTATCGTTCAGTGAGAAGTGTAAAATTAATAATAAAAACAACAAATGATCATGTTTGCAATGAATTCAACAAGTCAATGAAACACTTGATAACTTCGCTCATAAACGAATAGACTCAAATTCAGCCGAGTCTGCCCAATCGTTCATTGTGCCATCTACGTGAGCTCCTTCGTTAGAATGCACCAATTGGCAATGTTTGGCTAGTTATCTGGATATCTGGCTTCAAGTTTGGCTGGATATCTGATATCTGGTCAAACAGCTATCCATTTCATCTATAGTTCAAAACCAGCCGGATTACTTCAGTATCCTGTTGAAGTTTGAAGCAAAATTCTCAGTTTGGTTTTCTCTATCACGTTTATTTATTTGACCCGGTGTGTTACTTCCAATGTTTGCATGTTTTTGTGTAATAGAAAATAATTTTCATAACTTATAAATCAACCACTAGGGCATCAGGATGTGTGAGATCATGCCGAAGGTCAATACAACTTTTTGGATGAGGAAAATTTAAGGATGCAGCTTTCTTGAGATGGAAATTAAAAGTTTTATTTTTTCTTGACCTAGAGATATGTAATGTATTATAATGAACCCTTATTAAGGTACCCAAATGCCTCATCATATAATTAGTGATGTACATAAATAAATTAACAAGATTTCCTCTGTCCCTAGAAAAAATATATTCATAGCAAAGTTTTTGAAGTGTAAGAACTTTATCCTGGGACTGCAGTTATCCTAGGACCATATAATATGATTCAAGACTGCATTTGGAGCACTGCTTCTAAAGTGTGAGCACATGGAAATGGGAAGTTTTGCTTCCTCAGTTCTTCATATCCAGCTCTACCACATGTCCTGTATAACACTAATGCATTGTTAATTGTCTCTTCAGACCACTTGAAGCCTCGCACGTGCTGGCTCATCATGTATGTTACTTGATTATCATTAAAAACACTTTCCACAATATTCTGATAAAGTAACAGATTTCTTCCCAACTCTGTGATTTTATGTTCTGCTATTCTCAGTCTTCTCTTCAATTCCATCTTCTCGTCATCAGATGCTGCACTTTCATCATCTGAAATTACATATTCATACAAGAGACCTGAAAGAAAACTTGTGCAATATTTGTGAAAGTTTAAATTGTGGGAAATGATATTCCAAATAACTAAATCTGTGAACCCCAATGCTAGCAGAAGCCAATCACATGGTTAGTGTGATGAAATAATTGAACTTTTCTTAACTGTATTTTGCTACTCCTCACATCAAGTATAGTTGTCCTCATTAGATTGTTCCAGATTGAATATCTGAAGAAACATTTCTACGGTTTAGTCAGAAACTGAACCTGATTTCCTGAGAACTTAGTCAAATATACTGATACATCTCAGAATTGGTATTGTTGCCAAATAACAATGTATTATCTATATTAAAGTCCACCGCTGTGGTCTCGAGGTAGCGTACTGCCTTGTCACGCAGCAGGCCCGGGTTCGATCCCCGCTCGGGACAGTTTTTCTGGGTGAGGTTTTTATCGGGGTTTTTCCTCACCTGTAAGACAAATGTCAGGAATACTTTAAGGCCCAAACGGTCCCCGTGACCATCACAATCATCATCATTCATATTCATCTTATCATCACCATCCTTCATCGGTGTGGAAAGCAACAGGAAGCTACCACACCTAAAATTCCCTAGTAAAGCTGCATGAAAATGCTATGATTGCAGTGAAAGACCTGCCTTCGGGCAGAATTACTATAGATGGATCTATATTAACTTATTATTTATAGTTCCCTGAATCTAATTTAAATCCCCTAATTTTAAACTGGGACTACCTTTTTACTACCAACTATAATGTGTTCGTAGCTTGGCCAGACCGTTCCATGGTGGCCTTGGACGGGTGAGTATTGGCGTGCCTTCTGCCAGAGTTACAAGTACATGACCGGCAAGTCATTAGTGCGCAGCACTACCTACTGTCTAAAATTACAAATTACTACTGTACTAACTTACATTAGGCTTACCTGTAACACAACAAATGTTGAAAGTGATGATCTTGAAGGCGAACACATACCCTATATCTCCGAAAAAATTCTGGTTTACTCGCAAAACTTCATGTTAACTAATTGCCCATATTTCTCAGCATGATGTTGTCCTTCAATTCTTGTACCATATGCGGATTTGATGCGTACACTTTATTTTTGAGCGTATTAAAGTAAATATTAATTCAGACTTAAATGAGTTATTAACAGAAAATGACAATGGACTTATTCAGTTCTCACACTCATTCAAACTTAAGAATTTTTAATTATAAATGCCACTATAAACGGACCGCAAAAACTAATTGCAAAAATTAACCCTACTTACAGGATCTTGTTCCTGTAAAGCATGAGCTACAGTTACTTTGTATGGCTTAAGTTTCAGAAATTTTGTTGCCTCAAAAGCTGACATCTTGGAAATGTTTACCTCTTGTGCTAAATGTCGCAATGATTTGTCGGTCATGTACGTGTAACTCTGCCAAAAGGCACACCAATACTCGCCCAGTTTATGGCTACCATGGAATGGTCCATCCGAGCTACGAATGCATTATACATTGCTTTAATGCCAGTTTTCACATAATCATAGCCACAATAATGTTAAAAAAACATAAACACACTATAGTTCAATCTGATATTTAAAAATTAATAAAATATTATATGTCAGTAGTAATGATAATGACTGATAAAAATGTGATGCTTTGTTAATCCAAATCAGCATCTTTCAGATCATGTGCAGCCAGAAAATGACCTCTACAGAAGTGCTCTGTGAGAAAGCATTTTCCAGATACGTTGATTCTAGAAGAATCTGACTAACTATTTGAATCTTGAGACTTTCACTCAAGAAAAATCTTAATTGGGATTCCGAAATGTTCATGCCCTCGTGTATATAAGAAGGTGCAAGGGTAGGACCAGTCACTTGTGTTCAAATGATGGACTAGTGAAGTGAACTCAAGAATAAAGACTAGAAGATGTTGTAAGTAAAACTGTCAGTGAGTATAAAGAACAGGTGATCAAATAAATTGTGAAGAGAGAGGCTTTATTAGCAGCAAATTATGAGTAAACATTTGTGGAGTTAATTTCAAGAAATTTGACTATTTTCCATCAGTACAGCCATCAATGACAATAATAATTACAACCACAATAGTGAAATAATATTTTTGAGGATGATAACAGATAGCAGAAGTGCCAGAAAGTCAAAATAAGAATATTCTTCTGAAAGCATAATTGAAAGAATTGAGGAAAAGGGATTAAAATGGTTAGGACATGTTTTAAGAATGGAAGATGAGCGATAACAGAAACAACTACCATATTTACGTGTGTATAGGCCACATCCAACTTTTGCAATAATAAATTGCAGAAAAAATATTTGTCTTATATTTTCTCTAAGAAGCAGTGCAAAAGACAGAAGTAGGCCTACACCATTTTTAAATCTGGCAATGTTGTAAATTCCAAAGCTTCTGTTGCCTAACGCAAGTTGCAAAACTTGTTCAAATAATAAAAATATTGATATTCTTTCTGCAGAAAAGAAAGTGAAATATCCACAGTTAGAAAGAGTTCTCCTGGATTATGTACAGAAAACAAGGGCAGACAGATTTTCTGTATTCGTCGAAATTATACAGTTTGAGGGCCTTAAGATAGCCAAGAATATGGATATCCTGTTCAATAAATTTAAGACAAGTTACGGCTGGGCAAGGTGATTTATGACACATCATGACCTTGTAATTCAGCAGCATACATCAATAGCACAGAAACTTCCCGATATGTACCAGTTATCTAGTTATTTCATGTATAAGCCGCACCCTAATTTTGAAACTTATATTTAGATAAAAAATGTGGCCTATACGTGCATAAATATGGTATATCAAAGGCAACTGACAAGAAAGAAGAAAAGAGGGAAACCAAAGTTAACATGGAAGAAAAACATGAAGATAGCAATGCAAGCAAGAGGGTTAAGCATTGAAGATTCCCAAGATTGTAAGCTTTGGTACAGGAAGACGGCAGCAGCTTAAAAACCTGAAGATAGATAGATAATTAGATAACAGATAGCACTCATTTTTAAACTATTCTTTTTACAAAAGATACTTTCTTTCACATAATTAAATCCTCTTAAAAAATAAAGTGGCATCTTTTTTCTCAGCGCCATATACAATTTGAAAAATTGGAAATACAGGAACTTCTAACGACTGCTCTTACAAAGCAATTGTGGCAACTTAAGTGAAGTATCTACACCAGATATCCTACAGAAGACTGGCTGCATGTCTACACTGATGGCTCACTCACAAATGCTGAAACTGGTACCGGAGCAGGAGGAACATGCTCCCTTTTTTTTTGTTTTACTGTCATGCTGGATGAGGAATATCAAATTTTGATGGCAAAATTCATGCTATAAAAATCTCTCTCCAAAATCTATTAACATTAAAAGCCATGTTTTCCAAATTAGTGCTCCTCTGTGACTCCAAAGCAGCTAAACAGGTAATTTACTGGCCAAAAAGTTTTGACTGCAAAGAATGCTAGGACATTATTACTAACCTGTGAAAATGTGGTAAAGAAGTTGTCCTCCAATGGCTACCCTCCCACTGTGGGATTGCCTGTAATGAAACAGCCGATTTCCTTGCCAAAAAAAGTATCTCGCATTGAACAATTGCCTAGATCTAAACCAACACTTTACTTCTCAGTGAAATGCCACATAAAATTAAAATCCAAAATTATGAATGACAATAGACTTCAAACAGTAGCCAGAAACAAAAACTGGGAATTCCTAATAAAAAATATTGATATATCAGACATACCAAGAAAAACAGAAGTAGCACATTTTAGAATGACAACAGGCCATGACTGTCTGGCAAAACACCTTTACAAAATCAATGTTCTGCCTTGACCAAAATGCATTTTATGCAATCACCCAGGTGAATAAATGGACGAAGGTCATCTGAACAACTGTATCACTGTCAAACATGAAGATTCTAAGACCTCGAAGTATTGGAGAGTAAGACTGCTAATGACTTCAGTGTTAGATGCAGCACATTAAACAACAACAACTTAAGTGAAATATTAAACCTTACCTAGAATTTATCTCAAGCAATTTGACAAATTAAAAGTGATCTTAGATATTTAATTTATCGCTTCTTGTCGAATAACAAATTCTATTTGAAGAGAAAAATATGTGCCTGGATTGGGATTTGAACCCGATGTCTGGTAGCTTAGTGGTCAAGAGCATCGGTATACAGAACCAGAGACACTGGGTTCAAATCTTGATTCAGGCATATATTTTTTCTAAATTTGAAGAGAAAAATTATATGCTCCAACTGGGCCTTGAACCCAGGACCTTTGGTTCTCTCGACCAAATGCTCTATCAACTGAGCTACCAGAGCAAGTTCCAATCTAAACACAAATTTTTCTCTTATATACATTGTTAATTCCCGCGCCAAATGCTATGAAACCTTTGCTTCTTCTTCTTCTTCTTCTTCCTTCCAAGTATTAGGCCAAGGCCTGTTACGATCCTATATAAAATTTTCCCTCATCTTTGCAAATGGTGGCTTCTTTATTAAGAAGACATATTTGGGAATTTTTATGTTACATTATAAAGCCAGTATGGCTTCTTTAGATGTTTTTATTATTCATTTCATATATGTATGAAATAAACATATTTTTCTCTTCAAATAAAATAAAATAAAAGTGAGTTCAGGAGAGTTCGAGTCTCGGTCTAGGCGAACATTTTTCTCTTCAAATATAATTTATCTTTCAGTGAGAAATGTTAAATCAATAATAAAAACATCATTAGAAGCCTTACTAGCTTTATAAAGTAATGTTAAATTCCCAATAAATGTCTTCTTAACTAAGAAGCCGCCATTTACAAAGATAGAAGCAATGGTTTCAAAAGCATTTGGCAATAGGGAATTACAACGTATATAAGAGAAAAATTTTGCATCTAGATCGTAACTCGCCTCGGTAGCTCAGTTGGTAGAGCACTTGGCCCGGATAGCCAAAGGTCCCGGGTTCGAGTCTCGGTCTAGGCGAAAATTTTTCTATTCAAATATGATTTACTTTTGATTTGAAATCATGATTTTTTTGCAAAAAAGATAAAGGTTATGTTGTGTTTCAAAGTATGACAATTAAACATAGCCTCAATTCTGTAAATGCATGCTATTATGCAGCGCAGAGATTATTGAGTCCCAACTCATTTCAAAAAACATTAAACTGAAAAAAAAATATAAAACATTTATTCTCCCACTTATATGGATGCGAAACATTACTTACTTTAAGGGAGGAAAGGAGATTACAAGTATTTGAGAATAAAGTTTTTAGGAAAATTTTTGGACCAAAGAGAGACAGACAGGTGAATGGAGAAGACTACATATCAGTGAACTACATGGTCTTTATAGGAAGCCAGAAATAATAAAAACAGTTAAGTCTCATTGACTGCAATGGGCAGGACATGTGGCACGAATGGGGAACGAAAGACATGCATGGAAGCTTCTGGTAGGAAAACCAGAGGGAAAACGCCCAGTCAGTAGACCAAGAATGAAGTGGGAGAATAACATTAACTATAATTTGAGGGAAGTAGATTATACAGGGAATGATTAGAAAACATTAGCTCAGGATAGGGATGTATAGAGAGCTTATGTCCGTGCAGCCATGAACCTATGGGTTTGATAGTGCCAGTGAGTGAGTGAGTGAGTTCAAAGTATGACAATAAACTTATGTTAGAAAGTTCATGTAAAATGTTATACCACCTTCATAATAATATTAAATTTAATAATCTGTACATTTAATTTACATTGTAATGCATCTTCAAAACAAAAAATAACACATACCTTTATTCATATTTATTTTCTTTGGAATTATTTTTTTCCGTCTCTCTTTTACAGTTTCAGTTGATTCATGGTCTTCATTCTCAAGACTTAAAACATATTCTACTGTTAAATCATCTGATGTATCTGTAACATAAATAATAATAATAATAATAATGATGTAGCATAATGTGTTAACTCATTTGTGCCAGGTTTAAATGCTCAATGTATTTTCCCAAAAACCCGGATTAAAGTTACCGTAAATTATATTGTCTATTTTCAGACATTCAAAACAAACAAAAGATAATGGCACTTGAGATCACAATAAGGGTTAAGCCATAAACACATTCTTCTACTATTCATAAATGTTAATAAAAGTTTACCCTGCCAAGGGATGTATAAAATATTGCAAAATATATAACAGCAGAGTTAAGCGAGTCTACCTTGTCTTTTGAGGCGAATGGGTTAAGTATATTGTAAATGGACTTTGTGGAGAAGTGTGTACAATATGTGCCTATTTCTTTCAAATTTTGAAAATCTATTATGTACTTAACACACATGTTTTTTTTTGGATTAACATCATTTAAATAAATTTCTTTTAAATTCTGATTAATTAAATATATTTATAGTTGTTATTTATATATTTAATATAAACAGCGACGTTTGAAAACAAATCAGAAATGTTTGGTTATGTTTCACTTGTTCATCACTGCAACCTGATCACATTATTTATTGCCAAATAGCATAGCAGTATTGTAAAAATGCACCCTAGAGGAGAAAAAATTAAACACATCAAACTGCATATTATGACCAACATTCCATCCATCCATAGTAATTCTGCCCAAGGGCAGGTCTTTTGCTGCAATCATAGCACTCGTACTAAAGAACACTTCAAAGTATTAAAAATGATGAAATAGAAAAACTGGCAACATCATGTCTTACTTTGGTACATAAACCAACAATTGGAAAATAAATTATTATTAAAACATTTATAGAAACCTATAGAACTAACAGTTATGGAAAAAATATACATTCAGAAGAACAAATACAGGTCCATGAATTTTAAAGTTCCCAGTGAGCATGATTTGATCTCAAAGTTCATTCAACCCAAACTAGGTAGCAGGTGGGATGCTGGTGTTGAGAACTCAATTTCAAGAGTCTGAGCTTAGCTGACGATGGAGGTGATTGCCTTTGAAATTATTCAGATAAGAAATCCGTATTTTTATGAGGTGAGATGCAAAATATTTTCTGCTTCTATTATGTAATATTGACTATTTAACTCGTGCCCCCAAATGGAAGTCAATGACCAATCACATTTCAATGAATTTTGTTTTATAACCAATGACAGGCATGTTTCACTCATTCTTTATTGAATTCTCTTTACCACCTCCTGCTTTTGTGATAAAGAAAGCTCCTCCTTTTTATTATTATGAACAGGTCAGAACATTATTTTGCAGTGACTGACTCTCCAACAAATACGTTGAATATAGCAAATAATGAACAAATTCCTTTGAACTGCACATTTGATAATTGTGTGTTCAATAACTTTGTTTTTAAATAATGATTTTACTGAGTCGTTTACTAAAATATTTAATTAATAACCTATAATGTTGGTTATAATTAGAGATCCTTGAAAGTGGTTTTATTTTTAGAGAAAATTTGTTTTAAAATTTCTAAATTTTGATGTTGTTAGGAAATTGGCAGTGTTATTAAAAAATGCAAATTGGAGTCCTTTTAATCCTAGTTTAGTATATCAAACCCAATAAGAATGATATATCCAGTAGTTTAAGGTCAGTTTTAGCTTGTACAATTGATATCGATTTTAATACAATAAAATGCATAAAATGTTAATCATAGTCACTAATTTGTAAGTAAAATTTACCTTTTAAGAAAAAGCAATCATGGTGAGTATTTCTGCATTCTCATGTTTCAATCACCGCCTTCAATCACTCACAACACCATACTGAGAAATAGATATTTATTGGAATTCATATTGGCCATAGAACTTAAAATCTATGGAGATACCATATTTCAGCATGAGGACACAAAATATTACCTCTATGTTGTGAACTGTGTTGCAACCATTTCCCTTTGCAAGAGTGCATGGAGAAAGCTGATATGGCACCATCAGATATGACAGTTAAAAGAAGATGGAATCCGAAAACAGTGTTTAAAAATGCATTATGAAAATTTTGCAAATATAACAAGAAAATCTCTGGAACTTGTTGAAAATTTTAAATTTCAGTGTTATTTCGCATTATTGTAAGATTTTGAGTTATTTTGCGATTCATAAATGCTTTTTTTGAGGTTATGGTGAGTGGAGTTAAGAAATGGTACAAGAAAATAACAAAATTAGAGCATTTTGCATTATTGCGACTCACGAATTTCACTGATCTCTAGTTATAATGTACAGTTTGATATGTTTCATTTTTTCCTCCACTAGGGTGTATTCTTACAATATTGTGACACAGTGGTTTATCGCTGATTGCGATCCTATTGGTAATAAATAATATCAAGTTGCAGTGAATAAAGAAATGAAACATAACCAAACATTTCTGATTTGTTTTTAAACAACGCCATTTACACGATATACTGTATTTTAAAATACCAGTGCCGATTGTCTAGAAAAAGTGGAAGCCTTAACCTCCTACCACCCCAAGGGCCTCCGGGCCTGTTGTGGGATCACTTTACTTTTTTTTTTAGTAACTATATTTAAATAATGATTTTTGAGTAAACGGCTTAATTTTATTTGTTAAATAGTCCTAACAAATCAAGATTTGATTTTCAACTCCTCTAGATTAATTCACTTGTCACTTCATGACTCGTGTATTTATTGATGATTTGGAAATCACTCATCACATTCCTTATGATAATTTTCTTAACAATGTTACTTCCCATTAGAATATTTATTAAACTCTTCAGCTTTAGTTTCAGTTTCAGGATTTTGCTATTTCACAATTATTATCAAGATGTTCTTACAAGGCACTGTACTAAAAAAATTCTATACGTAGGAGTCAGAAATCAAACCCTTACCTTCGGTTACTAGTCAGACAAGCTGTTACAGGAGTCAGTCAGTTTAGACTGCAGACAATAAAGGTCTATGTATTTAGACACAAAAATAAATTGACAGTAGGCAATGAAAACCTTGTAACTCCATTAGTCATTGAAAACCAAATAACTCTAGTAGCCAGCACAGAAATATGTGATGCATATCCTGTTGAGAACACGGACTACAAATTTATTAATAACTTGTATTCTGTAGTAAAATATGTGGGAACTATATTGCTTATTATTTTCATTCATTTTGAGAATTTTCCTCATCATTGAGGGTTTTCCTCAACCAATCTTAGTAATAACATGAATCAAAAATAAATATAAATGACTATGGACTTATAGACTATCAGTTTGCAACAAACATTCATAAATTTCCCTTAATTAAAGTTCTCCATCGTTCTCTGTCCTCTGTGTCTTTATCTGTTACACCAAATTTCCTTATTGAATTTTGAATGTTGTTCTTCAAGGCTGTTCTTGGTCCTTCTTTTCTATTGCTTATCAATTTTCATAATTATTTAAAACAGTTACTTGTTTCTCTCCTGTAAAATTTACCAAAATGGAGTTACGAGGTTTTCATTGCCCACCATTGAAATAATGGATTATTCTAATTTTAATATCAAATTTACTAAAATTATTACCAGTAGTTCTGTTCACAAGCTGTGCACCTCTTTCAAAAATATGATTCAGTAACATCCATCCAAAAGAGAAAAAGAAATACAACTTTGTGATCGCTTATTCACAAAAATAAACAAAACCAGTTGTGAAGTGGTCATTTAAGTTTTAGGTTAACAATGTCTTGAAATAAAACTAAGTAAATTTGTGGCCTTGTACATTATGATGTACAATTTTCTCACCCTATCACAAGTTATGTTCATTTCACAAACTCTTCAAGATGGCCGTATAAAGAAAAGTTTTGGATCCTAAAACATAACATACCTTCAGGTTTAGGTAATAACCTTCGTAGCACTGATGGTTTATCTGTGATATTTTTCTTTCTTTTAGTTTTTTGCACATATACTTCTTTTATACTTTCATTGAGCGAGTCCAAATCTGCAACAATAAAGATGATGTGCTTATATATGTTATCAAAAGCAAGGAAGTGGCCGCACTCTCAAACAGTGACTATATTCCAAGTGTGATAAATGTAGATGCATCAATTGAAATAGTTCCTGAATTATGGTGTTTAAGAAGGAGTCATTCAGTATCTACTTCTCATACATACATAAAGTGTTCACTTAATGATTCAAACATTATGAGTTTTAAGCCTTGTTCAGTTTTCAATTTTATTTTGTTACGGTATCATTCTTTAATGATATATATAATATAAATGTTAGTTAGAAACATTACATCTGCATAATACTAGTATTACTTTTTTACAACATGTGATGCAACTTTTTTAATTCTTTCCCAAACTCCTGTCAAATTTTATTCTTAGGGTTTCATTTTTCAAATTTTTTCCCACCATTTACAATGATTTTTACATTTCTTCTAATGATTATTTAAATATTTTTTCTATGATATTTAACTACATACATAGTATGAAGATGTGGCAACCATATTGATTTTAACGAAAATCCAGTGCAGCCAACATAGAGTATGTACTAATTAACTGTACACATATACTTTAGAATTTCAGAACTTACCATTTATTTTTGGGCAATGCATTCTTTCACAGCTTAGGGTGCTTAAATTGCGTTAGGTTAGATTTTATGTTGGTCTTTCACAGGTTAGAGTATTTAAATTGCATTAAGTTAGCTTTTAGGTTCATTAAATATCTTGTTTATGTTAGCTGCATCCCATGATTCCATAGTGTAAACCACTTCTCGTTAGTTGGCGCATGCATATGGTGTATGATTGAAACTTAAAAAAATTGTTTGTATCACATTTTGTAAAGAATCCCCATTTTTTCTTCTTATTTTATGGGGTGAATCATAAATATGACTATAAGTTTGATCGCATTGTATGATGAAAATATTACCATTACAGGAAATATGAAATTACCGTTGGAAAGGCAATTATTCAAATTACAACAATGGAATAAAACAAAACAGTCTAGAACTTACGTCATTAGTCAAAAGGGCATTGAATATGCAACAGTAAATTACAATTGCTGCATGGGCAATAACGTATGCTAATGATTGTGAGGCCGCAAGATGGGCAGGACATGAGTTTAATGTAGCATTGCAGGCAGCCGTTGACTGTGGGGAAGTGGAGAAAACGACTGCTGGAAACGGGAAGGATGCAGAAAATTAAACCTCCTGGAAGGCCTCACATTAGCACTGGAAGGCCTCACATTAGCACGGATGCAGAAACAACAAAGAGAATTGTGGAGGCGTTCGACACTAGCCCACAAAAATCAACCCACCAAGCTGCACGTGAGCTTCATATCAGTCAATTGAGTGTGTGTCGTGTTTTGAAGCGTGAGAAGTACCATCCCTTCAAACTGATTCGTGTCCACGAACTTAATGAAGACGACCCTGACAGGCGGATGGAATTTTGTGAATTTGTTGTAGGGGAATCAGCAAACGATGAACATTGGTACAGAAAATTGCACTTTTCTGATGAAGCTGTTTTCCATGTGAATGGACGTGTTAATCGACACAGTTGTCACTATTATGGTAAAGAGAATCCTAATGTTATTGAAGAGACACGTTTAAGATGCGGCAAAGTCACTGTTTGGGCTATGATCGGATGGGAAGGACTGTTAGGAATGCGAATTTTGGATGAGACTGTTAATGGTGATCGGTATAGTGATATCCTTAGACAAATTGTCCTGCCGGTAATGCAAAGTGCTGAACATGAACAATGTTTATTCCAGCAGGATGGTGCGCCTCCTCACTATACAACTGTGGTGAGGGAAATTTTGGATGATCATTTGCAAAACAAGTGGGTGGGAAGAAGAGGCCCCATTGAATGGTCAGCCCGTTCCCCTGACCTCACAGCATGTGACTATTAGTTGTGGGGTTATTTGAAGGAGAAGGTTTATGCCCGGAAACCTCAAGACGTCGACATGCTGCTATTAGTGATTGAGGAAGAAATTATAGCTATTCCTCTAAACATGTATCATAACGCAATGAATGACTTCCCAAAGCGTTGCCAATTATGCTTGGAGTAAACGGCGAACAGTTTGAAGCAATAAAGTGACTTGCTTAGTGTTGTTCTAAGTGATTTGTTTTGTTTTGTTCTATTGTTGTAATTTGAAAGATTCCTTTTCCAATGATATCATATTTCCTTTAATAATAATATTTTCATCACAAAATGCGATCAAACGTATAGCCATATTTCTGAATCACACTGTATTGCGTTATCCATCCATCCATAGTAATTCTGCCCGAGGGCAGGTCTTTCACTGAAATCATAGCATTTTCATGCTATGCTTTGCAGCTTTACTAGGGAATTATAGGTGTGGTAGCTACCCATTGCTTTCCACACAGGTGAAGGATGATGATGATGTTGGCCGGATAATTTTCGAGGACTGGTGGGCCCTAATCTTCCTGACATTTGTCTTACAAGTGAGAAAAAACCACACCCAGGAGCCTGTCCCGACCAGGAATTGAACCCGGGCCCACTGCGTGACAAGGCAGCATGCTACTTCGAGACCACAGCAGAGCATTATACTATCCTGTAATGAAATGAAATGAAAAGCAGTGATGATGTGAACCTGAGACTTTGACATCGAAATACCAACATACATCCAACTGAACCATGTGGCATTTACTTTGTTACTAACATATTTATAGAAGCACTACATACAAGTTTATGTTAATTCAGTTTGTTTTAATGCTATCACGATCCCAGGCATTTTCTGAATTGTAATCCACTTCTGAGGTTGGAGCACCTGGAAAGCAAAATTATACTACTTGATTGAATGAAGTACCAGGAGAGTCCTTAAACCTTAATCTAAATTCTAGATCATGGGACAACCACAGGAATAAATTACCTTTAAGGAATCCCATGAAATGTAGACAGAAGCTCGGACCACAATACCATTGTTTCTAGTCTTTAGATTATATTCTGATTATTTAATTATGGTATTAAGTACTTTATGACAATATTTGTAGTTGTAGCAGGAGCAATAGTATTTTTAATTAATAATCAAAGGAATAATTAACAAATTGTTTTGTGGATTGGTTATTTTCTGTGCAAGTCTTTACAAAACAAATTATAGCTCTGATGTCAACCTTAAGAATGGTAATTTTTTTAAAAATCATTGGAATTAATCGTCTGCAAATAAAATAGTTATTATTCCGACTGATTCCGATTGAGGGTCTTTCCACTTTTCAGCGGTTGCCCTTTTACCAGCCGGCTGCTGGCCCTTCACATCCACATGTGTCAATCACAGAGGTAGATGATCAACAGCCAGTGTAGGGGTGACATGTGGTTAGCATGTCGAGTCCCCCAGCCGTTATAGCTGGTTCCTCAACCTGGAGCCGCTACTTATTGTAGCTACCCAATTGCCTCACGATGCTGGGTGGGCACCGGTCCCATACTGGCCGAAATACCATGAGAAAATTTCTTCCCCCATGGAGACTCGAACCAGCGCAAGTCCCGTAGCTCTGCGCCAAGGCTTCCTACCTTAACCGCTCAGCTACGGCGTGGGACTCTAAAAATAGTTATTATAAGATTCTTCTTCTTCTTCTTCCTTCCAAGTATTAGGCCAAGGCCTGTTACGATCCTATAGAAAATTTTCCCTCCAGCGTTTCATAGGATGGCCCAGTGATCTTCGTCCTCTTGGTATATAATTATAAACAGCTTTGGGGATCCGATTTGAACTCATTCTTTCAAGATGGTGTTTCCAATTTAGTTGGTACTGTTTAATATATTCCAAAATTGGCGTAGTCTTCAATTCTTTTAAGATATCGGTGTTCCTTTTCCGATCCCATCTGGTGTAACCCGCTGTTCTGCGCATGAATCTCATTATTATAAGATTCTAAAATGTATATACTAACTAACTCACTGGCACTATTGAACCAGTAGGTTCATGGCTACATGGACAAAAGCTCTCCATACATCCCTATCCTGAGCTAATGTTTTCCAATCATTCCCTGTATAATCTACTCTCTTAAATTGTTGATGTTATTCTCCAACCTCTTTTTTAGGCTACCAACTGGGCGTTTTTCCTCCTGTCAGAAGTAAAATTGTACTTACTAAAATTTTGGAGCAGGTGAATAATTTTACATATCTAGGATGCGATATCTCATATGAAGAAGAAAAGGATGTAAATGCAAAAATATACAATTTTTAAAGGATTTTAGGATTAAAATAAATTCTATCTTCAAGCCACAGTTAGTCCAAAAACATTCAAGGATAAAAGTGTATAAAACACTGGCTCTTCAAACTCTTTTGTTGTATGGTAGCGAAGTATGGACATTGAAACAGAAGGATGCACAGAGACTTAGATCTGCTGAAATGAGATACCTTCGGAGGACTGCAGGAAACACACTACCAGATCATAAAAAAGAAAGACATCTTAGAAGAAATACACATGGAACTTTTAGAAAACAAAATTCTTGATTATAAGTCAAGATGGATGCAACATGTTCATCGAATGGAAGATCTCAGGATACCCAAACAAATGTTAACCTGCAGAAAGAAGAAGACTAGGACATCCACTCAAAAGACTTTTGGATGGTGTTTCTCTTGAGGCCGAAACAGAGCAACAAATGGCCTAAATTTGTGAATGTGCTATGATGATGATGATGAATTTTCTATGCAGATGCCAATATGTTTCTTTGGATAATGCCTTGAAAAATTTTTTGTCAAGAAAAAATTTCTTTCCATATGAGGTGAAGTGTAAGGATTTAATTTTGGAAAGAGTTTTATTAAGATGATAAGTTTGGTCTGTTTAATTCTTACCTCATATCGTTGTATCTGTTAGACATATGTCTCAAGATATGTTTGCCTTATCTTCAATAGTTATAGACAGTCTGTAACAACTGAAGATGAGGCAAACATGTAGAACATATGTCTAACAGAAACAACAATATGAGGTAAGAATTAAGCAGACCAAACTTATTATTACTGTATTTTATGAACTACAAGACGCACTTTTTTCTTTGAAAAATTGCCTGTAAAATTCAAGTGCATCTCGAAATTAATATAAAAATGTCCAGTGATTGATTTAAAATTCCCGCTACTCTTAAAAATGGCCATATATTCAATGTCACAGGAAATCTATCTCTATCTGGCAACATTGAATGCAACTGGCAGCAGCAGTGCACTGATGTAACGAACATGAGTTGTGGGGATTCACAAGCTTGCTAACACTGTCTCCCTACCGTCCCGCCATCACAAACCCAGAACATTGTCTAGCCTATGATGCGTCAATGCAGTCTGAACTTGAACTTGAACAAATGGATCATGGATGAAACCCAACATAAATTCACGCTGAAGGGAGCTTTAAAAGACATACAATTAAACAAGTGTGTCAGTGGATAAAAAAGTTGTGGTCTAGAGTGAGAGAAGACATTATTGTTAAATCTTTCAAGAAGTGTGGCGTAAGTAATGCTCGCAATGGCAGTGAAGACCATCTTATATATGAAGAGGACAAGATGATGACAAAGAGGAAGAAGAAGAAAGTTCAGATTACGATTTTCAGGGATTTTAAAGATCAGAACAGTTTTATAAACTAAGATTTTTTTAGTCTGGCTTTGCAATCTAATAAAAAATATGGTCAAAATGTAATTTTTAAAAAAAATTGCTTAAAAAATAAGGTATGTCTTACAGTCCATAGCGTCTTGTAGTCTATAAAATATGGTAAATAAAACCTCATAATGATACTTCCTATTGAATTTTCAAATTTCGTTAAGATATTTAATTTGTTTTAGTAAAGAACTGTTCAATTTCTTTGATAAAATATCTCATTGTGTGATTTCCAATCAATTTTGTGTGTAAAACATGACTATAACATTACCTGTATCTGAACGGTGGTAGGGATTATATTATTTTTAGTCTAGACATCTGACGATAAAACAGAATTGTTTTGAAACATGTCCAAGAACAAATCAACATTAATATTGAGGTAAGATGTCCAGACTAAAAATAATATAATTAAAATAACCTCAAAATATAACTTCCTAAAATTAAATATTAGTGGTAGGGATACTTAGTTCATAGAGAGCAGCCACTTTTACTTTTGACAGCAGTACACTTCTTCAATGTAAGACATTTCTGCAATTTTTGTATTTTAGATTTACTGATTTAGCTTTTGTATAAGATTACAATGTTCTCTGTTTATTTAGATTTTAAATTATAAAAAAATTGGAGAAAGTTATCGGTTAAATTCATCGGAGAACATTTTTTAAAAAATTTACCTCATAAATTTTGTGCTTTCACAAAATCATGGTTTCATGCGAAGTCTAGCCCATATTCAGTCAAAACTCCAACTGATGATGGGCAAAACTTTGCCTGAAACCATGGTTTTGTGAAAAGCACGAAATTTATGAGATGAGTTTTCAAAAAATAATTTCTCTGATGAATTTAAATGATTATTACCTCATAATGTTTACTTCCCAACATTAATTTTAACATAACGTTATTGTTATTCAAACTTTAATTTTTGTCAAATCCCCATAACAAATTATATGGACTCCATTGGACCATAGATTATTTCTTGTGAACTATTGCACATGCACATAATTTGAATAACAAATGAAGAAATAAAGGGAACAAACCTTTGCTTATCTTTTCAGCAACATCTAATGGTAGCCTGCGATTTGTGAATAATGTGGGTACAGCATTCCATTTTAGTAGTTTTTTACCGTCTGCTCGATTTCGTTCAAACTGATCTTCAGCAAAGTGAATCTAAACAAATGTATAATATAATCATACTTAAACATAACAAACAGACTAACAAATAACTATGTCATAACTAAGCTGCAGATTTTGGTTATTTGTATATTTTTTCCCCTTAAACTTAATGATATGTAGACAGCTCTTCTCATTTTTTGAATCAGTATGCAGAAATTGTATTGTGCCTAATTGAACATATTTGTAATGATACTGCATGCTTATATTTCAAGAATACAAATTATGCGACACAAGAACCTCATAATGAAGCGAACAGGCTGAACAGGTCATCAAAAAAGACAGACAATCGGTATTATTGTATTTTTTTGGAAAAACAATACTTTACCTTTTCCAATACATTTTCTAAGTCCTAGAGAATAACAGAATATACTATGGAAAATGAAGGGAAATGTAATGTACAGTTGAGCCTTTCTTTTTTATTGAATGCTTAATTTCACATGTTTACTTTATAAAGTGTTTCTCAGGCAATCAAGAAAAAGTATTATAAGAAATTGAAGTACACTAACTGCTTCCTTCGTAACCTAACAAAATAAATTACATGCATAATATTTAATGAAATGTAAACTAATCTAATGTACACTAACTTGTACCATTTGTCACCTAACAAAATGAGTGAACATTAATTTCTTAAAATATAATTTTGAATGTTGATCATTCCAATTCCACAGATATCTCCTCCATCTAGCAGAAGTATCTTTAAGAGTTCATGCACGCATACAACGATTTTGTAGAACTTTGAAAAAATAATTTGACATAAATGTGGCAATTTACACATGGAGATAAATATTTAATAATTGTAAAAAAATGTTTTAAGTATTGTTGCAAAACATTTAAATTAGCATAAAATGTTGGTAAATAAGCAAAAAAAGTATGTAGAGAATGTGTATTACTTATGTCGAGGTATTCTAAACTTGAATCCAGTTTTTTAATAAATGTATTAACTTATTGGTAAGTACTTGTATCACATAATATTCTGTACTCATTTTATTTCATAACGAGAGAAAAAGGGCAAGTTAGTGTACACCAGCTTAGTTTACAGTTTATTGGATAATCTGGCTCCCCACTGAATATGTTGGCTATTCTGTTTGAACAATGACTAATGCACGATTTCCATTGCAAATATCGGATTTTAGGTTAAAATTGCAACTTCTCATTAAATTTTAAGACATTTTTTGAGAAAATAATTAACTTGTATATATTTTCCTCAGTTTATTTACATACTGCATCAATAATTTGTGCATATTGACTTTATTATTATTATTTATGTTGCTGGACTCTTGGCAAAGAATCCCTTATCTTAAAAATAACACACGAACATTAAAAAACACATGACGGAATCGTTCACTCAAGTGACTTAGTTCCTTTTTTTTTTTTATTCTATGAAATTGACTTTTAAATAAGTTAATATGTAGTATTCCAAATCAACATGAGTTGGATTTGTGAGTTTTGGCAATCTAATGGTCTATCCATCAACTGTCTTAATTTTATTCTAAATATATATAAATATATCTCTTACTTCGCAAAGAAATGGGTTATTTGGAAGACTCCTCCTACCAATATTCTGCACCCACAATATTCTTCTTTGTAAGTTTGACTTCCCTCTGGGTAAATGAAACATTCTAAAACCCTTTTCGGATCGATTTGAGCAAGATAAAACACAGCAACTCGGCATTGATAAGAAATTTAGGCCTATATAATGTTAATTACACAATTTACATACGTAGTGCAATTCAATGCTGGAATAAAAATGGCGGAGACTAATAGTTATTGTATACCCACTGCCACTATACTATTCGGTTCTCTACATAGAGAACATATAACAGGTGTGACCAATCCGCGGCCCTCGATCCCATCGCATGCGGCCCGCAATATTTGCTCTATCACATCGCATTCGGCCCGCAGTGATATTTGTAAGTTATAGTCTAATATAATTTATGAAACAAGTAATTCTATTTGGTATAATGCAGGAAGTCTTGGCGCAGAGCTTCGGGACTTGCGCTGGCTCGAGTCTCCTTGGCGGAATAAATTTTTCTCATGGTATTTCGGCCAGTAGGTGCCCCAGCTATAACGGCTGGGGGACTCGTCATGCTGACCACCACATGTCACCCCTACACTGGCTATATGATCATCTACCTCTGTGATTGACATCATGTGAATGTGAGGCCAGCAGTCGGCTGGTAGGCTAAGGGCCTTCTAGGCCTGTCACGCCATGGAAAAAAAAAACCTTGAAAGAGCAATACTTTTTCTGTTTGCAACACATGTGTTTGCGAAAGTTCATCCTACTCACCCTCTTACATCTGTTTTAATAAACATCCAGCCCACATTTTTATTTATGATCCTACCTATCGCGCATCGCTTTGAAGTCTCCGTGCATTGTTGACCATGTGGTTATATGCCAGATGTTTTATTATCGTTACATTATGTACACTTAGCGACAAAAAGAATGAGCCACTTCAAAAAGTAGAGTTCCTGTTATGGCCCACTTCGCATATTCGAAAAGCCATACCTGAGGTTCATGAGGTGACGCACTGTTAAATGTTTTAAATACGCTGTATTTGATTTTAATTTTCTTGAATAGTTGAATAACAGTGAAGGAGGCATGTTTCTAGATATTTAAGAGTGTTGGACAAATGCAATATTACTCAAATTGCGACATTTTAAATAAAGTTCAACTCTCATTCATAGTGTAAAAGTAAAGAATGAGACTAACATCAGACGTTCGAGTAGCGTAGATCGTTAAACTTCTTACAAGATGAAATGTATGTGAAAGCGAGGGTTCAAATCCTCCAACAACTTTTTTATTAATTTGTATTTTCGCAAAATACATCCTATAATATTTAATTCTTGCCACATAATCTACGTCCACTTTACATGATCTTAAGTAATATTCCTGCCTTCGAAAACTCAGTAACACTATTTAGCTACCGGTATAAATTTAATTGTGCTTGCAATACCATGTTTTAATAATAATGCTATAAATTTATGTAATAAAATATAATATAGCTTCATATATTTATGAGTTTATTTATTTATTACGTGTTAGGAAAAAGTTTTACCTTCAATTAAAATATTTAGTTTATATATGTCAAGTCCATCATAATAATAGCTCATAGATGATGGACAATAATAAAAAAATAATAATAATAATAATTATTATTATTAAATTATTATTATCCGTCATCTATAATAGTAATAGTAATAATAATAATAATAATAATAATAATAATAATAATAATAATTAATAATAATAATAATAATAATAATAATAATAATAATAATAATAATAATAATAATAATAATAATAATAATGAGATGTATCAGTTGAGGTGAAGAATGTAATTACCTGGGGATCAAAATTAACTCAAAATGTACACAAGAAAATGACATAAAATATAGAATTCAAAAAGGCAGATCGATAATAACGATGTTAAATGGAGTTTTGTGGGATAAGGACATAACAATAGATACCAAATTAGAAATTTATAAATCCATAATTCGAAGCATGCTAACATACGGTGCAGAAACTTGGCATCTGAATAAGAATTTGAGTTTAAAGCTTATGTCTACTGAAATGGGTTGTTTTAGACGCTCAACTAAAGATTCTAAATTGGAAAAAATCAGGAATACGATCATCACACAACAAACAAAAGTCCAAAATTCAATATTAGATTTTGTGAGATACAGAAAACTAGAATGGTATGGTCATATACGTAGGATGCCAGAGAAAATATTACCCAGACAAGCTTTGGAATGGATTCCACCTGGGAAAGGAAAGAGAGGTCGACCTAGATTTAAATGGATGGATGATGTAAGAAGAGGTATGAGGGAGCTAGGTCTGGAAGAATTGGGATGAGAAGATAGAGAAGAATGAACAAAGAAGATAAAAATTTAAAAAGCTTTGGGCATAGGAAGATGTTTTATTACACTGTAAACCTGTTCATAAATAAATAATAAATAAATAAATAATAATAATATTAATAATAAACATGGTAATATTTCCAAATAGTTAGTACGTTTTTTTCTTTAAGAATAGATATACAGAATAGAATAGAAAGCACCTTAACAATTAAAAAAAATTAACCTCAATGGGAATCAAACCTGCGACCTCTTGCATACGAATTAAGTCACTAAGCACTGAGCTATGCTTTCAATGCCTTGTTGCATTTAGAAAGAATACTCTTCAATGGAAGAAGGAAAACGTATTGTAGCTCTATTGTGCAATTTTTTTACTCGTATGAATCGCGCGTTAGAACTTGAAATATTCGAGATCAAGAGTCGGCCCATTCTTTTTGTCGCTAAGTGTAATAATAAAAATAGTAATACTTCCAAATAGTTAGTACGTTTTTTCTTTAAGAATGAATAGACATAATAAAATAAAAAGCATCTTGACAATTAAAATTTTAACCTCATCGGGAATTGAACCTGAGACCTTTTGCATACGAATCAAGCCACTAAGCACTGAGCTAAGCGTACGCTGGCTAATTGCGCTTGAAAGAATACTCTTCAATGGAAGAAGGGAAATGTATTGTAGCTCTAATGCACAATTAATTTATTCGCGTGAATTGCGCGTTGGAACTTAAAATATTCGAGACCAAGAGTCGGCCCATTCTTTTTGTCGCTAAGTGTACATTTCAAGTTGGTTTCCAGTTTGCAGTTGTTCGCTCACATTGTAGTGTCAGTTTAAGTGAAAGGTTTGAAGAATATAATTAATTTTGTGAGTTTTATAAGTGTTAATTATGGCTTCTAAGTGTATCTGCAAGAAAATAAAAGTTTCAGACAAAGGTAGATCATTTCAAATAAAGTGGACAAATCAGTACTTTCTTCTACTAAATTAAATAAGAAAGCAGTGTGTTTAATTTGCAGTGAAATAGTTTAGTGTTTAAGGATAAACATAAAGCGACATAACGACACAAACATGATGTGTCTTCATATGATAAATTTGAGGGTCAATTTCGTGAAGACAATTAAATTTTCGGGACAGCAGTTAATTTTCAACAATGTGTCACTTCAAACTGAATCTCTGGTAAAAGCGAATTATGCAGTAGCAGAAATTATTGCAAAAAAATCTAAACCATTTTCAGATGGCGAGTTTGTTAAAGAGTGCATTGAGAGTGTTGCTGATATATACCCTGACAAAAAAGCACAGTTTGCAAAATTAAGCTTGTTGCGACAGACTGTAGCTTGCTATAGTGATGAATTAGGGTCCAATATAGAGAGAACTTTAAAATACCGAGCCACAAATTTCCAGTTATATTCTCTGGCACTCTAAACATTTAATTTGGAATAAACAAATAAATAACACTTGCAAAACTATCTTCTCAATAATACACTCATTAAATCGTATAAGAAATTGTTTACCGTTTTCTCTAAGAAAAATGCTAGTAGAAACACTCGCAATGCCCCATTTTGATTATTGTGATACTCTTTTTACTGACCTAAATACTGTTCTTACCCAAAGACTTCAACGTGTTCACAATTCTTGCATACGTTTTATTTGTGGTATACGTAGATTTGATCACGTTACACCATCCCTGGAACAATTGTCATGGCTTCGTCTTCAAGATCGTAGAACCATCCATTCCCTATGCCTACTCTATAACATATTACACACATCTTTACCTTATTATTTATCACACCGCTTCACTAAACTCTCTGATACACATAACTTAGATACCCGATCCCTGAGCACAGTGTCCTCTATATCCCTCCTCATCATACTACCTATTATTCGAAATCTTTTACAGTTCTCTTGCTAGAACATGGAATTCACTTCCACCCTATGTCAGAGACTGCCAAACTTTACCATCTTTCAGAAATAAATTGAAAATAAAATCACTAACAGAAACAACTCACTAATACTACTTTTTAAGAATTAATAATGCGTTTTTGCATTATTTAATAAAAATAGACTTAGGATTTGTTAATATATTTACCTAATGCCTTGTATAAAAAGCGTAGATTAATTCATTGTAGTGTATTTTTTTTTCTCTTCTTTTTATGCATAGTAGATTCGAGCTGTTATTCCTTTTTTTATTCATTGTATCATTAATTTAATTTTAATTGTATTTAGTTTCATTCTATTATTAGACATTAATTTCATTATTATTCAATATGACAGATAATTAATTGCTCAATGACTATTATTGTAACTTTTTTTTGTATTCATATGTAACATGTTTGTCCTGTCTATTATGACTACTATTGTAATTTTTTTTGTATTCATGTGTAACATATGTTTGTCCTGTTTTATATGACTATTATTGTATTTTTTTTTGTATTCATATGTAACATATGCTTGTTCTGGTGAGTGGAAGAGAAGGCCACATGGCCTTAACTCCACCAGGCTAAATAAATCTATTCTATTCTATTCTATTCTATGATTCTAGCGATACTGCCAAATTAGCAATCTTCTTAAGGGGAGTTGATAAAGATTTTAATATTACTGAAGAATTAGCTGCTCTTGTCCCTCTTAAAGGCACCACTAAAGCCAATGATTTAATGGGGAGTGTCACCAAAACCTTGAATTGGCTTGGCTTGAAATATACAAGTTTATCTTGTGTAACAAAACTCCTGCATTTGCAGGAAAACGAGAAGGGTTAGTTAAATTACTGCAAGCAGAGGCAGCTAAAGTAGGAAATATTTCTGTAATGCAATATCACTGCTTAATACACCAAGAAAACCTTTGTGCTAAATCCCTAAATTTAGATAGTGTTTTGAAAGTTGTTGTAAAAATAGTGAATTTCATTCGTTCACATGGTTTGCGATGTAAAGAATTTCAAAATTTCTTACAAAACCTCGATTCAGAATCAGAAGATATTGTTTATTATATTGAAATAAGATGGTTGAGCCATGGCAAAATGTTGAAGTGAGTGTTTTATCTCAAAAACGAAATATAAACATTTATGGAAAGGAGAAGGGCAAACCTAGTGTTGAATTTAAAAACGCAGAATGGATACGTGATTTTGCCTTTCTGGTAGATATAACACAACTGAACGAACTTAATTCACGTCTCCAAGATAAAAACCAATTGATCACTATTATGCTTGATCACATGAAAACCTTTGAAACACAATTGCAACTTTGGGAACCACAAAATAAAAAACAACTTTGTGCATTTCCCAGTCCTACAAAAGTGTAATAATTAATATTCTCAAAAGTATGCAGAAATTACAATTCCCTAGTAAAGCTGCAAAGCATAGCATGAAAATGCTGTGATTGCAGTGAAAGACCTGCCCTCGGGCAGAATTACTGTGGATGCAATTATATCAGAATTAAAAAACAGATTCTGTGTTCGATTTGAAGACTTTAAGGAGAATGTTATAAGTTTCCAATCTGTCTTCTTCCCCTTTCTCCATTGATTTTCAATGTGCATCAGATCTAAAGAATAAGTTTAACATTGTCCCCTTACTACAATTTTATCGCGACTACTTTCCCAGAGAAAAATATCCAGGTGACATGAACTTCATTTCGCATCACTTTTTGGTAGCACATACATATGCAAACAAGTGTTCTCCAGGATGAAATATGTGAAGTGCGCAATGAGAACATGAATCACCGACAGTCATCTGGAGAGTTCGCTTCGAGTTGCTACAACATCAATCAAACCAGATATTGGATGCCTTGTTCGTGAAAAGCAGTGCCAGGTGTCTCATTGACAGGTAAAAATTTATTATTTTAATATAATAATTTTATTTAAATTTTAAACTAAAATTTATGTTATAGAATCAAGGGTTAATAGTACTTTGTTTATATTGTTCAATTTAACTTTTATAAGATTCATGTTGTGTTCCGTTGAGGTATTATTCAAAATTAAAATATAAAATTATGGAATATTCACCTGAAAGGTCCGTCACCTCAATTTAATTAATTATTTAACTGTAGCGCTTTCGGGACTTGTCCCATCATCGGCAAGATTCAAAACTGGTGTTTCACTGAAGATCTGGTAGAGGGGGTTACATGTATTGGGTTCGTTTTTGTTTATTAGATTGACGAGATGGAAATCATGAAAGCAGCTCACAACAACGTCAATCTGATAAACGAAAATGAACCCAATACATGTAACCCTCTCTACCAGATCTTCAGTGAAACACCAGTTTTGAATCCTGCCGATGATGGGACAAGTCCCGAAAGCGCTACAGTTAAATAATTAATTAAGTTGAGGAGACGGACCTTTCAGGTGAATATTCCATAATTTTATATTTTAATTGTTCAATTAGATTTTAGAATTGCATTATACAGGATATATATATAATTTTAAAAATAACTTAACTAATGAATAATTAATAGTTTAATAAAAATAACATATCAATATATTAACTATTTTATATTTAAATTAATTGGTTTATCTTAGATCTTAATTAATATGGTAAAAAATCTTATAATGTGGCCTGCAAGCCAATTCACCTTAACGACAGTGGCCCTTTTCCAAAAAAAAAGGTTGGACATGCCAGCTATATACCTTCCCTCTTATTGAAAGTAACGTTGCTAACGTAAGTTTCCATCTGCGTTAATCCACCTAAGGCGAGGTTATACTTTATAATCTCTCTGAGGGGCAAAATACAAAGAAAAATCTTGTTATTTTATGATTTATTTTTAGATATAGCATTTAGCCTTGGTTTTAGAAGAGGCTATTAATCCGGCCCAGCATGTACAGGGGGCATAAGCCGTAACTGTATACAGCTGGGTAATTCTTGACAGGCGCGTTCTCGTTGCAGGGGTGAACACTAAGAATCTTAGTGGCTAAGTTCTGTCAAGGACCCAATCTCTCGGAGTATAATGAGGGCCCGTTCCCAGGGATACAGGTGAAGACCTCAACGGTTGGATTGGCAAAAAGAATAAGCTTCAATAAAGGTGAGACAAACAGAAGAGGCAGCCCTCTACCTGGGGTTTGTACAGATGGAAGCATGTTCAAATACTTTGAGGTGGCAGCCCCACCATTGGACTTACTCAGCAGCAGGCCGGTTACCTGCCACGAGGAAATATAAAAAAAACTCGAACTCCCCAAAGCAATATTCGGACAGATCATTATAAACCTCTAGGCCGAAGAAATGTAGGAAGACCAAAACGTCGTTGGAAAGATGACCTGCACCTGCACCTGCAGCATATAGTGCACTGGGGAGCGGAATGGACCAACAGGCCCATACCTTGAAGATGATGATGATTTTTAGATATTCTTCCACGAAAATCCCAATGTGTATTTTAGCCCATATTGCTACGTATAACCCAATTTAGGCGAATTTTAACTCTTGAGTATACAAATGCAGAGTGGCAGCTAGTGAATTATGATGCAATGCATTTATATGCATTATAATAATTAAGACATCTAGAAATCAGATTCAAGTGTGCTTTTACGTCAATGCACTTGATTGGAAACTTAATGGTTCATAGGGTTACACAAAGAAGAAGTAATTGAGTATCTTATCAATAATGTAACAATGCATATATATTTATTTTATAAAATAAAATAAAATTTGGATTTATCAGAGAAAATTGTGAAATTCAACAAATCAATGGGAATCATTAATAGTGTTTTAAAACCTTCATTAGTGCAAAAATCAACTCGTACTCATCTTTATCAAATAATGGCTCTACCAGTCCTATGTTATGGGAGTAGTGTGGACTATGACGAGAGATGAAAGACTAACAGCTTGTAAGATGAGATTTATGCGCCGAACAGCTGGCTACACCAAATGGGATCGAAAGAAAAATGTAGAAATCCTTCAAGAACTTAATGTGTCACCAATGCTGGACTACATCTCCTGATATCAGCTAAACTGGAAGGAACATGTCTCAAGAATGGCTAGATCCAGGATCCCCAAGGCAATAATGAACTACTGTCCAAATGGGAAACGGTCACTTGGTCGACCTATGAAAAGATGGCACGAAAACCGCTTTTTCAGGCCATAACAGTTCTTCTAGGACTAATACCTGGCAGGATGATGATGATGATAAAATAAAATAAGTTAAAATATACCTTCTTAGGTAAGATCCGTCGACCTCAAATTATAAAATATGTATTCTTTATGTCTGTAGGCCTTTCAGAACATCCATTCTATCTTCAGCAGGTCTTTATTCGCTACATTATCTGATATGATGGTTGATTCTGCTGGTCCTAATGTGGTGTTGTCAAAACTTATTTTATTTTATGACTATCCACCTCAACGGTTTTAACAATGAATTTTATTGGTATTTATTTTATTCAGTGCCACCACATTGTCATTTCGACATTCTGGTATTCTCTCCTGGCATGGTGTTATTGTAACCCACTTCTGAGGTTGGGGCTTCTGGAAGGCAGAGTTGTGCTGCCCCATTGTTACATGATACTGGTAGGTGATAATGATGGTAAAGATGTGCCAAAAGAGGCCTTAATCCTAAACTTAATGAATCTGTTAATGATGACTATTTAACTCATGCCCTAAATGGGAGTCAATGACCAAACACATTTCAATGATTTTTCATTTACAACCAATCACAGTCGTGTTTTGCCTAAAATTTACCAACTAAAGTTTATCATAATAAAGAAAGCACCTCCTTTTTTAACAGTTTGAATAGGTCATAGCATTATTTTGCAGTGACTGACTCTAAGAAATACGGCTACCAGATTGTATATATAGTGCATGAATGTCAGCAGAAAGCGCTGCGATAGATAATATAAAAACATTTGTAACAATTGATTATACCACAAAAAAACACTGTTTGCACTTTCTTAAACAAATTATTTTTCCAGGAAATGACGTTGCAGAAGAATATAATTGACATATTTACATCATAGGACATCTGAAACCTCTAACTTTGGTTATAAATTTCTCCACTAGGGTGCATTCTTACAATATTGCGATCCTTTGGCAATAAATAATATTATGATCTGGTTGAAGTGATGAACAAAGGAAGGAAATGAAGCGTACCAATCGTTTCTCATTTGTTTTCAAACATCGCCGTTTACATTAAATATATAAATATTTTAAAATAACTATATTTAATTAATGATTTGTGAGTAAACAGCTTAATTTTATTTGTTAAATAGTCCAAACAAATGCCACTCTTGATTTCCAAATTCTCTAGATAAATTCACTCCTCACTTCATGAGCCGTGAATTTATTGATAATTTGGAAATCACTCGTGGCATTACTTATGATAATGATGGCCAGGTGATGTTCGGAGACCTTTAGGGCCATAAAGTTTCTTGACTTTTGTCTTACAAGTGAGGAAAAACCCCGAAAAAAACCATCACCCAGGAAACTTGTCCCGACCAGGATCAAACCCAGGCCCGCTGCGTGACAAGACAGCATGCTACCTCGAGACCACAATGGTGGACTAATGCAGAAATATATAATTAATGATATAAGTGAAAGCATAGAAAAATAAAACTACTATTTACTGTTAATTAAATTTCAATAAAATTACTCTGTTTGAAATAAGATGTTGAGAAAACTCTACAGTCTACAAAAAAAAGAGGTCCCTCAATTCCTTCAGTTAAAAATCCCCTATGTCACAGGATAAATTTATCAATTATTTTTCTACAGACTCGCAGTCATCTTGTGTTTTTACATCAGCCTAGTTTTATTTGTTTCATTAACACATACATAAAAGCTCCTTATTCACGGTTCCCTTATTCGCTGGTTAAAATAATTGCAACACAGTTCCTGTATTCGCGGCTAAAGATTTCTTTATTTGCGGAATCAGTCGGTATATTAGAAGGATTAGAATCCTTTATTAAAGCATCGACAACTTTTTTTACAAAGAGCGATTCAAACCAAATGGACAAATTAATATCAAAGTAAAACAAACCTTATTGTTACTAAGCCTAAAGTTTGTTATTAAAAGCCACTAGTATGAGATGTCCGTTGATAAATGTCGCTCTCGCCACAATTGGTGTTTTATTGTTTCAACTTGTCATTTGTTGCAATAATTTTTATTGAATAACATGTATTTCTTCTGTTATGTTGCCAATTTATAAAGTCGAGTAAAAGGAAAGAAATTTAGTTCTGGAGTGGAATAAAGTAGTGTTGCTGCTTAAGGGGGGGGGGTGATGAGTGAAACATTTACCATTTGAGAACAAAATTGGCATTTTTTGTACTAAAAATAACCTGTACTCTAATGTATATGTTGGCAAAGTTTCAGAGGCCTATGATACTTCTAAGTGCTCTAAAGTGCTGATTAGGCCTTCATGTTACATTTTGTATTTAACCTGCATACAAATCTTGTTTTTCCACACTTTTATTTTCACTGCATTTTTGTACATTCAAAATTGAATGGAATTCACAAATTTTATCCTAGAAGGTTCAAATTTTTACTGCATGTCCTAAAAACAATGAGTAATAAAGTAGTGCATGGGTTTCATGATTGAAGTAGTATTTTAAGAAATAAAAAATAAAATGCATGCAATTTTTATTGTAATTCCACGCATGAAGTACAACATTTTTTTTTTTCTCCCTTTGTATTCAGATTATAAGAATTCTAAAGCATGATGTTTTATAAATATTTGAAGGATCTTGTAAAAAAAATCAGACATGTTACTAAAAAATTGTGGAACCCATTTAATTATGATGTATGCAAATTTTTTAAAATATAATATTTAATAACTCATAAAATAAATGTCTCACAAGAATGAAACTTAAACACATCATTATGTATCATGCATTGAATGTTTGTACAAAAAAAAATCAAGTCTCTAGCTCAAAAAATGTAGAAAATAGAAATTTCACCCATCAATCACCCCCCTTAAAGTAAAAATAGAAATGCTTGACTGTTTGCGCATTAGCGAGTCGTTTGCATCTATATCACGCTGTTTTAATGTTAATGAATCAACTGTATGATTCATCAAAAAATCCGAAGACAAAATAAGGAATTCCATCGCTGAATTTAAGCTGAATATCAATCTGAATTGAAAGACCTTTTAAAAGCAGCAAAACAGGAAAATATTACTAAGTTCTTTAAGCCCTTGCTTAGACCTGACAATAATAATCTCTCATTAATTAATTTTATTTTGATAATTTTTATTGTATTTTGTAACCTTGGAACATATCCCCTATTTAACCATACAAATTACCATTCCATATTCGCGGTTTCTGTATTCACGGCATATTTATGCAACATATCCCCTGCGATTAAGAAGCTTTTACTGAATTTAAAATAATAAAATTACTGCTATATTGAATGGTTATGACAGAAACTACTATTAAATATCTCTAAATTTGTTTCTCATTTGGTTCATTTGTATATAAAAATTATAATATAAATTTATAAAATGATATACCTTTAATTCAGTTTCCTTAATTGTTAAAATATTAAAACATTGTAGGCCTTTTGGGACCAGTCCGCTCCTCAGCAGAAGGTTGTACGCTACTCTCCACATACTGACTGGTTACTGATGACGTGCATACTGGGTCTGATTAACCCATTCGCTTCAGGGTTTAATGCTCAATGCATTTCCTCGGAAACAGGATTTAAGTTACCGTAAATTGTTTATTTTCAGACATTCAAAACAAGCAAAAGATAATGGTACTTCAGATCACAATAAGGGTGAAGGCCAAAACTCATTCCTGTTATATTCATAAATGTTAACAAAAGATTCCTCTGTCAACAGATGCACAAAATATTGAAAAAAAATATAAAACAGCAGACTTAAGAAAGTGTGCCTCGTCTTCTGAGTTGAAGGGCATTTAACTGCCGGCGAGTCTACCTCGTCTTTTGAGGCAAATGGGTTAAAACAGTTCTGGATGGACTGTGAGATTACTAGTCCTGAAACCTTGATTATTTTATGATGATGTATAATTTGCCACCTAACTGTAACTATGTTTAGCTTAAATACAAAATTGATAGGAATTATCACTAAAAAGAGGTATTTTATCAACCTGATTTTTTGGCTGAAAAAGATGAAAATTTCCTTTGAAACATATCCGAGGAGAGACAGCAAATTGTAAGGTAATTTCAATAAAAATTATAATGGAAAGTAACACTAAAAATTAATGGCATTTTGTGGAAATGAACATATAAGATCAAAAATCATAATAGACAACAAACCTCTTGAACAAGTAACAAATTTTAATTATTTGGTTTGTAATTTTACTATAAACACAAACACGGAAAGAGACATAAATATCAAACTGTTGAAATTTCAAATGATATGTGGAACAATACATAAAACATTAAAGAACAAAACAAGAAGAGATACTAGATTGAAGTTTTATAAAACATTGGTAGTTTCTGCATTACTTTATGGGAGTGAAAATTATAAAGTAGAATACAAAGCGTAGAAATGAACTTCCTTAGAAGAACAAAAGGCTGCACAAGATTTAATCGGACAAAGAATGAAGATATAACAACAGAGTTAAATATATATCCATTGAATGATAAAATCAAAGAATATAGAGAGAAATAGTTTAGACATGTAGAAAGAGTGAATGTAACAAGATTACCAAAAGCAGCATTCAACTACAAGCCAAGAGGTTCAAGGAATGAGGAAAGGCCAGTGAAAAGATAGACAGAACAACTGTGAGGCAAAACAGGCAATTTTTGCCTAGCCCATGAAGTGAAGAAGAAGAAGAAGAAGAAGAAGAAGAAAGTAACACTAGAGGAATTTTACAATTTATATAAATTATATAAATGTGGAAAGCAACAGGAAGCTACCACATCTATAATTCCCTAGTAAGGCTGCAAAGCATAACATGAGAATGCTATGATTGCAGCTAAAGACCTGCCCTCGGGCAGAATTACTATGGATGGATGGATATAAATTAATCAGAAAATATTTTTACATATCAGCTCATAAAATTCCATGATTTTCACAGGACCGGCTGAAGTCATCCCTTCAATCCTCAGCCAAAACTCCAAATTGGAGTTCTGTGAAAATCACTGAGTTTTATGAGACGAGATGTAAAAATATTTTCCTATTCAATTATACAAATTGTAAATAACCAATTGTATCATTGAATGTTGGGACTTGGTCTTAGTTGGATAAGGACAGAGTTTTAGGACTTAAAAAAAAGTTAGTTTTTATTTATTTTAAACTTGAATATATATTTATATAATTATTTATATCACAATTGACTAATTTTATTTACAGTCTTTGAGTCCTTTTTTCATATGTGTGTTAATCCTGAAGAGGAAAAAACAACAGTCACATATATACATATACATTATTTACAGAGAAGACTGCTGAAGTTGAAAGAAGATGAGTGTGTGAGAGGTAGCTCATTAAGTGAAGGTTCACTTAAAATCAAAATGGTGAATTAAAGGATTGTGCAATTATTTTTTTATGCCCAATTCTTAGCCTGTTTTTAAAAATGCATTTGTGCAATTTTGCCATGCAGATCTCCATGATACAGATGTTTATTCTGGTAGAGATGCAAAAATTAGAGTGCATCATGATATTTCTCTTCTTGATGAGAAATATGTGACTCTCACGTTGTAATATGTAGGGAATCTACTTAAAGATGGAAGCTGGTCCCTTTAATGGGTGGTTACTGCATGTATATCAGGCAAGATACATTGTATTTTTGACGCTAAGAATTTGTGGCCTGCACAAAGCCCAGTTCTGATATCATATACCAGTTCTGATATCATATACCAGTTCTGATATCATATACCAGTTCTGATATCTGTCCTTTGAGAGTAGATGAACTAAAATAAACTCTGAATGCTAAAAATTGTGAAAGCATTTGATAATTTAAAACAAGAAGATGTAAAATGGCATATTGCAGCAAATGAACACTTTTCAGTAACAAATGTGAACTCGGTAAGTTCAAAGATTGAAACTTATTAATAGTGAGTGGAGAACATATTTTTAACGACTCACCTCATATAATTTCAAATTTCTTTGATCCCGGCGGTTTCAGTCAATATCTTGTCCCTCTTCAGTCATGGCTTCCACTGGACAAGATATTGTCTGAAACCGCCGGTATCAAAGAAAATTGAAATTATATGAGGTGAGTAATTAAAAATATGTTCTCCACTCACTGTTAATGATATAACCTCATAATGTTTACTTCCCAATATTAATTTAAATTGAAACTTATATTGTAGGTATTGTAACATTGCTAGAAATACACATGTATGCCCCACAGTAACTGACTCCAAACTTCTGAGAATCCTTAACTTATGATTTAACTCCATTCTTGTACTATACCAACACAATTTATCCCTTCATCTACTTTCAGGGCACAAGCCACCACTGTGCTTAATCCATACATCTCCTGTGTTCATACTTCAAGTTCTCTACTGTTCACTCTCTTCTCTGATAGGCTGCATAATTTAATTAAGTAGTATACAGCTGCTGATATTTCTATGAAGCACTGAATTAAAGTGAATCATTCACTGACGTAAACAGGATCGCCAATTTTTATGATGCCAGCAGTATCGAGGCCTACGTAGAGTCCCATAACTGGAGGTTCGCTTTCCAACTCCTTAGATTTGGCTTCTTGAATTTGTTGGAAGTCTTCTTGGAAGCTGTAAAAAAATATTTATATTTAAGAAGGTTCTAATTTACATTTATTTCTGTGAACCATTTATTTGTAGGCAGTAAGTATTTTATTGTTGTCTGAATAGGGGATAACTTAAAGGGATTTTTGTTGACTCAGTATCTTAACTGATAACTTTCCTAGAAATAAAATTAGTTGTAATATGGAGCCAGTCATTGTATTATCTTTCTTAATGATCTATTAAGTGAACATCTCTGGTTTGTTTTTTACATATCTTCATTTAACCCTGAATTAAATGCATGATGAATAGATGTACCTCTAAAATCTAAGACTGCTAAAGTGTCTGTTTTCACTACGTGGAAATACAGGGAGTTCATTAACCTAATTTCTCTTTTCATTACCCAGTTTTCCTCTTTCTCAGTTACTGGTACTTAGTTGTCCTCGACAATCTAAGCGGACTCTATTCTAGGCGTTAGGTTTAAAAAAAAAAGTGTCTATGAAATTAAATTAATGTTTTTATTACCTCACCTCATATCCTTTTTCTTCTAGACTGCAGTTTCGGAGCTTATCTCCATCATCAGTAGCCTCTCGTCGACAGGTGTTACATTGTTTTTTGGCGGTTGACCAACATAACACCAGTCGACGAGAGGCTACTGTTGATGGAGATAAGCTCTGCAACCCCAATCTAGAAGAAAAAGGATATGAGGTGAGTTAATTTAATTCTTAAATTAAACCTCATAGTGTTTTTTCCCTGTGAAAGTTAAATGTCTATGAAATACTTAGCTAGGAATATTGAATGATGAATTCTGTAATATCGGTCAGATTTGCTTTGATAGGTTTGAATTTCTAATTAACCCTTTAAACTGCATCCCCTATACAATGAACATGATTCAATTTTTTATTGATAATTTGATTAAACAAGATTTTACATTTGCATATTTTTCTTAAAAACATTCAATTTATGCATTGATCACTAAAATGTTTGAATTCTATTTAAGTGTGCATGAACTTTGTGAACTCAAAATCCTAAGAATTTTGAAAAAAAGTTTATAAATATTAAAAAAAAAGTTCTGAAGAATCGTTTTATGATGTAAAGTAGAAACAAGATACAAAGGAACATGTTTTGCTGCTTCAATAAAGAATTTTACATGAAAAGTTAAGACTTTTCTTTAATGAATAAAAAATCAGGTCTGAAAGGAACAATGAAATATGAGAGAGGTAGAGAAAATTTGAATAAAATAATTGTCTGTCTCGAAGAAAATATTTTTATTTAATCTCAATAGGTGGCCCAGAAAGACAGTTATGAACTAGATACCTACCTAAATAACATAACTTTTTTATTTAATATGTTTGTTAAATATTATTCACTGAGAGTAGTTAATAATAATTACAACAGGAACTGATTGTTATATCAGTCAAAAAATTAATTTATTAAATTAAATAAAAGTTCATCATTTCCTGCCGTTTACGTTGAAATACAGTCATTAATAACACTTCTATCAAAGGTCAACACTGTTTGTATTAGTCTGCTCTTATCATTAATTGAAATTTATATTTCATGTTTTATGTGTAGTTTCCTTTTTTGAGAACTTTCAATACAAATAAAACATTTGTTTCTATTGTTAACCTATGGGCTTTCTAAAATTTGTAAATATGTATATATTCTTTTAATATTTGGACTATAATGTTTCTTGTTTTGTTTTATTCATGGAATATCATGTAATTTTTTAGTATTTTTATAAAAGTGTCGAATAGGCCTAATGGCATCCGAAAATCAATTCCTTAAATTTTAATGTTACAAAAAAATCTCACACAAGGAGATTGAAACGTCAATTTAATAAACTAATTTTTTGACTGAGATAACGATTAGGCCTAGTTCTTGTTGTAGTTATTATTAACAATGACTTTTATCTCTTTTGTTTTAAATTTTGTTTAAATTAAATGTTTTCAGTGCATTTTGAATCATAACCAGCCATAATTTTGAAATTAAGTATACATCCCCTTAATTCAATTCATAAGTTTCCTATTTGTGTATATAAAGCAGAACATCCTCAATTTTCTATTTTATTTCAAGAGGACTTTTCTGAATTATCTTAATTTCTTGTGGATAAATATACTAGACTCTGACACATTTAGAGTATGAGCCTCCACCAAAGACAAAGACAAAACAAGGGCAAAACAATATCAATGACCAATAGAACCATGAACCAGTGGACCTCAATTCTTAAAGAGAGCATGCCATCAATCATATGACGCTGGTCATTTTGTCCATTTTACTGCTGTCCCGCCATAAAAATTGAGAATTATGTAAAGCATGCCATGCCTTGCCATACACCCGTAGATTTGTTACATGCCTTAGTTTTGTACAGTCATGGACATTTGTATTTTTGTTGTTATAATTGCACCTTCCACAAGGCACTGTGTTTACTTTCCTAAAAGAGCTTCAAAAGTGAAAATGTGCAGCAGGAAGAAAATTGTTTTGAACCTGTATCAGCATGTTTGAGTTACTTGTGAATGTGAAAATGGAATTTCAGAAAGAAAATTAGATGAAATATTTAAATGCGGTAAAAAAAAACAGATTAATACTGTCCTGAAATTGTAGGATTAAATTATTACAGCTTGGAGAATGAAATTGTGAAAGAGAAATGTGCAATTAAAAAGCAAATGTTTATGGAGGAATATTTTGCTATAAATTAAGATACATAAAACAACTGAATGACTGTAATTGTTGAGTGGTATAGGCCCTACTGCTATACAGTAAGTTAAATGACAATTAGAATGTATAAACAATTTGTTTTTATTAATTAAATAAAAATAAAACGTAGTTTTATTTGATTTTCATATTTATTATATAATTCAGTGACAGCTGTTTCGGTACACTGTACCTTCTTCAGACATGTTAACAAATTATGAATTGTGTTCCAACTGTAATTTGTTAACATGTCTGAAGAAGGTACAGTGTACCGAAACAGCTGTCACTGAATTATATAATAAATATGAAAATCAAATAAAACTACGTTTTATTTTTATTTAATTAATAAATATGGATTTTCATCAAGTAAACACCAACTCAATTGATTAATTTGTTTGTAGATTACCACATTTCAGTATCTATGTTTTCCCTTTTAAAAGACCACCCTCGCAAAAAACACCAATTTTAGTCTCTTAGTAGAGGTTTTACTGTATCTATTTTTGTAAGATTTATTTGTATCATTTTTTTAAAGACAAACATTTTTGCCTGAACTGGGAATTGAACCCAAGACCTCTGGCTTTATACACCACCACACTGACCATTATGCTCTCCAAGCAAAATCCAAACATAATTTTTTGTCTCTCCTTGGGTTCAATTTCCTGTTTAGGCAAAACATTTTCTAATCAATTGAGTTGGTGTTTACTTGATGAAAATCCATATTTATTAATTAAATAAAAATAAAACATATTTTTATTTGATTTTCATATGTATTATATAATTCAGTGACAGCTGTTTCGGTACACTGTACCTTCTTCAGACATGTTAACAAATTATGAATTGTGTTCCAACTGATCTAAGCAACAATACAACAATATTTATTTAAATTTTTAATCCCCTTTGTTAAATTAAAAAATTTAAATAAATATTGTTATATTGTTGCTGAGATCAGTTGGAACACAATTCATAATTTGTTAACATGTCTGAAGAAGATACAGTGTATCAAAACAGCTGTCACTGAATTATATAATAAATATGAAAATCAAATAAAACTACGTTTTATTCTTATTTAATTAATAAAACATTTTCTCATCAAAAATGGTTTATTATTGAATCTGAGTGCATAAACATTCAAATAATATAACAATAGATTTACAGCTATAAGAGATGCATTAATAATCCCAACATAAAGTGTTTTGCATTAAAAGCAAGACAATTGCATTGTGAATGAAGGTTCACACTATGGGGAAACGAGGTTAAATAAGAGAGAGAGAGAGAGAGGGGGATAAATTTGTGTTTGAATTAGAAAGTGTGAATAGCATAATGTAAGTGAGTTGGTGTGTAAAGCCAGAGTCTTGGGTTCAATTCCCATTTCAGACAAAACAATTCTCTTTAAAGAAGGATGTATCATTCAGTATGAGTGTATAAATTTACAAATAACATAAGTAATTTGAATATTTTCTTCTTATCTATGATTAGGCAGATCTTCCTAATATCAAAGTATTTACCAATCAAAATTTTAACACTGTTTTTACTTTCTTTTTTATGAGGTCTCTTCTCTAGTTATTCCCAAACAAATGGAAACTGAATAAATGTAAAATTAAATAATTAATAAGTAAAAGTATGATGTTTTTATTATTGATTTAACATTTCTCACTGAAAGATAAATTATATTTGAAGAGAAAAATTTTTGCCTAGACCGAGACTCGAACCCGGGACCTTTGGCTTGCTGGGCCAAACGCTCTACCAACTGAGCTACCGAGGCGAGTTACGATCTAGATGCAAATTTTTCTCTTATATACGTTGTAATTCCCACTCGCAAAATGCTTTTGAAACCATTGCTTCTATCTTTGCAAATGATGGCTTCTTAGTTAAGAAGACATTTATTGGGAATTTAACATTACTTTATAAAGCTAGTAAGGCTTCTAGCCTTAAATTCCCAATAAATGTCTTCTTAACTAAGAAGCTGTCATTTGCAAAGATAGAAGCAATGGTTTCAAGAGCATTTGGCGAGAGGGAATTACAACGTATATAAGAGAAAAATTTGCATCTAGATCGTAACTCGCCTTCGGTAGCTCAGTTGGTAGAGCGTTTGGCCCAGCAAGCCAAAGGTCCCGGGTTCGAGTCTCGGTCTAGGCGAACATTTTTCTCTTCAAATGTAAGTAAAAGTATATCCAGAGAATACCTGTGGTCAATGAGTAACTTAATAATGGGTCGAGGTTTGGTTTGCTTTTGATCAATTGTCAATTCCAATGAACAAGTGCCTCTGGTTCCGATATTTATGGGTTCAGACCTGGATGGGATAGATACATTTTCTTTAAGAGTGTAAAAATCCTGAGCATGAAGTAAAGCTGTGGGCTCCGCATTGTAGATTTATGGCATGTAAACGATTATCAAGCTTGAAATAAGACTCCTGTGAGTAAAATTTGTTGGCCCTTACATGTCCAAATTTTGTGATCCTAATGACCTGAGAAGTTAAAGAGCACCATTAAATAAAAATTCTAACATTCAACCAATTAAAGTTTTTGTGAGAATGGAAAACATCTTACCTCAAATTAATGTTGGTTCAGTTTGAATATGTTTCGATGTAATCCTCTATATCATCGTCAGCTTGCCCAGACTGTTGAGTTTTATGTTGTGGACCCTGGATGTTGATATCAGCTCCCTCCTCCGGCCTCCAAACTAGGTCACGTTTAGCAGGAATTTCAAAGTTCATGAATCTATTTTTATTATTAATTTCATACATCTCAATGATGGATAAATCATATTTGAAGAGAAAAATTATACGCTCACACCGGGACTTGAACCTGGGACCCTTGGTTCTCTAGACCAAGTGCTCTACCATCTGAGCTACCTGAGCAAGTACCGATCTAAACGCAAATCTTTCTCTATATACGTTGTAATTCCCGCCCACCAAATGCTACAAGGGTCCCAGGTTGAAGTCCCGGTCTGAGCATATAATTTTTCTCTTCAAATATGATTTATCCATCATTGAGATGTATGAAATTAATAATAAAAACATCGAAAAAAGCCGTACTGCCATTTATAATGTAATGTATAATTCCCAAATATGTCTTCATAATATAGGAGCCGCCATTTGCAAAGATAGAAGCAAAGGCTTCATAGCATTTGGTGGGTGGGAATTACTACGTATATAGAGAAAGATTTGCGTTTAGATCGGTACTTGCTCAGGTAGCTCAGATGGTAGAGCACTTGGTTTAGAGAACCAAGGGTCCCGGGTTCAAATCCCGGTCTGAGCATATAATTTTTCTCTTCAAATATAATCTATTTTTTGTTCTTTTGAATGTAGATTTTTTCCAAAATGGTGAGTTATTTTGTATTTTCTAATTGTTTTAATAATCTAGTGTTCAAATTTATATTGTGTTTTTCAGACCAATTATTAAAATGATTAGAAAATACAAAAGAACTCACCATTTGGGAAAAAAGTCTACATTCAGAAGAATTAAAAATAGAGTCATGAATTTTGAAATTCCTGCTGAACGTGATCTAGTTTGGAGGTTCTTCGGCCAGCCAGAGGAGGGAGCTGATATCGGCATCCAGGGTTCACAACATAAAACGCAACAGTCTGGGCAAGCTGACGATGATATAGAGGATTATATCGAAACATGTTCAATCTGAACCAACATTAATTTGAGATAAGATGTTTTCCATTCTCACAAAAACTTGATTAAAAGAACCTAAAAATATTACTTTAAAAAATAAACCACTCAACCAGTTGCCTAGTTGAAACTTTTGCTGTTTTTCTTTTATTGCATTAAATTTATGGTCATGTTGATATGCTAGGTTGATTATTATGTTTATATAACAACTTGAAGTTACCTCTTCAACTAGAAAATAAATTGAGTGTTCTGAAAGTTTGATATAAAATATAAATGTCCATGAGTGTACATTTTTGAGAATTCTGTTATACTCACTTTTTCATAGTGTGCTGAGGTTCCATTTGTGGTTCTTGAATTCCTGTTTCTGGGTCCATAGTGGTCACAGTGCATCTAGAAATGATGTTTAGGTAGACTGTATTTTTTAATAACAATTTTGACGGATTCCGGTGCCTCTTTCTCGGTTTTTTTATGTGTTTATTTATAATTGGTTCAGCTGGTGATTATTATTAATACGAGTATATGGTTACTTTTTTAATTACTAGGCATTTTAAGCTCTGTCTCTGATTTGTTCTAGATTTAAATGTAAATATGTGACATCTGTAGTGATTGTTATCTCTGAATAGAAACAAAGAATGAATGCAGAAGATAACATAATTATTATTATTAGACTCTGTGAATAAATTAAATTTTTTATAATCAAATTTTGTTATATTTTGTGTTAAACTGGTATTCATGAGGACTCGTGTGGATCCCTTTCCAGACTATTAAAAAACGCAGTATCTCTAAAGATATATTTGAAGAGAAAAATATATGCTCAGACTGAGGTTGTACCCAGGACCTTTGGCTTTCTATACCAATGCTCTACCAACTGAACTACCTTGCTGAGGCTTTCAATGCCAATGCTCTACCAACAAGCTACCTGAGCAAGGTAGTTCAGTTGGTAGAGCATTGGTATAGAAAACCAAAGGTCCTGGGTTCAAACTGCAGTCTGAGTGTATATTTTTCTCTTCAAATATAATTTATCCTTCAGTGACAAGTATTAAGTTAATAATAATGCTGGTCAGACTCTTTGACCATTACAACATACTGACTTTTATTGTAGTGATATACCATTTAGAATCAAAGAATCAATCCAGCCATCCATAGTAATTCTGCCTGAGGGCAGGTCTTTCACTGCAATCATAGCGTTTTTCATGCTATGCTTTGCAGCTTTACTAGGGTGTGGTAGCTTCCCGTTGCTTTCCACAAATCAAAGAATGTTAATTCATTAATTATTTTTGAAGCTACACAGCATATATCAGGTAATTGGCAATAAACTAGCAAAGAGAGAGCCTAAACCCATGCCAATCTGCAGCACAAAACAAATCTAACAAGAAGGAAGATCAATCAAGTGAATAATTTATTCCATACACAGAAAATCAGTGTAAGGTGGCCAGAAGAAAATTTTGAGAAATTATAGCTAAAATCAAAGACAAAGGACACACTGAAGCAGTCATGAAATTAAGACTGATTTCTAGACATGACTGTCTTGCTCACCATCTACACAAGATTGGTACTACCAAACCAACAGATGTGCTCTATGCAGGTCACTCAAGTCCTATTATGTCCAAAACTAAACCTCCCAACCTGTGTGGATATTGGATTCAAAATTTTGGGACAAGATGAGTAATTGGTTTACATGTATTTAAATAAAAGACAAATACTCCCATAATTACCAGTACAGCAAATTCAATCATTGATCATTTTAATAACGAAACAACAATGTCTTCACTTGTATCCATAACTATCATATAGTAAACTGGCTTGAGAAAGTTTCAGACAACCTGCCTTCTTACAAGGATTTCAGATTGAATGGCACTACAGAATAACCCTGCTTTATTATTGGATGAACTGTTGTTGCCATGGCAACGAGGAGAAGATTGTCTGCATTGTCTACCAGAAAACCTCAGTGCCATCTGCTACTATAACATGGCTGAAGGTATAACTAGTTCTTTATTAAATATATGTAGGAAATAACACTATGAGGTTTCTTTAATTATTAAAGAGTTGTATATTTGACTCACCTCATATTTCTTGATTTTATGCAGACTAGTTTTGTCGCGTCTCTGTGACATTCTCGATGCTATACAACCTTGCGGTTGTCCTTCCTGCAAGTTGATTTCTGTGCCCTCTGTTGGCTGACCGATGAACTTTCAAATCAAGCTTTTTTTCCCTTTCACCAGGAATTTCAAAATTCATGGTTTTCTTTTTATTCTTGCAGATGTAAATTTTCTCCCAAATTGTGAGTTCCTTACATTTTTCTAACTGTTTGAGTAATTTTGCCTTAGTTTCAATTCTGTGTTTTTCTGGTTATTAAATCTTTTGCTTGGAATTAAATTTTATGTATTTCTACTGTGTGTATATTTAAAAGTCAGTGGTTCACCCAACTCAGATCGTTGTGGAAGGGGTTTGCAAGTCGAAAAAGGTTGGGAACAGCTGACTTAGAAGATGTTTAAACTTCATTTATCTTTTTTTACTTAACAAATCATTATAACCATTTAAAGACTGAGGAAAGGAAAAAGCAAAACATATGACACAATTCTTTACAACAGTGGACTTACCTTGTACATGGTTTGAATCCCTGCAACACAACATTGTCCCCTATTTTAATCCATTCCCAGTTATCTTCTTCATAGGGTTTGGAACCCTTGATCACGATGTTTGGTCTGAACTGTTTGACAGTAATACTTTTCAGATGGTATGGTAATTTATCTTTGAGATCATTTAGAGAAGATTCGGAAAGAATCATAAAACTTGCTAGATCTTTGAAAGGTCCCTGTAAAATAAAAACAAACTAAATCCATGGATTTAATTACATATGGGAATAATACAAACTTGTAATTTACATATTGTTACAGCAGATGGCCATTCATATTTGTTGAAAGTGATGTAGCACTTGTTTATGAATAACTGTTTTATTTATTAAATAATAAAATAACATGTTAAAAAAGAAAGATATAAGTAGAGAGCTATTCAGAAAGAAGGAATAGACTTCAATCATTTATTTCTTCTAAACTACAAAAAATAGAAACACAATTCCAACATTCCTGGAAAGAGAAAATTTTGAAGTTCTGATCACGGCCACATTTCTCTAACCACGCCCGATGTTACCTGAATAACACCATTCCAGGATATTGAATTGGAAGAGGAGGAGCAGAATATCAATTTCATTGCCAGTGGCCTCCCAGGTCACTAGATCTAACCCCGTGTGATTTTTATCTGTGGAATTATGTAAAAGACTATGTTTTTATCACCCTATGCCTGACACTCTTGAAAATCTGCAACATTGAATTGTTGAAGCTGTGAATTCAGTAATCACAGACCGGCTGAATCGTGTGTGGCAAGAAATGAGCCACTGTTTTGATATTTGTCATATAACATATGGTGCTCATATTGAATGCATAAAATAGTGAAATTTGAACTTTTCTCTTTCCAGGAATGTTGGCATTGTGTTTCTATTTTTTGTAGTTTGGAAGAAATAAATGTTTGAAGTCTGTTCCTTCTTTCTGAATAGCCCTGTGTTATAAACTTAAACATTTATTTAATTGACAATTTATTTATTTTGAATTTTGTTGTTTTCATTTGCTTTACTGCATTTCTTAACGGAGAATTCCATTGTAACTGACATAACAACTGCAACAAAATAAAATAAAATTTTAATTTGTTTTTAGCTTCATATAGCAGGATACTATGTCAAAAATATAGTTATAACATCTATATATCGTCGCTTAAGAGAAACAATACCGCATAACTGACACTTTTGGTGAAATTGTCATTTTTGTACTGTTAGCATCACGGAAGAAGTGCACTCAGCTCTAACATAGATTGGGATGCAATTTTGTACCATGACCTTGCTAAACTTATAGATAAAATGGTTTCAATGCATAGATACTAAGGGGAAAAGTAAACAGTTTTTTGTTTCTCGTGTAAAATGTTCATTTTGTTAGTTACGCGGTATTGTTTCTTAAGCGACGATATATTTCAATCTCTTGAAAATATGGAGTTTTTACTGTTAATAATTGTACATAAAATGTATGGTTTTATATTGGTAACTGATGTAACCATATAGAACAACATCACGTTTTTATAGACTGAGAATAAACTAATAACCTCTGTGAGGTTTTCAAATTCAATTCAACAAGTAATTGTGAATGTAGTATATGTAGCAGGGGTTAGAAAATACATGTTTTGAGTGTTATGTTCTAATAAACTTAGTCACTAATTGTACAGAATAAAGGTAACTGATGTAACAAGTAATGCTTCTGTGTGGTGTAAGAGTTTTAGTTAAAATAAATAACAATTCTTTGTTACATATGAGTCGTAAATGGTGTGCCGATACCTATTAGAAGGAGGGTATTTGGTAGCGTAACAGGCCAATGCTAAATTAAAAATTAAAATAATATTTAAACATATATATATATATAAATAATTAATAGTGAGTAGAGAACATATTTTTAATATCTTACCTCATACAATTTCAAATTTATTTGATTTAAGACCATTGGTTTCAAATGAATTTTTCATTCATCTTCAGTTTATTTTCATGACTCCAACTCATGAAAATAAACTGAAGATGAATGAAAAATTCATTTGAAACCAATGGTCTTAAATCAAATAAATTTGAAATTGTATGAGGTAAGTTATTAAAAATATGTTCTCCACTCACTATTAATGATATAACCTCATAAGGTTTACTTCCCAACATTAATTTTAATACAATATATATAAATATTTTATTTAAAACAAATAACAATCATATTTAACCACAACAACATGAAATACAACATAATTTCTGTTTAGAATACCGAGAATATATCTAGGTTTATGATTACTGCGAATATCCTATGAATATCTGTATTGTTAAAGAATTATGTGATTGAGAGAGATCAAGGTAGCTCAGTTGGTAGAGCACTTGGCCCGGAAAGCCAAGGGTCCCGGGTTCGAGTCCCGGTCTAGGCAAAAATTTTTCTCTTCAAATTTAATTTATCTTTCATTGAGAAATGTTAAATTAATAATAAAAACATCATTAGAGGCCTTACTGGCTTTTAAAGTAATGTTAAATTTCCAATAAATGTCTTCTTAACTAAGAAGCCGCCATTTGCAAAGATAGAAACAATGGTTTCAAAAGCATTTGGCGATAGGGAATTACAACGTATATAAGAGAAAAATTTGCGTCTAGATCGTAACTCGCCTCGGTAGCTCAGTTGGTAGAGCACTTGGCCCGGAAAGCCAAGGGTCCCGGGTTCGAGTCCCGGTCTAGGCGAGAATTTTTCTCTTCAATTTAATTTATCTTTCATTGAGAAATGTTAAATTAATAATAAAAACATCATTAGAGGCCTTACTGGCTTTTAAAGTAATGTTAAATTTCCAATAAATGTCTTCTTAACTAAGAAGCCGCCATTTGCAAAGATAGAAACAATGGTTTCAAAAGCATTTGGCGATAGGGAATTACAACGTATATAAGAGAAAAATTTGCATCTAGATTGTAACTCGCCTCGGTAGCTCAGTTGGTAGAGCACTTGGCCCGGAAAGCCAAGGGTCCCGGGTTCGAGTCCCGGTCTAGGCGAAAATTTTTCTCTTCAAATTTAATCAAGGGAGTTCCTTACTTAATATAATAGCCCAACGATTTAACATGGAAATATCAACAACAAAATCTAAAGTTATGGCCTTTCAAGGGAAATTCCCAGTAAGAAGTAAAATTTGTATTCAGAATTCAATATTAGAGCAAGTAAATTCATTTAAATACTTAGGATATAATCTAACTTATAATGAGGAATGTGATATATCCTTTATAATACAAAACTATAATAAAGCTTTAAGAATTATCAACCAAGTTTTTAAACCATCAAAAGTGCAGAGACACACAAGAATGAAAATCTATAAAATTCTCGCTAGACCCATAATCTGTTATGGCAGTGAAGCTTGGACCATCAGAACTCAGGATGATCGTCATATTACAGCCACGGAGATGAAATTTCTGTGACGAACTGCAGGTTATAGCCTTCTAGACCACCAAAGAAATTCAACAATAGCCAGAGAGTTAAACATCGTACCTATATCTGAATACCTCCAAGAATATAGAAACAATTGGCTAGCCCATATTCAGCGCATGGATTGTCACAGAATACCAAAACAAATTCTTCACTACATTCCTCGAGGCAGAAGATCTGTGGGTCGACCTTTTCGGAGATGGCGGGAGACCGTAATGGGCCACTGGGCCTAATACTTGGAAGGCAGATGATGATGAAGTTTAGACTTAATTTACTAAATTACATTTATAGCTGGGATGGTATAATTTATTACTTTTGACTTTTATCATTCTGGGTTGCAAAGGATAGTGAAGTGCATTCCATAACCTCTCCTATCCAAATCTCAACCTCAACCTGCTCATGGTGCAACCTGCTTTTACAAATGAGGCTCTGAGGACCGAGTAATGGCGGTATAACCACACCATCAGAAATAGAGGAAATGCTATTTCAAAACTTACGCTGGCATGCCACGGCGTAGAAATGGTCCACAAATGGTGCTTGTGAGAATGGTCGGTGGATACAAAAAATATACATCCTCCCGGCAAGGTCCGATGGACCCATTAACCAACGGCATGTGTGTCCCTCCAGTCATACTGGGGGTTTATGTGAATGGGTGATGTAACCACCATTACAAATAAAAAATTGGTGCCCGCTTAAAAAACAGTTACATTTATGTTAAACAATGGCAAATCCTTCAGACAAATTTTCCAGAGGTAAAACAGTCCCCTTTTTGGATCTCCGGGTGGGGACATCTGCAGGACGTCATACACAGAACATCCTTAAAATTCTCCAATGGAACACAGGAGGACTTACACAGAGTAAAAAAACTGAAGCCAGATATTATTCCAGAAATTCCACGTAAAACTACAGTAGCAAAATTTAGACTGCTTACAGAACATGACTATTTGGCCAAACATTTATATAAAATAGGAATCTACACGAATCCAAATTGTCCTCTATGCAACAAAGACAAAGAAATGAATGAAGAACATCTACAAACCTGTGAAGTATTACCTGTTGGATCCATCATAGAGAAATATTGGAGAGCAAGAACGCTAATGGCTTCATTGCCAAGGCCCAGCATTTGAAAACAACAACTTTTATCATTCTAGTTCAATAATGAAAACCTTTAATTGTTAGAATTTTATATCATGAGTAAAAAATCTTCTCAAATGTTAACCACCGAAAAGTATAACTTAACAAATTATTCTCTACTTACAAGTAGCGAATGAATGTCATGTCCTGGGCACATGCCCAGAACCCAAAGGTCCACACCTCTTGCTGAATGTCTCTTGAGTCAATCAAAAGATAGATCCCATCCACCATGTGGGTTCTAGCTGTGTTCCTTACATGTCATCTCATCACAAGCTTTCAAGTTTGTTCAAACATTTATTTTGACTATTGAACTCATGCCCGAAATGGGAGACAATGACCAATCACATTTTAATGAGTTTTTATTTACAACCAATCACAGTCGTTTTTTCACCTCAATTTTATCAATTTAATTTTATCACTTTAAAGTCAAGCTTCTCCTTTTTAACGTTCTGAATAGGTCATAGCATTATTTTACAGTGACTGCATGTGGCCTACCAGATATATATATATATAGTGCACGAATGTTAGCAGATAGTGCTTGCGGGATATAATATAAACTATTTGTAGCAATTGATTATACCAAAAAAAACCACTGTTTGCACTTTCTTAAACTTATTATTTCTCAGGAATTTACGTTCCAAAAAAATATAATTGACATATTTACATGATAGGACATCAGAAATTAATTAATAACTTATAATGTTGGTTATAAATTTTTCCACTAGGGTGCATTCTTACAATATTCAGATCCTTTGGCAATAAATAATATGATCTGGTTGCAGTGATGAACAAATGAAGCATAACAATCGTTTCTCATTTGTTTTCAAACATCGCCGTTTACATTAAATATATAAATATTTTAAAATAACTATATTAAAATAAAGATTTGTGAGTAAACATCTTAATTTTATTTATTAAATAGTACTAACAAATGCCACTCTTGATATCCAAATTCTCTAGATAAATTCACTCCTCACTTCGTGAGTCGTGAATTTATCGATAATTTGAAAATCACTCATGGCGTTACGTATGATAATTTTTTTCCAAGAATATTATTATCAATCTTTTGTTTGTTAAATAATCTGGTGTTTAGATTTGATACAACATTTTTTCCAAGAATATTGTTATCAATCTTTTGTTTGTTAAATAATCTCTGTTTAGGTTAAACAGTCTATGTTTGAATTTACTTTGTAATCACATATGATATTATTAGCTGTCTGAAAGTTATTTTAAAATTTATATAAATTTTTCAGATGTATTTTATTTAAATTATAATTTTTACCAGTTTATCCAAATTGTTACATCCTTTTTATTTCTTATATAATTTTATTTATCGCAATTCATAGAGTATGAGTTTCTTCATATTCTTATTTTAAAACTCTTTCCAGCATGCTCCATTACATTATTTGCAATACTACATGCTAAATAACAAAATTATAAACAATATATTAGTTTGATCCATATTTGGTTCGTCTTACGGGCTTATAGGCCGTGGTCTGGTTGTCTTCTTACTCGACGTTTTGTCTACTGCTGCGGTAGACCTCATCAGGAGATCCACCAGCCAGTCTGCAGCCGACTGTTGAGGAGTTCACAGAGAGCACGCAGTATCTCCTGATGAGGTTTACCGCATTAGTAGACGAAACGTCGAGTAAGAAGACAACCAGACCACGGCCTATAAGCCCGGAAGACAAACCAAATATGGATCAAGACGCCGGCCGTGAAAGCCTACAATTAAATATATTAGTTTAATTAATACACACGCTGGAGGGAAAATTTTCTATAGGATCGTAACAGGCCTTGGCCTAATACTTGGAAGGAAGAAGAAGATATTAATACACACAATTTGCTGTCTTTTTTTTTTTCATGCCACTATTTATATTCAGTTTTGTTGATGTTTTCGAAATCTATTTGATTTACATATTTATTTTTTAAACTTTTTGTATTTTTATTCATTATTTCACAAATTTCTAACTGAACAACAAATGTTTTCGAAAGGTTTCTCTTTCTGTTTTGTATATTCACATACCATTGAACATAATCCACTGTTTACGTTGCCACTTTACACACATATGTCGTGTTATCTCTCTTTCTGAGTCTTCAGAAGTATGCTCAAAACTTGCAGTGTCCATTGCTTATTTACATTTTTCTTCCTTTTCCTTTTCTCTCCTTTTTCCCTTTTCTCCTTTTTTTTCCCCCCCCTTCATAGATTGTTTGAGTAAATCTTTTAAAACTTCTCAAATGCCAGGTTATTAATTGCTGGTTTGGTTTGTAACTGGCCAATCATCTTCTTTTTGCATTATTTCACTTATTAATTTATATCTTTGTTGTTTTGTGTCTGGGCATTCATATATTAGATGATCGACAGTTAGTTCTCCTGTGTTACATGTACATGTTGGGTTATTGATAATATGAAATCTATGAAGGGATGATTTTGTTTTGCCATCACCTGTAACCATTGCAGTGAAGGTGGGTGTTCTAGGTAATTCTAGTTTTAATCTTTCCTTAACTCATTCGCTTCAGATTTAAATGCTCAATGCATTTCCCCAGAAACCGGATTTAAATTACCGTAAATTATATTGTCTATTTTCACACATTCAAAACAAACAAAATATAACGGTACTTGAGATCTCAATATGGGTGAACGCCAAAACATATTCCTCTACTATTCATAAATATTAACAAATGATTACTCTGCCAAGGAATGTATGAAATATTGCAAAATATATAACAGCAGAGTCAAGCGAGTGTACCTCGTCTTCTGAGTTGAAGGCCATTTAACTGTCGGCGAGTCTACCTCGTCTTTTGATGTGAATGGGTTAATTGATAGAAAGAAGCTCTTACTTATTAAAAATATTTTTAATAATCCACATACCATATTAAATTAATGTTGGGAAGTAAACATTATGAGGTATAATCATTAAAATTCATCGGAGAACATTTTGTTTAAACAAAATGTTCTCCAATGAATTTTAATCCACATACCACTTTGGGAAGTAGAGAAGAAGGTATGATTTTCATGTGTTATGTCAGATTTTACATAGAATTCACCTATATTAAATTCCTATATGTCAGTAATTTTATTGGGAAGGGATGACATAAATGCTAAATGTGTACAGTACATTGATAGAAATGACTGCAAAATAAGTGTAATAATTCATTCACTTCACTAGTCTGGCTGCAACTGACCACTGAAGATACATACAAGCATAATACTAGGATTCATAATTGGTTTTCTCATCTGGAAATTATTTTTTCTAAATATGTACCAGGTTAGAATATGAGGTGAGGCGTACCTCATAGTGTTACTTCCTATCAATTGTGAGAATGCATAATATTTACAGACAAGGTTCACCACTGTGGTCTCGAGGTAGCATGCTGCCTTGTCACACAGCGGGCCCGGGTTCGATCCCCGGTCAGGACAGTTTCCTGGGTGAGGTTTTTACTGTGGTTTTTCCTCACCTGTAAGACTATCAGGAAACTTTAAGGCCCAAATGGTCCCCGAACATCATATGGCCATTGCAATCATCATCATTATTATTCATCTTAGATTAAGCTTAGGATTAACGACTCTCCTGGCGCAGCATCATCATCATCACCCATCATATCATCGGGGCAATGTAACCCTGCCTTTCAGGCGCCCCAACCTCAGAAGTGGGTTACAATTACGACAATGCCAGAATGTCCAAAAAGGACAACCTGGGGCATTAAAAAAATATATTTACAGACAATCTATAGGGTGAATCAGTGAAAGCATGTAAAATTATATAGAAATCAGAGAATTAAATTCATGTTTTCATTATTATTAATTATAGACATTTTAACTTCTAAGTCTGGTTCCATTTATATATTTTTTGAACTTAATAAATTAATTAACTATTTTGAACCTGGGATCTCCAAAATATGAGTCTCAAACAATGTTTCTGAGCCACCTTATTAAATGCACTCAGAATAATTAGTCCATTACAATTTTTCTGGATATTATCTAAAATCAAACAAAAACATTTTCTCAGAATCAACTAAACAATTTTTTTTGGCGCGATAGTGCATTTTGTCATACTTACAGCAATGGCAACCATGATTGAAAGTTCAACTTCCTACATTTCGGGGTTGTCAACCTAAATAACTATACTGTAATAAATACATATTACAAACCGCGTGTGGGAAGTAAAACCACTGTCCTCTATGTATACTACATACAATGTATATACAAAAAATATCCAAAAGGTAGTGTTAATATACATTATACAAAACAAATCACTGCATTTTAAATGAACTGAACTTCATTGTATTGTATTGTATTGTATTGTAAGCCTATGTTTTCCCTTTACAGAGATTTAGGCACTCTCCCCCTACAGGGAAGAAGTTGAACCATACTAATTTAGTTACACTTGTTTTCGTATAGATGTCATTTTGAGTGGTCCGTGGTCAGCGTTCTGCCTCATACTGACATCTAGGAAACCAAGGTAGTACTAGGGCGGGAAAATTTGATAAATTTTGCTTAGAGGCCTTTTCATTCAGGCTTAAGGATTTTTTACGAACCTGAAAATCTTCAGACTTGGGACTCACAGCTTAAAGTCCCTCCTGGAGGACTTGTGCTCCTTGGATTTTTCCGCCCTAAAAAATCCATCGACCCCGGCCGGGTTTGAACCCGTGACCCTCGGGACCAGAGGCAAGGAGCATAATCACTAGTCCACCGCGGCCGACTGACTTTATTTGAAACAATATAAAACAATAAATACGTACTTGCTGCCATTGATGATATTGTCTTATGGCCTCGTGTACTTTCAACTAATAATCATTGCCCACACACAAATACGATAATGAACAAGGATCGCTTGATGCTCTGCGCTGATCTTTAGAAAATAGTTGGAACACCATTCAAAATTGCTGAATATTATTGGGAAGCCCGCAAGTGAATGATGACAAATCAAGAGCTTCAGAACATTTGAATACTACTACAACTACTATTCATTACCCACACTGTTAACGTTAGTCAATTGTTTATAATGAATGCAAATATTTCTAACAAAGATGTTATTATTTTACTATTATTTATTGTTTTGAAAACACCAACACGAAAAAGTAATATACAATGCATGTTTGTGAAGTGTTTTACAGAATTTCAGAAATTAAAAACCTTAATATTTAATTTTAGGAAGTGATATTTTGAGCTTATTTTAATTATATTATTTTTAGTATGATCATCTTACCTCAATATTAATGTTGATTTGTTCTTGGACATGCTTAAAAACAATTCTGTTTTATCGTCAGCTTGTCCAGTTGATTTGTTCTTGGACATGTCCAAAACATGTTCAAAACATTAATATTAAGGTAAGATGATCAGACTAAAAATAATATAATTAAAAACCTTGCTCTTGCTTGGTTTTTAAACATTTTCCTCACTTCTATAAAAACCACTTTTCAACCTCGTGTTGTAATATACTATTTATTTCACTTTTTCAATGGTAGAAATTAATTCAAAACTTTACTAAATTAAGTGATTAAAATACTTCTAGTACGGTGAAATGAAATGTTTCTTACCCCTCCTCATAAATATTTTCTAAGTTGATCGCGATTTCGAGACTGTAACTGTCTCATCATCAGAACTTTGTTGGCGACTGGTGGTTATGTCGATCGGAAGAAACTCTTCTTCTTCCCTCTGTTGGTGGACCAATGAACCACTGGATCAGGTCAAAATTTGCGGGAATTTCGAAGTTCATAAGTTTTCTTTTGTTTTTCTGAATGTAGATCTTTTCCCAAACCGTGAGTTCCTTTTGTTTGTCTATTTGTTTAATTAGACTGGCTTTTGATTCAATTAAATATTTTTCGGACCAAGCATGAGCAGCTACTGCTGACTTTTCCACTTCTCCATTTTTGATGTTTCTAAGATGTTCTTTCACCCTTGTTTTCAAATTTCTTTTCGTTTTTCCAATATAAATTTTGTCACAATCACTGCATTTGATCTGATAAATTCCTGATTTGTTTTCATTTTCAATTCTTTCATATTTATTGGTTTTAATTATCCTGTTAAGGCTGTATTCATTCTTTGGTGCTAATCTTATATTAAACTTTTTGAAAATTTTTTGAAATTTATAGTGTTTCAATGGATGGAAAGCATTTAATTGAATCAAAAGCCAGTCTAATTAAACAAATAGACAAACAAAAGGAACTCACGGTTTGGGAAAAGATCCACATTAAAAAAAACAAAGGAAAACTTATGAACTTCGAAATTTCCACAAATTTTGACCTGATCCAGAGGTTCATCGGTCCATCAACAGAGGGAAGAAGAAGAGTTTCTTCCAATCGACATAACACCAGTCACCAACAAAGTTCTGATGATGAGACAGTTATAGTCTCGAAATCGCGATTAACTTAGAAAATATTTGAGGAGAGGTAAGAAACATTTAATTTCACCATAAATTAAACCTCATAGTGATTAATTCATATAAAAGTTAAATACTTCTAGTACGGTATGAATCACATTACATTTGACTACACATCTACAATTTACACCATATTAATTTTGTTTTGTCGATCCTGAGTTTCATATCATTCTCAATTTGCTGTTTTGTTTTTGTATTCTGGAGTGTAGAAGCACATTTCCCGGTCTGCTTTAGTTTCAGTACATTCACAGTGTGTAGCTAGTTCTACACATATTCAGGCAATTGGAGAGTTTTTTTATTAATTTTCTCAGTAACTACAGTTCATGAATTTAGCCATCAACATATGTAAATATGCATACATATGCATAAGTCTATAAATGCTCATTACTAGGGCAAGTATTTTAATGCACAATAAAAGACAAGAAAATGCATTATAAAATACAATACTGCACTAACAATTACAAACAAATGCACTAAAATGAAAAAAATGCAATATATTTATAAAATTCTCATTTGCATGTAAATACAAGGTGTTCATTTTTTTTAGTCCTGCATTGCAATACACAACAAACAACTGCTGTTGATTGTCTCTTAACAATGATATGTGCATAAAAAAACATTTCCACTTCTACTGATATTTTTTTTTTTGCAAATGCCCCCGGGTTATCTTTCGACATTCCTGGTCTTCTCTCCTGGCATTGCCATACTTGTAACCCACTTCTGAGGTTGGGGCGGCTGGAAGGCGGGGTTACGTTGCCCTGATGATATGATGAGTGATGGTGATGATAGTGGTGCGCCAGGAGAGTCCCTAATCCTAAGCTTAATCTAGAATGAGTATGAATGATGATGATTGCGATGGGCGTATGATTTCAGGGACCATTTGGGCCTTAAAGTTTTCCTGACATTTGTCTTACAGGTGAGGAAAAACCCCAATAAAAACCTCACCCAGAAAAACTGTCCTGACCAGAGATCGAACCCAGGCCTGCTGCGTGATAAGGCAGCATGCTACCTCGAGACCACAGCAGTGGACACTTCTACCGATATTAAAGTTCTTCTTCTTCTTCTTCTTCTGCTTCATGAAATTAGGCCTTTTGACCTGTTTTCACATCAAGTGGGATTTAATGAATCCTCCCATCTAGTAAATGGGCGTCCAACATTTCTATGTCCTATTGGTTTGTACTTTAGTAACAACTGAGGGATTCTATATGTAGGCATTCTCTTGACATGTTCATACCAGTTGTTTCTCATGTTGTCAATTCTATTTGTTAAATTAAAAATATTTAAGTCCTTCCTAATATCCTCACTTCTTTTCTTGTCCAAAATTGTCACACCCGCTACTGAACGTAGGAACTTCATTTCTGCAGTTTCTATTTCCCTTCTGTCTGAATGGTTAAGAGTCCAATTTTCACTTGCATATGTTAAGACAGGCACTTGAATATTTAAAATGAACTATATCACTGGATTGTAAGTCCCCTGGTAGTTCTCCTACAGAAAAATTTTCAGCTGACGGATCATCAGCTAATAAACATAGCACATCAATTCCTTTAGTCCTTTATTTTCTACTCAAAACCATTATTATTTTCTTCAATACAGCCTTCCCCACCCACTTTTTTTTAGATCACTTACTACAGTATTCACTAGGTTCTTTGATCCACTAATTGGACTCCTGATTTCTTTAAACAAGTTATATCACCGGATAGGATTAAAAAAAATCATGTTATATACAAGAATAAACCTATCAATTCTTTGTTGGAGAGAAGTTCCTGTGCAAGTTTAATGCATGCCACATCACTGCTGTCAAACATATTTTAAAAAATGTACATTTCCTCGTGAAAACAAAAAATGCAAAATAGGATGTTTGAGTGGTTGAAATAGAATAGAATAGATTTATTTAGCACTAACATCTAAACCAAATCCTCATATCTGAAATCAAAAGGCAGGCACATTTCTCGTCATCTGGTCATCCTAACATTTATCGGAGGTAATTTGTGCTAAATGATTGCAGCAACAGTCATCATGATTATTCCATTTATACCGATTGCTCTCGTATCTCTGTAATGGTGGGCCTTATCTACCTAGTTGGATGTGCTTTTGTGGTATATGGTAATGAAGTTGAGATCTTTAATCAAGGATACAAGCTTGTTTCCAGATCAACAATTTTTCAAGCAGAGCTTTTGGCTCTACTGTAAGCTGTGGAATGGGTTATAACTAGAGACCGGATGTTAGGGAAAATGCCTATAGTTATTTATTATAGATATTGGAAAAGTGACTTCATATAAGTTCATACCAACGACCCTAGAGTTGTTTTCCATGAAGTTCATTTTGCCTATAAATGCCTATTTCAGCTTATAATGCCTATAAATGCCTATTTGCAATTTTTCTCAAAATGAACTCAGTATTTCAATGAAATCAATTGAAATGGACAAACTTCATGGCACAAATCATTTCATAGAAGTTTTCAAGTGTTCTTTTTTATAAACTCCCTTAGAATATTTTAGGATAAGGATGGCAATAACCTTCCCCCTCAATGCACTCCCGTTAGGTAAATATTGTATTTTTCCACCTCATGCATTCCCGTTAAGCAAAATAGTCCTAAGTCATGTCCCATTGTATTATGCTCCGGCTCTAAGGCTTGAAGAAAAGTTCTTTGCTTCTTTTCAATACAAACATTGCTGAGGGACAAAGAGGGTTCTGCTCTTTGTAAAAAGGTAAAACAAATTCCAAAAGCATCTCTGATATCTTCCCATGCTATTGATAGCATATGTTTACATTCTTAATGTAAGACTGTAAAAAGTTATGTTGTAGTCCATTTTTTGTAAGAGCCTATTTTGAATTTTTAGTGCCTATATTAATGATTTTTAGTGCCTTTTTGCCTGCCTATTTTGAATGTTTTAAGTGCCTAACATCCAGACTCTAGTTATAACCATCAACAAGTCTTCTTGTACCTATAGTGACTCCCAGGCAGCACTTTCTGCTCTCAATGACAGATTCAGCCGTCACCCGATTGCAACCTCCATACGAACAAAATTAAACCAATATCTTGGACATGTTTGCCTAGGCTGGATTAAAGGACATGCTGGAACTACAGGAAATGAATGTGCAGATTGTCTTGCCAAATCAGCTGCTAATTCAAAGATGGATTACTTACACCCCTTCTCTCCTCCATCATATATTAAAGAAGTATTAAGAAAAGATCTTATACAAATCTTGGAATGCTGAGTGCGGTAATTATTCAACAAGTATGAATGGTGCTTGCTTTGACAAGAAAGAACATTATTTTTCCCAACTGTTGTTTGACTGAATAAAGAAAGTGCAAAATACGTAGAAGAAACAACATTTGGTGTCTAACACAATTGCAGGACTGGACAAGGTAAATTTGAACCTTATTTGGAACAATTTAAAATAGGTGAAGAGACCTGTAGTGGTATGAAACTCCAGCCAGAATATTCTCACATATGTTATTTGAGTGTCATGCATTTGATCCCAAAAGACATGAATTTCTTACAAAAAATGAGGTTTTATTGCCAAAATAGATTTCCACTGCCTTTGTCAAAAATTTTAGGTAAGACGTGCTGCGTATTGGAAGCTGAGTGGACTTTATCTATCAATTTTTTGTAAGAGATGGGGAGTTAGTTTTGGTTTGAGGTAAGTTAATTAATTAATTCGTTCATATTAAATTACATTATTATTGATATGTAATGCCAGAAATTAAGAATAATCTAAATTAATGTAAATAATTAATTGTATTTTAACTAAAACCCTAACATACTGGATGGTGAAATAAAAGTAAAGTAAAAGTAAAGTGATCCCACAACAGACCCGGAGGCCCTTGGGGTAGTAGGAGGTTAAGGCTCCCACTTTTTCTAGACAATCGGCACTTTATGTCAGCCGGGTTGTCAGCCCTGCGTGACGGCCGCCTTTACCCCCAGAACAAGTGTCTGGTACTCATTTCCATTAGAGGCTGAGTCGACCCCAGGGCCATAGTGCCGCCAGAGGGTTTGGGTCAGTTTAAAAATCCTGACCCCAACGGGACTTGAACCCTCGACCCTCCGGCTTGTAGCTCAGTGCCTTAACCACTACGCTACGGCGTGCCCCTGGATGGTGAAATAGCATTCACATTATTGGAGATTCCATAAAAAAAGCACTAATATGTTAAAAAATCCACAAAAAATGTGATATCCCAAAAAATCGACAAAAAATGTAAATAAATGCAACCACAAACTTGTCTGTTTAAGACTCTTTCTGCCAAAACACGTTTATAACAAACTGAGCATTATATAGCATTCATAGAAAAAAAATATGCAAATGTATCAAAATCCTTGCCCTACTTATTACCTATGGCTGAATGGTTTAGAAAATCCACTACAATTTTGAATTTCATTATTTTTATTGCGACAGTACCATGATTTTCGTCTTTCCTATATTAAATTAGAAATATTTATATTGTTTCTCAATTAAAAACAAAATTAAGAGAAGAGATTGATTACTAAATTCAAAGAAGAATAAAAAAAAGTCTAATAATAAATCAAGGTAAAACAAAATATTTAAATTGTAAAATCACAACAAAAATCTACAAATTGATGACATGCAAATTAACACAGTAGAATACCTAGGTACCAAAGTAAATGGTCATAATGCATTAGAAGAGGGAATTAAGGAAAGATTGGTAAATGGGAATGAAGCTTATTTTGCAAATAGAAGCTTATTTAAAAGCAAACTAATACCAAAAACAGCAAAAACAAGGTTATACAAAACACTCATTAGACCAGCAGTTACATATGCTAGTGAAACTTGGGTCCTAAAAGAAACAATAAAACAGAAATTATTAATTTTTGAAAGGAACATTTTAAGAGGAATATTTGACCAAATAGAGGAACTTACAACTGTTGGAGAATCAAAACAAATAACTAAACAAATTAATAAAAAATCAGAATATAGTGAACCATGTAAGATCTCTCAGAATTAGCTGGTTGGAACATTTGATAAGAATGGATGTGGTCAAGAAGCTTATAAATGCAAACCTATAGGAGGCAGAGCAGTTGGAAGACCGAAGATCAGATGGGAGGATGACACAATGAATGATCTAAAGAAAATGAAAATGACATATGGCAAGAGACAGATTGGCATGGACGAGGATTGTTGAGAAGACCAAAACTTTCACTTTTGAAGTTGTCACGACTTCAGATGATGGTGATTGATTACTAAAATTGATTTTGATAGAGGTGGATCATAATTTATTCGCAAAGATTTCAGATCTGACAATGCATGCTCTAGATAAGACCAGGAAAAGCAAAGTAATGATGAAGTGTCTAGTATACAATGAATCTGATGAATGAATAACATACTGTAATCTAGTAGGCAGAGAAATACAATATATCCTTCGTAATTGTTGTCACTGCCTGCTGGATCACATACAGAGTGTCTCCAACCTTTTGGGCCAAAATTTGATATATGATAGAGGACACCAACTGAAGATTTTGATATGAGGAACCTATGACCGGAATTCATAGTTTATGTTTTATATTAAAGAAATTACATCTCTACAGTCCAGTTCTGATAACTGTAGCCGTCATGGTGCATGGCAGGAGGGAACATTGACGAGTTGGGGAGGGAACTAGTAGCCATGCAAAAAACATTTTCTTATTATTATTAATAATAATAATAAAATTAATTGTTATAAAAACAGCGCGATCCTATAATGAATGCTCTAAACTTATTAGACAAACAACTATTCACTAACACAGAACTAGTAAATAAAAAAACTCAACGTATAGTAACTATTATGTTTTCTAAAACTGAGTGTAGTTGCTGGCAGTACCTACAACTCGCCCTCCCCTCTTACCGCACCAATCACCATAGACCCCTCAAAAGTGGCTAAAGAAGCCAGAACTGTACAGTAAGTCTACAAAAACAATGTACAATCCATAGCAATACATTACAGATCATAGCAGTTGTTCAAAGTTGTGACCACCATTCTCAATGCAGAAAATTTTGTCAAACTCTTTCAAATATTCCTGGAGTCTGTTGTACAATGAGACTGACAGCAAGCAGTTCCTCCACAGTGTCTACTGGAGTTTCATAGACGAACAATTTCAAATGCTCCCAGAAAAAACAAATACCTACACTATTTTTGTAACTTTCACTATAATGTTGTTATTAAAAAAAGTAAGCAAAATATGCTACAAATAAGATGGTGTAAGAGATATTTCAGGTAAGATTCTCCCTGTAAATACTTACTGTGTACTCACTCTTCATTCTTCTGTAGCATTTTTTGAACTTGTCCATTGATGGTATGTTTATATTTTTTATCCCATTAAGTTCCTGTGATTTATAATATCCAATTCTTAATGATGACTCTTCTTTGCTGAGAAATAAACGTATCCAATTTGCAGCATCATCTCCACAGTCCATGGCTTCTACCTTCTCCTCGAACAACATGCTAAAACAAGGTGCCTTATTTAGTATTCTACACCAAACACATTTACCTGCTTATAATGTTGTGTGGAATGGCAAATTAATCATTTTTCAAGACAGAATCCACGTTCAAAATGCATGGTTTGTGTGCTGTGAAGCATCAATTAATCAGACTATTTAATTCATGCCCTAAATGGGAATCAATGACCAATCACGTTTCAATGAATTTTGTTTTACAACCAATCACAGTCGTGTTTCACTCCGACAACTTAAGTTTATCATATTACAGAAAGCTCTTCCTTTTTAATATTCTGAACAGATCAGAGCATTATTTTGCAGTGACTGACTCTTTAAGAAATACATTGAATATAGCAATTTATGGTGTAAGAATCCTAGAATGCATGTGACTCCCAGATTGTATGTATAGTGCACAAATGTACCAGATACCGCTTGCGGGATATAATAGAAAAAAATTGTAGCAATTGATTATACTACAATAAAAAGAAACCACTGTTTGCACTTTCTTAAGCGCATTATTTCCCAGGTATTTACATTCCAGAAAAATATAATTGACATATTTAAGTCATAGGACATCAGAAATTAATTAACCTATAATGTTGGTTATAAACAGTTTGATATGTTTAATTTTTTCTCCACTAGGGTGCATTCTTACAATATTGCGATCCTATTTGGCAATAAATAATATGATTTGGTTAGGATGAACAAATGAAATAAACATTTCTCATTTGTTTTCAAACATCGCCGTTTACAATAAATGTATACATATTTTAAAATAACTATATTTAATATTATAATGATATTGTGAAAAAAAATTGTCTGAACCAGGAATCGAACCGTGGACCTCTAGTTCTCCATTCTGGTGTAGTGGGCTGCACACTAGTACGGAACACTAGAGATCAACGGTTCGATTCCTGATTCAGACATTAATTTTCTTTTCACAATATCATTATAATATTATAATATGCTCCATTATTAGAACTGTGTTAAAATAACAGTATTGGAAAATGTTAAATAACTATATTTAAATAATGATTTGTGAATAAACAGCTTATTTTTAATCGTTAAATAGTTCTAACAAATGCCACTCTTGATTTCCAAATTATCTAGATGAATTGGAAATCACTCATGGCATTACTTATGATTATTTTTTAATCCTGATAGTGGTGGACTAGTGGCTATGCTCCTTGCATCTGGTTCCGAAGGACGCGGGTTCAAATCCGACCGGGGTCGATGGGGTTTTTTTAGGATGGAAAATCCAAGGAGCAAGTTCTCCGGGAGGGACTTTCAGCTGTGGGTCCTGAGTCTGAAGATTTTCAGGCTCATAAAAGATACTTATGCCTGAATAAAGAGTCCTCTAAGCAAAATTTACCGACATCAACGTCCTAGTAAACCTCAGTTGCCTGTTAGATGTCTCATTGTGTTGGTGTGTTGACCGCATGACATCCATAAGCATATAAGATAACTACAATTAACTTGGTCTAGAAACTCTTTATAAAGGAGAGGCCATGGCTCAATAATGAACTATGCCATTATTTAAAAAAAAGGTTAAATAACCCACTGCTCACACAATAAAATGAATGGAATAACAGAGCTTAGTAGCTCTCCTGCACATGAATTATAACTGGGTTGGTGAATGTTTCTTGTCAGTACCCAAAGTGGCTTTGCACTATAATACCCCACAATGCCCAAAAATACATTTCCAGACAAGGATTCCTTTATATTTAAAGAGAAAAATATATGCTCAGGCTAGGGTTAAATCTAGAACCTTTGGCTTTCTATTCCAATGCTCTACCAACTGAGCTACCTGAGCACTCCAATAAAAACGCATTTTTTTTTCTTATTCACGGTTAATTCCCGAGAGTCAAATGCTACAAACCTTTGCTCGATCACGCAAATGGCGGCTTCTTTATTAAGGAGACTTTTATTGGGAATTTAACATTACATTATAAAGCCAGTCTGAGCTTATATTTTTCTCTTCAAATATAATGTGTCCTTCATTGAGATGTATTGATTTAATAATATAAACATCGAAAGAAGCACTACTGTCCAATGTTGTACAACTCTTAATTATTAATGAGCTGGTTATTTTGACTCGCCTCATATTTTTTGATTTTTATGCAGACCAGGCTTTGTCGCTTTTGCGCGACATTGTCGATGTATCCCAACCTGCCTGCATACAAATCAACTGAGTTGGAATGCATCGACAATGTCGCGCAAAAGCGACGAAACCTGGCCTGCATAAAAATCAAGAAATATGAGGTGAATCAAAATCACCAATTCATTAATAATAATTAAAAGAAACCTCATAGTGTTATTTCCTACATATATTAAATTGTACAACTCGCTAATTAAAAGCTTCTCTGAATTCATAAATTGTGTTCAATTAAAGAAACGATTGATGAAACCGTTATTGTAATGTTATAATAGGATTTAGCATCATTATCATTATTGGCGTGACGGTCCTTTTAGTTTGACCTTAGCCTCCCTCATAACAACCATCCATTATCTTCGGTCAGTGGCCTTATTTCTCCAATTTGTTATGCCAAAAAAAAAATACTAGTTATAATAAAAGTTTGGGAATTTATTAATCAAGTTATGAAACCATCCCTTGTACAAAAAAAAACACCAGATTACATTTATGTAACACTTTGGCTAGACCAGTGTTGACCTATGGTAGTGAAGCATGGACACTAAAAAGCCAACATGAAAGCAGAATAACGGCTTGTGAAATGAGATTCAAGCGCAGAACAGCAGGTTACACCAGATGGGATCGAAAAAGGAACACTGATATCTTAAAAGGATTGAAGATTACGCCAATTTGGAATATATTAAACAGTACCAACTAAATTGGAAACACCATCTTGAAAGAATAAGTTCAAATCGGATCCCCAAAGCTGTTTATAATTCTATACCAAGAGAACGAAGATCTCTGGGCCGTCCTATGAAACGCTGGAGGGAAAATTTTCTATAGGATCATAACAGGTCTTGGCCTAATACTTGGAAGGAAGAATAAGAAGTTATGCCAATCTTCCGTAGGTCCGCCTGTACGTCGTCCATCCATCGTAACCTAGGCCTCCCAAATTGTTTCCTTCCATCCAGCTTAGAGTTTCATATCATCCTGGGTAAATGTGTCTCGTTCATTCTGCAAATATGGCCTAACCATTCGATAGTCTAACTTTAATGTCTATAACTATATCGTTATCTTTATATAGGTCATATATTTCTTGGTTAGTTCTTATTCTCCAGGTACCTTTATCCTTAATTGGACCACATATTTTCCTTAAGATCTTTCTCTCCCAGGTGGCAAGTCATGTAGCAGTTCTTTCTGATATGGTCCAGGATTCACTACCATACATTACAAGAGGTTTAATAATTGTTTTATATATTATTGTTTTAATTTAGTATCATTACTATGTTTACTCTTACATTTCATTCATTTTATAAAGTTCTTATTTATAATAAATAATAGTTTTAAAAAACTAAAAGAACACGCTTTATTAGAAAACTAAAAAATGAAAAATAATTTTAATTTCCAATACACTTGGGATAAAATAAAGTGGCCAACAAAAAAATCATCTCCAACACATATAGAATAAAATTAGAGTTATCAACAAAAATAAAATAATTTTACCATCAAAAGTATGCGGTGCTCTATATCAATTAATATATTTGATAATAAACAGATATTGGTAAAAGTAAGCTCTCTGAGAAGAAAATGTAAAAATCATAAAAAGCACCCCACGCTTTTGATGGTAAAATAATTTTATTCTATATGTGTTGGAGATGATTTTTTTGTTGACCACTTTATTTTATCCCAAGTGTATTTGAAATTAAAATTATTTTTAATTTTTTAGTTTTCTAATAAAGCGTGTTCTTTTAGTTTTAAAACGATTATTTATTTTTTATTTTTTAGTTTTAATATTTTACAGAATAAGATAAAAATGTAAATATCTTTAAATTCGATACTATTGTAGTATGAGCTAAAAGTAATACTCTTCTATAAAAAAAACCCTCCCAGCTGGATTTGAACCAGCGACGTATGGATTACTGAAATTATATACCACTAGAGTTCACTGCTCTACCAATTGAGCTCTTACAATGATTGACTAAAACTCGACAAGTCCGCAACCTATTATACCAGTTTTCATTTTTTTGATTTTCGGATGATTCTGGCCAGGATTTTAGAAACAAAATATGAAATTATTGTATTGTCACGGGTCCTCTACACGTATACAAAGTTTCAAGTCGATCCAATGTTTCTAAGTGGGTGAAAATCGCGTTGAAAGATTCCGTTACATTGATACAAAAACACTTTTTTTTATTTTCTGATGATTATGGCCAGGATTTTAGAAAATAAATATGAAATTATTGTATTGTCACGGGTCCTCTACAAGTATACAAAGTTTCAAGTCGATCCAATGATTTTAAGTGGGTGAAAATCGCGTTGAAAGATTCCGTTACATAGATAGATAGATACAGGTCAAGCTAATATAAAGTGTGTAAAAACAACAAAAAATAATCGATATTTCAGTCAAATGTTTAATTTATTCAAGTCGGCGTTTCAGTCTCCTTGAATAAATTTAATCTTTGACTGAGATAATGATTAATTTGTTGTTTTTTTTATTAACTACTCTCATGGAATAATCTTCTTCTTCTTCTTCACGGTTTAGGCTTATTTACTAGCCTGTTCCAGCTCCAAATTGCTGCTCTTTTCATCTTTTCTTTGGTCTTCCCAGACTTCTTCTTCCTCGTGGTGAATGGCTGTATGCTGCTTTTGGTATTCTATTCTGAGTCATCCTTGCCAAGTGTTCTTTCCAGTTTGTTCTGTATTTCTCTATTGTTGTGTTTTAATTCCTCTACTTTTAATTGTTGTATGGAATAATATGTATACTATTAAATAATTCTTATTTATCCAAACTATTTCTTTTAATGTTTATATTTATTTCACTGTTTAAAAATCCGGTATATAACTTCTTAAACTGCTTTGAACACGAGGTGTTCTCACATGAGCATAACCAGTTAGGCTATTTCACAAATGGCAGGAGACTGTAACGGGCCACCAAGCCTAATACATGGAAGGAAGATGATGATGATGACCGGTGTATAAGACGCCCCTATGTATAAGATAATTAATATAATTTTCTAAAATAAATATTAACTAGGAGGCGTCTCCATGGCGCAAGCAGTTAGACTCTCGCCTCTCACCGCTGGGGTCTCGAGATCGAGTCTCGGTCACTCCATGTGGGTTTCGTGGTGGACGGGTTTTCTCGGGGTTTTCCCGTTTCCCCTGCCACAAATTTCATTCCACCATTTCTCCATACTCATCTCACCCACTTCGTTTCATTTCATTCTTCCGCCCCTGTTACGATGCGTGAGGAGAGGTCGGCCGGCACCCTTGTCGTTCACAGACCTCTCTCTATAAATATAGGGGCTTCATCTCATCTCACTCCTCGACCCGACCCTGAGTTGGACACGGGTTGAGGATATTTATTTAAACATCATCATCACTCCAGCCCAACGTCTTCTAGGTCTTCCAACATCACGTCTTCCTCTTGCTTGATAATTTATTGCTAACAATGGATATCTCTCCTTACTCATTCCATCCATGTGATCAATCCATTTCTGTCTGTAATTCGTGACTTTATCCAATAAAGGCTGTACTTTCAATTCTTCTCTTATATCCTCATTTCTTATTCTATCAAGTCTTGTACATCCTTCTACTTGTCTTAGGAACCTCATCTCCGCCGTCTGTATACTATCCTTCTGTTTTTTCACTGGAGCCCAAGTTTCACATCCATACAATATTGTGGGAACCGCCATAACATTATACATTTTTATCTTGGTTTATTTTCTAATTTTATTTTTGAACGTTCTCTGTATTGTTCCACACACCGTCTGAAATTTATTTATTTTGGAGTCAATATCTCTTTCCACATTGTAGCCAACATCACAGCCCAAATATTTGAAACTAGACACCTGTTCTATACTTTGATTTTCTAAAATAATTTTGGATCTCACTGGATCTCTTCCTCTAAAAGCCATGGTCTTCGTTTTCCTTACAGAAATTTTTAGATCGTATAATTTACATATTTCATTTAATGCATGCATTGATTTCTGTAAATCGTCTTCATTTTTCTGTATTATGATTACATCGTCAGCAAATAGAAGATTATTTATGCACACTTTATTATCCATTCTTATTCCTGGATTCACTAAAACTTTCCATTTATTTAAAATGTCTATATATATATATTATATATATTAATACAAAGTGGGTGATAAACTACATCCTTGTCGTAATCCAGTATTTGTTTTGATTGTATCTGTTCTTTTGAATCCGGTATCTATAATTATATTTGTGTCTTCATATAATTTCTTTATTGTTTCAACAAGGCACAGCGGGTATCCTTTATTTAAAAATAAACTCATAAACTAGGGATTCATGAAAGAGTAACATCACCATCTTCTAAATATTTGATATTACCGTTACTCGTAAAGGCTACTTTGTGTACGAATAATTTTTGTTGAAGTGAAAATACCATTTGACGATTTTCATGCACTGATTAAAAAAGTTAGATTTTAGTTCACTGGCCATTTCACACTTTCTCCACTGACCACGCCAAGTTGGTAATACATTTTTCTATAGGTAAACATACTAAATATCTTTTCAGCTTTCTTATTCCCACGTTATTTCGTAAATCATACAACCTCTAATTCGTAACTTGATGTAGGCTGTATGAACTTCACCTGCAATCTTTTTTCATCAATCAAACTACGGAAAAATATCGAGCTGAACACAAAATATATCAACGCGCACTGACAAACCACGGTATGAAACTTGTAAAGGACCAAATGACGTGCTGAAGTTATGTCAAGGCCATGCGTCCACTTGATTCTACATTCATATAGCTTTGATAATAAAAAAGAGTGCGTGCACTCTGATATATAAGACGCATCCTATTTTTAAGATGAATTTTTTGAAGCAAAATAAGAAAAAGGGGGGGTTATAGACCGGAAAACACAGCATTTTCCTTTAAAAAATTCCGACAATTTCAATAAAAAATAATTCACTTAGATTATGTTGGACTAATCTTTAGTCAAGCTTTCTATTTAAATTTTAACAGAAACATATTTATAAACTTCCTAAGATGTGTTTATAAACTTACCTAAGATTTGTAAATGGTGTTGAGATGGGGTCCGGAAGTTTGAGTTTGAATTGTGGAACATTCGGAGCATCTAACAAAATCACTCCGTCACCTCCGTTAGTCACTTTTATTAACAGCAGAGAAGGATAGTTTCGACACGTCACAAATTTGCAAGTATCTGCGTTGTATACTATCAACCGTCTGAAATAAAACAAGCAAAAAAGTAAATAAGTAATATTTAATTCTCTTATACAAAATGATGAATAATTTCTATTACAAACATCTAGGGGTTGTAGAGGGGACTTAGTAGATACAATTTTGATAAAGAACCCATGTTCGGAAACGTACCATTTCGATGTAAAATAAGTTTTGAAATCGAAACACAATGGGTTGATATCGCGTGTCTCGTGTTTCAGAATAAGTATTACAGACTTCTAGGGGTTGTACTACAAGTTTGGTTGCACGTGGCGACCCTGTTGTTCGTGTGCCTGCAACTCATGTTTTCATACACGCGCCGCACAAGACCCAGTATGTGCTCAATAATTTCTGCTGCTGCCAGAATTCGTGCAAGAAGAACTTCCTCCGACTCGACAGCTGTAGTAACAATCGCTAGAAGTCTGTAATACTTATCCTGAAACAAAAGACACACGACATTAGCCCATTGTGTTTCGATCTTCAAACTTATTTTACATCGAAATTGTACGTTTCCGGACATGGGTTCCTTATCAAAACTTTATCTAATAAGTCCCCTCTACAACCCCAGAAGTTTGTAATAGGAATTATGAATCAGCCTGTATAATTAAGTGTAATGTTTGATTTCTTGAAGGATTAAAAAATATATTAAATTCCCCTATGTAGTAAACGATATAATTTTACATTAAAGAATTTACCTCGAAACTGCTATTAGCAGTTAAAATGACGTCTCTCATATATGTAATTTTATTTCGAGACCTGTTCATGTCGCATCTAATATATTTGGTTATCTACAAGTAGTCTCCGCATATCATTGATTTTGTATTAATATGTTTTGTGAAAATTCACTGTTTTAACAACGCCCACCGCTGTGGTCTCGAGGTAGCGTGCTACCTTGTCACGCAGCGGGCCCGGGTTCGATCCCCGGTCGGGACAGGCTCCTGGGTGAGGTTTTTTTCGGGGTTTTTCCTCACCTGTGATCTGCCTCCACAATGAACGCCGGACATATCTAATGAGTGAATTTGAAACACGTATTTATACAAGACAATGACAGTTCCTATTATTACTTATGGCTCCGAACCATGGACAGTGACAACGCAACAAGCTGCTGAAATGAAATTCCTCAGACCAATAGCAGGATATCAAAGAATAGACAAAAACACAACACAGAAATAAGACAACAACTAAAAGTAGAGGAATTAAATATAACAATCCACGTGGAGGCAGATCACAGTGGTATCACGTGATACTGAAGTAACGCACAGTGACTTCTCACTGACTTGCCTGAGCAATAAAATTAGATAGAAAAAATAACATAAAAATGAAATCTAACAATAGATCTTTTTTTTATTTACATATATGCTACAACCCGTGTTTCACCAATGGTATATCACGGGATATTTACAGTTTTACAATTGTTCAATTATTGTTCTAGTTGTTCTTGTAGTTGACGGAAGATCCTCGTAAGAAATTCTTCAACGTTGACTGTGTTAAAGTGGAACTTCAGAATATTTGGCGGAGTAGCAATTTGTAGTATAGCTGGTCGACCTCTGGAGAACATATTGCATTCAGTCACCAGATGGTGGGCCGTCTGCAGTGATTTTTCTGGGCAGTTGCAATAAAGTGAAGCAGTTTAGTTAATTTTGTGTAGGTAGGATTTAAATAGTCCATGGTTGGTGAGAAATTGTGTGGTTATATAGTGCCATAGGGATAGGGACAATCTATAGAGTATGTTGGGGACGAACATTTTGGTATGGAAGGCGTCATTTGATTTGGTGTAAATTAAATTCCAGATTGTTTCATAGTATTCTTTTAATAACTGCTTGCCTCGTGTTATAGGGATGGAGTTTTGTAGCTAGCGGCTATTTTAGCCAGATAGTCAGCTCTCTCATTCCCTCGAAGACCTGTGTGACCTTTAACCAAGTGGAGGTCAATCTTACTCGTCTTTTTGAGTACGGTTAGCTTTTCTCTGATTTGGATAGCCAAAGGGTTGGTTGGTTTTCTATTGGCTATGGCTAAAAGAGCGGCTTGTGAATCTACGTGGATAGCATATGTTAAAGTTACATCTTTTTGTAGTTCAATCCATTCAACTGTCATTTGGATTCCAAGGAGTTCTGCCTGGAAGACTGAGCATTCTATGTCAAGTCTTTTCATATTGGTAAATACCTCCTTTGAGTTTTTCTCGGCTACCATACCTGCTTCCACATGTTTAGCCGTTTTGGACCCATCCCTGAATATTAAGTAGTCGGCATTCCCTACAGTTCCAGTTGAATCTATTTCTATATAGCTATCTTTGGGATGAATTCCTTTTATTAGTGTTGGCATTTCAGTTCGTTTCAGTATAGGGATTATAGCATTGGTGGCTTGGCCTCTGGATATAGCTTTAATATCGTTGTGTAGGAGTACTGTTGGATCCATGGGCATGACGCATGCTAGAGCTTGGAGAGCATTGTATGAAACTGTTCTGTATGCTTTTGTTGCGAAAAGAAGAAAATGTCTTTGTATTTGATTCAATTTGGTTTTAGCCCGTTTGGAGATTTGTGGGCTCCAGGAATCTGCAGCATACAGTATCCTAGGGAGAATGGCTTGATGATAGATTGTCGTAAGATGATGGAAGGACATGCCCCAAGTCGCATTGGAACATCTGACTAGCATATTTCGGAGATGTAGTATTTTATTTTCCAGGTATAGTGAATGGGGATACCAGTCCATTTTTTGGTCTATCATCACACCCAAATATTTAATTTTAGTTACGACATTTAGGCCCCATTCTGTAACTATTGGGTGATTGGAGTATGTGTCTTTCTTTCTGACATACATAGGCATTAGAGAAGATTTCTCCTTAGAGATTACAAGTTTTTTTCTGCAACACCAATCTTGCAGGATTTGCAGTGCTAATTGGAGCGTGTTTAGTATGTGATCATGGGAAATACCATTTAGTATAATCATTATGTCGTCTGCATACCCCACGGTCTTCAGGTCGGGTACATCTGCCAGCTCTGAAATAAGTCCGCTTACTTAAATTTTTAAAAAAGTGGGACCTGAGACAGATCCTTGGGGGCATCCTTTGGTGACGTTCTTACTCGTTGAAGAGTTTCCTTGTCTGAAGTGAGCTGTACGGTCATGTAGGAAGTCCACTATGATATTATAGATATAGATTATTTTAAAACTGACGAATAAAAGTACGAAAGGTAAATAAAATGACCTAAAATTACAAATAAAATTTGTAAAATGACTTTATCAGAAAAAAGTGAAAAAAATACATTTTAATGACCTATAAAAACCTCATATATCTAACATACTTATTGCACGATGCACTTAATTATTATTAAGCTGCATCCTTTCTGACAACTCACAAAAAAGATGACATTTAATCAAAATCCGGGCCCTAATTATAACATTCACACGCCATTCAACTGCAGAAAGCGACGGTCGTTGGGTTTAGTAAATTATAAGAATATTAAATAAAATTAATTAAGTTAGTGGTTTTTACAGATAGCATCCTCATTGATAAAATATACGTATTCGTGTAAAGTGGACCCAGGTCCTCCTGGAGGGTCCAAATTAACCGCATTCCTTCGTTATGTTTAATTATTTTATGCAGCCACCATGTCACATAATATCAAACCAAACCCGTCAGTTTATTAAATCAGCATCTACAAATTATAATACATTTAGGACTTTTCCAACATTTGTAATATCCAATAGTAGAAATTAAGAATTAATTCTTAGCTTGAAAAACTTTTAAAGTAGCCATTTTCATAAATATCATAAATAAACTCTTCTTCGCACAAATAATAAAATAAATTGGCCTTGAACCCGTCAAAGTTGATGAGGGAAAGAAATTAAAATATTTTCTGTTCGAGGGCAGCACCAATTAAAGAAGATAAACAGGGTCCACTGAAACAGAAGGGTCCACATTACCCGAACTTCCCTTTATCAGTAAATTTATGCACACAAAATACTATCTTTGAGAAAAACCTTACATTTGTGAGCAATACTTTAATTTTATTTACCCCAAAAAAATCATACTTAAGTTCTGCGCACTTTTATTGCTTCCATTCTATAAAATAATAGGCTACATTTTAACTCTATGCTGTGATTAATAAGGGCGGATGACCTAAAAAAATAAGAAAACGTGCAGGCATTTATGACTTTAAAAGTGTTTCACTGTGGCTGTGACACAAAAAGAAAGAAAAATACCTTATAATTTAATGAATCTGTTTAACATTTTATACTAATTATTGTTGATTCATATACATTTTCCAACTTTTCACCACACAGTGAAAATGGGACTTGTAACGGTCCGGTATTTCAAGGAATTTTCAAAAATAAAAAGCGACCTTCGAACAAGTGAACTTCCAACTTACATACATACATTGTGTTCATTTTTTAAACTTGGTTGACGACTTACAAAACATCTCCGAAATATGATTAAAATGTGACTTTATTACAGAAATTTCAGCAAATATTAGAAAAATGACTTTTAAGCACTTTAAAAACCTCTAGAGGAACTTCGGTTTGAGTGGACCCTGTTAATATCTTTTTAATTTTTAATGCCCTGGAACATAAAATATTTTAATTTCTTCCCCTCATCAACTTTGACGTGTTCAAGGCCAGTTTCTTTTATTCTTTGTCCGAAGAAGGGTTTATTTGTGATATTTAGGAAAACGACCATTTAAAAGTTTTTCAAGCTAAGAATTAATTCTTAATTTCTGCTATTATATATTATAAATGTTGAAAAAAACTCTTGAATATATTACATTATGTAGATGCTGTCTTAATTTACTGGCGGGTTTGGTTTGATATTATGCGACATGGCTGCTGTATAAAATTAAATGTAACATAGGAATTCGGTTAAAACCCCGTACAAATCTGACGAACATGGTGCGCGCGTGCCGCGCGGCGCGCAAGTGTGTACGTGCCTTTATAAATTACACTATTATTCCCATGGGCTTCGGCGAGATCAGAAACTTGGACCCTCAGATCTATAGCACCACACCTTAAGCGCACCCAGTACTTACTTGGGTTTAAAAAATCGATTTTTTTTATTTTTGCTTCAAAAAATCCAAGAAGGTCTATTTTATTGATGTGTAATATTATTTTGTCCATTTTGGACATTTAATCCCATAAAAATTGATTTTTAAAAATGGCGTTTCTGTGTTCTGCTAATGTGCATTTTTTTTTTACATTTTCCCGTAACTTTTATTTTTTCATATTTTTGTACACTTTTCTCTGAAACTATGAAAGATAGGAGAATAATTTTTGGCATGGATATGCAGTTTAAAGAGCTCTATAATAATAAGGTAAATTTATCTTTGTGCTATTGATAGTGTTTGAAATCTAAAAAAAAGAAAATGTATGCAACATTTAAAAAAAATGGTCTTTGAATTCTTTTTAATAAATCACAATCCATATCTGAACACAAGCAAACCTTATTATTGTCAAATGAACTATGGACAATAACATACTAAATTTTGGAAACAATTGGTTAAGTATTTTTTTAGAAAATTGTACTTTTGAGAAGTTGGACTTTTTATTTTCATTTTTTTTTTGTATTTTAAATGACTCGTGAAGAAATGTGTATAAAAGTTAATCAGAGTGCCATTATGTTCAGGAAGACTTCTTTAATTAGTGACATAATTTTCATGCATTTAACTTAAGAATAAGCTGAAGAAATGATTTTTGTATGTTGGATATTTTTAAACCAAATTGCAAGGAAATTAATACCGGGTGCCATTAACAATCTTGGCTACGTTGAGAAAATGAGATTTAATAAGTCTTATAGGCCTATGTGAGTGTGCGGATTTTGAGAAATTAGAATCGAATTTTGATATTTTCCATGACATGTAAATTACTTCTCACATAGAAAAATAACAAAATTACTTGGTTTTAGGTAAGAAAATGTAGAAATATAAACACAAAATAAAAAATAACATACGTAATATAACCTCAACATTCATGTGCTGTATTATTAAATATGGTATCAATTTCTAATTGAAGCAATATAAAAATCTAACCGAAATGTGACCTAATAACCAAAACTATACAGAATGGATTAATGTAATGTTAGTGTTGTTTTTGTTAATTACTTTCTTTTTTAATTTAAGTTCGATGTTTGTTCATGTGAAGGAAATCATATAAAACTTTAAGGTTTATTTTCATTTAATTAAGATGAAAACATTTCTGATTTGTTTTCAAACATCGCCATTTACATTAAATATATAAATATTTTAAAATGCCGGTAACTAGAGACCTATTTAAATAATGATTTGTGAGTAAACAGCTTAATTTTATTCGTTAAAAAGTCCTAACAAATGCTACTCTTGATTTCCAAATCGTCTGGATAAATTCACTCCTGACATTACTTATGACTATTTAACTCATGCCCCAAATGCGAGTCAATGACCAATCACGTTTCAATGATTTTTGTTTTACAACCAATCAGAGTCGTGTTTCACGAAATATTTATCAGTGTTAAATTTACCGTATTAAAGAAAGCCCCTCCTTTTTAATATTCTGAACAGGTCTGACCATTATTTTGCAATGACTGAGCCTATAAGAAACACGGCTACCAGATTGTATATATAGTGCATGGATGTCAACACATAGCGCTTGCAGGAGTTAATATAAAAACATTTGTAGCAATTTATTATACCACCAAAAAAAGAAAGCACTGTTTGCACTTTCTTAAATGTATTTTTTCCCAGGTAACAATCCAGAAAAATATAATTGTCATATTTACATCATACGACATCAGAAATGAATTAATATACAGTTTGATGTGTTTCATTTTTTCTCCACTAGAGAGTATTCTTACAATATTGCGTTCCTTTGGCAATAAATAGTATGATCTGGTTGCAGTGATAAACAAAAGAAGCAGATAAAGCGTACCAATCGTTTCTCATTTGTTTTCAAACATCGCCATTTACTTTAAATATATAAATATTTTAAAATAACTATAGTTAAATAATGATTTGTGAGTAAACAGCTTAATTTTATTCGTTAAATAGTCCTAACAAATGCCACTCTTGATTTCCAAATTATCTAGATAAATTGGAAATCACTCGTGGCATTACTTATGACAAATCACTTTGGGTTGAAGGAGAAACACTGTATTGTGGAATATTCCTAATAAAAAAATAACAGTGATATTATTATTACAGTTTTATGACGTGAAATACGTAAAAATGCTTAAAATAAGAGAGAGAATACAAGAAAAGAAATAAATATGGAGTTTCCTTGGCTAACAGATGCTATTATGATCTAAAAACACATTAAAATCACATTAGGTGAATTAAAAATGTAAATTGTTCTTGTATAAGGTCTGTCTTTACATATGGCGGTGAGTGTTGGATACTCTCGAAAAGTAATGGAAAAAAAAAACTCAGGGCATTTGAGAGGAAAATCCGTAGGAGGATATTTAGACTCACTCACTCACTCAATGACACTATCGAAACCGTAGGTTAATGGCCGCGCGGACATAAGCTCTCTATACATCCTTATCCTGAGCTAAGTGTAATCTACTTCCCTCAAATCATAGTTAATGTTTTTCTCCCACCTCATTTTTGGTCTACCAACTGGGCGTTTTCCTTCTGGTTTTCCTACAAGAAGCTTCCATGAACCTCTTTCATTCCCATTCGTGCCACATGTCCTGCCCATCGCAGTCTACGAGGAACCCATGCCCGCATTTCTTGACAGTTGTATTTTTACGGAGAAAGATCGTCATTCTTTCGATCAAGGTACTTTTTTCGCCTGCCTTATCACCTTCGACCAGTCCGGCATGGGTAACCCTATCGGCAGCAATGCTACCGCCGGCATAGCTCTCGGGATCATTTAAGCACGCAAGCCACTCCACCACGACAAGGTAAGATACCATGGAGGGAGATATTTTAGACTCCATCCATCCATAGTAATTCTGCCCCAGGGCAGATCTTTCACTGCAATGCTTTGCAGCTTAACTAGGGAATTATAGGTGTGGTAGCTTCCCGTTGCTTTCCACACCGGTGAAGGATGACGATGATAATTATGATGGCCGGATGATTTTCGGGGGCCGTTGGGCCTAAGTTTCCTGATATTTGTCTTACAGGTGAGGAAAACCCCCGAAAAAAATCTCACCCAGAACCCTGTCCCGACCGGGAATCGAACCCGGGCCCGCTGCGTGACAAGGCAGCACGCTACCTCGAGACCACAGCGGTGGACATGTTTAGACTAGTGAATGAAAATGGAACGTGGAGAATAAGATACAATTGGGGACCTGAATTCCAAAACATGCTATATCCAATTTTTAAATTTTCAAGAGAAGCATAAAACTGTTTAATCTAGTTGTTATTTTAGTTTATAATTCTGATTTTTTGTTATGTACACATACTAGAAGGTATATTTTAAGATAAAAAGGAACAACCAGTCTGTTATGTCCTTTAAAATCTAATTTTAAAAATGGACTTATCATGATTAGCAGCAGAATTATGAAAAAAAGTGAAAAATGTAATAAATAATTACGTATTAATCGAATTGTAAATCATACCAATTCCATGGACATAGGATGGTTTAGAATTGAAGTTCCGTAATTTTATTATGTCAATAAATATGGGTAAGAGTGTAATTTAGAGAGTTTTTGTCATTCACGACCACAGTCTCAGACATTATCATAGCTATGTTATTTTTAACTGAATTTTTCATACTTTGGAGTTAGCATGTTTTCGAATTTAGGCCCCCAATAATGATTTATGCGGGCTCGGGTTCGATTCCCGGTCGGGACAGGCTCCTGTGTCAGTTTTTTGGAGGGTTTTCCTCGCCTGTAAAACAAATGCCCAACGGTCCCCGAAAATCACCCGGCCATCATTACCATCCTTATCATTATCATCATCCTTCACCGGTGTGGAAAGCAACGGGAAGCTACCGCATCTATAATTCCCTAGTAAAACTGCAAAGCATAGCATGAAAATTCTATGATTACAATGAAAGAACTGCCTTCGGGCAGAATTACTATGATGTATGTATATAGGCCTATGTATTCTTTATTCACTAACCTGACATTGTAAATTTAATAGGCCTAAATATAGCTAAATTAAGTTGGACTGGCCATACTTTCTGGATATCAGAGTGCAATACTATTTTTAAAAAACTCACATTACTGAAACCTGAAGGAAGTAGAAGAATAGGCAGACCGAGATTGAAATGGTTAGATGGAATAGAAGAAGATGTCAATAAGCTTGATGCAAGAGATTGGAGATGGAAGGCGTTAGGCAGAATGGAGGAAGATCTTGTCAGCGGGCAGCGTGCAAAATTGTTTGTAGTGTCATCTATGGTGATGATTTTAATTTACGGTTTATGAAATTCAGTTTCAAAACATTTGTTTAAAATATGTCATGGAAAAACAGATGACCTCACTCTCTGGTGTAAGAAAAACTTATCTTTGCTTGTTAAGCGTCCCTTAAAGTGCCTTAAACTAAATAAGACCGAAAATAAATTGTGATGATAAGATAACATAAATACTAATTTATGTAACACAATTATCAGCAAGTATCTAGGGAATTACAGTTTGTTGAACGAAAATAATTCTAGTTTGAATTGTTTTATAAACGAATAGAGGCCAACTATCAAAATTGTGTGTTATTTTATTTAACGAGACTTTTTAACACTTAATCTGGGCGAAAGGACCGACAAATTATACTAAAAAGGCTTACTTTTTAGGATTGAGGTCATTTACATGCCGTAAATCTATGACACGAGTTCCATGGGATAAGTTAACTTCCGAGGGTTCCTCTTATTCTACTTCCTTCACAGTAGCCTCTGCCCGCTCCTGGAATTTCCTTCTTCAAAATATCAAGGGTTGCCGCACACTTGACACTTTTAAGTCACGCTTATACAGTTACCTGTTGTCTAATAATTAATTTTTCTCTATTTATTTAAATTTATACTAGGCCTATATCATTAATCATTTTTCTCATTTTTTATATAAATCTTCTACATATTATATTTAATTCGTTAAATCTAGAGTAAATCAAAATACATTTTAAATAATAATCGTATTGTATAGGCCTATATAACATGTAATCATTTATGTTTATTGTAATTTAGATGCAAGACTATTTTTTTGTATTTTTTAAAACTGGTTGAGTGGCAGACAAGGCCTTAAGACCTTAACTCTGCCAGGTAAAATAAATCTATTATTATTATTATTATGTCCACCGCTGTGGTCTCGAGGTAGCGTGCTGCCTTGTCACGCAGCGGGCCCGGGTTCGATCCCCGGTCGAGGCAGTTTTTCTGGGTGAGGTTTTTTATCGGGGTTTTTCCTCACCTGTAAGACGAATGTCAGGAGAACTTTAAGGCCCAAACGGTCCCCGAAATCATATGGCCATCATCATCATCATCTTCATCTTCATCCTTATCATTATCATCTTCATCATCATCCTTCACCGGTGTGGAAAGCAATGGGAAGCTACCACACCTACAATTCCCTAGTAAAGCTGCATGCATAACATGGAAATGCTATGATTGCAGAATTACTATGGATGGATGTATTATTATTATTATTATTATTATTATTATTATTATCAGAATTTTTACGCATTTGAAAATACATAGATTTCGACCGGGTTTGAACTCGCGAACCTTGGAGGCAGAGGTGAGGATGGTAACAATTTGTTCACGTGGACGAACGAACATGAATTAATGTATGTGTATGCATATATTTATTTAACCTACCGTTAGAACATGGCTAAGTAGGAGTTTGATATAATATCAATGTCATAACTATATTTTTGACATTTATCAATGAAGGCAAATATGACATGAAAAGAAAAATTAATTAAATCCCGACTCTGGAATTTATTTTTTGTCATATATATATATATATATATATATATTATTTCAGGATTTTTTCTATTATTTACACAGATATCCTCAACCAAAATATACAATTTTTTTTTCTTCCACATTTCCCGGACTTGTGTGTCTGCTTCTGTCGTATTTCTCTTCTTCATGTTGTCTTAAATTCCCTTGGCTTTGGTCTACCATGTTTCCCTTTTCCAGGAGGTATCCATTTCAATACTTTTTTTGTTTGTTTCTGTGTCCCTTCTTCTCATTATATGTCCATACCATCTTAGTTGGATCTCTTGTACAATATCCTTTTCTACATTCATAATTTCTCTTATTGTATTATTTTTTTATCTGATTTTGATACTCTTGCCTATTTTCTTAAAAAGTCGATTTCTGTGACTAATAATTCATTTCTGTGTTTTGGCTTCAACGTCCATGTTTCCGCACTATATAATAAGACACTCTTCGCAATTGTGTTATATATTAATAATTTAGTCCTCTTGATTATATGCTTATTCCATAAAATATCATTTAATATGCCAATAACTTTCTTTGTCTCTGTTAAAACACAAAAGAAAAATACCCATTCTGGTGACTCTTTCATCTTTATTATTAATCTTTTTTCGATGTCTAATTCAAATGATCCATCTTTTTGAATTATTAATCCCAAATACTTAAAATATTCTACTCTTTAATCTTTATTCCATATATATATTAACGGACCAGGCAGACGTTGTCTTGCCCGAACGTTCAATTCCCGTGTCATAGCCGGACGATAAAAATATAAATTACTCTTTTACCGTAAACTTCACTAAGTAATAAGTTCGCAAGAAAATTCCTCACTGTCATCTCTTGTGGCTCAAGAAGCGTGCAGTATGAAGTCACATTGTTGTCGCGCGGAATATGTCGGTAATGCACATGACTACACATCTGACATTTAAAAAATCCTATAACCCGATCACAGCGCCACCTACGGGGCCCAATTGTGAATCTAAACCATCTAGGACCGACTCAAACACGCACAAAATTTTTTATCAAAATCGGTGAGGTCGTTTAGGCAGTTTTTAATTTCGAATTTCAAGTAAACCTCCACCTGTAATTGTCGGATTTCGCTCATTTTTTGATAATAACTATTTCGCGTTATTTTAATAGGATATACTGAGTTTCGTTGTGAAACATCGAAAAATGCGTCCGCTAGAGCGATTTTTAAATTTTCACTTCAGGTGAGCTCCTACACCTAATTGTTTAGAGAGTGAATCTAAACCATCGAGAGAGCCAATCAGACACACACAAAACATTTCATCAAAATCGGTTCAGTCGTTTAGGAGTTCAGTGACCAACACACACACACATATATATATATATATATATATATTATAATACCATATATATATATCCATCCATCCATAGTAATTCTGCCCGAAGGCAGGTCCTTCACTGCAATCATAGCATTTTCATGCTATGCTTGCAGCTTTACTAGGGAATTGTGTAGGTGTGGTAGCTTCCCGTTGCTTTCCACACCGGTGAAGGATGATGACGATAATGGTAAGGATGATAATGATAAGGATGATGGCCATATGATTTCGGGGACCGTATGGGCCTTAAAGTTTTCCTGACAGTTGTCTTACAGGTGAGGAAAAACCCCGATAAAAACCTCACCCAGAAAAACTGCCCCGATGGGGGATCGAACCCGGGCCCGCTACGTGACAAGGCAGCACGCTACCTTGAGACCACAGCGGTGGATATATATATAGATTTATAGGATTTTGTTCTATGAGCAAGTGTAACTTTTTTTATTTTCTCCCCCCCCCCTCTCTCTCTCTCTCTCTTCTCACATTCATTATTTTTATTATTGTTTTATTTGCCATGGCCAATTTTATTACAATAATCCATTTAATCATAATCGCCATTTCATAACAATAAAGCAGTTGACCTACACATGATAAATATAACAGAACCTACATGATACAGCCCAGAATTCTAGATCGTTGATGTTAAAGCTTCCATAAATAAAAGCAAAAACTAGTAGTGTATTTGAAAGTTTCCTCATACATTAGTCTCTTATTAAATAGTTTCGTAATATATTAACACAGGTAAAGATGGCAGGCTTGCTCAATAGCTTCTTGTTTACTTAAGACAGAATTAGACATTTAAATTAATTGGAAATGTACTATGTCTAACGTGTGGAGAACAATAATTGCTGCTGTAAGTGGATCCAAACTTAATTTTCTCATTCCATTAATATCTAGGTAATGGAAAATGTTACAGAGCTACTGCAATCTACATATTGTAATGACTGCATTATTTCTATATTACACAACTTTTCCACTTATGAAAAAATCTAGTTTGATATTTATAGAAGAAAAGAATAGTTTTCAGAGAGCAATTATTTCATAATCTTCTTCGTCACGGTTTAGACTTATTTACTAGCCTGTTCCGGCTCCAAATTGCTGCTCTTTCCATCTTTTCTTTGGTCTTCCCAAACTTCTTCTTCCTCGTGGTGAATAGTTGTATACTGCTTTTGGTATTCTACTCTGTCATCCTTGCTAAATGTTATTTCCAGTTTGTTCTGTATTTCACTATTGTTGTATTTAATTCCTCTACTTTTAGTTGTCTTATTTCTGTGTTGTGTTTTTTGTCTGTTCTTTTATATCCTGCTATTGGTCTGAGGAATTTCATTTCAGTAGCTTGTATTCAGGCAGACTGTTGTGTTGTCACTGTCCATGTTTCAGATCCATAAGTAATAAATACATTTTTTTCAAATCCACTCATTAGACCTGTCCGGCGTTCATTGTGAATACTTTAAGTAATTATTACACCAAAGAAGGTACCTTCTGGATATGGAACAAGAAACTATATAGACAATTAATTATCAAAATTTCAAATGATATGTGGCACCATTCATAGAACACTAAAACATAAAACAAGGAAGGATACAAGATTGAAGTTCTGCAAAATAATGGCTGTACCGGTACTTTTATACGGTAGTGAGTCCTGGGTAACAAATAAAAGGAGTTCGAGTAGAATACAAAGGGCAGTAATGCCTTTTCTAAGAAGGACCAAAGGATGCACAAAATTAGACCACATAAGAAATGAAGAAAATAATATTATACAGAATTATAATTTCAAAATATCAATATGTATAACAAAAATCTTAGCTTTTAAAGGATTAGATACAGTAAGAGCTAAAATAATTCTGGAGGGGAAACCGATTGAACAAGTGAACCATTTTAAATACCTGGGTTATGAAATTTCCTATTTTAAAAATGATCTGTTTAACAAACTTAATAAATTTAATTATATATGCGGTACAATTAAAATATTTAAAAACACAAGAAAAGAAACAAAACTAAAATTTTATAAAGCAGTGGCAATCAATCCCCTTACTATTGTATATTAGTGAATTTTGGGTTTTAACTAAGAGCGAATAGAAGATCATAGAAGCAACTGAAATGAGATTTCTGAGAAATGTAGCTGGCTGCAAACTTCAAGATAAAAGAAGTGAAGATATTAGAAATGATCTAAATACTTTTAAATTTTTATATTACTTAAAATAATCTAGAAAAAGCTGGAAAGAACATAGTCAAAGAATGAAATATGATCGCATTCCAAAAAATTATACTTAATTACAAACGAAAAAGGGGACAGGAACGTTGGTAGACCGAAAAAGAGTTAGATACAACTTTTTGAATGAGAATCTACGAGACCGAAACAAGCCACATGGGCTCAATCCGTGATTGTTGTTGATGACGAAGAAATAAGAAGTGAATTACAAATGTGTTCAACAAATGATAGAATTCAACAACACCGCGTCGGCTGGGAACAGCATGTTCAGAGAATGGAAGAAACAAGATTGCCCAAGACAGCGTATCATTATAAACTAAAGGGATTAAGGGATGTAGGAAGACCTAGGAAGAGATGGAAGAAATAATTGTGAATTCGGAACAGGCGAATCGCCTAAACCTTGAAGTGAAGAAGAAGATGATGAATCACTCATTAAATAAACATCAATTTTGTAAGCGGCACCCAAATTAACGTAATGCGGGAAAGATTCCTATGACATGTCATCATTTTCTAAAATATTTATTCTGAGTTTGCAGCAAGTAAATAACATTCAAAAAGGTCTTCTGATGGCAATATAGAGGAACTTCGGGTAATTGGACCCCCATTTTGAATTTGTTGTTTTTTCTTGTTTTAATTAAGGGATTTGAATTTTGTTTAATCATCATCATCGTCCTTCAAGTATTAGGCCCAGTGGCCCGTTACGGTCTCCCGCCATCTCCGAAAAGGTCGACCCACAGATCTTCTGCCTCGAGGAATGTAGTGAAGAATTTGTTTTGGTATTCTGTGACGATCCATGCGCTGAATATGGGCTAGCCAATTGTTTCTATATTCTTGGAGGTATTCAGATATAGGTACGATGTTTAACTCTCTGGCTATTGTTGAATTTCTTTGGTGGTCTAGAAGGCTATAACCTGCAGTTCGTCGCAGAAATTTCATCTCCGTGGCTGTAATATGACGATCATCCTGAGTTCTGATGGTCCAAGCTTCACTGCCATAACAGATTATGGGTCTAGCGAGAATTTTATAGATTTTCATTCTTGTGTGTCTCTGCACTTTTGATGGTTTAAAAACTTGGTTGATAATTCTTAAAGCTTTATTATAGTTTTGTATTTTAAAGGATATATCACATTCCTCATTATAATTAGATTATATCCTAAGTATTTAAATGAATTAACTTGCTCTAATATTGAATTCTGAATACAAATTTTACTTCTTACTGGGAATTTCCCTTGAAAGGCCATAACTTTAGATTTTGTTGTTGATATTTCCATGTTAAATCGTTGGGCTATTATATTAAGATGATGAGTGGAATATTGTAATTCATTATCATTATTGCCGAAAAAACGATGCCGAAAAGAGCCTGATCATCTGCATATAAGAGTGTGTCTGAAATTGTGTGTCTTGAGAGAGGAATATTACCATGAACTGTCAATCTCCAGTGTCTGATGATAGCATTAATGTATACATTAAATAGAAAATTTTGTTTAATTACAGTGATTATCATTAGTATTATAAATATGTAATAGCATTGTTCGTTTATTCAAATATGAAAACATCTTCATAATTTATAAACTTTTTTACATTACAAGAAAGGTCCACTTTAACCTCCAAATTCGGGTAAAATGGACCCCAGAGTCCATCCTAGTCTTTACACTATTTTAAGTTTATTTACTCTATGAATGTATACAGACAGGCACAAATTAATGTGAAAGTATTTATGGCTAATCTAATTAAAAAGTGTTAATATTTATTTAATATTTAGAAAAATTATCGTTGATTATAACATTCACGCGTCATTAATTTGCAGACAGCGACGGTCTTTGGGTTTAGTTAAATTACAAGGATATTAAATAAAGTTAATTAAGTGTATGGCTTTTACATATAGCACCCTTGTTGATAAAATGTACCTATTCGTGTAAAATGGACCCAGGTCAACTTTTGACCGCCTCGTGGAGGGTTTACGTACATTAAGTTGCACCCGCGCCGCGCACATGCGGCGTACCACGATCCACTAATTGTCGATTTTTTCCACGAACACTTTGATGGCTCGCTGTTTAGATTTGGACGGGTACTTGAGAGGTTCGTTGTTTTCGGCGCGCACCTTATTGTTATTTGAGTATGGAGTGGTCAGAGGGAAACATGTTAAAACTTATTGATCCTTATAGAAACAAGCAATTATTGTGGGATCCTCAATATAAGGATCATTTTAAAAATCATTGAAAGGAGATGCCTGGAGGGAAATAGGAGATAAAATGGATATATCTCCGGATACATGCAGGAAGAAGATAATTACTTTACTTTCTTCCTACCGGCGAGAAAAAAGTAAAATATTGTTATATTGTTGACACATAACTTAGTATTGTTAGTTTGTCGCTACAATAAATAGTGAAGATCGTCAGGTCAGTGTGCACGTTGATGTCTATCGATATGTTTTACTCTAAGGAATAAAAAAAAATGATTTCACAATATTGTTACAGCATGCCTGTTTTTTTTCAATGTTATGTGTTTTTTTCGTGTATACTAAAAACGATCATTTCATAATGTTATGTATGAAGTATCACAAAACAATAGAATATATAAACACATATCAGTATTGTGTAAGGTGACCAGACGTCCCGAATTTGGCGGGACAGTCCCGATTTTTAACAATTTGTCCCGCGTCCCTCGACATTTTAAAAAAGTCCCGATTTTTGGGAAAGAATGCACGACAAGCTAGGGAACGGCGGGAGAACGGAAAGGGACTATACGGTTTTCGGCGCCCATGTAGCTATTTCGCGCCAGGATATGACTTTTATATTATTTTTGTTAATTTTATAATGTTAAACTTTAATAATAACAAATCATTGCTGAGAACAGCTTATCAAAGTTTACATTGTTGATTCGACCAACATTGTTTGGTAAATAAAGTGTGGACATAAAAAAATCGTAATTGGGTGTTGAGACTTTGAACAATATTTTATGTGTGAAATATAATTTAACAAATTCTTGTGAAAAAATTCATGACCATTTAAACAACGATAGCAATCTATTTAAAAATTTCACTCAAATGAGAAATATGCCAAAGAATAAAATAATACTGGTACTATACATAATTTTGTAATGTATTACATTTGTAAATTGTACTTATGTTGATATTAAAATTAATATAGGCTATTATAATACTATTTTTGCGTTCTATAAACATTTTTTGTTGCTCCATAGAGTATCTTTACATTTTATAATCTATAGAATCAAATAAGACCAACATTTTTTTTATATTTCGTAATATTTTGGCGAAATGTTCATATTTTAGTAAAAATTTAATATTCCTTCATATTTTTCAGTTTTTTAAAATAAAATTTCAATAATTGGTTAAAAACATTTCTGAAGTGATTGTAGTTTTGAAATTATTTGACAATGTAATATGGTATACAGGTAAAAATTCCTCAGTATCCCATCCAGAACAAAATAAATAGTTTTGATAAAAGAAAACAATTTAATAAGGAGACATGGAATGACCAAGTGTAGGCCTTTGTCTCTGCAAAATGTCTACTGAAGGATTGTGGGTTTCCTATGGATCGCAGGAGGTTCATTGAAATTAATAATTTTGACGAACATAACACGAGCGGCGCGCATATGTGTACATACCTTAATGTATAGTAATGTAGATTGAATTGCATAGAATTGTACGGTAGAAGTAGATGTTATAGAAAATAGGTTAAGGGGAAAATAAATGAAGGGAGAGTAGAAGAAGGGGAAATAAGCACACACACACACATATGTGTGTATCCACCGCTGTGGTCTCGAGGTATCGTGCTGCCTTGTCACGCAGCGGGCCCGGGTTCGATTCCCGGTAGAGACAGACTCCTGGGTGAAGTTTTTTTCGGGGTTTTTCCTCACCTATAAGACAAATGTCTGGAAGCTTAGGGCCCAACGGTCCCCGAAAATCATCCGGTCATCATCATCACCCTTATCATTATCGTCATCATCCTTCACCGGGTGTGGAAAGCAAGGGGAAGCTACCACACCTACTGTATAATTCCCTAGCAAAACTGTAAAACTTAGCATGAAAATTCTATGATTGCGGTGAAAGACCTGCCATCGGGCAGTATTACTATGGATATAGGTCAAATAGTCCCCCATTCGGTTCTCCGGGCGGGGACTACTTCAGGGAACCCATGCCAAAGGCTCAAACACAGGGACATGTTCCTAGGAACATGGAATGTTAGGACTTTATACAATAGCGGGGCACTAGAGATATTAACGCGGGAATTGGATAAATCGCCCTTGGATAAAGTCGCTTTACAGGAAGTTAGGTGGCCAGGAGAAGGTAGTCAGGAATCAAGAAGCTTTGCATTATACTATGGGGGTGCAGAAAGACCTGCATTTGGAACAGGTTTTTTAGTCAGAAGGAGGATCCTATCCGCTATCCGAGATATTAAGTTTGTTAGTGATAGGATATCATACATAATTCTAAAGGGTAAACGACATGATTTTATAATTGTAAATGTACATGCCCCCACAGAAGATAAAGATGACAAGATCAAGGATGAGTTCTATGAAGAATTAGAATGCTTATTTGATAGCCTTTCACGATATCATATGAAAATTGTCTTAGGAGATTTAAATGCAAAAGTGGGGCGGGAAGATATATTCAAACCAACAATAGGCAAATTCAGTCTTCATGAAGATAGTAACGACAACGGGGTTAGATTAGTCACATTTGCCACATCAAAGAATCTCATTGTTAAGAGCACAACATTTCAGCATAAGGATATTCATAAATACACCTGGACGTCCCCAGATGGAGAAACTCGGAACCAGATAGATCATGTATTAGTGGATAAACGCTGGCACAGTAGCATCATTGATATTAGATCAGTTAGAGGGACAGACTGCAATTCAGATCATCATCTGGTCAAGGTGAAAATCAGACAACGGCTGTCGCTTATGAGAGGAACAAACGCTAAAGATGATTCTGTAAAATATGAATTAAAAAACTTGAAAAATGATGAAATGCGGCAAGTATACCAAATCAAAATTGCTAATAGATTTGAAGTACTGGAATCTTCAGATGACAATGTGGCAAACGAAGAAGAAACTGATATAAATAAAGAATGGGAGGCTATAAGAGATACTATTAAATTGTCAGCATCAGAAAGCATTGGTTGTTTAAAAAAGAGGCAAAACAAGAAATGGTTTGATGAGGAATGTGCCGACATTGTAAAGAAGAGAAAGCTAGCAAAATTGAAATGGTTTACACGAGCCAAATGAGGTAAATTTAGAGCAATTGGGTAGTGTTAGACGGGAAACCACCAAGTTACTAAAGAGTAAGAAGAGGGAATATTTGAGAGAGAAGATTAATGATCTTGAAATGAATGCAAAAAATAGGAACATTAGAGAATTATATCAGGGAATTAGTATAGAGAAGAAAGGGTTTCAGGCTAGAACAAACATAATTCGGAATGAAAATGGGGATATGATTGCAGAATCCAATAGTATATTAAATAGATGGAAAAGTTATTTTAATCAGCTATTAAATGTACATACAGAACAGGACATTGGGGAGGATAAGTTACAGACAGCAGAAATGCTAGTCGCAGAGCCAAGTGCATTAGAGGTTGAAATGGCAATTGAAAAATTGAAGATGTATAAAGCATCAGGTTCAGATGAGATCCCAGCAGAACTGATAAAATCAGGGGGAGAAAATTGATGGACAAGATACGCTGGTTGCTTAGTATGATTTGGGAAAAAGAAGCTCTTCCAGATGAATGGAAGGAATCAATTATCGTACCAATTTATAAGAAAGGAGATAAAACTTATTGCAAACAACTATAGGGGCATCTCATTACTTTCAACTTCGTACAAAATTCTAGCAAATATATTAGTAAGCAGACTTACTCCCTATATTGATGACATTCTAGGAGATCATCAATGCGCATTTAGAAGAAACAGGTCTACAACAACAGATCAGATTTTTTAGTATAAGACAGATTTTAGAAAAGAAATGGGAATATAATGGTACTGTACATCAACTATATGTAGACTTCAAAAAAGCATATGATTCAATTAAGAGGGAGAAGTTATATAGTATCCTGCTGGAGTTCGGAATTCCCTAAAAAGTTAGTTAGACTTATACGAATGTGTCTAAATGGCTCAACGAGTAGGGTGCGTGTAGGCAAACAGTTTTCAGACACTTTTGAAATCCAGAATGGGTTGAAGCAAGGAGATGCACTATCTCCTCTACTATTTAATTTTGTACTAGAGCATGCCATTAAATCTTTAGAGAATGAGGAAGGCTTACAACTGAATGGTATTAATAAGCTGTTAGTTTATGCTGATGATGTAGTACTACTGGCTGATAGCGAGGAGATACTGAAGGCCAACACGCACACACTATTGAGTAACACTAAGAAATTAGGACTGGAAGTAAATATCAGTAAAACTAAATATATGGTCACACGTAGAAATACATTATATAATGGAAATGGACAGCTAACGACAAATGAGGGAAATTTTGAGGAATTGGCTGAATTCAAATACCTAGGAACAATAATCACAAATAGGAATGAGATGCACAAAGAAATTAAACATAGGCTCAATTCTGGAAATGCATGCTATTATGCATTGCAGAGACTTTTGATGTCCCAACTCCTTTCAAAAAACGTTAAGCTGAAAATATATAAAACTATTATTCTACCAGTTATATTATATGGGTGCGAAACATGGACTCTTACTTTAAGGGAGGAAAGGAGATTACGAGTATTTGAGAATAAAGTTCTTAGGAAAATTTTTGGACCAAAGAGAGATGAACAGACAGGTGAATGGAGAAGACTACATAACAATGAACTACATGGTCTTTATAGGAAGCCAGATATAATAAGAACAGTTAAGTCCCGTAGACTGCGATGGGCAGGACATGTTGCGCGTATGGGGAATGAAAGACATGCATGGAAACTTCTTGTAGGAAAGCCAGAAGGAAAACGCCCAGTTGGTAGACCAAGAATGAGGTGGGAGAACAACATTATCTGTGATTTGAGGGAAGTAGATTATACAGGGAATGATTGGAAAGCATTAGCTCAGGATAGGGATGTATGGAGAGCTTATGTCCGTGCGGCCATGAACCTACGGGTTCGATAGTGCCAGTGAGTAAGTAAGTAAGTATATATATATATATATATATATATATAGAATATGTATAAGAAAAATAAATGTTTGTTCTGGATTCGCCTGGTAGCGTAAGTAGTAGCGCACTGAGATATCAACTCAGAAGTCCGAATCCCGTCCAGGCATTTATTTTTCTTATCATGTCATATATATATATACATATAGTACCAAAAAAATGTAATAACTGATTTTTTACCTGCAAGGATTAAGTTCATATGAACGGGAATGATTAATTAGTTCAGCTATTGTTCATTTATTATTTAATCGTTCACACGTTTCTCCATAATTACCGAAAAATTTAGTTATTGTGCATCACTTACTTTATTCCTTGTATAATATTAAAGTAATTTTAATATATGTACTGTACATATAAACTATTTTGTTCACTCCTATACTAATATTGACCTAATTATCATTCTGTTTTTTTAGGGAAGTAAGTTGAATTTACCAGAGAGGCCTTCGTATCCATTGACAACATGTAACAACTCAACTTACTTTCCTAGGAAAGAAAAGTAATTGACTTAATTAATAATGTAAAAGAGTTACCTACTTAACATTTTATGTAGTAGTACAATACATTTCATTGTATCACACTTATTTCTTACTTTGGTAATTCAATTGTATAGTGATTAAACAGTTTTTACAAATATTAAGATTAATCACAAAATTTGGTTGATTTTCATTAGTATTTGCTTTATTCATTTCAATATGTTTCTCTACTTTATGTACTACAATTTTTTTTAAATTTACACCAGTCCTTAAATATTCTGTGTACTTTTTCTTAAATATTTTTCGGCTTTGCTGGTAATAGAAAATTAACCGCAGCATTTGCCGCTTCCTCTACATCACAATTAATCATATCTGTAATTAGTATGCAGTCTGAAACTCTTGTTTAAAATGCCTGCCAATATTCAGACAACAAACACAATTACAGTTGTTTTATCAACATTCCCTTGCTATCAAACAATTGAACTCTTCTAACCAAGATATAAATTAACACGAAGTATAAAAGTTAAACATAGTTATTACATTAGTATAGAAGTGAACAAAATTATATACGCAATTCATGAAGTAAGTCATTACTAGGCTCGAACTTATTTGCTAGCCTTCATTAAAGCTGGGGCTCAAACAAGCCCTCGACTACTACTTACTTCCCTTGTTGCGTACATAACTATAATTAAATTTGTGCCGGAACTAACCTGTCTTTTAAGTTCTGGAGCTCTGTAGGTGCAGCAGGTGTAGATTTCAGCCCAATATCCGTGCATTCTGCTTCCAGAAGGGGTACACCTCTACCCGACTTGAGTGGGTAAATGTGCAATTCGCTGATTTCACCCGCTGGACGCCATGTTATAGTTTTTGTTTTCTTTTGTTTCCATCGTATAATTACATACGTCACAATGACAGCTGCTGCTCCCAATATAACAGCATTTTGTGAAGCAGTTGTCATTCTGAAAACAATAATAAATGACCATTAGTCCTATCTATTACTTGTGTACATTATTTTGGACGAAGGAAAAGAAAAGGCAGTTTTGGCCTACTATTCTTCACAACATGTGGCGCAACTTTTTAAATTCCTTCATAAACTTCTGTCAAATTTTATTCTTAGGGTTCCATTTTTAAATTATCTCCCACCATTTACATTTTTTTACATTTTTCTAACGATTATTTCAATATATTTTTCTATGATATTTAACTACATACGTAGTAAGAAGACGACGTGGCAGCCATATTGATTTTAACGAATATGCTATGCAACAACAAAGTTATGTTCCAGTGCAGCCAACATACAGTATGTACTAATTAACTGCACACATATACTTCAGAATTTCAGAACTTACTATTTATTTTTGGGCGTTGCATTCTTTCACAGGTTAGAGTACTTAAATTGCGTTAGGTTAGCTTTTAGGTTCGTTAAATTTCGTGTATATGTTGGCTGCATCCCGTGATTCCATACTGTAAACCGCTTCGCGTTTGTTGGCGCATGCGCATGGTGTATGATTGGAACTTAGAAAAAATGTTCGCGTCACATGTTGTAAAGAATCTCCGATTGTTCTAAAATCAATTTACAGCGTTTCAAAGATGGCACAGGAGGTTCCAAAAATCTTATAGATTAGCCCAGCCATCTTCAACTGATAAGCAATTCGTTTTGGTGCATGATACCTAAGTATGGCGTGGTGAACAAGCGTCCGGAAGAGGAGTTAAGGGGAAATAATGACGTCATGTATATCTTCCCTCCCTTGACAACACAGTGTGTTCATGTCCATTGTCATGGAGGTCAGTAAACAAACACTTCATTAGAGACATATTTTGTTACAGTAGAATATAAAGCTAAATGTGTTTCATTTGTAATGAAATGCGCTATTTTTACACGTATTTTCACTATTATTAAAGATAATCATATGTATTTTGTTATTACATTCTCATTATAAAAATGTCAAGTTCAAAAAATGAAACAATTTCACAAATAATATTCTCGTTAAAGATACTTCTATCAGTGGGGCCACCATAATATTCTTAGTTTGTAAAAGAAACCTATGAAAATATGTTTAAAAAATAAACAATAGAACTAATCAAATATTTGCTTTCTCCTTCCATAATTGTTCACGTACATTTAGTCAGGTTTTGGAGATCCATGTTTATTATATTATTATTATTATTATTATTATTATTATTATTATTATTATTATTATTAATAGCACAGGACCACGATGACATGGAATATATGGCTAAAAAACTAAAAGAAGAATATGAAAAATGGGGACTTTATATAAACATTGAGAAAACTAAATACCTGTGTATAGGAGAAGAAATGGAAAATATAAATTTCAACAATGGAGATGAACTAAAACCTAGTATTGAATGCACTTATTTAGGAATAAAATTAGACCATTCAGGCGATAACACAGTGGAAATTAAAAATAGAATCGCACAAACAAAACAAGCAATAAATGCTTTAAACTCTGTTTGGTGGAGCAAAAATATTACAAAAAATAGAAAATTACAAATATATCAAACCATAATTCAGAGCATTTTAACATATGGTGCTGAAGTCTGGCAAATTCCTGCCAGGGAAATGAAAAGAATTTTAAGTACAGAAATGGATGTTTTAAGAAGATCAGCTGGAAAATCTAGAATGGATAGAATACGAAATAAAGAAATAAGGGAAATTATGGGTGTACAAGAGGAGCCGGACATCATAGACATCATAGAAAAGAAAAGATTGCAGTGGTATGGTCATGTCAAACGAATGCCATAGCAAAGATTGCCAAACATTGTTATGGAATGGATCCCAATGGAAATGAGGAAGAGAGGAAGACAGAAGAAAACTTGAATAGAAGGGGTACAAGCAGCTATGAATATCAGAGGAATGGAGGAAGATCAATGGATGGACAGAGAGGAATGGCGTTTGGTTTCCGGAAGACGGCGGCAGCTGCCATGATACCGGATGATGATGATGAGGATGATAATTATTATTATTATTATTATTATTATTATTATTATTATTATTATTATTATTATTATTCCAGGGATTAAGCCTGTTGGCTCGTTCCGGTTTCATGAAAGCTAGAATCCGGTTGCTTTCATGAGAACATTAAATATATAAATATTTTAAAATAACTATATTTAAATAATGATTTATGAGTAAACAGCTTAATTTTATTTGTTAATAGTTCTAACAAATAACTCTTGATTTCCAAATCCTCTAGATAAATTGAAAATCACTCGTGGCATTATTTATGATAATAATTTTATTTAATTTGGAAGACGTGAAACCATAATTATTTGATTCCACGAGTTGCCACTGTATGAGATACGTTGTAAGAATTGAAAGAATTTGTTTGAATTTCCGCTTCTCATCCGAAAAATCCAGACTTTGAATCATCTCAACGTGTAGCATGTACCGTCTACGTCATGGACAGCTTTTAACCACATAAATTTACTAGTTACAGCTGTGACATGTTTGTAACACATAATCACTGATACTTGATAAATAAGAGACTGGAATTAGTTGCTTTACGCTTATCAATTTATTTATCTCAGCGTGAAAAATCACATCTTTGCGCCTTCAGTTTTGTAATAACTTTTATCTCATCCGACATTTCTGAAATAATTTATTCTCAGATCGAATATCTAAATCGATAAACTTCTGAAATTCTGTGTAAATTGGCTCAGACGGTAGTGGTAGTGCCAGAGAACAAGATTACCCAGACAAGCCTTGGAATGGATTCCACCTGGGAAAGGAAAGAGAGGTCCACCTAGATTTAAATGGATGGATGATGTAAGAAGAGGTATGATGGAACTAGGTCTGGAAGAATTTGAATGGGAAGATAGAGAAGAATAGAAAAATAAGGTAAACATTTAAAAAGCTTTGGACACAGGAAGATGTTCTATTACATTGTAAACCTGTTTATAAATACATAAAAAAAGTTATGTGAAAGTAAATTATCGATCATCTTTCTGGGTTACAATTAATATTGAATGGTTGACTGCACATTCATAAATGTAGGTTTATGCAATAATATTATGTATTAAATTATTTTTATTCCTTTTTTTCAGTCCTGCGCCTAGCCGAGTGGTTTAAGATCTTCGTACAAAGCTAAGACATTTACCGAGTGCCCGCGGGGAAGACATTTTTCATGGAATTTCGGCCAATGGGAACCGTGAGAAATTTGTTGGATAATATAAATAGTAATATAAAAAAGTAAGAAAGGATACTCAGCTAAGATTTTACTCCAAGTTGAGACAATCAGCTGTAACGGCTGGGGATCCATAATGCTGATCTCACGTCATACCTATACGGCTGATTTAACAGCCAGCAACCGGCTGGCAGACCAAGTCCCTTCCAGGCCTGTTACACCTGGACTGATGTTTCCTCAGCAACATAGGAATTGGTGTAAGGTTGGTTGGTCTATGTGGTTATTGACCGGTTGATCGTAAATTAATAATAATAATAATAATAATAATAATAATAATAATAATAATAATAATAATAATAATAATAATATAAATATTATTTGGGCTGCGATATAACTTATGAAGAAGAACAAGATCCATCCATAGTAATTCTGCCCGGAAGCAGGTCCTTCACTGCATCATAGCATTTTCATGCTATGCTTGCAGCTTTACTAGGGAATTGTAGGTGTGGTAGCTTCCCGTTGCTTTCCACATCGGTGAAGGAGGATGAAAAGTTTTCCTGACGTTTGTCTTACAGGTGAGGAAAAACCCCGATAAAAACCTCACCCAGAAAAACTGCCCCAACCGGAGATCGAACCCTGGCCCGATGCGTGACAAGGCAGCACGCTACCTCGAGACCACAGCGGTGGACAAGAACAAAATATAAATAAGAAATGCAGAAGTTTCAACATATTTGTGGAACAATCAGACTAACACTGAGGAACAAAGTAAGAAAGGATACGCAGCTAAGATTTTACTCAACGCTGGCACTACCAGTGGCGATGTATGGAAGTGAGGCCTGGGTCCTAAAGGAAAAATAAAAAAAAGTAAAATTCAGGCAGCGGAAATGAGACACATACGGACTCTGAAAGGTTGTACAAGAGAACATATTAGAAATGAGAATATTAGAGAGGAACTAAAAGTACAACCACTTCTTCAACAAATAGAAGAACACAGGAAGAATTGGACAGATTATCTGCAGATAATGACAGAGGGTAGGATACCAAAGATGGCACTGATGTATAATCCTGGAGGACGAAGATCAATAGGAAGACCAAGAAAGCGCTGGGTTGAACAGATGTGAGATCAGATCAGGGAAATACCTAATCCGTGAAGTTGATGATGATAATGATGAATAATTGATATAATAATAATAATAATTATTATTATAAATCTTATGTTAGAATATCTATCTTCAAACTCATTTTTTTACAGGTTTTAGTCAAAATATGTCGTACTATATTCCTAGATAAGATCCCTGTATACCAAATTCCTAAATTAACTGAATTCAGTTACTACAGTATTTTGAAGTTGTTATGGAAAATTGTACACAGGCACACGCGTTGTTTTCGTTGTAGGGATTGAATTAACAGTTAACGAAACTTGAACATAAAAATAGAATGAAAAGTTACATAAAATTATTTGAATCTTCCGATTACTCCTGTATTATGAAATGCGTACATTTGATACTCAAGGTCGTCAAATTGTTTCATACATAGAATTTGTGGTAATTACATTTATAAAGCATTACGTAATCAAATGAACCTCTACGTACTTCAAACAAACATTACAAGAGTATTTTGGTTTCATCTGGTTTTAATCTTTATAAACAATATGATCTAGATAATCCTTTGTCAATTTAAATCTTAATTTGTATTGAAATAATTCTTTACAGTAAAACTCGCAAACGAATTCTGTAGCAAGAGGTTTCTTCTTCAATAAACATACAGTTTTTGTCAGTAAATTACATTTCAAAATGCGATTTTACTGTTTAATTTACACGTTGGGCGTAACAATATTTATCAATGACCATAAATGTATCTGTATATCTCCAAAAACGACTGATTTTTTTAGGAGGACCCGGCGCCAGTCAAACTCATTCAGGAACTTTTAGTATATTTGAATAGTTGTGAATTCCCTGATGATATGCCTAGGAAAAGTGATAAAAAATAAAATATAAAAATGTTACAGTGGAATAGAAGAACAATGTGTATTTACACCAGGTCGATCTTGTATAGATAATATATTTGTAATACAACAAATTGTTGAGACATGTGAAAATAAATCAAGAGAGAATAGATTGATTTTTATATATTTAGAAAAAGCATATGACAGTGTACCAAGAGCAAAATTATGGGAGGCATTACTTATAGCAAACATTGATGAATCCCTAATTCAAGTAATACAAGAAATATATAAGAACAATAAATGTCAAATTAAAATGGGGTCTCAGTTATCAGAACCTTTTGGTACGAGTAAAGGATTGTTACAAGGATGCCCTATGACACCAACACTGTTTAAAATATATAGACATTTGTTTAGTAGAATGGTCACGTAAGTGTGCAAAAATGGGACTAGAATTAACAGATAGAAAATATCTACATCATTTACTTTATGCCGACGATCAGATAATTATAACCCAGGTTGGAGAAGATGCAAATTATATGTGTAATCAGTTGTCAAACAACATATCAGAAATGGGGTTTGAAAATCAACAAGAAAACAGAGTATTTAACAAATGACTCAGATGAATTATATATTGATGGGGTAAAGATAAGAAAAGCGATAGTTTCTGTTATTTGGGATCAATTATAGAGAAAGATGGAACATCAAATAAAGAAATAAAAAAAGATTAGTAATGGAAGAAAAACCATAGGATTGTTAAACTCTATACCATGGAGTAACAACATCATTAACAGAACAAAACAACTAATTTATAAGTCCACACTAGAAAGTATAATGTTATATTGCTCGGAAGTTTGGACAATGACACAACATACCAACAGAATAACTGCAGTTGAAATGGATTTTTGGAAAAGAGCTGCCAGAAAATTTCGACTGGAAGGAATTAGAAACACAGAAATTAGAAAATGGATGAATGCAGAAATAAGTACAATGGATTAGGTTGAACACAGAAGCTAATATGGTATGGGCATGTAAGAAGAACGCAGGATGGAAGACTACCAAATGCATGGGACATTGAAAGAAGGAGCAGAAAAAGAAGACCAAGAATAACCTGTAAGAATAACATTCAGAATTCAATGAGGAAATTTGGTATAACGGATGAAGACACAGATCGATGGAGAACTTTAATTAAGGGATATTTGTGAACGTTTTTTTACAAATTGATGGTCTATAAGTCAGTAGACATTTATGCATTTTTTAAAACTCATATTAATTAGTAAGATTGGTTGGAGCAAACCCTCAATTACGAGGAAAATTCTCAAAATAAATGAATGAATGAATCTTTAACAATTCGGTTCATTACCATCGCAGATAAAATATGGACGCGAAAGGGTCGTCTAATCTTCTCTTATTTCAGGCTTGATGCTCTTTTACGTGTTGTAAATGTACGACACGGGGATCATGGATTAACTCTTTTCCGAAGTAAGTCATCATTTCTTAAAAAGTTAATGTACGCTAACTTGCGTAATATAAACTCACGTCTTATTTCTGTAGTCTACATTTAAAACATAATATTTACGACATGAACCGAGGTATCCAAGTTTCTCAAACAAAAATTTTAGTAAAAAACATTAAAAAATGACAAAAAATTACAAAGTAGAATATAAAGCGTAGAAATGAACTTCCTTAGAAGAGCAAAAGGCTGTACAAGATTGGATTGGATAAAGGATTAAGATATAAGAACAGAGTTAAATATATCCACTGAATGATAAAATCAAAGAATATAGATATAAATGGTGTAGACATGTAGAAAGAATGAATGTAACAATATTATCAAGAGCAGCATTTAACTACAAGCCAAGGAGTTCAAGGAATGTAGGAAGGCCAGTGAAAAGATGGACAGAACAACTGTGAGGCGGAATAGGCAATTTGCCTAGCCCGTGAAGTGAAGAAGAAGAAGAAGAAAGAGAAAAATACATTTTTGCGCGATAGTTCGTTTTGAGCAATGGCGACCATGATTGAAAGTTCAGCTTCCTACATTTCGGGGTTGCCAACCTAAATAACTATACTGTAACATTACATATTACAAACACGCGTGTGAGAAGTAAAAGCACTGCCCCCAATGCATTCTACATACAATGTATATACAAAAAATCCAAAAGGTAGTGTTAATATACATTATACGAAATAAACCATTGCATTTTAAATGCACTGAACTTTATTTGAAATAATATAAAAAATAAATACGTACTTGCCGCCACTTTATAACTAATTCGTGCCACGGCCTCCTGTAGTCTCAACTAATAAACATTGCCCACACTATTAACGTTAGTCAGTTGTTTATAATTAACGCAAATATTTCCAACAAAGATGTTATTATTTTACTATTATTTACTATTTTGAAAACACCATCGCGCAAAAAAAAAATGTACAACGCACGTTTGTGAAGTGTTTTACAGAATCTCGATTCTGTAAAAACCATTACTCAACCTCGGGTCGTGAAATACTATTTACCCCTGTACGAGTCAAAGTACATTTCAGTATAAATTCTCAATATTCCACCTGTTGTCTGTGTATTTTCCTTCTACTAAATTAAAACAGATAAAAACTCTTCTGATCTTTTTAAAAGTAGAATTTAAAATTTCGGTACTTCATATTTCGTAAATATAATTTATCGTTTACGTACTGACCTTTTATTGTGTTGTAACAACAGGCTTTGCTAATTGTTGCGCGGGCCTTCTCCAACAATCTGATACACTAAGTCATTGTTATCGTTGTGAGTTTTGATACAAATGACTTACCTGGTAATATTATGAGATGGCTGACAGTTCACACTTTCTACTGGTTATTTAACCAAACACTTATCACATCACAACAGCATACAGCACTTGTTAACGTTAGTATATACCTTGTTGACAGACTCAAGGACGAATTCTTGGACCTATTAGATAACGCAATGCGCATGCTTATTATATTGATAATAACAGTGGGATCTGGCACAAGGCAACATCAAATAGACGCCGACTTTAGGAAAGTTACCTTCTTCCTCAGGGCGTCGGGAACGCCCCTTCCTTTAACTCTTAAGTTGGCAATGTATCATGTAAGATACATTGATTTCATTTATTTAATATTGTTTTTAAAACAATAGAAAAATAAAGGAGTAGAAATTACTTAAATTTGTGTCATATTCCATAATATTATACAATAATATAATATAATATAATATAATATAATATAATAATATAAATAAATATAATATAATATAATATAATATAATATAATATAATATAATATAATATAATATAATATAATATAATATAATATACTATAATATAATATAATATAATATAATATAATATAATATAATATAATATAATATAATATAATATACATATAATATAATCTCAATCTAACTCCTATAATATACTTAACTATCCTCTACTCTCTCCTCTACTCTCCTATCTCCTCTCCTCTCCCCTCTCCTCTCCTCTCCCCTCTCCCTCTACTCTCCTCTCCTATCCTCTCCTCTCCTCTCCTCTCCTCTCCTCTCCTCTCCTCTCCTCTCCTCTCATCTCCTCTCCTCTCCTCTCCTCTCCTCTCCTCTCCTCTCCTCTCCTCTCCTCTCCTCTCCTCTCCTCTCCTCTCCTCTCCTCTCCTATCCTCTCCTCTCCTCCTCCCTCTCCTCTCCTCTCCTCTCCTCTCCTCTCCTCTCCTCTCCTCCTCTCTCCTCCTCTCCTCTCTCTCCTATCCTCTCCTCTCCTCTCCTCTCCTCTCCTCTCCTCTCCTCTCCTCTCCTCTCCTCTCCTCTCCTCTCCTCTCCTCTCTCTCCTCTCCTCTCTCCTCTCCTCTCCTCTCCTTCCTCCTCTCCTCTCCTTCCTCTCTCTCCTCTCCTCTCCTCTCCTCTCCTCCCTCTCCTCTCCTCTCCTCTCCTCTCCTCTCCTCTCCTCTCCTCTCCTCTCCTCTCCTCTCCTCTCCTCTCCCTCTCCTCTCCTCTCCTCTCCTCTCCTCTCCTCTCCTCTCCTCTCCTCTCCTCTCCTCCTCTCCTCTCCTCTCCTCTCCTCTCCTCTCCTCTCCTCTCCTCTCTCCTCCTCCTCCCTCCCCCGGTCGGGACGGTTTCCTGGGTGAGGTTTTTATCTGGGTTTTTTCCTCACCTGTAAGACAAATGTCAGGCAACTTTAAGGCCCAAACGGTCCCCGAACATCATTAGGCCATCGCAACATCATCATTCATATGATGAAAGTTAAAAATTAAATTGTACCTGTTGTAGGTGCCGTCGTCCTCAACTTTGTTAAAAATATTGTATATAAATTGTTATAATATTGTATTTTAACAAAGTTGAGGACGACGGCCCCTACCAACAGGTACAATTTAATTTTTAACTTTCATCATATGACTTCACCTCAACGGAATTTGATATGAATTTTGCTAGTATTGATTACTCTGGCCAACAAAATTTGAACTTTTTTATGTTACAAGGGACAAAATGTGTGTTTCTATCTTACTTTTTTGTGCTGATTTCAAATCTTTTTACGGAACTTTTCTATCACCCAGGGTTTTCGAGTAATCACATGAAAAACATTTTTCGTGTCTATACATTACAATTTATTATATCTTAGCTGAAATTATATTTGCTCACCCAAAATGTATGTGAATTGGATTTTCGGCTGTACTTAGCTTTAGGAATATCCCTCTTCAGTGTCCAGCAGTAGTCTGCTAACATATTTGGACACCATTTACCCTGATAGCGCCTTTCCATTTCCGCGATGTCCTGGTGGAAGCGCTCCCCGTGTTCGTCGCTCACAACCCCTAGATTTTCAGGGAAGAAATCAAGATGGGAGTGCAGAAGGTAAATTTTCAAAGACATATTACATCCCATTATCTTGTAATTCTCAATCATCTCATTGACAAGTTCTCTGTAGTTATCAGACCTGAAGTTCCCCAGAAAATTTGAGACAACATTTTTGAAAGATTGCCATGCAGCTGCTTCTTGCATATTTAACTTGTTCTGAAACTGTGTATCTTTCATCAGTTCCTTTATTTGAGGGCCTTCTTTCAATTTAGCTTCACTGATCCTTGGAAATTTATTTTTGAGGAAGAGAAATGCACTGCCATCACGATCCATTGCTTTCACAAAATTTTTAATCAAGCCTAGTTTAATATGTAGTGGAGGCAATAAGATTTTTTTCAGAACGTACAAGTGGTTGATGAAGAACATTTTCTTGTCCTGGATTAAGTGACTCTCTCTTTGGCAGTTCTTTTTAATATAATGATTACTTCTATCTCTGCTATTCCACTTGCACAAGAAGCGCAAAATTTAGTATAGTCAAGCTGTAACCCAAATAAGATGGTTATAACTTTCAAATCCCCACATATCTGCCAAGAAAAATTGTCATACTTTATAGCGGATAGTAAGAGCTTCATATTCTCGTAATTTTCCTTCATACCAACTACATGGGCTAAAGGAAATGGATGGATATATGTTTCCATTATGTAGTAACACTGCTTTCAAACTTGTTTTCGAGGAGTCTATGAATAAACGCCAATCCTCAAATTATGCTCAACACCGAGTGACTGGAACAAATTCTCAACATCATTGCAGAAAACTAGGTCCTTCTCTTTAGAAAGAAATCCTCAAATTCCTTTTGGCGATTGAGGAAAAAAAGTTACTTTGGTGTCATCCTGCAGTAGCTTCCATCCTTTCAATCTTGAAGCAAGTAATACTGCCTGCTTTTACTTAAACCAAGATCCCGAACCAAATAATTTAAATCCTCCTGTGTTAGAAAGAGAGTTTCATTTATAGCATCATCTTCCGCAAAATCTGAATCATTCTGTAAATTCTGACCATCAGAAAGTTTCTTCAATCATTGTTATGTGATCTGGTGGATTTGGTATGGGTAAACCTGGCCCATGAAGTACCGGTCGAATTGCTGAATCTAACATTGGATATTTAACGGTGTTTCTTGACTTGGAAGTTATTCCAGATATATTTGTCAAGCAGAAGTAGCAGTATGTCAAATGATCCTTAGGTTCGCGCCATATCATTCGGACTGCGAAAGGCATATGACGAGATCCTTTCAACCAGCCAGTTAATAGTGTTACACATTTGGTACAACAGATTTCCGGGGCCCATATCTTGTTCTGGTCTATTTTGTTGTTAAAATAACAGTGATGAGCTCTTCTTATTAGAGGAGTAAACTTTCGCTTCTGCGCTTTGAAAGTGAGCTCACCACACACGAAACAGAAGTTGTTTCAATCGTTAACACACTTTCGAGACATATTTTTTATACAAATACAATTTTACTCTTCTCTTTACAATACACTACAATACAATACACTACTTAGTCTTTACGATACACTTCTATCACAATTCACTTGACTACGGAAGTGAGCACAGATTAGCTTCTTTCTTTTAAGAAAGCTTCTATTCAACTGCGAACTTAAAACATACAATCACAGTTTTGTAAGAGAATGTCATTGTTGTAAGTTATGAATTCAAGGCAACAATCGCAAAACATAAGTCCATTGTTGGCACAATGAAATTAAATATAAATGTAAAATAATCCTTCTAATACTCATGTTATATACCAAAAATGCTAATAAATAGGAAATAATTATTTTCAAAATTACAAAAAAAATGGTGAGCGATGGAAAATTTCTGACCTCAGTTTTGGAATCAGCAGATGAAAATACATAAGAATCACCCAAAATATTTTATGTAACAAAATCACTGTTGACCAGTGTTATCATTCATATTCATCTTAGATTAAGCTTAGAATTAAGGACTCTCCTGGCGCACCACTAGCATCATCATCATCAGCCATCATATCATCGGGGCAACGTAACCCCGCCTTCCAGGCGCCCCAACCTCAGAAGTGGGTTACAATTACGCCAATGCCAGGAGAGAACACCAGAAATGTCCAAAAAGGGCCAATTGGGGTATTAAAAAATACAATTATAACTTAGGGTTTTACACGATTTTGTTTCCTTTGAGGTCCAAAACGTTTAAATAACTGGGATGAGAAATTATTTTTTTTGCAAATGCCCCAGGTTGTCTTTCGACATTCCTGGTGTTCTCTCCTGGCATGGCGTACTTGTAACCCACTTCTGAGGTTGGGGCGCCTGGAAGGCGGGTTTACGTTGCCCCGATGATATGATGGGTGATGATGATGATAATAGTGCGCCAGGAGAGTCCCTAATCCTAAACTTAATCTAAGATGAATATGAATGATGATGATTGCGATGGCCATATGATTTTGGGGACCGTTTGGGTCTTAAATTTTCCTGACATTTGTCCTACAGGTGAGGAAAAACCCCGATAAATACCTCACCCAGAAAAACTGTCCCGAGCGGGGATCGAACCCGAGCCCGCTGCGTGACAAGGCAGCACGCTACCTCGAGACCACAGCGGTGGGTTTATAAGGTGACATCACTCCCTTCTTCTCAAAAATATACATTCACTAATAACTTACATATACGAATCAATATGTAATATAATTTTTCTCGTGGAATCGTGGGACGGATGCCCACCAGCATCGTGAGGAATTTGGGTAGCCAACGTAAGTAGCGACTACAGGTTGAGAACACAGGCTATAACGGCTGGGGACTCGATATGATACCACATGTCACCCCTATACTGGCTGTATGATCCTCCACCAGTGTAAATGACAAGTGCATGCGAAACCAGACCTCCTAGGCGAATCGAGCCATTGAGATATTTTTACGTTTGTTTCAAATCCAGCTCTTGTGAAGTACCACATTGACTTTGTGCGCTACCTGATATTATTATTATTATTATTATTATTATTATTATTATTATTATTTAATATATAAAGATAAAGATAAAATTAGTAGACAAAACATAGAAATAAACCAGGGAGTAAGACAAGGGTGTCCATTGTCACCAGTATTATTTAATTTATACTTGGACCTTGTCATAAATGAATGACAAGAACAAATTAATATAAATAGTGTATTGAAAACTCTGCTTTTTGCAGACGATCAAGTAATAATGGCAGCATCAGAAAATGCTCTGCAACAATTCCTTTATACATTAAATAATATCTCTCTAAAATACAATTTAAGAATATCTACATCTAAAACAAAAATATTAGCTCTGAAAGGAAAATGTGCAATAAAAACAAAATAATGATAAACAATGTAATTATAGACCAAGTTCAAAATTTTAATTATTTGGGATGTCATTTAGGCAATGACAGAAATTTAGATAAACACACTAAAATACAACGATTCAATTATCTATGTGGCACAATTAAACGCACTTTATTGAATAAGACTAGAAAAGAAACTATTTTGAAGTTTTACAAAGTATTGGCAGTTCCATCTCTTATAGGCCTATATGGATGTGAAACCTGGACATTAACAAAGGCAGATAGTAAACAAATAGAGGCTGCTGAAATGAAGATGTTGAGAGCAATAGCAGGATACCAAAGGACCGATAAAAAGAAAAACGAAGATATAAGAACAGAACTTAATATATTTAATCTCTGTGAAAGAATAAAATATTATCAAAAATGCTTATCTTCAGCACGTATTACGAATGAATGAACAGCGCATACCAAGAAGAATGTATAATTATAAACCAAAAGGGAGAAGCATGTTGGGAAGACCATTGAAGAGATGGAATGACCAATTCGACCTAATCCTTGTTGTTGATGATGATGATGATTATTTAATATCCGAAATTTATAAACCCTATTTTACTTAAGGTACAATAGGGTTATAGTTTGTTACAAAGTTGTGAATTTTATGAACTTTATTTATTTTATTTCAGGATTGTTTCTGTTATTTACACAGGTATCCCCAACCAAAATAAACAATTTTTTTTCTTCCACACTTCCCGGTCTTGCGTGTCTGCTTCTATCATATTTCTCTATTTCATGTTGTATTGAATTCCCTTTATCCACGTTGGCTTTGGTGTACCAAGTTTCTCTTTTTCCAGGAGGTATCCATTTCAATACTTCTTTGTTTGTTTCTGTGTCCCTTCTTCTCATTATATGTCCATACCACCTTAGTTGGATTTCTTCAATGTCTTGTACAATATCCTTTTCTACATGCATAATTTATCTTATTGTATTATTTTTTATTTTGCCTACTTTTGATATTCTTGCCGATCTTCTTAAAAAGTTAATTTCTGTGACTAATAATTTATATCTGTGTTCTTGCTTCAACGTCCATGTTTCCGCACCATATAATAAAATACTCTTCACAATATTGTCATATATTAATAATTTATCCTCTTGATTACATTCCTACTCCATAAAATATAATTTAATACGCCAATAACTTTCTTTGTCTCTATTATTGCTCTAACCTCGACTTCATTATTACCCAGTGTAAGGTATATATATATTAATTGGTGTTTCTCGTATAATTTATCATATTATATTATTATTATTATTATTATTATTATTATTATTATTTTATTATTATTATTATTATTATTATTATTATTATTATTATTAGTATTAGTATTATCATTATTAGTATTATTATTATTATCGTATCATTATTATTATTACCCTATAAAATGTTGTTTGTACATGAAATTTACATTGCTACATTTATTGTATCTTTAACTGTTTATAATTAGTATAGTGTAATATCTATATTTGTCAAATATTTTTTTGTATTTGTGGCTTGGAAGAGAGGGCCTTATGGCCTTAACTCTGCCAGAATAAATAAAGTATTATTATTATTCTTTTTTCAATGTCTAATTCAGATGATCCATCTTTTTGAATTATTGATCCCAAATACTTAAAATATTCCACTGTTTTAATCTTTGTTCCATCTATTTTTAATTCCTCGGAAAGAACTTTATTTATAAACACATTAAAAAGTCTATAGTTTACAAAGGTCTGAAGTTATTCTAGTATAATTTTCTCTCCTACTTTGCTCTCCTATTGATTTATCTGTGTATTAATTTTCGATTACTTTGATTCCCTATAACTCGCCCATTTTCCTTTGTAGACCATTGGTTCCCTATCTCAAATTACTTGCATAATACCCCTCTGTAAGCAGTTAAATTTGTGCAGTATAATTAATTTACACCCTGTATATACACACACACATCTCAGGTTCTTATTCACATACCACTATAATAATTTGTGTGTGTGTGGGTGATTCTTTTTAATTACTGCAGATTGTCATTGCACTAGAATCCATGCATTTTAATTCAATATTTAAGTTTAGTTACCAAAGTAAGGTAGCATTTTTATTTTTGATGTTTTTTAACATCATTAGCATCACAATTCAAAGTTGGGTGTGTGAGGGATGACAAACCACTTGGACTGAGTAGTTACAATGAAGAAAAGGTTTTCTGTCATAAGCACTTCTGTAATGGGTGATTCATTTGAACAAGCGGTGTTATTTAGTAGACATGAGAATTCCAATCTTTCGTTCCAGAACAAAGGACACTCAAATATAATATGTTCTACGTTTTGATTGCTAATGCCACAATTACAATTTGCATTTTCTCTTATGTTAAATCTCTGGAGGTATTGGCCCAGTGAGGAATTGTGTTAGTATAACATTTGGAACAATGTGTTTGCATTTTATTCTGTCATAGATACTTGGAAAGAACAGTTGTGTTAATGTGCCTGTGGTATCAATGAGCCACACGTTGTTTGAACTTGCAGATATATGTTTATTTATTTGCGACTTCAGGAAAGAAATATGGCAGAGATCATAAGCATAAGTTACTGTGAATCATAATCTGCTGCTGACTTGGCTAGAACATCCGCACATTCATTTCCTGATATCCAGCAATGCCCACGTACCCATGATAGACAAATATGTTTTGAACTTTACTTTATCTTTTCCCTAATTTCGAAAGCTATTGTGTTATTGTTATATATATCATTAATTGCTTTCAGGACTTTTTGTGAATCACTGTGTATACGAGAACTCATCATCATCATCATCATCATCAAGGCTTAGGCCATCTGGTCTGTTCCGACTTCAAGAGATTTGGTCTCTCCACCTAGCAATTGGTCTTCCTTGACTTCTATATCCTGTAGGTCTGTAGTTTAAAATAATTTTAGGGGGTCTATCATCTGGCATTCTAAGTAGATATTCGTACCAATTTTGTCTTTGTTTGTCAATTTTATCGGTAAATTTAAAAATATTTAATTGATCTCTTATCTCTGAACTTCTTTTCTGGTCCATAAGAGTGTAGCTCGACGTTGGCCTTAAAAATCTCATCTCCGCTGCCTTTATGTTTCTCCTATCTGTACTAGTCAAATTTTCACTGTCATACTTAATAGCAGGGACAGCCACGACTTTATACAATTTCAGTTGAGTATCTTGAGTTGTTTTATTATTTAGTGTTCTTATTGTTCCACATATTATTTGAAATTTCTGTATGTTTATATTTACATCTTCGTTTTGTCCACCGCTGTGGTCTCGAGGTAGCGTGCTGCCTTGTCACGCAGCGGGCCCGGGTTCGATTCCCGGTCGGGGCAGTTTTTCCGGGTGAGGGTTTTATCGGGGTTTTTCCTCACCTGTAAGACAAATTTCAGGAAAACGTTAAGGCCCAAACGGTTCCCGAAATCATATGGCCATCATCATCACCCTTATCATCATCATCATCATCCTCATGCTATGATTGCCTTCGGGCAGAATTTCTATGGATAGATCTTCTTTTTGGCAGAGGGAAAACGCCCAGTTGGTAGACCAAGCATGAGATGGGAGAATAACATTATCCATGATTTGAGGAAAGTGTATTATACAGGAGTTGATTGAAAAACATTCGCTCAGGATAGGGGTGTATGGAGAGCTTATATTCTTGCGACCATGAACCTACGGGTTCGATAGAGTCAGTGAGTTAGTTATTGTATTCTTTATGCATTATTGTAAGCGGTATTATTAATTGTACATGGGGTGGCCTGCCTGTATGAGGTGTTTTGCTTAGGTGGATTTTCCTTCTGTCTATTTGAAGTTTTTAAACTATCTGTGTATCGTATGTTGTAACTTTATTCATAGTAGTTTTCCTGTCTCTTCTCCGGAAAGCATAGGACCTTCATCAATGCACGTCAGCGTATTCTATTTTTTTTTCAATGCTTTGGTTTCATTTCAGACTTTTGTCGTCCCAACTCCTTTTAAAAAAACGTTAAACTGAAAATAAATAACTGTTATTTTACCAGTTACATTATATGGATGCGAAACATGGACTCTTACTTTGAGGGAGGAAATAAGATTGCTAGTATTTGAGAGTAAAGTTCTTAGGAAAATTTTTGGGCCAAAAAGAGATGAACAGACAGTTGGAATGAAAAAAAAAACATAATAGTGAACTACATGATATGTAGAGGAAGCCATGTATAATAAGAATAATGAAGTCTTGTAGACTGTGATGGACAAGACATGTGGCACATATGGGGGATAAAAGAAGTACATGGAAGCTTCTTGTAGGAAAATCTGAGGGGAAAACGTCCAGTTGGTAGACAAAAAATGAGGTCTCTTCTGTCTCATTTGTAATCGTAATATATTATTTATTTCTTGCCTATTGGTTGATCCTTGAGGATTCAATTCGAAAGCAACATCAGCTATTTTATATTTGTAGGAAGTAGCACTATGAGGTTTCTTTTAATTATTATGAGTTACGCTTTTTGACTCACATCATTTACTTGCTTCCTTACTCACTGGCACTATCGAACCCGTAGGTTCATGGCCGCGCGGACATAAGCTCTCCGTATATCCCTATCCTGAGCCAATGTTTTCCAATCATCGCCTGTATAATCTACTTCCCTCAAATCATAGTTAATGTTATTCTCCCACCTCATTCTTGGTCTACCAACTGGGCGTTTTCCCTCTGGTTTTCCTACAAGAATCTTCCTTGCACGTCTTTCATTTCCCATTCGTGCCACATGTCCTGCCCATCGCAGTCTACGAGACTTAACTGTTCTCATTTTATCTGGCTTCTTATAAAGACCATGCAATTCACTGTTATGCAGTCTTCTCCATTCACCTGTCAGTTCATCTCTCTTTGGTCCAAATGCTCGTAATCTCATTTCCTGCCTTAAAGTAAGAGTCCATGTTTCGCATCCATATAATATAACTGGTAGTTACCCCAGTTGAATCCACGTCCGCATTTCTTGACGGTTATATTTTTACGGTGAAAGATCGTCACTCTTTCGACCAAGGTACTTTTTTCGTCTGTCCTATCACCTTCGACCAGTCTGGCTGGGTAACCCTATCGGCAGCAATGCTACCGCCGGCATAGCTCTCGGGATCATTTAAGCACGCAAGCCACTCCACCACGACAAGGTAAAGATACCATGGAAGGGACTCACTTCATGTAAAAAAAAATTGCAGACTATAGTTTCATCACATTTATGCGACATTGACGATGCATCCTAACTGTTGTGTTTGCTGTTGTCGATCCTATAGGTTGATTTCTGCTTCCTCTGTTGGCTGGCCGATGAACCTCAAATCAATTATTTTTCCTTTTCCCCGGGAATTTTAAAATCCATAGTTTTCTCCTTATTCTTGTGGATGTAAATTTTCTCCCAAATTGTGAGTTCGTTAGATTTATCTGTTTCAGTAATTTGTCCTTAGATTCGATTTTGAGTTTTTCTGACCATGCATGTGCAGCTATTACAGATTTTTCTATTTCCCCATCCATCCATAGTAATTCTGCCCGAAGGCAGGTCCTTCACTGCAATCATAGCATTTTCATGCTATGCTTGCAGCTTTACTAGGGAATTGTAGGTGTGGTAGCTTCCCGTTGCTTTCCACACCGGTGAAGGATGATGATAATGATAAAGATGATGATGGTAATGATGGCCATGTGATTTCAGGGACCGTTTGGGCCTTAAAGTTTTCCTGAAATTTGTCTTACAGATGAGGAAAAACCCCGATAAAAACCTCACCCAGAAAAACTGCCCCGACCGGGGATCGAACCCGGGCCCGCTGCGTGACAAGGCAGCACGCTACCTCGAGACCACAGCGGTGGACATTTCCCCATTTATATATATTTTATTTTTAAACTATAGTCTGCAAGAAAATAAAAAAAAATGTGAGGTGAGTCAAAATACCTAATTCATAATAATCCATTCTCTGTGTTTGATCTTTCTACCAGTTTATTGCCGGTTGGTAGTTTTCCATTGGTCCTTGCTTTGCGTGATCCTTGGCCATGGTTTCAAACATATATTAGTAAATGCTTATAGTTTATTTACATTATTTAAGTTGTTTATTTCCATGTTTCTCAATCGCACTCCTACCGGTTATCAAGTCACTTAGTATTAAAATGGTTTAAGATCCATTCCGAAACACCACATTCTATTTTTGGGTTGGATAATCACTGGTCAACATGATTTTTATCTCATGAGTACCAATAGTTGTACTTAATGCAGTTTTTTTATTTCAATTTCTATTAATGGTTTTTAAATAATGTCTCTCGGAAACCTTGCATGATTGAGAAAAACCGATATCATTTTTGAATTCAGGAGAAAAAAAATACTATCAGAATCACATATTTTTCTTTCTGAGACAAAAAAAAAGTTTCTTTTTTTGTTGCTCAGTGTTTTATTGTTGGACCATAAAGAGGGATGCTCCATAGGCGAAATATAGCAGAAAATAGTCATTTCTTACTTTCTAGGTGAGTCCGAATGTTCGAATATTGTGTAGTTAGGAATGTAGAAAATATTAAAGTGTTTGAAATTATAAATGCCTGTGTTCTCGGAAACCTTGCGTAATGGAGAAAACCCGATATCATATTTGAATTCAGGAGAAAAAATACTATCAGAATCACATATTTTTCTTTCTGAGACAAAAAACAAATACATATTTTTGTTGCTCAGTGCAATTAAACACTAATTCGACCGTGGTACAATTATGAGCCAACAGTTGACTATTATAATGATAAATACTAATTAGATAGTATAACTGTCACAGGATTGATGATCGGGGCAAGAGGTACTATACTAGGATTCTTAGCTAAATATTTGAATTTCTTGGATTTGGACAGAGTGTATCTTTCTAAAATAGCCATCGCCGCCATTAGAGGATCAATTTCAATTTTAAGAAACCATCTTTACAAAATTTATACTTTATTGAATGTACTTCAATTACTTACTTACTCACTGGCACTATCGAACCCGTAGGTTCATGGCCGCGCGGACTTAAGCTCTCCATACATCCCTATCCTGAGCTAATGCTTTCCAATCACTCCCTGTATAATCTGCTTCCATCAAATCATAGTTTATTATTCTCCCACCTCATTCTTGGTCTACCAACTGGGCGTTTTCCCTCTGGCTTTCCTACAAGAAGTTTCCATGCAAGCCTTTCATTCCCCATACGTGCAACATGTCCTGCCCATCGCAGTCTATGAGACTTAACTGTTCTTATTATATCTGGCTTCCTATAAAGACCATGTAGTTAATTGTTATGTAGTCTTCTCCATTCACCTGTTTGTTCATCTCTCTTTGGTCCAAAAATTTTCCTAAGTACTTTATTCTCAAATACTTGTAATCTACTGTCCTCCCTTAAAGTAAGAGTACATGTTTCGCACCCATATAACTGGTAGAATAATAGTTTTATATATTTTCAGTCCCGCTATTGTATAAAGTCCTAACATTCCATGTTCTTAGGAACATGTCCCTGTGTTTGAGCCTTTGGCATGGGTTCCGTGAAGTAGTCCCCGCCCGGAGAACGAATGTACTTCAATTAGAATTAGAATTTTTTAAATGTATTTACAAAATGTATTTAATCTATTTCTAAAATTAATTGTCTGTATCACTTTGTCCTTGTGGCAATCCTCTAATGAGGAAAGTTTTATGTAATAATGTTATGTACGATTCTACTCCCGTGAACTACTGTGAGTGGAGTTTTTACTTGAGGACAATTGTTATTAATAACATTGATGTTAATTATGAGACCGGTGATTTTCCAGGAACGTTTATCCGTATTTCATGGCCTTAGAGTTCAGAAAAAGCCTGGAAATTTAGTCTGACCGGGAATCGCACCCAGCCTCCTGTTTGAGACGTAATGATAATTACCATTCTATTGTATAGTGTTCTGCCCTAGGACATGTCTTTTACTGCAACCATAGCATTTTCATGCTATGCTTTTCAGCTTTACTAGGGAATTATAGGTGGTAGCTTCCCGTTGCTTTCCACACTGGTGAAGGCCGATAATGGTGATGATGTTCGGGGACCTTTCGGGCCTTAAAGCTACCTGACATTTGTCTTACAGGTGAGAAAACCCCCGAAAAAACCTCACCCGGGAAGCTTGTCCCGACCGGGAATCGACCCCGGGTCCGCTGCGTGACGAGGTAGCGCGCTACCTCGAGACCACAGCATTAGCTGTGATTTATCATTCTATTATTTTTTAACAAAATTATTTGGTGTGTTTAGGTGGCTCCGTGGCGCAAGCGGTTAGAGCGGTTAGACGCTCGCCACTCCCGAGATGGAGTCTCTGTCACTCCATGTGGGTTTCGAAACGGAGCTCGGGCAGGTTTTCTCTCGATTTCCCCTGCCACAATTTAATTTCTCCGTACTCATCTCATCCATTTCGTTCGTTCGTCTGTCCGTGGTGGAGCGTCAGGCTTGATCGACCGGCACCCTTGTCATTCACAGATCGCTATACAAAGGGACTTCATCTCATCCCTCGACCCGACCCTGAGTTGGACACGAGTTGAGGATATTTATTTTTATTTATTTATTTGGTCTCTTTGAATAGAGAAAGTGCGGATTGCTAATGACGAGTATACATCAGTTTGTTCTTTGGTTTGTCCAGTTATACAATTGGACGCAGATTTAATAAGATTTGCCTCTTTTAATTATTGATTTGAATCACTGACAATGTTTTATTATGTATTTGATAGTGACAATAAAATAAAAGTAGAATATGGTCCAAAACATGTACTGTACCTGTCCTGTCTATGGGTGGTCGATTCGCCCAAATTTGAATTGCGGCACTAATAATTAGACTAAAGATATTTAAGAGCGTCTTTGAATAGAATATAGCAACCTACTAATCGTTCTCTATGCTACTTAATTCTCCGGAAAAACAACGACCTTTTTTTTAATACACAGATTTTCTTCTGTCACTCAATCGATAGAAATCGATATACAAAGTACCATGTCGATATACAAATAATTACTGTATTCGTTATATATTATTGCCATCTAGCGACTGACTTTTAAATTTCTTACTCTAGCAGCGCACGGATTAGATATCAAGGCGACAAGATACCGTGATTGGGAGAAATTTCGAATGTAACTATTCTTTATTTGAAGGCAAACCGCAGATACGGATTTTTTATGCTAAGTGTTAGTCAATTTGGGGATTCTCTGCCACGTACATTAATTCTTCTTCTTCTTCTTCTTCTTCTTCTTCTTCTTCTTCTCTTGTTTTAGGTTCATGACCTGTTCCATCCAGTGAGGATCCAAGTAGGCCTATAGTAAAAGCTCCGCGCTTTCATTATTCGCGGGGTTAAAAGATCCCGACACAGTTCCTGTATTCGCGGTTAAAATTTCTTTATTCGCGGATCCAGTCGGTATATTAGAAGGATTTGTATCCTTTATTAACGCATCGGCAACTTTTTTACTGCAGGCACGTGCTAAGGCGGCTGTTACAAAGAGCGATTCAAACCAAGTGGACTAATAAATATCAAAATAAAACAAACCTTATTGTCACTAAGCCTAAAGTTCGTTCTTAAAAGTCACCGCTGCAGTATTTCACGTGGCGCTATATTAATTTATAAATGCCACCCTCGCCACAATCGGTGTTTTATTGTTTCAATTTGTCATTCGTTGCAATAATTTTGATTGAATAATACGTGTATCTTCTGCTTTGTTGCCAATTTATAATGTCGAGTAAAAGGAAAGAAAATTAGTTCCGAAGCGGAAGAAAGTAGTGCTGCCGCTTAAAGTAAAAATAGAAATGCTTGACCGTTTACGCGTTGGCGAGTCGTTTGCATCTATATCACACTGTTTCAATGTTAATGTATCAAGAAATCCGAAGACAAATAAGGAATTCTATTGCAGAATTCACAGTTGAATATCATCTTAATTGAAAGATATTTTAAAAGCGGTAAAACAGGAAAACGATTATTTAGTTCTTTAAGCCCTTGCCTAAACCTGGCAGTAATAATTAATATAAATTGTTCAAAATCTCTCATTAATTGATTTTATTTTGATAATTTTTATTTTATTTTTTAATCTTGGAACGTATCCCCTATATACCCATATGCCTACAAATTGCCATACCATATTCGCAGTTTCTGTATTCGCGGCATATTTGCGGAACATATCCCCCGCGAATAAGGAGCTTTTACTGTACCACAAATGAAGAGATCTCGGAAAAAAAACGGATAAACATTTTTTTTTCCCTGGTCTGAGCGATTAATTTTTCATAAGTAATGCCACGAGTGATTTCCAAATTATCGATAAATTCACGAAGTGAGGAGTGAATTTATGTAGAGAATTTGGAAATCAAGAGTGGTATTTGTTTGAACTATTTAACGAATAAAATTAAGCTGTTTACTCACTCACAAATCATTATTTAACTATAGTTATTTTAAAATACGTATTTATATATTTAGTGTAAACGGCGATGTTTGAAAACAAACGAGAAACGATTGGTATGCTTCATTTCCCTCCTTTGTTCATCACTGCAATCAGATCATATTATTATTTATTGCCAAAGGATCGCAATATTGTAAGAATGCACCCTAGTGGGGAAATTTATAACCATCGTTATAGGTATTAATTAATTTGATGTCCTATGATGTAAATATGTCAATTATATTTCTCTGCAACGTCATTTCCTGGAAAATAATTCGTTTAAGAAAGTACAAACAGTGTTTTCTTTTTTTTTGTGGTATAATAATCAATTGTTACAAATGTTTTTATATTATCTATCGCATACGCTTTCTGCTGATATTCATGCACTGTATATACAATCTGGTAGCCGTATTTCTTAGAGGGTCAGTCACTGCAAAATAATGCTATGACCTGTTCAGAATGTTAAAAAGGAGGTGCTTTCTTTATTATGATAAACTTTAGTTGTTAAGTTTTAGGCGAAACACGACTGTGATTGGTTGTAAATAAAAAATAACTGAAATATGATTGGTAATTGACTCCCATTTGAGGCATGAGTTAAATAGACTGAGAGAAATAATGTTGATTTCCTCCTCTCCACAATAAATGTGAGAAATGCCTTGAAATGAATTGAGAAGTTGAGCTCAAAGTAACTTAAAATAAACATATTTGCAATATAAATGTGTATTAGTCATTACTCGGACAGTGTAGCCAACTTACGACAAACATCCGCTGACAAACAACTGAATGCTAAACTAATCTGATGAACTAACTTGCTAATTTCTCACTCTAATTTGCCCATTAATATAGGTGAGCTTCTTCTTTCAAATTCCTATCATCAATTAAAGTTCTGACGTAAGTTTTCAATTTCCATCTTGGTCTCCCACGTTTATTTCTTCCAGAGGGTGACCATCGGTATATATTTTGCTTAGAGGTAATTTATTCAGGTTTAAGGATCATTTATGAGCCTGAAAATCTTCAGAATCGGATCCCACAGCTTAAAGTCCCCCCTCCCCCGGTGGAACTGCTCCATGGATTTTTTTCATCCTAAAAAGGTCCATTGACACCGCCCGGGTTTGAAACCGCTGTCCACAGGACCAGACGCAAGTAGCATAATAAACACTAGTCCACCGCGGTCAATGCTAATTTAAACCATTTAAATTGTTATAGGTTCTCCCATATAGCGTATATAGACATGTGGTGGGTAGACCTAATATAGGCCTGTATTATTTTTATTTTATTCATTTCGAGTGATAGAAAGCGAAACACATTTTCTTACACGTTTAAATGTAATAAGTTATTCGACCAATGACAGCGCAGTCCATACATCAGGTTTGTTTACATTACAACTGAAACTTTGCTCGGATTGATTCAGCCCTACTTTATTCTTCTTTGAAGTTACAGGAGTATACATTTTATATATCTAGAACGGAGAGCCGGCCCATTACTAAAATATCCAACCTGGAGGAACAGGTAATTCGTCATTGGATTTGTCTTCTTCTGGTCTTTAGAGAATCAACACTGAGCTATAAGGCAGCAGCTGCTAGTTTTGGTTCTCTTCGGGTAAAAACAACAGTAACAATACGATAATAGTAAATATTAAATTGAATAATAAACAATAATTATTTATTTCCAGGTTTACAATATACATACATATGTTTGTAGATCTAATGAAATTATACAGTATTTATTTATTCAGTATTCCCTATTTTTTTCAAAGATCAGTTTGATTTTAAAATTAATATTTTTAACTACTCTTTGACTGATCCGAGAAAACAAGCAGAAAATCACATTGTCTGAGGTCTGTAAATATTAATAACAAAAATAAAATATATGTCATAGGAAAAATGTAATATGCATTTTCAGTTATACCTCAACGAGTGCTCGTGAAGATTTGCTGGATATTATGTTTGAAACAATCTACTGAAAATATGTTGATATTAGAGTAGGTTACAGTGATTTGTTCCATTTTGTACTTGACATACAGAACACAATTTAAATTAGAACAAAACAGAAAGATTTTAACTATGTTGTTATGCACATTTTTTTAATAAGTAAGTAATTATATTAAAACAATAATTGACTTAGGAGTAAATATTGGCAAATTAACAGAATAAGAATTAAACTATAAACTTTACCTATACATGTATTATGTTGTCATCACCCTCGCCGTACACATCCTAACACCAAAGTTGAAAAATCTGCTTCCTGCATAAATTCACTGGTGTAACGCCCCGACTGTCCCTGTTCCTGAGGAATTCAATGGAAATTTCATACCAAGGAATACATTTTAAATGTTACATTTAAAAATTGTCACAGTACCTAGTTTAAAGAGAGAAGAATGTAACTAATAGGCATTGTGTTTGCATATATGTATGTAATATACCTATATCTCCAGCACTCTGGTAGCATATAATTTGTACAGTCCAGATAATGTCATATATTCACGGTCCACGTTTTGGTACCACCATCTTTAATATTATACTATGTCGTTTTTAAATAATTATATTTAAACTTGAAGCGTAATTTTCAAACCGATTTATAAAATTGTTTTTGGAATAAACTTTTCTAATAACTAGGGCAAATAATACGTAAGTTGTAAACAGTGTTTATAAAAATTTCATATAGTCACAACCGTTTTAATAGCAAATATCTACAGTAAAATTTCCATCGAGTTTTTTCATTAACATCTTAATCTCCTGCATTTTTTAACTTGGATACTAAATACAAATTCACAGCTCAAACAAATTATATATTAAATAGCACGGGGTTTGCTCTAAAGATTTATTGAAAATGTCGGATATAAGTTGAATTGCTCACCTGACGCCGACGTGGCTACTGAAGCACATGGTTCCGAAAATTCAGCCGCCCAGTGCACAGTGATCCAAAAAACCGGCAAAAATAATTTATTTTTCTTTACGTTACAAGGAAAAATGTGAACAGTTTTTTTCAAAAGTAAATGAGGTAACAATCTGCCAAAGAAATTAACCTTAATACTAATTATTGGATAGAATTTTGAGGTCTTAAATTAAGCTTTATAAAAACTAAATATTTATTCCAAATTTTGGTCAAACAATTAACACTTTTTCTAATAATAACTATGTATAACTGTATTGAACAAAGTCCGAGAGCCAGATAGCCCGAATTCCTCCTGACTTCCAGCCCGACTTACGCCTAACATCCGCCCGACTTCCACAACGACATCCGCCAGACTTCCTCCCGTATTCCGTCCGACATCCGCCCGACTTCCAGCCCTACTTAAAGCCCGACTTCCGCCGGAATTCCTGCCCTACATCAAGCCCGACGTCATCCCGACATCACCCGACATACACCGACATCCTCCCGACTTCCGCCTAACTTGCAGCCATGACTTCAGCCATGATTTCAGACATGACCTCCAGCCATGACTTTCAAACATGACTTCATCCATGACCTCCAGCCATGACTTCAGCCATGACCTCCAGCCATGATCTCCAACCATGCCCTCCAGCCATGACTTCAGCCATGACCTCCAGCCATGACTTCCGCCACGACTTTCAGTCATGACTTCAGCCACGACCTCCAGCCATTACTTCAGCCACGATCTACAGCCATGACCTCCAGCCATGACTTCGGCCACGACCATCAGCCATGACTTCAGCCAAGACCTTCAGCCATGACCTCAGCCACGACCTTCAGCCATGACCTTCAGCCATGACCTTCAGCCATGACCTTCAGCCATGACATCAGGCATGACCTCATGCCATGCTCAGCCATGGCGTCCAGCCATGAATTCAGCCATTACCTCCAGCCATGACTTCAGCCATGACCTTTAGCCATGACTTCAGCCATGACATTCAGCCATGACTTCAGCCATGACATTCAGCATGACCTCCAGTCATGACACTCAGCCATGACACTCAGGCATGACCTCCAGCCATGACCTCAGCCATGACCTCCAGCCATGACCTCCAGCCATGACCTCCAGTCATGACTTCAGCTATGACCTCCAGTCATGACTTCACCCATGACCTTTTGCCATGACCTCCAGCCATGACTGCAGCCATGACCTTCACCCATGACCTTCAGCCATGACTTCAGACATGACCTTCAGCCATGACCATCAGCAATGACCTTCAGCAATGACCTTCAGCCATGACCTCCAGCCATGACTTCATCCATGACCTCCAGCTATGACTTCAGCCATGACCTTAAGCCATGACTTCAGCCATGACCTCCAGCCATGACCTTCAGCCGTGACTTCAGCCAATACCTTCAACCATGATTTCAGCCATGACATCCAGCCATTACTTCAGCCATGACCTCCAGCCATGACTTCAGCCATGACTTCAGCCATGACCTCCAGTCATGACTTCAGCCATGACCTCCAGCCATGACTTCAGCCACGACCTTCAGTCATGAATTCAGCCACGACCTTCAGCCATGAATTCAGCCACGACCTCCAGCAATGACTTCAGACACGATCTCCAGCCATGACTTCAGACACGATCTCCAGCCATGACATCAGCCACGACCTCCAGCCATGACATCAGCCCCGACCTCCAGCCATGACATTAGCCACGACCTCCAGACATGACATCAGCAACGACCTCCAGCCATGACCTCAGCCAGGACCCTCAGCAATGACTTCAGCGACGACCTTCAGCCATGACTTCAGACACGATCTCCAGCCATGACTTCAGACACGATCTCCAGCCATGACTTCAGACACGATCTCCAGCCATGACTTTCAGCCATGATTTCCAGCCATGACTTTCAGCCATGACTTTCAGCCATAACTTCAGCCATAACTTCAGCCATGACCTCCAGCCATAACTTCCAGCCATGACTTTAGCCATGACCTCCAGCCATAACTTCCAGCCATGACTTTAGCCATGACCTTCAGCCATGACATCAGTCATACTCCAGACATTACCTCCAGCCATGACTTCAGCCATGAACTTCAGCCATGACTTCAGACACGACCTTCAGCCTTGACCTTCGGCCATGACATCAGCCATGACCTCCAGCCATGACTTCAGGTATGACTTCCAGCCATGACCTCCAGTCATTATTTCAGCTATGACCTCCAGTCATGATTTCAGCCATGACCTCCAGTCATGATTTCAGCCATGACCTCCAGACGTGACTTCAGCCATGACCTTCAGCCGTGACTTCAGCCATGACCTCCAGCCATGACTTCAGCCATGACCTCCAGCCATGACTTCAGCCACGATCTCCAGCCATGACTTCAGCCATGACTTCAGCCACGATCTCCAGCCATGACTTCAGCCAAGACCTTCAGACATGAATTCAGCCACCACCTCCAGCCATGACTTCAGCCACCACCTCCAGCCATGACTTCAGCCACCACCTCCAGCCATGACTTCAGCCACCACCTCCAGCCATGACTTCAGCCACCACCTCCAGCCATGACTTCAGCCACCACCTCCAGCCATGACTTCAGCCACCACCTCCAGCCACGACCTTCAGCCACGACCTCTAGCCATGACTTCAGTCATGACCTTCAGCAATGACCTTTAGCCATGACTTCAGCCACGACCTTCAGCCATGACTTTAGCCATGACCCCCAGCCATGACTTGAGCCACGATCTTCAGCCACGATCTTCAGCCACGACCTTCAGCCATAACTTCAGCCATGACATCAGCCATGACCTCCTGCCATGACTTCAGTCATGATCTCCAGTCATGACTTCAGCCATGACATCCAGCCATGACATCAGCAAATTCCTTCTGCCATCACTTTAGCCATGACCTCCAGCCATAACTTCGGCCATGACCTTTAGACGTGACCTCCGGCCATGACTTCAGCCATGAACTACAGCCATGACCTCGAGCCATGACTTCAGCCACGACCTCCAGCCATGACTTCAGCCACGATCTCCAGCCATGACTTCAGCCAAGACCTTCAGCCATGAATTCAGCCACCACCTCCAGCCATCACATCCAGCCATGACTTCAGCCACCACCTCCAGCCATGACTTTAGCCACCACCTCCAGCCATGACTTCAGCCATGACATCCAGCCATGCCATCAGCAAATTCCTTCTGCCATCACTTTAGCCATGACCTCCAGCCATGACTTCAGCCATGACCTCCAGCCATGAATTCAGCCATGAACTACAGCCATGACCTCGAGCCATGACCTCGAGCCATGACTTCAGCCACGACCTCCAGCCATGACTTCAGCCACGATCTCCAGCCATGACTTCAGCCACGACCTCCAGCCATGATTTCAGCCACGACCTCCAGCCATGACTTCAGCCACGATCTCCAGCCATGACTTCAGCCAAGACCTTCAGCCATGAATTCAGCCACCACCTCTAGCCATCACCTCCAGCCATGACTTCAGCCACCACCTCCAGCCATGACTTCAGCCACCACCTCCAGCCATGACTTCAGCCACCACCTCCAGCCATGACTTCAGCCACCACCTCCAACCATGACTTCAGCCACCACCTCCAGCGACGACCTTCAGCCACGACCTCTAGCCATGACTTCAGCCATGACCTCTAGCCATGACTTCAGCCACGACCTTCAGCCATGACCCCCAGCCATGACTTGAGCCACGATCTTCAGCCACGACCTTCAGCCATAACTTCAGCCATGACCTTCAGCCATGACATCAGCCATGATTTCAGCCATGACCTCCTGCCATGACTTCAGCCATGATCTCCAGTCATGACATCCAGCCATGACATCAGCAAATTCCTTCTGCCATCACTTTAGTCATGACCTCCAGCCATGACCTCCAGCCATGATTTCAGCTATGCCCTCCAGTCATGACTTCAGCTATGCCCTCCAATCATGACTTCAGCCATGACGTTAAGCCATGACCGTCAGCCATGACTTTAGCAGTGACTTCCAGCCATGACTTCAGCCATGACCTCCAGCCGTGACTTCCAGCCATGACTTCCAGCCGTGACTTCAGCCATGACCTCCAGCCATGACCTCCAGCCATGACCTCCAGCCATGACTTCAGCCATGACTTCAGCCATGACCTTCAGCCATGACCTTCAGTCATGACTTCAGACATGACCTCCAGCCATGACTTGAGCCATGACTTCAACCATGACCTCCAGACATGACTTCAGCCATGACTTCAGCCATGACTTTAGCAATGACCTCCAGCCACGACTCAGCCATGACTGCAGCCATGACTTCAGCCATGACCTCCAGCCATGACTTTAGCCATGACCTACAGCCATGACCTACAGCCATGACCTACAGCCATGACCTACAGCCATGACCTACAGCCATGACCTACAGCCATAACCTCCAGCCATGACTTCAGCCATGACCTCCAGCCATGATTTCAGCCATGACCTCCAGCCATGACCTCCAGCCATGATTTCAGCCATGACCTCCGCCATGACCTCCAGCCATGACCTCCAGCCATGATTTCAGCCATGACCTCCAGCCATGACTTCAGCCCGACATCCACCCGATATCTGCCCGAAATCCTCCCGATATCCGCCCGTCATCCTCCCGACTTCCGTCGGATTTCCGCCCGAATTCCACCCTACCTCCACCCGACTTCCCCCTACATTCACCCGACTTCTTCCCGACATCCGGCCGTCATCCGCCCGACTTCCCCCCTATATACGCCAGACTTTCGCCAGACATCCGCCAGACTCTCAGACTTTTGAGTGATCGAGAGTCGACAACACCATGGGTACAAATAATATTGTGAAGAAGAAGACTGGAGCTTATGGGGTGGAAGGATCAAGACGAATGTACAAGAAAAAATACAACTTTAAGCATAGGAATATGTGTAAACATTAAAAATATGTGAATAATGAATGATAATAATAATAATAATTATTTCTAAATTAATTCGCCTATGAGTCATTATAGATTAATATATTATCGAAGTATCTTGCAAATAAGTTTTGTTAAATCAGTTACTAACTAATATTTTGCACGTAACAACTAATTAAAGTGGAATGCAGGCTTTCACGGCCGGTAATCATGGTAGTAAAAGATTCCGGGCTATGTGGCCGTGGTCTATAACTGGCGTTTCTTCCAGACGTTTCTCCCTCAACTGCGGAGGGCATCTTCAGTGGCGAGCGCTAGAAGCTGTTGTTTCCCTGTCGTAGACTCGACTGCGAATGAACAGCAGACAACAACAACAACAATTGAGTGACGGTGACTTGGCACCGTCCTAGGCTCTGCATACTGATGCACACGGTGCGTCTTGGCAGTTAATTCCGTAGTGGCTATCGTTTTAGGATTGTGGTTCGTTTAATCCTAGCCATTGTGACAAGATGGTTTCTTTTAGTCTACGTATCTGGATGATAGATTGTGGATATGTCCACACAGTATATAGATATCAAGTCGCACTCGAACAGCAGAAATCTGGACTCTCTTATTTATACTAGTGCTGACGTCACGTGAGTCGCAGCTGTTTGGATCATACTGGCTTCTGATTGGTTCGGAACTCTCTCCTTGTTATTGGTAGGTTTTGACTTTCTATTGTCTAATATGTGATACCATGCTTTGGCTAGTTTATTCCTTCATCTTTTCTATTGAAATTGTCCTTGTGTTTATAAATTTCTATGGCCTCCCAAGATTATACAGAGAGGTCATAGAAATTTATAAACACAAGGACAATTTCAATAGAAAAGATGAAGGAATAAAACTAGCCAAAGCCTGGTATCACATATTAGACAATAGAAAGTCAAAACCTACCAATAACAAGGAGAGAATTAATTGGGACTGAAATAGCACCTTCGACGCCTGCCTCAAGAAGCGCCTAACTCAATGGATCGGCTGTACTCCGACTGCAATGACCCTCTCTCCGACATGCATGAACACCTTTGATACACTCAAACACACACACGGTACCTCACACACTGCCATGGTCTCACTCTCACACTCACCTCACTCAATTCTTTTCTTTTCGGCTCTCTCCTTCAAAATTAACGGGGCAAAAGGGCGAATAGCCCTGGTACCCGAGGATGGCCTCGGCCATCCTAAAGGAAATCTGTAGCCGCAACAGCCTTTTGGCTGTCTGCCGCATTCAGAATATTCCACTGTTCTCTCTCTGCTGTTCATTCGCAGTCGAGTCTACGACAGGGAAACAACAGCTTCTAGCGCTCGCCACTGAAGATGCCCTCCGCAGTTGAGGGAGAAACGTCTGGAAGAAGAAACGCCAGTTATAGACCACGGCCACATAGCCCGGAATCTTTTACTACCAACTAATTAAAGTCCTCGCATCAATTATGCGGAGTCAGATATACGGTATACACTTATAATTTATCTTACGCATGTAGATAAATTTGTTAGCCAAATAGTGACTTCTAGATTGTGGATCACTGTGCAGTGATATTCATTTCCCATGCCATCCCTAGAATAAGAAAAAAAATCTTAATAGTTTTTTTTATATATCAGATGTTGAAGAATAGCATGCATAACAACATATCAGCTTTCGTTCTTGCATTGTCACCAAAAATCATACATTTTTACTATTTGTATTTAAAATAAGAAACTTACGTAATATCCAGCAAATAAAAAAAAATGTACTCATAGCAAAAAAAAAAAAAGAATGAGCGGCTTTAAAACGCAGAATCCCTGCTGTTATCACCCACTGCGCATGCTCGAAGAGCTTAGAGCAGTGTTTCACGTGATAGCGCATTGTTAAATGTTTCAAATACGCTGTATTTGGTTTTAATGGTCATAAATAATTAAATATCAATGATGGAGACATATTTATAGATATTTACGAGTGTTCGACGTATACAATATTACTCAAATTACGACATTTCGAACATAGTTCAACTATTGTGCATTGCGTAAAACTAAACAAGACAACCCGGATTTAGAAGACTAGTATCTGACGTGAGAGTAGCGTAAATCGTTAAAACCATTACGAGAAAATTAATTATATGTCAGAGTCAGGCTTCAAATCCCTCGACAATGACTTTTTTTGTTTTGTTTTTTAGTATATCCGCAAAAATCATCCTACAACCTTTAATTCCATCCACGTAATCTACATCCACTTTACACTATATTAGGTAAACTCTATAACACTATTTAACTACCGGTATAAATTTAATTGTGTGTGCAGTACCACGTTTTATAATAATAAGCTATAAATGTTTGTAATAAAGTTAATATAGCTTCATATATTTGTGTATTTATGTATTACGTGTTAGTGAGGAAATCGTTTCATCCTTCAATTAAAATATATTTGGTTCATATAGGTCAGGTCCAGCCTAATATTAGCCCATAGATGATGGACATAATAATAATAATAATAATATAATAATAATAATAATAATAATAATAATAATAATAATAATAATAATAAATAATAAAAATAAATAGTAACATTTTCAAATAGTTAGTTCGTTTTTGTTATGAATGGACAAATAGAATATAATAGAGAACTTTGTAACAATTAAAAAAATAACCTAATCGGGAACCGAAGCTGTGACCTCTTGCATACGAAGCAAGCCATAAGGCACTGAGCTAAGCGTGGTTGGCTTGCTGTTCTTTAAATAGTGCTCTTCAGTGGAGGAAGGGGAACGTGTTGTAGCTCTACTGTGTAATTAGTTTACTCGTGTGAATCGCGCGTTAAAATTTGAAATGTTCGAGATCAAGAGTCCGCTCATTCTTTTTTTTTTATAAATGTGCATTGAGCTGATAATGTGTTTGTTTTATAAACACTGATTTTATATGTTGTATAATATTTACAGAATTTTGTGATGAGAGGAAATAATGTAGATACATTTTCCATCAATCGTATTTTGAGCATATTTTCAAATTCTTAAGTCTTACAGATCGTATCTTTAACTTCAAATCATTTTTTTTTTAATAACTGGGTTTTTTTCAGTTCAGAGAGTAAATCCTTATTTGCTGTGTAATATCACTTTCATTATATGTCTGTTGAAAATTAAAATGAGGAAATAAAAACATTTGCTTGTTTTAACAAGTTACTAAGTATAAATATTAGATGGTACAGTGTTTATCTTTTTAATTGTTCAAAGAGATTTTAACTGCTAGTAGTACTAACTTTAATCTAATTGAAACTTATCTGTAGATTGGCGTGTTTGTTGTGTTTTGTAGTCTCGGGAAGAAACAAAATACAAGCACTATGGCTGTTACAGGCTAATATTGGCTGACAATGTTAGGAAACATGAAACTGAAACAACGGTACTGAGAACTGTTAACAGATTTTTTCCTTGAGATGAATGGCTACACACACACGCACACGCACACGCACACGCACACGCATACGCACGCACACACACACACACACACACACACATATATATATATATATGTTATGACATGCTTCAATACTGCCCTCAATGGAAGAGATCTTTGGGATGTCCTAGAAAAGATAGACCGAGAATGCTTGACTCAAACCATTACAGGCTTTGGGCCTTTACCTTTTTCGTAAGAAGATGATATAAATAACCGGCCATCATCATCATTATCATCCTTCACCGGTGTGGAAAGCAACGGGAAGTTACCACGCCTGTATTCCCTAGTAAAGCTGTAGAGCGTAGCATGAAAATGCTATGATTGCAGTGAAATACCTGCCCCCGGGCAGAATTACTATGAATGGATGGGCACATATTGGATCTCATCTAGTGGTTGGAGGTAATGTTCGAGTCGGTGTATAAGGCACAGAATTCTCCCTCTATATGATTGGAAATTACTGCATCAACCCGAATGGAAAATTAAAAGACACGAGACCCTCACTTCTCAAGTATTATATACTCAATTTGACCTCTAGTTACCCTAACTGTACTCACTAACATTCCAATAAACTAAATGTAGGGATGTTTACAGTTAGCCAAGCGAAACTCTGAACTATATCATGTCTAAACTCTATTTCAAAAGACTTTGCTTGAATAATTAAAATAATCTATAAAACAATTAAAAATCTATATAAAAGACTATGTATTCATAACACCCTTTAAGAAAAAAATTTCTATGGTTTGACCGGGAATCGAACCCGGGACCTCTTGAACAGCAGTCAGAAGTGCTGACCACTAGCCCATGAGGCTGGTCACTATCAAACTGTAACATTGTTCAAAAACAAACTGAATAATTATTTAATAAGCCATAAATGTTGCCCTTCAACAACTGTAAGTCAGGCAAGAAAGTTTAAAAAATGTTGTATTTTACTGTGGTAAAGAAAAGGCTTTGACACATGTTCTCATGTATCTAACATTCAAGCCTTATTCAGAGACTTCCAAAATATCCAGAAAATAATTAAGCTTCAATGGGTCCCTTCCCGTTATGGAATACAAGGTAATGAAATAACATACACATTCGCCAAGGAAGGCCCCCAATTTATCATACAACCACATCGTCTCGTTGAAGCTGCATTCAATAGAAATGTGGACAATAAATGTACCAACACTATAGAAACTTCAGCTTGGGAGAAAAAGAAAATGGAACACGCTTCTTGCAAACACGCTATAATGTACCAAAAAAGTGAAGGAAAAATCAGTTGTAGCATGTCAAATCTTAACTGGCCATGACCTCCTTGCAGAACATCTATACCGACTTAACATCTTCCCATCACATGGTTGTGTTTTGTGTTGTGATAGGGACAGTGTCATGAACTAGGACCGTATGAAACTAAGTACTGTTGAAATCCTCCAAATTAATCTGATGGCGAATTATAATGGGATGTTACCGAAAAGTGACTTTGCTCCTAATGTCAGGGCGTTAAATTAAATGAATTTATAACGTTGCTGTGACACTAAATACAGTGTGTTGTGTAATAAACGTTTTAACGATTTATTTTACCAATAATCTCGATTAAGTTAAAGATAAAATCTGTAAATTAAGAACGGCATATTTTGCTACCTTCTAAATATTGTTCTACTAATTGTAAGAAACTACATTTATCAGTCATTACATTATTTTAGGGATTTTGCTATAAGCATTATAAGTTGAGAGATGTGAAGTGCTGCAAATTGACGATATTTCAGCAGATGAGAATGAAGAATTTCACCAAGTTTTCTTCATGCACTTCGATTGGGATGCTCTCTAAATTGGCGAAGAAAACAGATACTAATTATTTCTTTGAAGTCCTGCTAGTGTTTGCCACAATGTCTTGCACGTATAATTATCTTCTATAATGATCCAATAAACACTAGAACATAATAGTGCACAGTAAAGATGTTATTTACACTTATTTAGATTACAGAGTTAGAATAATTCTGAAATGTTACTTTATGTAGTTTATCTTATTTAATAAGTCTAATAATGAAATGCACATTTTAACTTACGATGTAATAAAATGTTCGTTTTGTCTTCAAAAGACTGCTGGGTACACACTAAAATGATCATAAGTAATGCCACGAGTGATTTCCAAATTTATCTAGAGAATTTGGAAATCAAGAGTGGCATTGTTAGGACTATTTAACGAATAAAATTAAGCTGTTTACTCACAAATCATTGTTTAACTATAGTTATTTTAAAATAGTTATGTATTTAATGTGAACGGCGATGTTTGAAACAAATCAGAAATGTGAGGTTATGTTCATTCACTGCAGCTTGATATTATTTATGCCAAATAGGATCGCAATATTGTAAGAATGCCCCAAGTGGAGAAATAATGAAACAGATCAAACTATATACCATAATCAACATTACGGGTTATTCATTTTTTTAGTAAACAACTCGGTAAAATCAAGGAATCTGTTCATTATTTGCTATATTCAATGTATTTGTTGGAGAAAAATAATGTTCTGTCCTGTTCAGAACATTAAAAAGGAGCTTTCTTTATCACAAAATCAGGAGCTGATAAAGAGAAATCGATAAAGAGCGAGGCGAAACACGACTGTCATTGGTTGTAAAACAAAATTCATTGAAACGTGATTGGTCATTGACTAGCATTTGTGGCATGAGTTAAATAGTCATAAAAAATGAATACATCTTAGAAAAATTACATACGGTATTGAACTTTAGAAAACAAAATTTTGTGATTATAAGTAGAATCTGGATTTTTATGGAATATTAATCTATAAATATGTAGTGAAAATATTCAAAATATGTAATAATTCATTTTTATTATAAGGAATAAAAATTTATGTTTTAATAAAATACTGTGTTAGTTCTTTGTCCAAGCTTTGTACTGTTATTACATTTTTTCTCATAAAATTCACCAATATTATAAAAAAGTTGAGGTTAATATATTTATACTACAGATGATAAATAACAAACAATCCAGAGGAATCTTCGTGTAAGTGAATGTATTTTAAACATAGGTCCTGAACCTAAATTAAGATATACAGTCCCTAATATTACTAAAACAAATAAATACGAGTATTAGAACGTAGCGGAATATATAACTTTACAATTATTTTCACATAATTTTACTTACTTTTATATGTTTTAATTATTTATTAACAACTCCCAAAATACAGTACTTACAGTTATCTTGCACTTAAACAGATTATGTGTTGCATAATGTACAAGGTGTATAGGCCTACAACACTATTTTACCATCCGTGATAAAAAGGCATCATATATAGTTATCGTTGATCGAATATTTTCGATTATTGTTTAAATGTCATCTGGATGTAACCAATCTGTCTACCGACTACGACGCTTACAAAATTCGACACTAATCTCGTTCATTTTTTACGTTCTATTTTGTTTACTCCTTTACCACCCTCACCCTCCAAAGAAGACTAGATGTCAAAAGTTCTGATTAAATATCATCGGGATGTCAATAATCAACATGTCGACTATAATGGCCATGGATCCGACACTAATCTCGGCCCGTTTTTATTTTTTATTTTTCTTCCCATCGCGCTCACTCTTAGGGACACTTTACGTAAAAAGTTGAGCTTAAATTTAATCCGTTCGACAGTAGCATCGGTCGTAATACATTGTTTTTACATGTCATATCCCTATGCGTGCTAGGTTTCTCTAACCCTTCATAGTATATTTTCCAATATGTAGATCATGTCCGTTCAAACATTGACGCATGATTTTTTAACAAACGTCAAACTTTCGCATTTCTAATTACTCAAACTTGAAATGTGAAATTTGCTTTGTTTATTCTTCCGTCTAAGACTGATCTATCTGTATTTTATTATAATACTGTATTTAAATTTAATATTTCTCCATTAAAAGTTAATTAAGGAATATATTTTGATAAATCACTAAATATATCTAGAAATAAGTTACGGTGCAAAAATGTACATCAGAATTTTGAGATAATTCTGTTTTTAAAATAAAACTTAGACATGTCCAACAATAAAACATAAACAATTATAGAACATCCCCATATAAATGTGAAATCCTAACAATTTGCTCGTAGGCACCTAACTTAAGAGTGTATAATTTTAAGGTCTGAGGACAAAATAATAAACATTAAGGAGTAGTCTAACTTGATAAAGATAATTATTATTATATAATATCCTCAATTCGTGTCCAACTTAGTGTCGGGATGAGGGGTGAGATGAGATGATGCCCCTATATTTAAAGAAGTCTGTGAACGACAAGTGTGCCGGTCGATCACGTCTGAAGCCCGGTCACAGTGCGAATGAACGGAATGTATGAGAAGTATGGAGAAATCCTGAATTCAAATTTGTGGCAGGGAAAAACGGTAGAAACCTACAAAAATATAATTACTAATGAAAATAATTATATTAAAATATGGATATCCCAAATAATCACATAACCTGGAGTTTATAAATAAAATAATCATTAGACGGGAGAAAATTATTGACCTGGAAATTTTGATGTAATTAATAATATAGAAAATTAAGGATGGATCGGGATGAAGCATCATGCCTTGGCGCAGAGTTACGGAAAGTGCGGTACAATGGAAGAAATTGGTACAAAGCCACTAACTTTTAGTAGTAAAACAACCTGAAATATTTATGCAAATACCGTATGTGTGTCATAGATTACATATAATTATCTTGCACATAATTTCATACAGGTCTCCTCATTTTGTATGTATTATATGTGTAAATAATACGTAAAATCGAAGAAAATGCTGTCCTAGGGTTGGAAATCGGTATAAAGCCAAGTCAACTTCTGGCTCTTACAAAGACATAAATGTAAACAAAACACTGCAATTACATGGAGACGACGTGTCTGTGAGCATCGTTCATCAGTTATAAGTCAGCAGTACGTACAATGCCACGTGGAAAGCCTCTATCAAATGAAGAGAAATCAAGAGTTAGTGATGCCTTCGAGGAAATGGGCCTTTCCAATAGACAAATACCTACGAAATTGGGGCTTCAAGATGTGTCATTGGTAATTTTGTCAAACTGGGCTCACTATATGGAAAAAACGGGAAATATGGACGGACAAGAAAATTGTCTGAGCGCACTAAACATGTCATTTTACGTAAAGCAAAAGGTAAGAAATGTTTTTCTTCTCAAATCCAGGCTGATTTGAAGTTGTCATTAACAGCCAGACGACTAAGACAAATTCTGTCAGAAGACAAGAACCTAAAATTCAAAAAGTCTTAGTAAACTACTTCTGAACAATGCACATAAGAAAGATAGAATGACTTTTGCTGAAGAACACATGTCCTGGACCTCAGAATGGAATAAAGTAATGTTCAGTGATGAGAAGAAGTTTAATCTGGACGGGCCTGGTGGCCTTCAGTATTACTGGAACGACCTCCGTACTGAAGAGCAAGTTAGAATGAGTAGAAAACTTCGGTGGTGGAGGCGTTATGATTTGGGCAGCATTCTGCTTTAAAGGAAGATCAAAAATAGCATGGATACGCACCAAGATGAATTCTGAGTCCTACACTGAGGAGCTTCTGGAGTCCTAATTGATACGAATGTATGAGGAATTTGGCGAAGATCTAATTTTTTCAGCCAGATAATACTTCCATTCACGTGTCTGCTAAATCAAAGGAATGGTTCAGGAAGAAAGAAATACCATTTTTGACGTGGCCAGTCAGAAGTCCTGATTTAAACCCGATTGAGAACTTATGGAGGATCCTGGCAAGGCGTGTGTATCGCAATGGACGGCAGTTTGGGACAGTGACTGAGCAGAAAAATATTATTCAGGAAGAGTGGGCTTCAATCTCAGTGGAAGAAATAAACACCCTCATCAAGTCAATGCCAAAGAGAATCTTCCAAGTAATTAACAACAATGGAGGTTCAACTAAATTTTAGAACTTTGTTGTAAAACTTTGCGCTCAGTCTTTTTGGTTTAATCTGTGAAATACACAAAATGGCTTTATACTAATTTCCACCCATATGTGAGAGTGGTTTCAGTTTTCGTGTACTTTTTTTGGACAGAAATGAATAATTAATTTTGACATTATTTGTGTGTGTTTTATACTCAATCACCTCCTAAGTTAATATAGAAAAATGCCAAAGAAAGAGTAAAACTTGTGTTAACCCTTTTAACAAGTGGTTTTATACCAATTTCCCCCACTGTAGTTTTATTCACAATGAGGGAAATTTTTCTTATGCAATTTTGTCCAGTGTGGGACCGATGCCCGGTCTGCATAATGAAGAATTTTGGTAACTCTAAAATACAGCGGCTCAAGTTTGAGGAAACTAGCTATAAATAATGAAGGATCGGCACATGTTACCCATGTACTATCTAGAATATCGACTTGCACTGTGGATACTTCTAAGTGGTTAGACAGTTGCAGGCCTTTCCCGCCAACAAGGTTCTTATGTGTTCATGAACGAAGGAGTTTAATATAAACAGCATAACACAATATTATGTGACATGAGATAAAATAGAGTATTTCTAATTTGAGAGTAAAATTTGTTATAATTTCAATTAACATGCCTTATATACATCACGATATATCATAATAACTAGCATTTAAACGATGATAAATAAGATATTTGAAAATGTATTTAATATAGGCCTATACCTGATAGAGGAAGCGTTGTCCATTGGTTTATATGTAAATCTCAGCTACACATATTAAACAGTTTTGAATCCAATCTGGAAAATATTAATATTTTATTAATACCACATAAGACCGTAATTTTCTATTTTCCATTCAATGACGTTGCTTCGTAACGTTTTACGGCTATTGTGTCATCACTCATGTTGTCGCTGTGCAACAAGACGCATTTTGTGCAAATGTTTGTTTTAATAAATGTGTTAATTATGCTTAGGGGAAAAATCCCATAATAAATTTGAATGGTTATTAGGCTATATATAGTTTTGATTCGGTGGACTAGTGGTTATGCTCCTTGCCTCTCGTACCGAGGGTCGCGGGTTCCAACCCCGACGGGGGTCAATGGATTTTTTTAGGACGGAAAAATTCAAGGAGGAAGTCCCCCGGGAGGGACTTTAATCTGTGGGTCCCGAGTCTGAAGACTTTTCAGGCTCGTAAAAGATCCTTAAACCTGAATAAAGATTCCTCTAAGCAAAATTTGCCGACCTCAACCTCACCTTTGTTGCCTGTTACATGTATGATTGGGGCGGTGTGTAAACCGCATGCCACCCATGACCCCTATGAGCAAATAATGTAACTAAAATTAACTTGGACTAGTGAGAGCCTATGGCTCAACAATGCGCCACGCCATTGTAGATAGATGATATATAGTTTTCTCCGTTTAAATATTCATAATGACAAATTTAACTTTAAAAAAGTGACATTGTTGCAATATTTGACAAAAGACATGTCATACGCATACAATTAGAGGACATATTGCTTCTTCTTCTTTTCTCTCTCTCTCTCTCTCTCTCTCTCTCTCTCTCTCTCTCTCTCTCTCTCTCTCCCTCCCCCTCTCTTTTTTTCCCCATCATATGTGTGGTTAGCACCTGGATTTGAAATTGCATGGGTTCAAACACGGCCAGCTAGAGTGAATTTTTAGGGCATAAAAATCCTGTCTAGGTTTTTTCGGAAGCGAAATAATTAATTTTGTTCCCTGTATAGACTTATGGCACGTAAAAGAACCTCTAGCTTAAAAAACGAGTCTTTTGAGTATTGTTTGGGCCTCTATCGCTCGGATTTGAATTGCGATGCTAATAATCTTGGCTTTTAAAAAGTAAGTTTATCGTAAAATATAAATAATATCATAACACTGATTTTATGATGGCCTTCTCAACTATGTTTTTCCAGACTATACATAATATTTGTCTTTCTTTTGTAGGAATTTTTACGGAGACTGGCCTAACAACCAACCCCCAACTTGGAGGATCAGTAAGTACTTGTTTAAGATTTTGTTTTGTAGAAATGACACCTTATCTGTGACTAACATGTTTCTCCTACCAGTTGATCTCTTTCCCATCATTTCTGATATTGGAAAGACAAACTTAACCTCCGCCATGAATAATTATTGCTTCATTGTATGGTTCTCGCCCAAAGTTTGTTTGTCCAGGAAGAAGGGGGGGGGCGCTTGTTAATAACTATGTTACTTCTGGTCTTAAAAAGCAGAAATTTCCCACCACTATTAAGGTAATTAAATCTCAAGGGAGCCAAATACTTGGTATTACGCAGAAATGTTGCACAGACGTCATAAGAATTCGTTCATTTGAACTACCTAGTGAACGATGTTTAACAGTCATTGTAACAAACTATTGTCACTGTTTTTGTTGTTTCAGTCATTTTGAACATGGCGCGATGAGGTTTTGTATATTTCAGTTTTACTTAATATTTACACGCATTCTTGCGGTAAAAGAGGATGAATTAGTGTTTTAAATAAGACTGTCAACATAAGCCAGAATAGGAAAAATTCATTAAAATATTTTCAGAAAACGAGTAGTCGGAAACACGTTGAATAATTTGCTAAGGCAATAGACTACAAGCCGGGAGGTCGCGAGTTCGATTGCAGATTAAGTTGAGACGAATATGATACGGCCCTAATAGTGATTAATGATATAAGAAATGAATAAATAATGAAGGAATGGAATATAGTTAAAAATAAATTAAGTTTCATGTTGGTAAATAGTTCTCACAAGAAGCGGTTGAAACCCTAAGTAAAAGAGGTCATAAACATGTAACTCCTCAAATTAGACCTGAAATATTTAAGCTGGGTCTATCTTCAAAAATCACGTTTGGGAGAAATGTCAGACTCAAAATTTACAATCGCGGAGAGCCCAAGCTGGCAAACACGCTCCCTAGCCGTGAGAATAAAATCAAAAGGTAGGTGGTGGTTTAAATAAAATAGTTACGCCCTTGGATGACATGTGATTAAATATTCTAACCAATCAAAATGAGAGTTAGGGTATAGACCATATATGGGAATAATTGGTCCTGACTTCGATACGGAACTCATGAGGACAAAATTTATACACTTACACTTATACTCGACACTTAGAAGGAAGAAGATCTTGATTGTATAGTAAAAAAATTACTTGTAACAACGATGATGGACTTAGGAAAAATCTCCCGAAGTCATAAGTCATTTGCTAGTCCTCATTAGCGAAATATCGAAGGCCAGGGACAGAAAAGTTTTATTTTTACTGTGTAACGTGCATTTAAATTGGCAGAGATTAATCAAATAAAATACTTCAAATAATTAGTGATTGTCTGTTCCCACGCAATTCTCCTTCCGAACCCTATACAGATAGGAGTCTCAGCGCTCACCCTGAAACCGACTAGCTACCGAGGAAGGGCAAGTAAATTCACAATTAAATCAAAGTGAAACCCTAGTGATATTTAACAGCCATTCCAAAATACTGCCCCAAAGTCAGTGTTTTTTTACCACTTGACTAAAATTTTGGTAGGATCATGTCACTGGATTCTACTCAACCTCTAAAATCAATGAGTGCAAGATATATTTTCTTTACTAAAATGTCCATCACGCAGTACTCAAAACTCGGGAGATAAATAGTCTCCAATTGTCTAAAGAGGCGCTAGCCATAATCTCCTACTTTTTCAATAGCTCTCTGAGAACTGTAATAGGATCGTTTTACACCTTTACAAATACACTGCTCAAAAAATTAGGGGATATTGTAGAATAACCTATCAAGACTATGATTTTTGGAGCAGTATTAGATGCAATCACTCTCTATTACTCCAAGATAATGTAAACAAGAGTTTGAAGTTGTTACGTAACCTCGGTACCACACCAGAGGGCAGTGTCTGTACTGTTGATGTGAAAGGGTGGTGTGGGGGTGAGTGTTTTGTTGCTGTTTTTAAATCCAGTCCAGTTTTCAGTTAGTGAACGACTTGCCTTAGGGACAGTAATGCCTCTACAACGTGATTTACCTGAACCATTAGCTTGGAGGGCAATAGGAAGGATGGAAGCTGGACAGACACAACAAGAGGTGGCACAAGCCATTGGGGTGTCTCAAAGCGTGATTTCTGGACTTTGGAATCGTTTTCAAAGAATAGATACTGTTCACAGAAGAGCCGGACAACGTCGACCACGGGCAACAACAGCAAGGGATGACCGTTACCTCTTGTTAACAGCCCGTCGGAATAGACAGCAGAATGCAACTCAACTGCGAAATACACTTCAAACAGCAACAGGACGCAGGGTGTCAACTCAAACTGTCCCTAATCGACTGCATGGAAGTGGTCTCTATGCCGTAGGCCATGGTGTGTACCAGGTTAACTCCACAACACCGTAGGGATCGCAGAAACTGGGCGGAGGAACATCGTGGGTGGAGACATGCCGAATGGAGATCAGTTCTTTTTTCTGATGAGTCGCGATTCAACGTGGAATGTGATAGTCGGCGTGTATTCATCTGGAGAGAAAAAGGGACAGGAAACAATCCAGCTTTTGTACGTGAAAGATCCCCATATGTGGGCGGTGGATTGATGGTGTGGACAGGAGTTAGTAGTGGTGGACGTACGGACCTCTACGTCATCCAAGGTGGTACTTTGACTGCGGTAAGGTATAGAGATAAGATCCTCCGACCTTTTGTCGTGCCTTATGCTGGTGCCATAGGTGATTCTTTTCTTTTTATGGACGATAATGCACGACCTCACAGAGCTGGCTTGGTGGACGACATGCTGGAAGTGGAGGGTATCGAGCATATGCAATGGCCAGCTTCCTCCCCGGACTTAAATCCGATTGAGGATGTGTGGGATGCATTAGGCAGACCAGCACCTCCCACAACTGTTCCAGAGCTGCACATTGCTCTTATGGAAGAGTGGCCACGTATCCCCCAAGAACTCATTGCTAACCTCATTGCATCAATGCCACACAGGTGGGAGGCAGTGCTGGCCGTTCGAGGAGACCATACACCATACTAAAGAAACATTTTCATCCATGTTAATGTTGCTTTGTTTGTTTGCCATATTCCTAATCAGGATCTCTTTGACATCTGGTGTGGTACAGAGGTTACGTAATGACTTCAAACTCTTGTTTACATTCTTTGGAGTAAGTAAGAAAGTGATTGCATTTAATACTGTTCCTAAAACATAGTCTTAATAGGTTATTCTACAATATCCCCTAATTTTTTTGAGCAGTGTATATAACTTCGGGTGATGAGTGTTTTTCACCAGATAACTTGATGCCATACTCACTTCTTTCGAGAGGTTTCGTGACTTTTATGAAATTTGTTGTGTTAACTTTTACATTAAACTAGACCTGAATCATTATGTTGATCTACCGAAATAACTAACTTATGTAGTGTATAATATTGTAGTCTCAGAACAAATGAGTGTCATGTATTAACTTGCAAAAAATAGAGAATTGTTAAAGGAGAAAAATCAATAAGATTGATATTCCAAATAAATAGATAACCTGGAGTTAATGAACAAAAGCAAGCAGTAGGCGAACCAAAATCATTAATGCGAAAATTTCCATATAATAATTAATATAGGCATCGAAAAATCCAACGATTTAATGAATCATGTCTTGGCACCGGTCCACAAGTCCATATGGAGAAGGAATTTTCTCATGGAATATTGGTCAGTAGGAGATCGGTTTCCTTAGGGAAACACCCAGTTGTGACCAAGAATGATTTGAGGGAAGTAAATTATACAGTGGATGATTGGAAGACATTAGCTCAGGGCAGGGATGTATGGAGAGATTATGTCCGCGCAACCATAAACTTACGAGTTCGATAGAGGCAGTGAGTTAGTTAGATAGGAGATCGGTGTTCACTCAGGACCTCGATGAATTTGGGCGGCTCTAATAAATAGCTACTATAAGAATTAGAAGACATCCTGACCACACCTACCAACTATATACTGTTTACATTATCGTCTGTGGTCTGTAGTGGGATCACTTTACACACTTTTACCTACCTCTATAAAATGACACAAGAGGTCAGCCAATTAATAAATCACTTGTCTTGAAGCCTCTCGCGGTATTATTGCCTCACTCTGATGGTTAACAGTTTATATAAAAGCGGGTGCCGTACGGCAATGCTTGACATGCGGTGTTTTTACGTTTCTCATAGCGTTTCCTACACAAGGACAGAAGGCATTGATTATTAATGTTATTATTTAATTTTTATATTATTATTTGGCATTGTTTAACTTTTATAATTAAAATTATATATGTATTTATTTATTAAATAATTTAATTTCAACTTTATATAGCTTGTAAGTCTACATTTAATATTCACACATCATGCTCAAACTATTATTATTATTATTATTATTATTATATTTATTATTATTAACTGTTCGGTCTAAAATATGTTCCTATGGCCGCCATATGTTCAAATCACTTATATATTAAACTAATAAAATATGTATTATTATTCGAGCTACATATCACAGTAAATCACTGATAATTATAACAATTGATTACGGTATACAATTTTATAACTGGATCGACTGCTCCACGTTCCGAGTTTTAATTGAAACTGAGAGAAGAATATATTTGTGGCAACATCGTGGCTGTAACGGTACTCGGGATCTTTGTGTTTTAATAACATATAACAGCTGCAGGGAAACAAAGCGAACCGCTTGTTAAGTATCATAGTGAGGCGATAATATGAAGTTTTGTTAATTTTAAAGAACGGGGATGTTTATTTTTTAAAAACAGAATGAAATAAAATTTTATCCGTAAGATTGAAAAACAGAATATTTGTAATTTTAAAGTTGGATTTGTTTTGATTTTCAATGAGTTAGCTTTCAAATGCTTATGCAGTCCATCACGTGATGTGTTAATACACATTTGAGGTTACAGGAAAAGAACCAGGTTAGTCACTTATTGTGAAAATAGAGTATTAGATTCTCAATGGAAAGTACTATATTTTAGGAGTCCGAAAGATTAAAAGAATCTATTTAATCATGGGATTTATTTGCCTTCCAAATTTGGAACATATTAAAAAAAACTTGGTACGTTGTCTAATTGAGGAGGTTAGAAACAAATTCACAAGTTTTCCAGTATTGAGAGAACATTTTTAAAGTTGAAGTCGTATAGGACAATTATAAGTAATTAAAATGATAACTTCGGGTGATGCGTGTTTTCCCCCAGATAACTCGAAAAAGATTATGCTTTTACACATTCACTTTTTTCAAGAGAAAAAAAATCACTTACACCCCTTTGTTTCTAATCGCCTCAATTAAGAGACAATTTTTTAGTGGCGAAAAAGTGACTTTCCATGATTTTTCCTTGTACCCTTCATTTAAAGATGACAGCTATATTATTGAATATTTACCTGATAGAGGAAGGTCTATATATACATTTCCATGGTATATATTGATAGATGAAACACTTCTGGATTAAATCTGTCAAATATTAATATATTTTTAATTTAATTTGTAAAATTATTTTGCATTTTCACATTTAGTGATGTTGCTTCGTTACGATACAGTTATTACGTCAACATTAGCAACAAAGGGCATTTTTACAATCATTACGTATTTGCACGATAGTGAGTTCTGTCGTACTTACAGGAATGACGACCATGATTGAAAGTTCAGTTTCCTAAATTTATGGGTTGCCAACCTATAAATAACTGTACTGTAATATTACAGATTACTTACCTAGTGCGGGAAGTAAAACCACTGCCGTTTTGTATACTTCGTACAATGTATATACAAAAAATATATTCAAAAGGTAGAGTGAGTATACATTATACGAAACAAATCACTGTACTTTAAATGAACTGAACTTTATTTGAAAAAAATATAATACAATAAATTCATACTTGCCACAATTTTATCCCTGATTGGCGTCACGGCCTGCTGTAGTCTCAACTAAATTATTTTCGGCATTTACCGTATATAAATTGCACAGACTGCTAACGTCAGTCAGTTGTTTATAATGAACGCAAATATTTCCAAAAAATATGTTATTTTACTATTATTTATAATTTTGAAAACACCATCGTGCAGAAAAAAAATATATACAGTAAAACTTGCTCAAAGCGGATACGCATGGGACCAATTTTTTTCCACATTGGACAGAATTCCGCATTATAAAAAACTGAAACTTATTAATAATCTTAGGTTATATAGTACCGTATATGTATTTTTTCGTAACTTGGATTAAATGTAGTGTCGCTGCAGTTGAAAAGTGATTTATAGTATTATGAGCGACTTCGACGGTAACGCGCGAAAAAACAGTCCCATTTCGTCAGCGTTAAAAATGTCTCTTAGGCGCGTATCCTGAAGTATGCAGTTTCGGTTTTCGTCCACTAACTACACTTTCGTCCACATCTTTTGATTCCCCGTTAATTCATTCCACACTACGTGGTGTCATCTTTTAAAACCGTCCAGACAACTTGAAATTGCCTTGAAATCGTTATTCCATAGGGGTTTAGCAAAAGCTAGAGCTTGACTTTGGAGCATCGGTCCGGAAATTTGGAGATTTATCTTCAATCACTTTCACTTTTTCGCTTAATGAGAATGATACATACGTTTCAGCCATCTTTATTCCGTAAATTCACAACTCTACCTGTGAACGATCGGTTCAGAATGATATTATATTAAGAATTTACAGCGCAATTGTATTTACAAGACAGTTAGTTATCTGTATTTCGCATAACGGGTGTGCAGTTAGACGGAAAGAAAATTTCAAATACAAGTAGAATCTATACTTCACCGCGTTTTTTTTTTTTTTTTGCCTAACGAAATTCAATGAAGTGGAAACTAATTTATTTGTCTCTCTGTCTTTCCGTTTTATAATTTTTTTCATGAATTGTGCAGAAATATCATTCCGTTTCCGCGTTGGACAGATTCCGTTTTATGCAAAATAAATACATGTAAAATTACTATTATTTCGCCGGGATCGATCAATTTGTTCAGATTGGACAAGTTTCTGCATTATCACGTTCCGGATTAAACAAGTTTATTATATATATATATATATATATATATATAATATAGGCCTATACCTCTTGTGTGAATTGAGAATACTACATGTATAAGAAAAAAATGTGTGTTTGTGTTGGAATTCTTGGGTAACTCAGGTCGTTAGAGCGCTAAACGTACAGAGTTTAGAGACTCGGGTTCAAATCCCGACTCAAGCATTCATTTTTCTTTTCATATCATATATATATATATATTTGCACAACACACGTTTGTGAAGTGTTTTACAGAAACTTGGAAATTAAAAACTTGCTATCGCTCGGTTTTTAATCATTTCCTCGCTTCTGTAAAAAACCACTTCCCACCCTCACATAGTAATTTACTATTGTGAAATTTATCTGCTTTTATTAAAATCATTTATTGAGCGTAGGAGAAAAGGTCCCTTATCGATCTAGATATATTACCACAAGTTTCCTCATGTATAAATATATTCGTAAGTACAGTTTTTTTAAATTGATATTATGTTAAAATTTCTGACAATAAAACATTGAGAATGTAATATTCATAAGATTAGAGTTTTTATTTTAATTTTCCATTCTTCTTAGGCGCTGTAATGGATATTTCTAGACTAGAGCTTGTCATGCTCGTTTCTGGTTCTAAAGTTCACGGGAATAAACCCTGCCGGCGTTTGTGGATTTTTTAACACGTAAAAGTCGTAAGTAGGCCTATATGTTCCTTCGGAAAGGACTAGAAACCAGTGTCACCTCTCTGAATTTAGGGCACGTAAGAAAATATCAAGCTTGTGAGAAGAGGTCTCTGTGCAAAATTGTTGGTCCTTTCTCCCCTAGATTATAATTGCGATTATATTAGCTTTTAAAGAGTGTCGTTGATTACACATCTCTACAAAAAATTTTTTTTGTTGCCCTGGATATCTCAGCGAACTTCTATGTTTTCAAGTGCAGAGTTACGAATATATTCATGAAAGTGCTGAATGTGCTCTAGTTTTTTTATGATTTTTGCGTATCATATCTTAAACAGTAAACGGCTTGTTACTTATAAAATTTGTTTCCAGTCATGATTTGATTTCTGCGCATTTTTTCGCGCATACAAACATCACGTGATCCCCACTCTCGCACCCCTTACTCCGCACATCGGCCGTGATCTCAGTTATTTGACAAAATTGAAGTACTCACGACGTGCATCTGGATATGATAAAACAATTCGTCAAAGCGTTGGACAAGGAAGGAGAATGTTTCAAATACATTTGTAGAACATTTCCGAAGCCCAGTAGGGAAAAGTAAAAGGCGGAATATAACATGGTCCTCAAATTCGGCAATTGATGAAAGATGCAAATTTTATCAAAGTTATGACTGTTCCGGAAAGTGAAGCTTAGAAGGGTTTTGTATTGGTAGTAGAAAATTTCCTAGGTAACTATAAAGCACCAAATTATAAAGAAATTGTGCAAAACATGTTGACAAGCTTCAAGATTCTGGGAGCAAATATGAGTATAAAATTACACTTTCTCCACAGTCACCTGGAGAGATTTCCGGATAATTTAGGAAATTATAATGACAAACAGGGAGGGCGCTTTCACCAGGATTTAAAAGTAATGAAGGAAAGGTAGAGTAGATGGGACCGTCACATTATGGCAGATTACTGCTGGTCTTTAAAAGAGATTGTCCCCTAAAAAATTATAGAAGAAAATCTTATAAAAGGCGTTTCACTGAAGTATAACATGGGTTTTCGACATTTTTCTTTCTATTTACGTCGTTCTATACTAATGTTTCAAAGAAACAATTGACATTATAAATATATCTGTTATATTTTTTCATATTTTCCGATTTTTGTAGTGTAAAATTAAATAAAGATTAAAAAAAACAGAGCAAATCTTCCAAAATCATTGATAGTTTCAGGGATTGTGAGCATAAATATATCCGAAATTAATCTTATATCAAGGGCAACAAAACTACTATTGACCAGTGTTATTAATTACGACATATCACTGATTCAACTTTTCTCTCTTCCACTGTTTCTAACGCTAAAAGGTCAAAGATTCTCTTCGGACATTGATGTTATTTGAATTCTTTCTTCGTGCGGTTTCTCGCCAAGATTTTCCAAGCAAGGGCGAGCTAACAACAACTATGTAACTATACACTTGCTAGTTTAGTCTCTGGGGACATGAAAAACACAACTATCTCCACCAGCATCGTCATGGAATTCCTATTGGGTGAAAATATGTATTATGAACGAAGATATAAGAACAGAACTTAATATATTTAATCTCTGTGAAAGAATAACATATTACCAAAATGCTTATCTTCAGCACGTATTACGAATGAATGAACAGCGCATACCAAGAAGAATGTATAATTATAAACCAAAAGAGAGAAGAATGTTGGGAAGACCATTGAAGAGATGGAAGGACCAATTCGACCTATAATGAGATCGGAACAGGCCATTGGGCCTAATCCTTGTTGTTAATGATGATGATGATGATGAACTAACTCACTGGCACTCTCAAACCCTTAAATTCAAAGCTAATATTTTCCAATCATCTTCTGTATAATCTACTTCCCTCAAATGATGGTTAATATTATTTCCCCACCTCATTCTTGTATTCCAACTGGGCCTTTTCCCTCTGGTTTTTTTTTACAATTTTCCAGTCCTTCTTTCATTTTCCATTCGTGCCGCATGTCCTACCCATCACAGTCTATCATAAATTATATTTGAAGAGAAAAATTTTCGCCTAGACCGGGACTCGAACCCGGGACCCTTGGCTTTCCGGGCCAAGTGCTCTACCAACTGAGCTACCGAGGCGAATTACGATCTAGACGCAAATTTTTCTCGTATATACGTTGTAATTCCCTATCGCCAAATGCTTTTGAAACCATTGCTTCTAACTTTGCAAATGGCGGCTTCTTAGTTAAGAAGACATTTATTGGGAATTTAACATTACTTTATAAAGCTAGTAAAGCTTCTAATGATGTTTTTATTATTGATTTAACATTTCTCAATGAAAGATAAATTATATTTGAAGAGAAAAAATTTCGCCTAGACCGGGACTCGAACCCGGGACCCTTGGCTTTCCGGGCCAAGTGCTCTACCAACTGAGCTACCGAGTCTATCATACTTAACTCTCCTTATTGTATCTGGTTTCCTATACAGATCATGCAGCTCACTGTAATGAGGTCTTCTCCATTCGCCTGTTCATCTCACTTTGGTCCAAAAATATTCCTAAGAATTTTATTTTCAAATACTCGTAATATTTTCTCTACTCTTAAATAAGAGTCTATGTTTTACATCCACATAATGTAACTGGGAGGATTGCAGTTTAATATATTTTCAGTTTAACGATTTTTGAGAGAAGTTGGGACGATAAGAGTCCCTACAATGCATAATAGCACGCATTTCCAGAATTGAGCCTATGTTTAATTTCCTTGTGCATCTCATTCCTATTTATAATTATTGTTCTTATTATAAAACAGTTCCTCTCTCTACGTTAATTTAAGTGGGTATATGTGTTAGTAATGTGTGTTGTTTTATGCTGTGTTTTATGATGGACTTTCAATACTGAAAACTAAGATCCAGCTAGGCTAGTTACATAGTATTGATATTTTTTTGTGGTTTACAGTTTCTGTCATCCGATCAACATATTCATTTTGTAATCCTATTGTGGTATATAAAGTATATAGGATAAATTTGTGTCTTAAATATGAGAAAGAACTTAATCAAGCAAGCGTGGCGTGGAAAAATTATTTGGCTCTGGAATGAATTGTCACTGTTGATGTTCGACCCATCTCAAATTTCAACTGCAACTTAGGAAAAGTTCGTAAATAGCGACTTGCACATTATTGGTGGCCTTGAAGTTAACACCAGCAGCCACATGACCCTTTTTAGATGGACAATAGAGCCTAGGTTTTATCCTCTCCCTCTGCCAAGTGCCAGTGACAGCCGGATGTTCATCTCAATCACTTTTGGAATGTGTGTTTTTCCAATTCCAGCTTTGACTTGTGAAAAGAGGGTCTGTCATGTTCACAATTTCAAATGTTTAAGAGGTGCATGGAATGTTAAAAAAAGTAACAAACACAAAAGCCGATTGATTAATTTTTTTGCCAAAATTGTTTATTTTGCTATAAAACATATTTATTGTGAAAATTCGTGAAAAAAATTGCTATTTAGATATTGTAACCGTCCTATTCATAAAGAAACTGCATTTTCATTGCAATAAACAATTTATCATTTTTATCATGACTGTGAAAATCTGTGATCTCTAGGTATAATGAATTTAAATTTAAATGTAGTTATAATATTTCTGATTCCAAATCATCTAGGTTACTGTGATATGCAGAAAAACTCACAAATTGATATTATTAAATGTTTTAGTTAAATGATTACATTTGAAATTATAAAGAAATAAATTTCGCACTTCTCATCTACTTATTGACTTTATGGCTCTTTGAACCTCTTCTGTGTTAGGAGTTACTAGACCAAGATTTAAATTAAAATGTTTTATACCTCACCTCATATCCAGTCTTCTAATTATACCAATTTCAAAGTCTTTGGCAGCTTTATCTTCAGTAATTTCTTGTTGACTGATGTTATGTCGTTCAGGAGAACTGCTTCTTCCTCCCTCCGTTGGTGGACCGATGAACCTCCGGATCAAATCAGAATCCCCGGGAATTTCGACCATGAATTTTTTTTTGTTTTTCTATTTGTTTAATTAAACTGGCTTTTGTATCAATTAGATGTTTTTGAGACCAAGTATGAGCAGCTACTGCTGAATTTTCCACTTGACCATTTTTTACATTTCTTAGATCTTCTATCATCCTTGTTTTTAAATTTCTTTTTGTTTTTCCTACGTAAATCTTGTCACAATCCCTGAATTTGATTTGATAAATTCCTGATTTCTAGATCAAGCATATTAGTAACACTTATTTCCCTACAGATATCATGAATGGTATATGTTCAGCATAGTGACCCAATGAGACATCTGGTAGACAACTAAAGTATTACTAGAATGATGAAGATTGATAAATTTTACTTAGAGGCTTCTTTTTTCAGGTTCAGGTCCTTTTATGAGTCTGAAAATCTTCAGTCTCAGGATCCATAGCTGAAAGTTCCTCCCGGAGGACTTGCTCTTTGGATTTTCCATCCTAAAAATTCATCAATCCTGGCTGGGATTGAACCCAGGACTAGAGGCAAGGAACATAACCACTAGACTACTGTGGCTGGCTACAAATATACTGAATTATTATATATTTTTTGTAGGCTGTGAAATTATGGACTACAGTTTGCGTTGGTCGGGTAATTGAACTCAGTTTTTATTTTAGAAAGAAAAATTAATGCTCGGACCAGGATTCGAACCCCGGATCACTGACTCAATTTTAGTTGTTTAAATGTGTTTTGCAGTAATATAAAGTGTTTATGATTAAAGATTCTCCTTAAGAGGAAGAGAATCCCAAAATTTCATTCTTTCCTCATAGAGACCTTGTTTAATTTTCAGTTTTATAGGTTTTACACCATATAATCCAGGTTTGGACTCATCGTGTCCAATTTCTAAATAGCTTCTGTTGTTGATTCCCAGTGGCTCCCACTGACCATGAGGTGTTGGATTTCTGCAATTGAAACACACAGGGTGTAAATTAATCAAACCAAAGACGTTTATCTCATTGCAGAGGAGTTGCAGATCTCTGAGTTTTAATTGTTACATTTGATACTTACTACCCTGTATTAAAGTTAAATAAAAGTATTGATTCTAAGAAGGTCAACTATTAAAGTCAAATCACCCGATTTTCAAAATTTACCATTTTTACAATTTTAAAATAACCCATTGTTTAGTTAAATATTCACAGATTCTGTAAAAACTATAATTGAACATTAATAAAGGAAGAACATTTATTTTCATTTCATTATTTTCAATCATTATATTTAACAACTTCCTAGGATTATTCCATATGTCTTTACCAGTACTAGTCATATAACAATAACTCTATCAGTAGAAATTATATCTGATTAATTATCAATAACTGGAATTTATTCTATTCCCAATAAATGCCTGAATCATTCTATTCCATTTCACACCCATTTTTTTATTTTATGCTGGATTATGATCAGGAAATGAAAATAAATTTAATAACTAAAACTTTAGTTTGAAATACTTGTTTATCTGCACTCCACTATAACCAAACACATTTCTTTAGATTAACCCATATACATTATAAATGAATTACATAAATTATAGAATTTCTAATTAAAGTAATTGTCCATTTGTCAGACTGGAATATTTATAAAAAAATTTTAGAATAAATAATAATTGTTTGGTTACTTTATGTTATTGCCAGGTAGACATCAAGATGCCTGACAACAGATTGTATGGGACAAATTTCAGACAGAGAAACAGTTAAGAATTAAGATATTTTGTCTGTATTTTCTTAGCTCTAATGGTTGTTTTTGTCGAACATATGTTTCAGGGCTTCTGAGCCCTATCATCAGCCATTACAAGTTTAACATATGTTCGACAAAAACAACCATAAGAGGTAAGAATGTACAGACAAAATGTCTTAATTATTAAACAAACCTCTTATTGTATTTTTTAAAAAGTTCTATCCGCTATGGTCCTCAGGACTTCTCTACCTCCTAAAAATGAGTAGGAAAACATTGGATGTGGATGGGTACCTTTACTTTTGATATCTATATGAAATACTTGTATTTTTATAAATATAGACTACAATTAAACAGACTTATAGGTACAGTGGATGTTTAATGAGTTCTTTAAGGTAATAGACTAACTGCATGAATAGAAACAAGCTTAAAAAGAAAACATAGAACTAAAATCATGATCTATATTTGGTCATATTAAACGCAATCGTATGAATGTGTATCAGATGTCTTCACTGTTTAAAATTAACATCTGACAATTAGGGTCACAGTTCATAGTAGATTGTCAATGCATTTTTTGCACGATAGTGCATTCTGTCATAGTTACAGCAATGCAACCATGATTGAAAGTTAAATTTCCTAAATTTCGGGGTTGCTAACCTATAAATAACTAAATAATTATACTGTAATAATACATATTACCTACCTTGTGTGGGAAGCAAATCCACTGACCTTTTATTTATACTATGTACAATGTATATACAAAAATATACATTATACGAAACAAATCACTGCATTTTAAATGATCTGAACTTTATTTGAAACAATACAAAACAATAAATTTGTACTACTTACTGCCATTTTATGACTGATTGGTGTCACGGCCTGCTGTAGTCTCAACTAAATTAATTTTGACATTTACCATATCGGCCGCGGTGGACTAGTGGTTATGCTCCTTGCCTCTGGCCCCGAGGGTCACGGGTTCAAACCCGGCAGGGGTCAATGGATTTTTTTAGGATGGAAAAATCCAAGGAGCAAGTCCTCTGGGAGGGACTTTAAGCCATGAGTTCCGAGTCTGAAGATTTCAGGCTCGTAAAAGATCCTTAAGCCTGAATGAAAAGGCCTCTAAGCAAAATTTACCGAATTTTCCCATCCTAGTACTACATTGGTTTTCTAGACGTCAGTATGGGGCGGAATGCTGACCACGGACCACTCAAATGACATCTGTATGAAAACAAGTGTAACTAAATTAGTATGGTTCAAATTCTTCCCTGTAGAGGAGAGAGCGCCTAAATCTCTGTTAAGGGAAACATGGGCTTACAAGAAGAGACATGTACTTTATGAACATTGGCCACAGTGTTAACATTAGTCAATTGTTTATAATGAATGCAAATATTTTCAACAAAGATGTTCTTATTTTACTATTATTTATTATTTTGAAAACACCATCGTGCAAAAAATTATGTACAATGCACATTTGTGAAGTGTTTTATAGAATCTGGGAAATATCCTCAAAAAAAAACTCCTGGTGCGACAGGCCCACAAGGCCCTTAGCCTATCAGCCGGCTGCTGGCCTCACATCCACAGAGGTAGATGATAATCAGCCAGTGTAGGGGTGACATGTGGTCAGCATGTCGAGCCCCCAGCCGTTATAGCTGGTTTTCTCAACCTGGAGCCGCTACTTATTGTAGCTACCCAAATGCATCACGATGCTGGGTGGGCACCGGTCCCATACTGGCCGAAATACCATGAGAACATTTCTTCCCCCATGGAGACTCGAACCAGCGCAAGTCCCGTAGCTCTGTGCCAAGGCTTCCTGCCTTAACCACTCGGCTACGGCGCAGGACGGGAAATTTCCTAACTTCTGTAATAACCACTTCCTAACCTCACATTGTAATATAATATTGTGAAAGATCAATGTTTATTTAGGAACTATGAAGACACAGTCGTTGAAGCCACGATGCTAAGTAAAGAATGTGACTTTGATGATGTGGTTTTAGATCCTGTTGCACTCATCAATTTGCCCATGAAATGCGTATTTTGAAGGGTAGGAGGCTTCTATGTGGTTACCGATGAAGGAGAAATTCATATATATTTCCTACCATAGTAGTGAACAATGGGGCCAATGTTGATTTTCTGACATTAGTTTATCTAGAGTTGTGCTACAGCATCAAGTGTTGTTTATGGATGAACCTGTCTCTCAAGATCTCATAAATATGCCTTTCCACCCTAAATCAAAACATTCATTTTAAGTCTACTACCATCTGTAAAATTTTCGCCTTAAGAATGGAGACGTTCTCTATATCATATGTATAGTCGGACCAACGGATCTGCGCCCCTGTAGTGCTGGCATCGTTCTTCGAAAATTACACGTCAGTTCTCACACCATTCCACCGTGCTCCCCTCCCCCTACGTCAAATAGAAGCCACTGTAACTGACCGAGTAGGGACGTTGCCAAACTTCCCCCGGTGTCAGGCTCTTGAATATTGTAAGGTTAATTATTACTTCTTCATATTTAATTTAAGTAGGTCTAATGGCACTGATTGATTTCTACGATTAATGGATATAATTATAATAGTGGATATTTGTTGGTTAAATGGAAATTACGTGAAGGGAATTTACATATGTTGTTTTTAAAGATAAATGTTTCATCATAAATATTTCTCCTTCACCTCGTTGTCTTATTTGGTTAGATTTGGAACGTAATCTTGAAGTCCTAACAAAATTATAAAATTTTAGGTATGAATACACAATCATGTGCCCTCCTTCTTTCTCATCTGGGCTAGGGACCGGCTATGGCGAAGTTACTACATGCTACGATTTTATTTACATATTATATAACATACTGATACTATACAGGAATTCTAATTTATGCTTATGAATTAAGCTAATGATAATAATTTACAATTTACATACTATATAACATAACATACTGATACTGAGTTGACAACGCTGGACTGTGGGTGCAAATAATATCCCGCAAGAAAGCTCAAAACTGTGAGTAATGGGAGGGGAGAAAGAGAGAGATAGAAAATAGAGACAGGCAAGAATGCAGGTAGGGAAATAATTTACCGAGGGAGAAACGGAATTAGTGTTTAGTTCGCATTTCTTACGGGGGCACAGATCCGTTGGTCCAACTATAGTTTTAAGTTCTTTCTTTCAATATCCAGTACACAGTTTGTCATTTTATGTGAGGGAAATATGGAAATAAGTTACTGACTTGGTTAAATATTGACCACTTTCTTCAAATCTCTTATATGCATTCAAATAAAATATATTCAAAGCTTAAAAAGTTACATTTTTATGAGTTATTATGCACTGACAATGTCGCATAAATGCAACACTATAGTCTGCAAGGAAGTAATAGTATATTATGATGCGAGGTTGGGAAGTATTTTTACAGAATCGAGGAAAATGTTTAAAAACCGAGCAATAGCGAGATTTTTAATTTCCAAGATTCTGTAAAACCCTTCACAAACATGCATTGTGTATTAGTTTTTAGGCAAAGGTGTTTTCAAAATAAATAATAGTAAAATAATAACATGTTTGTTGGAAATATTTGTGTTTATTATAAACAATTGACTAACGTTAACAGTGTGGGCAATGTTTATTGGATGAAACATCAGGATGCTGTAAGACCAATTAGTGATAAAATAACAGGAGGCCATGAGACCAATTAGTGAGAAAATGGCTGCAAGTATGTATTTATTGTTTTATATTGTTTCAAATAAAGTTCAGTTAATTTAAAATGCAGTGATTTATTTTGTATAATGTATATTAATACTACCTTTTGGATATTTTTTGTATATACGTTGTATGTAGTATACATAGAGGGCAGTGGTATTACTTTCCACACACACGTTTGTAATATGTACTATTACAGTATAGTTGTTTTATTGCAGTATAGTTATTTAGGTTGGCAACCTCGAAATGTAGGAAGTTGAACTTTTCTATCATGGTCGCCATTGCTGTAAGTATGATAAAACACACTATAGCACAAAACAAAATGATGAGGTGAGTCAATATAACTAACTCACAGTATTAAAAAAACCTCGTAGTGTTATTTCCTACAAATATTAAATTAAAAAGTTAAAATTGTTTTGTTATTAAAATGGTGGCTTCTCCTTAGATCCAGTGGTTAGATATTATTCAACCTCTACCTATGAGGTTTGTAGTGGACAAATCAGAATTAGGGTGAGTTTTTCTCAAGGTTTTTTTTTCCTGTTTTACCAGTGAAAAACTTATTTGCACCACTTTTTCATGCCATCCATTTCATTTCATCTGCCCTTGTGATCGTGCAACAAGGCATCCTTGTACATATCACAAATCTTCAATAATAATAACTTTATATCTCATCCTTCAACCTGACATTTTACCAGTTATGAGGTCTTATTTTCTTTTATATAATTAGAAGTGATCGTGTAACTTTAATAAATTCATTTATTTAAAAGAAGTCCTCATTTATAAGAAAACTGCACTATTTTAAATTCCATAAACATATTGCATTCCTTATAACAGACAAAGGCCACCTGTACTGTGACTTTCAGTTATTGACATTATAATGTGTCCCTGCATTAAGAAGAAAAAACAACCTTACCCGTATGTTGCAAAGTTTGTCCAAAGAGTAATCATCAATTCTCTAACATCTCTGTCAGGATGACCAGGTGGCCATATGTTAAACACTGGCATAGGAATTAAATATATCAGATCATCCATATGTACAACACCTGAAAAAGTAAATATTTACTTGTATATATCAGCATATATATATTTTTTTTCATAGTTAATTATGGGAAATAACATTATGAGGTTCTTAAATTGAATAAATGAGTCATTTCTCATCTTACCTCATAGTTTATGTTTTCTTAAACAAAGGAACTGCATATAATTGTAGGCTTTCACGGCCGGCGTCTTGATCCATATTTGGTTCGTCTTCCGGGCTTATAGGCCGTGGTCTGGTTGTCTTCTTACTCGACGTTTCGTCTACTGCTGCGGTAGACATCATCAGGAGATACTGCGTGCTTTCTGTGAACTCCTCAACAGTCGGCTGCAGACTGGATGGTCGTTGGAAACTGTCTCTCTGTTTATAGCTAAACCCCGGGTGGAGGGGAGGTTTTCTGCGCGCACCGAGTTGTGCGCTGTATTGCCGTGTGCAGAAGTCATAGGCTTCGTTGTCGTGTTATGCAGTGCTGGGATCCAAATTTTGTTTATCTTCAAGGTTTCTTCTTTTTTGTTGAAGGAATTTTTATGTTTGTATATTTCTATGGCTTCTCTGTATAGTCTGGTGGTAGTAATGTGATGTTTGTGATAATACCTGGGTCTCTTCAAATCTTATAATATGTTGTTGGTTGTTCATCAAGTGTTCCGCTACGGCCGATTTTTCATTTTGTTTTAACCTGCAGTGTCTCATGTGTTCTTGTAATCGTGTGTTGATCATTCTTTTTGTTGTACCGATGTACACCTCTCCACAACTGCACGGGATACGATATATACCGGCATGACTCAAAGGATCTCTAGTGTCTTTGGCTGGGCGCAGTATATTGCTGATTTTTTGTGTTGGTTTGTAGGTTGTTGCTATGTTGTATTTCTTTAATATTCGTCCAATTTTCTCTGTTGTTGTTTTGATATAAGGTAGGTAAACCTTACCATTTATCTCTTCCTTGTTTTCGTTTTCGGGCCTATATTTCTTTGGATTTATGGCTCGACGAAAATCTGTTTTGCTGTATCCATTGGTAAGAAAAGCTGCATGGAGATGATTGATTTCTTCTTGCAGATACTGTGGTTCCGAAATCCTTTTGGCTCGTTCAACCAGGGTTTTTATTATCCATCCTAGACAAAAACGCGGGATAATAAAAACCCTGGTTGAACGAGCCAAAAGGATTTCGGAACCACAGTATCTGCAAGAAGAAATCAATCATCTCCATGCAGCTTTTCTTACCAATGGATACAGCAAAACAGATTTTCGTCGAGCCATAAATCCAAAGAAATATAGGCCCGAAAACGAAAACAAGGAAGAGATAAATGGTAAGGTTTACCTACCTTATATCAAAACAACAACAGAGAAAATTGGACGAATATTAAAGAAATACAACATAGCAACAACCTACAAACCAACACAAAAAATCAGCAATATACTGCGCCCAGCCAAAGACACTAGAGATCCTTTGAGTCATGCCGGTATATATCGTATCCCGTGCAGTTGTGGAGAGGTGTACATCGGTACAACAAAAAGAATGATCAACACACGATTACAAGAACACATGAGACACTGCAGGTTAAAACAAAATGAAAAATCGGCCGTAGCGGAACACTTGATGAACAACTAACAACATATTATAAGATTTGAAGAGACCCAGGTATTATCACAAACATCACATTACTACACCAGACTATACAGAGAAGCCATAGAAATATACAAACATAAAAATTCCTTCAACAAAAAAGAAGAAACCTTGAAGATAAACAAAATTTGGATCCCAGCACTGCATAACACGACAACGAAGCCTATGACTTCTGCACACGGCAATACAGCGCACAACTCGGTGCGCGCAGAAAACCTCCCCTCCACCCGGGGTTTAGCTATAAACAGAGAGACAGTTTCCAACGACCATCCAGTCTGCAGCCGACTGTTGAGGAGTTCACAGAAAGCACGCAGTATCTCCTGATGATGTCTACCGCAGCAGTAGACGAAACGTCGAGTAAGAAGACAACCAGACCACGGCCTATAATCCCGGAAGACGAACCAAATATGGATAAAGGAACTGCAGTTTTCAAGAAGAACATCCCTCTCATTTTCAACCCACATTATGACCACCACATTTTCGTTGGAATCTCCATCTATAACGTTGCCATCTGGTGTGGATTTGATGAACTTTGAGATCAGATCCTCTTCATTGGGAATTTCAAAATTCATGGATCTAAATTTGTTCTTCTGAATGTATATCTTCTCCCAAACTGTCAATTTTAAAGACTTTTCCAAATATTTTAGAAGTTAGACCTCTTTTTTTTTCAATTTTATGACTCTCCAACAAACTATGTGCTGCAATAGCTGATTTTTCAATTTCACCATTTTTAATATTTCTAAATTGTTCCATTGTGCAAATGTCCAAATTTCTTTTTTTGTTTTTCCTTTGTATACTTTATTGCAGTCTTTACAACTAATTTGATAAATTTCAGATTTTTTACTATATGCAGTGATCAATTTCTTATTGGTTATTAAAAGATTACAAAGGCTAAATTTATTTACCGATGCCAATGTAATATTTAATTTCTTGAAATTTTTTAAATATTTTTGATGTATTTCAAGATGATAAGTAATTTTCTTGAATTGTTTTCCTTTCTTTGAATCAGATTGCAGGGTGGTGTATTCTTTTAATCATTTTTGTTGTCTGAATTTCTTTAATTCATCTATAATTATTTCCTTTCTAAAACCATTTAAATTAGCTATGTCCAAAATGTGAGTGTATTCTGTTTTAAAATCTTCTTCATTTAGTGGAACATTTATTAATCAATGTATCAAACTGTTATATAAATATATATTTTATTAATTCATGGCACAGTATTGGCACACTAGGAGAACAGAAATAAAAATCTTTAATATGAGTTAAAGAAACAACTTACCCAAGTTCTCAGGTTTGTTGCCAATTTCTGCCAAGTCCACAAAAGAGTACAAACCACGATATGCAAAGTTATATCGATATATCGGCTCATGTCCTGCTGTGGAATGCAGTGAAACTGCCTTGTGTACAGCATGGACCACATACCGGTCTGTATATAACTGAAACAAAGTATTACAGTTTATTTATACAATAATGAGATATATAAATATATAAAACTCCATGGCATGATAGGAACAGTAAGGTTTGAACTTTTATAAGAAAAATCACTATGTGGATTAATTTAAGATTTAAATTAAAATGCTTTATACCTCACCTCATATCCAGTCTTCTAATTATACCGGTTACAAAGATTAGGAAGCTTCACCTTCAGTATTTGTCGACTGATGTTATGTCGATCAGGTTCTCCTGATCATGTTCAGTAAACATTCCAAATAAAATTTTGTTTAAAATATGACATTACTTATGAAATAGAATTATTCTATCAATCACACAAACAAAATGCATTCATACACATTAAGCACATTTAAAAATAAAGTCAATAATTCAATATCTAGTAGAGTAATTCTGTGCTTAGACTGTGGTGTTGAGTCTTTTAAGAATTCATCATCAATGGCTCGACAGCCCCATGTGGGTCTTGGCCACCTTCAGAAGCTTATGCCAGACTTCCCTGTCCTGAGCTTCATTCATCCAGTTTTTTATTTTTAAAATCTTAATGGTTCATTTTATTATTTCATTAAAATATAGTAGTCCACCGCTGTGATCTCGAGGTAGCGTTGGTGCCTTGTCATGCAGCGGGCTTGGGTTCGATCCCCAGTCAGGGCAGTTTTTCTGGGTGAGGTTTTTATCGGGGTTTTTCATCACCTGTAAGACAAACGTCAGGAAAACTTTAAGGCCCAAACGGTCCCCAAAATCATATGGCCATCATCATCATCATACTTCACCGGTGTGGAAAGCAACGGGAAGCTACCACACCTACAATTCCCTAGTAAAGCTGCAAGCATAGCATGAAAATGCTATGATTGCAGTGAAGGACCTGCCTTGGGGCAGAATTACTATGGATGGATGGAAAATATAGTATTTATTTTAACATCTATTAGAGAATCATAGATGCTTTAGGACGTTGTCCTTACCTGAGGCAGTCACGCAAATAAGCAACAATCCGCCTCCATATGTGACAGTAGGCCACAAATAGTTGTGATTCATTCCAAGCCATGCCTCCCATCCGACTCAAAATGTTTGAATTTATGTCAAAGAAAATAGCCAAAAAGTCTGCTTCTTTGTTTCGGTGAAGTTTAATCTCTTCTGGAGGTTTTGCATTTATCCAGAATTTCTTACAAGTCACCCGGCCATGAAAACCCTCTTACTTCACACAAATTTCATACTGTACTGGCACATATTTATATATAGATAGAACATTTTTCATGGCAGTGTTGAGAAGATGGGTTTTGCAAATAATTAACTTTCAGCAGGATCCAAAACACACTGCATGGAACACTCTCATATAAGGCTTTTATACAAGTTGATATGGCCCCTCTCTCTCCAGAGAGATTGAACATCTGTGGACTACTTTGGGTGAAAAAATAGTAGATCACAAAATTTTGAACAAGAATGATCTGACAAATGTCGTTCTGGAACATTCTGTGCCCAGAAATCACATGGAATACAGTTCAATCGATGCACTACACCATAATCCAAGCAAATATGGTTGTCGTGTAGGGCTGACTACCTGCCTGATATTGTGTCGATTGTCTAAAAATCTGGGTGCCTTAACCTCCTACTTCCCCATTAAATTTTATGATCCTCTAGTATGAAAGGACCATGCTTAAAAATAACACTTGCTTGGATTATGGTGTAGTGCATCGATTGAACTGTATTCCATATGATTTCAGGGCACAGAATGTTCCAGAATGACATTTGTCAATCATTCTTGTTCAAAATTTTGTGATCTACTATTTTTTCACCCAAAGTAGTCCACAGATGTTCAATCTCTGTGGAGAGAGAGAAGGGCCATATCAACTTGTATAAAAGCTACAAATGGGAGTGTTCCATGCAGTGTATTGGATCCTGCTGAAAGTTAACCTAACAAGGTACTGAATTAGAGATTTTTCAAATCATGGGGCACGCTGTAGCATAGGTTGGTTAAGTCAATACGCTACACATGGATGGTCGGATTCAAGTCCCAGTGGTGTTAGAGGTTTTAAACTGATCTAAACATTCTGGCAGCACCAAGGCTCTGGGTTCGACTCAGCTTCAAACAGAAATCAGTATCAGACACTTGTTCTGGGGGTAAATATGGCCGTTATGTAGGGCTGATTACCCGCCTGATATTGTGTCGATTGTCTAAAAATCTGGGTGCCTGAACCTCCTACTTTCCCAATAAATTTTATGATCCTTTAGTAAGAAAGGACTGTGCTTAAAAATAATTTTTAGTTTCTGTCTATTATTAACTGTTTTTGCAGAAAAGTGCCCAACAGCCTTGTCAGTCCTGCAGTGGGGTCACTTTACTTTACTCTCTGTGTGATAGAATAATTCTGTTTTTGATTCCCATTTGGTTTATATTCCAGGCTAAATGGCCATGGACCGTCTTCTTTAAACTCGACATTTCATCAACTCCTGTGATAAGACATCTTTAGGAGATTCTGTGTGCTCTCTGTGAACTCCTCAACAGTCGGCTGTCATTTAGCATGGAAGACAAACCAAACAGGATCAAGACACTGGCTGTAAAAACCTACAATTTTACAATTCTGTTTCTGTTTAAGATTTAAATAACATTTTAATTCATTTAACATATGTAATATCAATGAAAAACATATATTTTACTCTTGTCTTTTTTTTACATTCATTAGTCAATAATCTCTCCTTTATGACAAATCTCTTGCTGAACAAATAATGTTGATAGTCACAGTTATTACCTTGATCAATTCCTCTGCACTTGCATTGTTCATTGAACTGAAGTAGAATTGTTTTATTTTGTCCCAGATTTCAGGAATCAAACTACGGTTTACGCTCAGATCCAAGAAGAATTCCTTTGGTCCTTCAGCGTTCAAGTTATAATTAAATTGGGCAAGTTCCATTTGACTTGATATCTTCCCTGAAAATAAATATCTAGCTTCAGTAGGTTATTTCTTAAAAATACAATTAGAGGAACACTATGAAATATGCAAATATTTTTTCATTGGATAAAGGTATAAACATGAAATTAATAAAGTACATTATTTGTGGTTATTTATTTATTTATTGCTCATGTCAGTAAAAACAAATGAATAACGCTAACAATTAACTTTTCAAATAATTCCACTATGTAAGCAATTGAATCTTGTGCTTATTTTTCAAAGTTAAACACTCGTTATATAGAGTTAGTATCGTGTATGGCCTCCACGACATTCGATGACAGTTTGGCACCTTCGTGGCATGCTCCCAATAAGATTCTGGATTTCCTCTTGCGGGATATTCTCCCATTCCTCCTTCAGAGCATCTCCAAGTTGCTGCAGAGTTTGTGGAGCTTGATGTCGGTTCCTGACCTTCCTGTCTAGAAGATCCCACAAGTGTTCAATAGGGTTGAGGTCTGGGCTGACCGCTGGCCACTCCATTACCTCAATTTCATTCCTCCTCAGGAAATCCCTGGTGACAGCCACAGAATGTGCCCTGGCATTATCCTGCATAAACAGAAATCCAGGGCCTACTCCAATGACAGCAGGTACTACATGCTCTTCCAGAACGTGCTCGATATACCGGACAGCATTCAGTCGCTGGGGAACAAGTACAAGGTCCGTACGATTGTTGTACATAATTCTGGCCCACACCATTATGGAACCTCCTCCGAATCTATCAATTTCCTGTACAGCCTCTGCAGAAAATCTTTCTCCTGGCCGTCCCCACACCCTCAATCAACTGTCACAATGTGTAAGACGATACCTGGATTCGTCCGAGAAGAGCACAGACTCCCACTGGTTCAGGTTCCAATCACCATGGTTTTCAGCATACGTACGTCTTGCTGCCTTATGCCCATTTGGTAAGTGTGGTTTTTTAACGGGCCTTTTTGGACGAATTTTTCTCTTTCCTTAATCTGTTCCTTGTGGTTTGGTCTGAAACCCGGATTCTGAAAGCCATATGAAGGTCATTCTGCAGGTCTTTTGCAGTTTTTGTACGCTGTCGAAGAGCAGAAAGAACAACGATCTGTCATCCTGGGGGCTTGTTTTAAATTTACGGCCCTGGCCACGTCTTCTACAATACTGACCTGTCTCTCTGTGCCTGTTGCGTAACCTGGACACCACGGAAGGAGAAACCCCACACTCTCTAGCCACTAGTCGCAGAGATTGACCTTGTCGTAAAAGATGTAGAGCATGATACACTTCAAATTCATTTAAATGCCTCATTTTGTCAGAGACTTCAATAAACAAGGCAATAGTCAACATTCATCACTATAGCGACATCAGAAAGCTTACCAATTAGAAGTGGCCAGTGCTTTCCAAAATAAAAAATTTCTCTGTATTTGTTATTTGAGGTAATTTCTCTGTATTTAGGCCATGGATCTTTAAAATTTGTATCCAATGATAAAATTAATAATTCAATTTACATATTGTCCAACTTTTAGCATCAAAGCTTTAAAAAACAATTACTTAAATTTGAAGAGAAAAATTTTCGCCTAGACCGGGACTCGAACCCGGGACCCTTGGCTTTCCGGGCCAAGTGCTCTACCAACTGAGCTACCGAGGCGAGTTACGATCTAGACGCAAATTTTTCTCTTATATACGTTGTAATTCCCTATCGCCAAATGCTTTTGAAACCATTGTTTCTATCTTTGCAAATGGCGGCTTCTTAGTTAAGAAGACATTTATTGGAAATTTAACATTACTTTAAAAGCCAGTAAGGCCTCTAATGATGTTTTTATTATTAATTTAACATTTCTCAATGAAAGATAAATTAAATTTGAAGAGAAAAATTTTCGCCTAGACCGGGACTCGAACCCGGGACCCTTGGCTTTCCGGGCCAAGTGCTCTACCAACTGAGCTACCGAGGCGAGTTACGATCTAGACGCAAATTTTTCTCTTATATACGTTGTAAAATTTTTCTCTTCAAATTTAATTTATCTTTCATTGAGAAATGTTAAATTAATAATAAAAACATCATTAGAGGCCTTACTGGCTTTTAAAGTAATGTTAAATTTCCAATAAATGTCTTCTTAACTAAGAAGCCGCCATTTGCAAAGATAGAAACAATGGTTTCAAAAGCATTTGGCGATAGGGAATTACAACGTATATAAGAGAAAAATTTGCGTCTAGATCGTAACTCGCCTCGGTAGCTCAGTTGGTAGAGCACTTGGCCCGGAAAGCCAAGGGTCCCAGGTTCGAGTCCCGGTCTAGGCGAAAATTTTTCTCTTCAAATTTAATTTATCTTTCATTGAGAAATGTTAAATTAATAATAAAAACATCAAAACAATTACTTATTCAATTTATTACAAGTGTTCCTCTAATTGTTTTGAGCAGTGTAATAGATGGATCAAGATAGCACTTAGTTTAAAAACTGAAGTTTAAAAATGTATAAATCAATAAGATGAGTAATTCAATGAATGAATGAATGAGTGTTTTTTTTATTTTACCTCATAGTTTATGTTTTCTTAAACACAGGAACTACAGTTTTCAAAAGGACATCCCTCCCATTTTCAACCGATATTATGACTACCAGATTTTCGTTGGAATCTCTATCTATAATGTTCCCTTCTGGTGTTGATTTGATGAACATCGAGATCAGGTTCCATTCATTGGGAATTTCGAAGTTCATGGATCTAAATTTGCTCTTCTGAATATATATCTTCTCCCAAACTGTCAATTCTAAAGGTTTTTCCAAATGTTTAGAAGTTTGGCCTCTTTTTCAATTTTATTACTCTCCAACAAACTATGTGCTGCAATAGCTGATTTTTCAATTTCACCATTTTTAATATTTCTAAAGTGTTCCTTTGTGCGAGTGTCCAAATTCCTTTTTGTTTTTCCTATGTATACTTTATTGCAGTCTTTACAACTAATTTGATAAATTTTACTATCTGCGGTGTTCAATTTCTTATTGGATGTTAATAGATTACCAAGGCTAAATTTATTTATCGATGCCAATGTAATATTGAATTTCTTGAATTTATTTTTGAAATTTGTTATGTATTTCAGGATGATAAGTAATTTTCTTGAATTTTTTCCTTTCTTTGAATCAGATTGCAGGGTGGTGTATTCTTTTAATCTTTTTTGTTGTCTCTATTTCTTTAATTTATTTATATTTATTTCCTTTCCAAACCATTTAAATTAGCTATGTTCAAAATGTGATTGTATTCTTTCTTAAAATCTTCTTCATTTAGTGGAACATTTAATAATCTATATATCAAACTGTTCAAAATTGCATGTTTATGCGCAATATGATTGAAACCTGAAGGCTTTACATATTGTTTGTATGAATAAGATAAGTAATAATATATGCAGAGTTTTATGTTAATGAAGACTGATGACTTATATTTTCTTGTTATGTTTTTTAATTTGTTTATGTTTAAAATATCTAATTCTGATATTTTTTCAATAAGAATATGTGTTACAAAATATTGTTTATTGTATTGATTTAAAAAGTTATTGACAAACATTCGATTATTTGGAGTGTTCCAGCACAACGAGATGTTACATAGGTATGATAATGCACATTAGATAGTAGGTACCTAGAATTTTATTTACATCTTAAACATCCTATCATTCGCATAGTGATTCAAAGCGTGTAACAATAATTTTGCTAGCAGGTATCTTACTTCAGGTTTGAAGTGCCGTGCTTCAATGACATGGAGCCCATGGATTTAGGCTAAATCCCTTGTGAAATGAGGTATATTTACAGCCTCTGATTACTAGATACTGACGTGCTCATGTTACATTAGACCACCCGCACCGACAAAGTTGGCTGCATGAGTTGTAGGTTATGTAGACAGAACCAGACTTTCAAGAATGGATTCATCTGATCTATTAAAGTAATTGAATTTAATAATTTGCTTACTATATTCAAATTCAAATATTTTCTTATCACCATAAAAGAATAGAAACAAGAAAAATACGTAACTTTACAATTTAACCAAAGTTTATAAGAAACAGATGTTAGATGCAATAAAAAGTTTGTCACATAGATTACCAATTGGTGCACATTTATATCCACTGAATATACTCTCCTTAGCTTGAATTGTTTTGATGTTTTTATTATAAATTTAATACTTTTCACTGAAGGATAAATTATATCTTCTTCTTCTTCTTCTCCCTTTCAAGTATTAGGCCAAGGCCTGTTACGATTCTATAGAAAATTTTTCCGCCAGTGTTTCATAGGATGGCCCAGAGATCTTCGTCCAAGTTTGCCATCTTGTTTAACAGAGATTTCATTATCTTTATAGATATTGAAGATATTAGTAATATATTGTTGTGGAACGTTATCATCAGCTAAAATTTGTAATAATATATTTCTGTCAAAAGCCTTTATGAATTCCTTGTACTTTTCTAATAGTAGTTTTAGAGTGAAGAATCCATCTGTACAAGATCTACCCTTTCTGAATCCATTCTGCTCTTCTCCAATTATATTTTCATAAATTTTTTTCAATTTATTCTTAACTATATTAGCATCAATTTTATATCCAGAGTTCAACAAGCTAATTCCACAATAGTTATCTTGGATTTGACGACTTCCTTTTTTGAAGATTGGTATTACAATGGATTTGTTCCAGCTTTGTGGTGGTTCTTGTCCTTCCCATATCATATTAAGGAGAATAAGAAATCTGTCTAAACATGTTTTAGTTGAAAATTTAAATAATTCCTGATTAATGTGGTCTTCTCCAGGAGCTTTGTTACTTTTTAATGATTTAACAACATCAGTTAATTCATCTATAGCAGTGTTATTAGAGATCGATTTGAAGAGAAAAATATATGCTTAGTGGGGTTTTAACCAAGGACCTTTAGCTTTATATGCTAATGCTCTACCGTCTGAGTTATCCTAAGCACTCCAATCTAAATTCAAATTTTTCTCTTACACATTTTTAATTCCCAAGAGCACCAAATGCTATGAACCATTGCTCAATAACGCAAATGGCAGATTCTTTTTTAAAGAAGACTTTTAATGGGAATTTTAACATTCCTTGTTACAGGCACATATTTTCTGCACTCTGTTGTTTGCGGAAGCTGGTCATAGCAGCACTTCCATGCTCACACGTCATTTTGAATGGTTTTAATCCTAGCAATTTTGTTGCTGTTATAGCAGAAAACGGAGATGCTCCATATTTCTGTAATAATCGTCTGGAAAAGTTTTGGGAGTATCTTCTGATCTATTGTCTATCTTCTCTAGCTTTTTTTTTTTTCGTAAAAACACACCAAGTTTCAAGCTATTTGTGGTACAATAAATAGAACATTGAAAAATAAAGCCCATAAACAAACAACATTAAAATTATATAAAACAATGGCTGTCCCTGTCCTTTTGTATGGGACTGAATCTTGGATTACCACTACCAAACAAGAAAGTAAAATCCAAGCAGCCGAGATGAAATTTTTAAGAAGAGTAAAAAGGCTGCACTAGAATGGACCAGATAAGAAACAAGGATATCCGTGAAGAACTGCAGATCTACTCCATAAAAGAACAGATATTTAACAACAAGATACAGTGGAAAAAACATGTAGAAAGAATGGAAGAAAGTAGATTACCAAATAAAATCTTCCATTATTTTCCAAGAGGAAGAAGAGATGTCGGACGTCCTCGGAAGAGATGGTCTTAAATCTATTAATGAAGACGGAACAGGCAACTCTTGGCTAAACCAGGAAGTGAAGGAGAAGAAGAAGAAGAAGAAGAAGTTTTTTCTTCCCTTTTCCTTTTTATTGTTATGTGAATCTGTTTATTTTATTTTTTCCTCAAGAGTCTTATTGTAGTGGAATTAGATGTAGGAGAATATGTAAATCTTTAAAAATACATTTTCAACTTATTATAGGCCTATGTGTTATATAAGTATGTTCATTATCACAAAGAATATGTTGCACCAGTCATTAACACACATGAAAATAAAGTAACAAGTATACTAAACAATAACTTGGTAATTGATTGAAAAAAGGGAAGGCAAACTGCCTAGATTTGCTTCATTCAGTCATTCGGAGCCCATACAAACAGCAGGGTGCATAAAAAAGGCTCTATGTTTGGGAAATGAAATAGCTTATAGGTAATATTTAATTTTAGGAAGTTATATTTTGAGGTTATTTTAATTATATTATTTTTGGTCTGGACATCTTACCTCAATATTAATGTTGATTTGTTCTTGGACATGTTTCAAAACAATTCTGTTTTATCGTCAGCTTTCCCAGACTGGTTTTATTTATGTTGCATTATGTTGCACCACCTGGATGTCGATGTCAGCTCCATCCTGTTTAAATTTTGGAGTAGATATGTTGATAATATAATTTGTATTGTTAAAGAAAAACATGTAGAAGATTCCCTAAAACTATTAAATTTACAGAGTACAAACATTAAATTCACCAAAGAAATAGAAGACAATAAACAAATACCTTTTTTGGATCTTAAATTGGTCAGAAACGAAGAAAAAAGAAAAATTGAATTCAGGATTCATAGGAAAGAAATTCATACAGAACATTTTATAAAATCAACAGGGTTCAATCCAATTGGACATAAATTAGCAGCATTTAATAGTTTAACTCATAGATTGGTAAACTTACCCTTAAACGAAGAAGATTTCAAACATGAGAAAAAACACATAATCAAAGTAGCAAGAGAAAATGGGTTTGATGAAAAAATGGTACATAAAAGGATAGAAAAGTATAAAAAACAAAAAAATGATAAACAGAAGTAATCTTGAAAAAGAAGAACCACCTATGAAAAAAAATAAGAAATTCACATATCACCCCTGGGTACATAATAAATTTCAAAATATATTTGAGAAGTTTAATATTAAATTAGCACCAAAAAATAACTACACGTTTACATCCACTAATAAAACCGAACAAAAATGAAAAAACTGATAAAAATAAAAAGTCAGGAATATATCAAATTGAATGCATGGGTTGTGAAAAGATATATATAGGGAAAACAAAAAGAAACTTAAAAATTAGAACCAAAGAACACATAAGAAATATTAAAAATGGAGAAATTGAAAAATCTGCAGTTGCTGCTCATGTTTGGTCTGAAAAACATAATATAAATTCAGACACTAAATTATTAAAACAGTTAGAAAATACAAAAGAGCTGACTATTTGGGAAAAAATTTATATTCAGAAGAACAGAAACAGAGTTATGAATTTTGATATTCCGATGGAGGGTGACCTTGTTTGGAGGTTCTTTGGCCAACCACAGGATGGAGCTGACATCGACATCCAGGTGGTGCAACATAATGCAACATAAATAAAACCAGTCTGGGAAAGCTGACGATAAAACAGAATTGTTTTGAAACATGTCCAAGAACAAATCAACATAAATATTGAGGTAAGATGTCCAGACCAAAAATAATATAAGCTTATAGGTAACTAATTATGAGCACTAGATGTCAAGAAATTGCCATTTTAGTTTATCTGAACTACACCTCGAGACAAATCACCTTCAATATTATCATTCATAAATAAACAAGACATAATATTATAATGATATTGTGAAAAGAAAAATTGTCTGAATCTGGAATCGAGCCATGGACCTCTAGTTCTCCAGACTATTGTGCAGCCCACTACACTATTCGAGACTTGGCACAAACAGTAACAATTCCTTCCACATATACAAATCTATAATTCTCGTTTCGTCTGCTCTCAGATAGGTGTCACTACCATCGCCAATGGCTGGCTTTGTTTAGAAATATCTATATTTGAGAATTTTACACCACTACTTTTATAAGCTGTAAACAATGGTATGGAAAATGTTAAATAACATCGTTTACTGCTTATAAAATTGGTGGTGTAAAATTCTCAAATACAGATACTTCTAAACGAAGTCAGCCATTGGCGATGGTAGTGACACCTACTTGGCAGCAGACAAAACGAGAATTATAGATTTTTATATGTGGAAAGAATTGTTAATGTTTGTACCAAGTCTAGAATGATGTAGTGGGCTGCACACTAGTACATAGAACTAGAGGTCCACCGTTCGATTCAAGTTCACACATTAATTTTTCTTTTCACAATATCATTATACGATCCATTATTGGAACTGTGTTTAAATAACAGTATTGGAAAATGTTAAATAAACAAGACACGTCCCTTATTTATGGTTTAAACTTTTGAAACATTCAGTATGTATAATTAAAAAGAAAAGAGAAATTCAATGGGGGATTAATAATCATCTTGACTTTGCAGATGATATATGTTTGCTAGCTCAGAGACATAGGGAATGGAGACTAATACAATAAGAAGCAAAGAATGTTGAATTGAAGATGAACTCCTCTAAAACAAAATAGATTAGGATAAATCGTAACCATCAAAATAAATTAAAAGTAAATGATGTAGAAATTGAAGAAGTGGATATCTTACTCATTTAGGAACCATGGTTACAAAAACAGGAGGAGCAGAAGAAGATATAAAAAGACAGATTCATCTAGCAAATGGAGCATTTGTACAGTTATACCCACGGAAAAATAGTATCTCTTAAGACAAAACTTAGCCAACATAAAAACAGTCCTCTACTGTGGTTGCAAAACATGGAAGTAACAAATAAAAGATGCAGACCTTTGTAAACAGATGTCTGAGACATATTTTAAATATAAGATGGCTGGAAATGATATTAAATGAAGAACTGTGGAGAAAAACCGATCAATCTCCAATATGTCACCAAATAAAATAAATATTTACAGTGGTATTAAAAAGAATGAAAGGGCTAAAAGAGGGGTTTCAGTACTTATCAAGAAGAAATATAAGAGATATATCACAAACTGGGAAGCCATAAATGAAAACATAATTAAAATTAATATATATATTTTTGCTATAAGATGCTCTATATAAGGAATATATGGAATTAGTGAGGATGAAAATCATTTAATAAAAGATAAATTTTATAGTACATTAAATTCTATTAGGGATGAGATAGGGACCTCAAGAGAAATTATATTAGCTGGCGATTTTAACAGCAGAATTGGCAAAGAGATAGATAATGATGTAGTTGGACCATGTGGAGAATTGGAGAAAAATGACAATGGTAGAAGATTGATAGGATTTTGTGAACAATATTCACTTAAAATCCTAAATGGATTTTACCAACAACATGAAAGAAAGAAAGTGGAATTGGATAGGCCACAGGTTGAGAAAACTAGATGAAGCCATTGAGAAAACTACACTAGATTGAAACCTGCAAGGAATAAGAAAGAAGGGACAACCTAGGAAAGCATGGAAGCTATCAGAAGAGGAAGGAGGAAAGGAAAGATGGAAAAGCTGGAAACAATTGAAATGATTGGCTGGAAGCAGAGTACACTGGAGGAACTTTACAGCTGTCCTATGTTCCACTTAGGAACTACAGGAAATAAGTCAAGTATGTATAATTACTCGCTCCAAAGAAAGCTCCATCTTGTGCTGTGCTGCCGATTAACCATGGAACTTTGTAAAAATCCCCGGTCCTCACTAGATGTAAGGGCGCTGCTGTAAGAAATGGTTCAGGGTTGGTTTCACTCACAGTTTCAACAACAGGCTGCCACATCGACACCTGCAAAAACATAATCAGAAATAACTGTTATTTATAAATTCAAAAAGAATTCCAACAAAAATTATTAATATTGTTAAAGATCTCAAGTCAAGTCAAGTTAGCGATGAAGACTAGCTTCGCCCAGGTAGCTGCACTCTGGAACCTGCTAGTGGCTCCTTGGCAGCTAATTACATATTGCTATCCAGAAGGGGTTAATTACATTACCTTATAGCCTATTTGGCGGAATTGGTGCTAATGTCCGCATAGATCATGTTGTCGGAGAGATGAGATCATGATCATCTTAGGCAGATCATCATAAACCACGCTGCCATCAAGCCAAGAGTCGGATATCAGACAGCATGGGAGCCGCGCTATCCCAGGAAGAGCATTTCACTCATCTCTTGAGCCAGGCCATCAGTGCGGGTGGAACCTGGTGAATATGTTTCTATGGATAGCACACCACTGTGGCAGCTGTCCCACATTTTGTACAAATTCATTGAAATGATTGGATGTAAAATCAAACATTCTGCTGACTTTATCTTGAATTATGTCTGCAATGTAAGGAATCTGCGCAATGTTATGAAGTTCAGAGATCCTTGTGTATCGTGGTGCCAAAAAGATGATTTTGAGGCATTTATTTAGAATAATTTGAACCTTCCTTTTTTTTTTATACTTTGTGAGGATTCTCCATGCCTCACATCCATACAGCAGCATGCTGTGGATCACTGCTTTATAGAGCGTAAGTTTGATCCTACGTGACACTGTTCGCGACTTGATAAATGGATATAAAATAGCAATAGCTGCACTTGCTTTATGTTGGATATGCCGAATGTGAATTTTGAACATAAGCTTGGAGTCCAGATAGACTCCAACATTGACTGAAGGTTATAAGCGGAGTTGTTGAGTACCCAAGGTTAGGTGGATAGACGCGAGTCTTGTGGATTTCATGAACAGGATCGCCTGGTTTTGGTAGTATTTATCTTTATGTTCCATTGCTGGAACCAAATATAAATACAAATTAGAGCATTTTGGAAAACATGGATTCTTGTAGGAAGGGCTCAAAAGGTACACTGGCAGAAGAAACAGGTGTCATCGGCGAATGATGTGGTAAGGATACGAGGGATAGTAGGAAGATCTGCTACATAACTTGTATACAGTGGGGGAGATAGGACTGCATCTTGTGGTACTCCCACTAAGAGTAGCTTCAAGGCTGATTTATACCCACTAACTGAAACATAAAAGTATCGGTTAGTGAAGTATGTTAGTTACAAGTTTAATTAATGGTGCCAAAATTTCAATTTTTATTAATTTGTAGATAAGTCCATTTATCCAAGTCACGTCGAAAGCTTTCTCAATATCAAGGAATACTGCCATGGCTCTGCGTTTCTTGTTGAAACCCGTAACATTTTGGTCAATCAGTAGGGCTAGCTGAAACGGAGTACTATGAGAATTTCTAAATCCAAATTGGTAATTTGGTAAGACATTTTTGTTCAAAACATCAATTTTGAGGCGTGCCAAAATTAATTTCTCCAAAATTTTTCCCAGCCTTAACAATAGTATTTGTTATATTTCACAGAATGGGAGACTATCTATGCCTTTTAACACTGAGAGAATAGTTAAACAGGGATGTCTGTTGTCCCCACTATTGTTTATTTTGGTTATAGATGGTGTAATAAATGAATTGAGTAGTAGATGTCGTGGTATACAGTGGGGTTTGAATGCAAGATTAGAAAGTTTAGAATATGCAGATGATGTTTGTTTACTTGCACATAGATTTAGAGATATAAATGCAAAACTCAAGATCTTTATAAAATAATAACTATAGAAAAAGTGAAGACATTGAAAACAGAATAAATAAATTTAATTATATGTGTGGCAAGATAAATCAGAGTCTCAAAGAAACTATAAAGGAGACACTTTTACAATTTTATAAAACAATGGCGGCTCCAACACTACTATATGGATCAGAACACTGGGTCTTAACCAAAAACCAGGAACAAAGAATAGAAACGTCAGAAATGAGGTTTCTGAGAAGTGTGGCTGGCTGTACAATAATGGATTAAAGGTGAAGAGAGGATATACAAATATATTCAAACTATTAGATAGAATTACACAATACAGAGAAGAATGGATGGGCCACATCAATAGAATGCTTAACAATAGAATTCCGAAACAGATTCTTCATTACAAACCACTAGGATGAAGAAATGTTGGAAGACCCAGTAAAAGATGGATAGACCAATTCTAACATGAGATCGCAACAGACCAGCAGGACTAATCCTTGATGCTAATGATGAATAATAATACTAGTAACTACCTAACTAACTCACTGGAACTATCGATCCCATAGGTTCATGGTAGCGCAGACATGTGCTGAGCTAATGTTTTCCAATCATCCCATCTATAATTCACCTCCCTCAAATTATGGATAATGTTATTCTCCCATCTCATTCCTTGCCTACCAATTGGCCACTTTCTTTCCGGTTTTCCTACCTGGATTTTCCATGTCCTTCTTTCTTTCCCCAGTCCTGCCTATCATAGTTTAAGGGATTTAACTGTTCTAATTATTTAATACACAAGTGATCTTCTTGGTGATAAAATATTAAAATATATATACAGTCAATATGCCCAATTCACCAATTAATGTTTTAAAATGGTCAACACATTTCCACAGCCAAGCTGTCATTCTCAAGACCAGATATTGACTGAAGACAAAATTGATAATAAATAAATAAACAAATTCAGTAAAAAAGAAACTACGTCACATGACGCAAACATTGCGTCATGTTACGTAGTTTCTTTTTTACTGAATTTGTTTATTTATTTATTATCAATTTTGTCTTCAGTCAATATCTGGTCTTGAGAATGACAGCTTGGCTGTGGAAATGTGTTGACCATTTTAAAACATTAATTGGTGAATTGGGCATATTGACTGTATATATATTTTAATGTTCTGATTATATCTGGTTTCCCATAATAATCATGTAGCTCACTGTTATTCAATCCAAAAGGTTTCCTAAGAACTTTTTTCTCATTTACTCATAATCTTCTCTCCTCCCTTAAAGTAAGAGTCCATGTTTAGCATCCATGAAATATAACTGGGAGGATAACACTTTTATATGTTTTCAATTTAACTTATTTTTTTCTGGGAAAATTTGAGATACAACAGTCCTTGTAACGCATAATAGCACGTGTTTCCAGAATTGACCATATGTGTAATTTGTTTCTTCACCTAATTCCAGTTTGGAAGTATTGCTCCTAGGTATTTAAATACAACCACTTCTTCAAAATTTCCCTCATTTGTTAACCCATTCGCCTCAAAAGATGAGGTAGACTCGCCGGCAGTTAAATGACTTTCAACTCAGAAGACGAGGTAGACTCGCATAACTCTGCTGTTATATATTTTGCAATATTTTGTATATTTTGGCCTTCACCCTTATTATGATCTCAAGTACCGTTATATTTTGTTTGTTTTGAATCTCTCAAAATAGGCAATAAAATTTACGGTTCCGGTAACTTAAATCCTGTTTCTCGGAAAATGCATTCAGCATTTAAACCTGAAGCGAATGGGTTAAGTATCCATTTCCATTATATAATGTACAACCATATGTATATATATATATATAAATATATATATATATATATATATATATATATATATATATATATATACACACACACAGATATATACACTGTAGTTTTATTGATGTTTACTTCCAGTCCCAATTTCTTACTTTTAGTCAACAGAGTGTGCGTAGGCAGCTCCGTGGCACAAGCAGTTAGACGCTCACCTCTCACTGCTGGGTCCTGAGATCGAATCTTGCTCAATCCATGTAGGTTTCAGGTGGACAAAACGAAGCTTGGACAGGTTTATTGCAGGGTTTTCTCCCGTTTTCCCCCGCCACAATTTAATTCCACCATTTCTTCATATTAATTTTATCCATTTCATTTAATTTCGTTCATCTGCCCTCGTGATGATGCGTCAGGCGAGATCGGCTGGCATCTTGTCATTCACAGACCTCTATTTAAGGGACTTCATCCCATCTCATCCTTCGACTCGACCCTGAGTTGAACATGAGTAGAGAATATTATTTATTATAGAGTGTACATGTTGGCCCTTATTATGTCCTCGCTATCGCGTAATAATAGGCCTACTACATCGTCAGTATATACCAAGAGCTTATTAATACCGTTGAGTTATAGGCTTTCTTTATCATAAGTAGGGCCCGGATGTTTGTGACTTAAAATGTTTAAAAAAGACCTATAAAATTCCCTTAAAATTCTCTAAAAATGACCTAAAACTGTAAAAAAAATGACCTAATGAAAATTATAAATTTCATAGTTATTAACTAATTAATAATTATTAATTTATTGATCATAAATGGTCTAAGACAAATAATGATTATTGATTGAGGTAACTATTCAAAACAATCCTGTTCTTAGTAGTAATATGAAATAATTTAAAACATAATAATCATCACTAGGTCAGTCTCATTTCTATTAAACTAATATCAAAAGTTATTAATTAAACATAGCCCTACCTTAGTTGGCATTGTAGCGTAGTGGTTAAGGCACTGAGCTACAAGCCGGAGGGTCGAGGGTTCAAGTCCCATTGGGGTAGGATTTTTAAACTGACCCAAAACCCTCTGGCGGCACAATGGCCCTGGGGTCGACTCAGCCTCTAATGGAAATGAGTACCAGACACTTGTTCTGGGGGTAAAGGCGGCCGTCACGCAGGGCTGACAACCCGGCTGACATAAAGTGCCGATTGTCTAGAAAAAGTGGGAGCCTTAACCTCCTACTACCCCAAGGGCCTCCGGGCCTGTTGTGGGATCACTTTACTTTTTTTTTAGTTGGCATTGCAATGCACCACCATAGTCATCCGTAAGTTATCAAAAGTGAAGGATCGGCGGTTGTCAGCTAACACTTGGAGAAACTGCTCTCTACTTCCACAGATGTAATGGATGCATATTTAAAAAACACTATGTCACTGGCTGTTAAATCTTCTTCAAAAATATCCATTCTGAATCCTTTACCCGACAAAATGCAGGCTATTTGATGCATTGTCTGAAACCCTTTATTTTTATCTAACACAAATTTCAATTTCTCTCTAACTGTTTCCCCAAACTCTCCATTTACATTGTTTATACAATATTCAGCACTATTGACTAATTCTACAGACTTTTCCAATGGCATACCACATTGTTCTAGATGAGTTATGGTTTCTGGCAAAAATGCAAAATTTGATTTAATGCCACGATCACAAAACAGGTCCAGTGTACTCCCAATTGTCTTAGAATCTGCCCTATCAAAGTTATTTACTACCTCTCTGATTATCTGAAAATTGTCACAATGGTATATGCATGCTATTAACCACATGCCTCAACGCGTCAAAATTGGTTCTGGGGGTAAAGCTACTCCAGGGGCCTTGTCTTTAAAACATTTAGTTTGGGATAGAGCTTTAACAAAGACTTTCTTTACTGTGGAAATTAGTCTATCTACTTCTGAACATTTTGATCTGATCTCCTCTGCGACACTATGAAAGACATGGGCCAGACAGGTTAACATGCACTAGCTTACTGTAAAATGATAGACTTCGCTGCCTTTACCATGTAAGGTGCTGCATCTGTGGAAGAGGAGTACGCTCTCATGTTGTATCCCATTACGCCACAATGAATACATAGATTTTTCAAACAGTTTGCAAATCTGAGTGTGGTTAACTGCCTCTAAAACTTCTGAGGTCAGAAGAAAAATCTGTCCAGTGCTGTTTGTGTCTAGGGTCCCTATCACTACATTAGCTACAAAACGTCCCTCCGAATCGCTAGTCTCGTCAATTGATACATAAATTTTCTTTCCATTCACACATTCACAAATATGGTTTAATGTGTCTTCATAAACATTTTATTAAATAGTTTTTACGCAACGTTGATTCGTCTGGAACAGTTGACCTGTATGACGTTCAAGGAAATCACGTAGTTTAGATTTGTTTAGTTTTCCTAGTGGAATATTTGCACTGATAAACACTTCACATAATTCATTAAAAAATAAAGATGACTTGTTATTTGATGAGGAATCAGTTTGATTTAACAGTAATTGAGATGCTTTTCTTTTGTTCACATTTTTAAGAGCCCTGAAATGTTTCTCGCTTCCGATATGTGAAACATTTATCTGCAGCGACTTTAATTTCGTACACCTTGCAAAATAGTATACTCCCATCAATAGAAAATACTTGTTCACCGAATTCTATTACATACTGTTTTAAACGGATGGCACTAGACACTTTTTGCTTTGGCTTTTGCACCGCACAAAAATCAACACAACCATACAGAAACACTACTCTCGTGAGACAGGCGGAAAGATTACAAATCGAAGGATTCCCGCAATGAAGGGGAAGTCCCGAATCAATCCACATGGAGGCAGTTCACAGTGGTATCACGTGATATTGAAGCAATGCACTGTGGTTTCGCACTGACTTGCCTGAGCACAAAAAACAAGATAAAAATAAAATAAAATGAACATTTAACCATAGATTATTTAAAAACTGACATATAAAAGTATGCAAAATAAATAAAATGACCTAAAATTATAAATAAAATTTGTAAAATGACTTTATCAGAAAAAAGTGGAAAAAAATGCATTTTAATGACCTATAAAAACCTCATATAGATAGATAGATAGATCATCGGTTGATTAATGTCTTTGACATCATCCAATTCCTAACAGACAATTTTGTCGGTCCATCCAATCTCCTGGTTGTAGATGTTTCTCCTTCATGTATAAACATATTCCCTGACTCCAGGAGGTTTTAGATCTTCCTCTGCCTCATCTTCCCTCAGGTTTCCATTCCAAAACAGATTTTGGTAGCCAATCCTCTTCCATTCACTGGACATGTCCGTACCATCTTAATTACTGAGTTTTAATATAATCTAAAATAGTGTCTTCAATCTTCATTTTCTCCCTTATAACTGAGTTCCTAATTTTTTTCTCTTCTTGAAATTCTTGCTGCCCTTCATATAAAATCCATTTCCGTTGCCAAAAGATACTTAGTTGTTTTAGTTGTTAATGGCCAATGTTCTGCTCCATAAGTAATGATGCTTTTAACAATTGTATGATATATATTCATTTTGTCCACCGCTGTGGTCTGGAGGTAGCGTGCTGCCTTGTCACGCAGCGGGCCCGGGTTCAATCCCCGGTCGGGGCAGTTTTTCTGGGTGAGATTTTTATCGGGGTTTTTCTCACCTGTCAGACTAATGTCAGGAAAACTTTAAGGCCCAAACGGTCCCCGAAATCATATGGCCATCATCATCATTTTCATCATCCTTATCATTAACATCATCATCATCATCATCCTTCACCGGTGTGGAAAGCAATGGGAAGCTACCACACCTACAATTCCCTAATAAAGCTGTAAGCATAGCATGAAAATGCTATGATTGCAGTGAAGGACCTGCCTTCGGGCAGAATTACTATGGATGGATATTCGTTTTATTTTTATTACTTACATTTTTATCCCACAATATTCCATTGAGGCAAGCAATTGCAAATTTTTCTGTATTATTTCTATTTCTTAATTTCTCTTCATAACTCCCATTTTTATTTATTTTAATTCCTAAATATGTGATCTCACTACAAGATTTTATTGTTTCTCCAGTCTCCAAAATTAAATTTTGTTCTGGTTCACCAATTGATAAATATTTTGTTTTTTCATGTTCAAAATTAATCCCCATTTTTCTTATTCTTCTATTAATTTTGTAGTCATATAATCTAAATCTTCATAATCTTGTGCAATTAACAATTGATCATCTGCAAAATGTAAGTTGTACAAAGTTTTGTTGTTTGAAATAGGTATTCCCATGCTTGAACATTTTCTCCTCCAGTTCTTTAATATTTCATGTACATATATTTTAAACAGTTTTAAACACAGTCGGTGATAGACAACAACCTTGACGAAGACATTTATTTATCGTAAAACCATGTGACAATTTACTGCCAATTTTAATTTTAGATATCCAATTGTCATATAAATTTTGTATAGCTTTAATTATTATAGTCTTAATTCCCTTACATCTTAAAGCAATCCATAGTTTCTCTATAGGGACATTGTCATATGCTTTTTTTTTATTTTGCAAAAAACCTCATACATCTAACATACTTATTACACAATGCACTTAATTATTAATCTGCATCGTCTCTGATAACTCACCAAAAATATGACATTTTATCAAAATCCGGGCCTTTATCATAAGTAATGCCACAAATTATTTCCAATTTATCTAGACAATTTGGAAATCACATTTATTAGGACTATTTAACAAATAAAATTAAGCTGTTTACTCACAAATTATTATTTAACTATAGTTATTTTAAATATGTATATATTTAATATAAACAACGACGTTTGAAAACAAATGAGAAACAATTGGTATGCTTCATTTGCTTATTTTGTTCATCACTGCAACCAGATCATACTATTTATTGCCAAAGGAACAAAATATTGTAAGAAATGCACTCTAGTGGAGAAAAAATGAAACACATCAAACTGTGTATTAATTCATTTCTGATATCCTATGTTGTAAATATGACAATTATATGTTTCTGGAATGTTATTACCTGAGAAAAAATACATTTAAGAAAGTGGAAATAGTGGTTTGTTTTTTTGGTGGTATAATCAATTGCTACAAATGTTTTTATATTAACTCCTGCATGCACTATGTGTTGACATTCATGCACTATATATACAATCTGATAGCCGTATTTCTTAGAGAGTCAGTCACTGCAAAATAATGCTATGACCTATTCAGAATGTTAAAAAGGAGGTGCTTTCTTTATTATGATAAACTTTAGTTGGTAAATTCTAGGCAAAACATGACTGTGATTGGTTGTAAATCAAAAATCATTGAAACGTGATTGTTCATTGACTCCCATTTGGGGCATGACTTAAATAGCCTCTTTAATTTGCTTACTTATTATAGTTAGCTACCAGATGGCAGTGAAGACCGAGTTCTCGCTACATCTAGTAATAATGTATTGGATTTGCCCAATGGTGTAATGGATAGCACACTGGGATACCACCCAGAGGTCCGGGTTCAAATCCCGTCCAGGCATTTATTTTTCTTATCATGTCATATTACACTTGCATTGCTCAATGTCAAAAATGCAATTATATATATAATATAATTTTTCTGTACATGTGTTTGTCACCGAATTCCTCCTAAACGGCTGGATCGATATTGATGAAAATTTTTGTATGTGCCTGATTGGGTCTCTCGATGGTTTAGATTCACAATTGGACCCTCTAAAACCATTAAGGTGTAGGAGTTCACCTGAAGTGAAAATTTAAAAATTGCTCTAGTGGTCACATTTTTATGTTTCACAACGAAATGCAGTGTATCATATTAAAATAAACCGAGGTAAGTATTATCCAAAAATGAGTGAAATCAGACAATTAGAAGTGGAGGTTTACTTGAAATCCAAAATTAAAAACTGTCTAAACGACTGGACCGATTTTGATGAATTTTTTTGTGTGTGTTTGAATGGGTCACTGGATGGTTTGGATTCACAGTTGGAGCCGGTAAATGGCGCTGCGATCGAATTATACAATTTTATGTCAGATATGTAGTTATCTGCATTACCGACATATTCTGCTCAGCAACTTGACGTCATAATGCAAGCTTTTTGAGCCACAACAGATGACAGTGAGGAGTATTTTTTTTGCGAACTTATTAATTTGTGAATTTTATGGTAAAAAAGTAACTTATATTTTTATCGTCTGGCCATGATACAAGAATTGAACAATCGAACAAGACAACGTCTGCCGGGTCCGCTAATATATATATATATATATATATATATATATATAGTAAAACTTGTTTAATCTCGAACCTGAATAATGCGGAAATCTGTCCAATGTGATCAAATTTATTGGTCCCGGCAGAATAATAGTTATTTTACTTGTATTTATTTTGTATAAAACGGAATCTATCCATCGCGGAAACGGAAGGATATTTCTACACAATTCATAAAAAAATGTTTGTAAGGCGGAAAGATAGAGAGAAATAAATTAGTTTCCACTTCATTGAATTCACGTTAGGTGAATTAACAATAAGTGAAGTAGAGTTTCTGCCTGTATCTGGAATTTTCTTTCGGCCTCACTGCACACCCGTTTTGCGAAATACAGGTTCGTTTAACAAATATTTAGCGTGTGACATCTGTTTTACAAATAACCAGTGCACTGTAAAATTTTAATTTAGTTTAAGATCTGAGACCGATTTTACACGTATCTTTCATAGGTAGCGTTCTGAATTCACGGAATAAATATGGCTAAATCGTATGTATCATTGTCATTAACGAAAAAGTGAAAGTGATTGAAGATAAAGAAAAAACAAATTCTCAGTACGCGAAATAATGACTACATTTAAATTTGGAAGAAACCCAAGTTTATGAGATTTTAAAACACAAAGAAAAATAATGAATGAATGAATGGATACAAGGAAATTGTCAATTGAAGAGCAAACAAATAAAATAAAAAAGAAGGAAATGAAGAAATCAACTAGGTGTGGGAGTGTTTTACAAGTCTACGCTCAAAAAATCTCCAAATTTCCGGTACGATGTTCCACAGTCAAGCTCTAGCTGTTGCTATATCCCTAGGGAATAACGATTTCAATGAATCTTCAGGTTGGCTGTGGACAGTTAAAAAAATTACACAATCTAGTGTGGAATGAAATTTGCGGGGAATCAAAGGATGTGGACGAAAATATTGTTAGTGAGTGGAAACCGAAACTGCATAATTTAATTTCAGGATACGCGCCTAAGAGACATTTTTAACGCTGACGAAACGGGACTGTTTTTTTCGCGCGTTACCGTAGAAGTCGCTCGTACAAACTATACTTCACTTTCCAACGGCAGCGGAACTACAATTAATTCAAGGTACATAAAAAGACATACGGTGTTCTATAATCTAAAATTGGTTAATGTGTTTTTTGTTTTTTATAATGCGGAATGTTGTCCAATGTGGAAAAAGAAATTGGTCCCATGCGATTCCGCTTTGAACAAGTTTTACTGTGTATATATATATATATATATATATATATATATGTTTGTGTTTGAATTCTTGAGTAGCTCAGTTGGTTAGAACGCTAAACGTACAGAGTTTAGAGACTCGGGTTCAAATCCTGACTCAAGCATTCATTTTTCTTTTCATATCATATTTGCCTTCATTGCCAAATGTCAAAAATATAGTTATAACATCTAAATATACAAGCGTTACTGCTATAAAGTAAATATTCTCTTTAAAAATTGCTTAACTGTTATGTTGGCCACTAGATGGTGTTGGAACGAATTCCCACTACCTCTTGTGTGAATTGAAGAATACTACATATATAAGAAAAATGTATGTTTGCGTTGGAATTCTTGAGTAGCTCAGTTGGTTAGAGCGCTAAACGTACAGAGTTTTAGAGACTCGGGTTCAAATCCCGACTCAAGCATTCATTTTTCCTTTCATAGCATATAGCCTATATATATATATATATATATATATATATATATATATATATATGTATGTATATATATATGTATATTGCAGATTTTCGCGGATATAAGTATGGATATGAAAGTTTTTTTTTTGGTTTTCCGCGTCTTGGATTCAAGTTCGGCCTCTGGTCACTGATTCCGACGTTTCGGCATGATCCCACATGCCATTATCAAGGAATGATATGTTCGAGTCACAGGTTTAGGTCTTATATAATAAAATACATAGAGTTTTCGCTGAAACGCTGTATTTTATTATATAAGACCTAAACCTGTGACTCGAACTTATCATTCCTTAATAATGGCATGTGGGATTGTGCCGAAACGTCGGAATCAGTGGCCAGAGGCTGAACTTGAATCTAAGACGCGGAAAACCCAAGAAAACTTTCATATTCATATATATATATATATATATATATATATATGCGCATGCACATGCTCTATTTAAGAGTTTTCAGTTATAACATTAGAGTTTAATATACAATTTCCAGTGTTGAACTTTACTTTTTGATAAAACTGGACATTGAATTACCTCATTACGTACTAAGTCTCTGGCATCGACTCTTCGGAGACATTTTATTATCGAAATGGGATCATTAGTTGAACAATGAAAAGCTCTGGCCTGAAGTTTGGCCTTTAATAAGGGCTGTTCCGGAGGTAGAACCCAAGGCATGAACACAGAACCACTCTGACTGATAGCCGCATAAAACAAACCTGCAACAAGAATTCAAAACTAATTTAACAGGAAATAGTAACTTTGGACAATATATGTAGTTATTCATCAGTTCTGCATTCTAAGTAAGTCCTGTCTGAAGTGAGATTAAAGTTAAGTGTAATATGATGTGTTATCCAGTCTAAGTTAGACTAATATCATTTTGTAATTTCTAAATGATACTAAATATATGTGTGTACGTACACTTTGTATTTTTTATTTCTATGTATTTTGTCACCCTTTCACGGTATCTTTACATTGTCATGGAAATAGTGGCTTGCGTGCTTAAATGACCCCGAGAACTATGCCGGCGGTAGCATTGCTGCCGAAAGGACTACCCATGCCGGACAAGTCGAAGGTGATAAGCCAGACGAAAAAAGTACCTTGGTAGAAAGAGTGACGATCTTTCACCGTAAAAATACATCCGACAAAGAGCACATATGGGGAATGAAAGAGGTGCATGGAAGGTTCTTGTAGGAAAATCAGAGAGAAAACGCCCAGTTGGTAGACCAAGAATAACATTATCCATAATTTGAGGGAAGTATATTATACAGGGGATAATTGAAAAACATTAGCTCAGGATAGGGATGTATGGAAAGCTTGTCTCCGCGCAGCCATGAACCTACGGGTTCGATAGTGTCAGTGAGTTAGTTTGTTAGTTAGTATTTTGTGACAATAAAAACATACCGAGTCAGTTGGCTTAGGTGGTAGCGTTTGGAATTCAAAATTTTTAAATACATTTTTGTCATGTTTTTCTTCGTTTTACTATTTTCGTCTATTTGTTTTCGTATTACTTACCTTTTTTCACAAGCACATGAAAGGGCGAACCCGGGCCGCTGGTAAGCTGTACCAAGGAGAAGGAAGAATTTTATAAGTCTCATATTGAAACCAATGGTAACTAAACCCGACTGAATACTTTCCTGAGTTCTCAAAGCAAATGTTCGGATGGGGTGTGAATTTATTTGACAACATTGAACAATTATCATAAGTAATGCCACGAGTGATTTCCAATTTATCTAGAGGATTTGGAAATCAAGAGTGGCATTTGTTAAGACTATTTGACGAATAAAATTAAGCTGTTTACTAAAAAATTACTATTTAAATATAGTTACCGGTATTTTAAAATATTTATATATTTAATGTATATGGCGATGTTTGAAAACAAATCAGAAATGTGTGGTTATGTTTATTGACTGCAACTTGATCATATTATCTATTGCCAAATAGGATCGCAATCAGTAATAACGATAACCCACTAACATCGCAATATTGTAAGAATGCACCCTAGTGGAGAAAACAATAAAACACATCAAGCTGTATATTATAACCAACATTATAGGTTATTAATTATTCTTTTTAGTAAACAACTCATTATTATAAACACAATTATTGAATACACAATTATTAAATGTGTGGGTCGAAGGAATCTATTTATTATTTGCTATATTCAACGTATTTGTTTGAGAGTCAGTCACTGCAAAATAATTCTCTGACCTGTTCTGAATATTGAAAAGGAGGAGCTTTCTTTATCAAGAAGCAGGAGGTGGTAAAGATAAATCGATAAAGAACGAGGTGAGACACGACTGTCATTGTTAAGTTTTATTATACTTTAGTACGAAAGGACCAAGTATGAGAAATAATTTTTGATTATTGAATATTATTAACTATTTGTTGTAAAACAAAATTCATTGAAACGTGATTAGTCATTGACACCCATTTGGGGCATGAGTTCAATAGTCTGTGTTATTTTATACAAAACATTTGACAATAGTAATTGCATAAATATGTGTCATTTCAGTATTTTAAGGAATTATGGGGATAAAATATGCTAGTTAATTTAATGTTCACAAAAGGGACGCCATTTTTATAAACATAGAATACAGTACATGGTGCAGTACTAACAAGGGAACTGCCAACCATTGAATTTCGAAACCTAACTTGAAATTTCTCCCGGAGAAGCATTCTGATGTACTAAAGCCGTGTCTTTAAAATAATCTGCCGATTTTAATAACTGCATGATGGGTGATGATGATGAAGATGACAGTATATATATATATATATATATATATATATATATATATATATATATACAGTGTATGCAGATGATGTCGTTCTACTTTCAGAATCTGAAGATAATTTACAAAGATTTTTACATCAATATATTTATTATTTAATATAAATGCCAGAAAATACAATATGGAAATTAACACGAATAAGAGAAAATGCTTAACAATATCAAAAAAACCAGTAAGATGCAAATTAGAAGTGGAAAGCAAAATTATAGAACAAGTATCAGAATTTGATTATTTAGGTGTATCAATAACAAACACTAAACATTTAATAAAAGAAGCAAAGAAACAAGCTGATAAAGCAGCACAAATATAAGAATATATTAAATATTTAGTTTGGCGCAACAAACATATGTCAATAGAAAGCAAAACTCGCATATACAAAACGGTAGTTCGACCAGTTATCGTATATGGAGCAGAAACTAGGGCTGATACAACAAAAACTAAACAAATAATTAGCACATGTGAAATGAAGATCTTAAGAACGATTCAGGGGAAAACATTATTTGATAAAATACACAACACAGAAATTAGGGACAAATGTCATATTCAAGACATAACCAAATATTGGAAGGGTCATATATAATGGGAGAAACCCGACTTGCAAAAAGAGCTAAAGAAGATAGACCAATGGACGGGAGAAGAACAAGAGGAAGACTAGCCAAGAGATGGATAGACAGTGAATGCACAACCAATACGTCTTCCTCCGAGGAGTGATTTTGGAAATAAACAGGATGAAAATCCTATAAATTATGTTTAAGAAGAAGAACAAGAAGAGATATAAAAAGTATCTTGTGGTACAGTGGTCACCAATTGGCGGACCGCGGTCCGGATCCGGACCCTGGGACTTCGGTTTCCGGACCGGTTGAATATCGAATTAATACAGATTTTTAAAACCAGTTAAACATTGAATACAACCAGTTGTATTAAATTTAATTTATGATAGTATTATTGTTGGCCCGGTTGGCAGTACTGCATATGGTCGGAGATTTGACTGAAGATGAACGGGATTCCTAAATTATATTTTCGGCACCGCGTTACACAAGGATAACGGAGATGCACGAGGCCACGAAGGTTCCATATATTGGTACTATCATAACTGAAAGGGTTACATCCATGCTCCGAAATATAAATGATCATGGGAACCCTACAGTACGCAATATAGGACACCTTCCACAATGGCCTACTACACATAGAAACATATTCGACACATTAAACCACCCATAGTATTCAGCCTGAAATAACCAAGATCAGAGAGGTCAACGCAGATTGGCATGGCTCATTCCGGTCCTGAAAGTTATCAGCGACACGGTTTCCGATGTCCCAATCAAGCGAGATATATCTGCCTTGGAATCAAACATCCACATTATATCAATAGCAATAGCACATGCTAAAATAGAATCAATCCCCATATAACCGCCGTATAGGCTAGGGAAAAACAGCGAAACCCACACCTACGCGAATTCGCCGTCAAGGGACAAATAACAGTCCCAGCAAAAGGCACACTGGGCAGCACAAACAGCTGTCAACAACAGTCAGTCAGGGATTCCGTTTGAAACCTGGTATCGTGAAAAACACGAAATTTATGAGGTGAGATATTAAAATATTACTTTGACCACATGTTAAGTTTATCATGAACTTATTAATAATTATTAGAACTAATAACTGTGTACTACTGTGCTGTACCCTTTTAGTATTTACCACGTGTTTTGTTTAATTTCTGCAATTCATACCCATAACATAATTTAAATAGTTTCCTTATAATGCTAATTACTTAATAAAAGCTTCGTTTGTTTAATCAACTGTGGTTCCGGACCTCGACTTAATTTACTACTTTGAAAATGGACCTCCATGAAATCTAATTGGTGACCTCTGATGTAGTAAATATCTTGATTCTTTTTTGTTAACCTATCTGATATAACATATTCTTAATTTATCTGACATAATTATATCAAAGAAATATTATTAACTCCGTAAGAAATCTGTTATATTTTAAATTTACTTCGTGATATATTAATAATTATAATGGGCAATAGATGCTTCTATGCATTAAAACAAGTTTTTAAGTCAAGAACAATAAGTAGTATAGTAAAAATTAAAACATATAAAACAATATTGAAACAAATAGTTATGTTCGAAAAAGAAAAATGGTCATTATCAGAAAAAGAAGTAGCAGGTGTGACAATTTTGGACAGAAAAAGAAATGAAGGTATTAGAAAAGACTTAACTATAAATAATTTAACACATAGAATTGATAATATGAGAAACAACTAGTATGAACATGTTAAAAGAATGCCTACAGATAGAATCCCCCAGTTGTTATTAAAGTACAGACCAATAGGACATGTAAGTGTTGGACGCCCAGTTACTAGATGGGAAGATTCATTAAATCCCACTTGATGTAAAAACAGATCAAAAGGCCTAATTTCATGAAGTAGAAGAAGAAGATCAGAAAAAGATAAGTACATGTTAAATACATGGGAAAGAAAAACATTAAGAAAGATATATGGAGCAGTACAGAAACAAGATACATGGAGAATTAGAACTAACCAGGAATTGAAAGAATTATATAGGGATTTAAATATGGTAGGAGATATTAGAAGAAAGAGACTGGAATGGGTAGGACATGTGTTGCGGTGGAGCAAGAAAGAGATGCAAGAAAGATTTTAGAAGGGAACGCAGAAGGAAGAAGAAAGGTTAGTTAGATAAGGTTGAGAAAGACTTAAGACAACTGGAGGTGAAAAGATGAAGGCAGAAAGCTAGGAATAGGGAAGAATGGGCAGATGTTATGAAGGAGGCCAAGGTTCTTAGAGGATAGTAGAGCAAAAGGAAGAAGAAGAAGATATAGCCTATTAATCATGCAGTCCCATTTAATTTTGCAACTTGCAAACTTAAATTTCTCACTCGTTTCTTCATTATTTTTTGCACGATAGTGCGTTTTGTCGTTCTTACAGCAATTGCGACCATGATTGAAAGTTCAACTTCCTATATTTCGGGGTTGCCAACTTAAATAACTATACTGTAATATTACATATTACAAACACGCGTGTGGGATGTAAAACCACTGCCCTATATGTATACTACATACAATGTATATACAAAATAATTCCAAAAGGTAGTGTTGATATACATTATACGAAACAAATCACTGCATTTTAAATTAACTGAACTTTATTTGAAATAATATAAAGCAATAAATACGTACTTGCCGCCATTTTATCACTAAATGGTCTCACGACCTCCTGTTTCAACTCATAAACATTGCCCACACTATTAACATTAGTCAATTGTTTATAATGAACGCAAATATTTCCAACAAAGATGTTATTATTTTACTATTATTTATTATTTTGAAAACACCATCGCGCAAACAAAAAAATATAAACGCACGTTGTGAAGTGTTTACAGAATCTTGGAAATTAAAAACCTCGCATCATAATATACTATTTGTTAGAAGTTCCACTCACCTATTGAATTGGGAGTTAATGCTCTGGACCACCGGAATTACGTATTACGCATTTTTTTAATTATTCATTTCAATTAATTTATTGATCTTTCAACTTTTATAGGCCTGATCTTGATTATTTTCAACTGGATGTGAATTAAATAATAACAATGAGTAAAATAAATTAATCCAATAATTCAGAATGACCCTGAAAAATACAAGAGCTGTATCATACAATGACTGCCCGAGGGAACAGACGAGCTACGTGTCTGCGCAAGTAACTGTTCGGTGATTTGTTGATGTAATATGATGTTCGCATTCATCAACCCACCTTACTCTGAAGACACCTGACCACCAGGAAACACCGCTCCTCTCCTTCTACCACGGTAAGTCAACCTTTTCTTAACAATTTTACGTTATAAAAATATCACGACAGAGATAATTATTTTTAAATAGATCATGCCAACTTCATTAAAGCAAATTCAAAATGGAAATTCACAATTTCATCCACCGCATGACATATAATTGATGCAAGAAAATTTATTTACATCTTTGTTTAGCCAAAATATTCGACATGTACTAAATAATTCACCCAAAAATGTGATCGAACTTTAAAACAATCAGAGCCTTCCCTAAAGTTTTGAGCGAAAATCTCATTTATAATAATATTTAAACACCACAATACCTTCTCTATAATTACAAAAATATCCTTATAGTATATTGCGATACAAGTGAGGTAAGCACTTGTTACTGATTGAGAAAAGTTTGAAAAAACGAGGCGCTTACGCCGAGTTTTTTCAGTTTTCGAGATCTGTTAAGTGCTTACCTCATGTGTATTGCATACTATTTTTTGGTCGATGTAACTAATTTTTATTAAATATAGTAATAAATTAATTAAAATATTGGTTGGATGTAAATGACTTCTATGAGAAAGAAACATTTGGTGATCGTTGCTATGTAGCTTTTAATTTGTTTTATTATAAGCAAGGATTTGTTGGATGTGGAGACATTTTTATATGTAGTACCGTGATTAGAATCTGTTTGGTAATTTTATTATGGAAGGCGTCATGGTAGATGATAAAGAAACTGAAGAAGCCTGGATTGTGGGATGTTCTGCATTAAATCCGGAAAAGTCTAAAGAAAGGTACGAGTTAGTGTACAAAAAATTCAAGAAATGTTTTATTTTACTTACCGAACGTGTGCTTTTTGAGTCCATATCAGCATTGCGATTTATTTTGTTTGCATAGCAACCAGGTTAGATGTGGGAACGTTGACTTACTTACAGTAACAACAATATTAGTAAGTATAAGAAATTAGTCATATCGACCAAAAATATTTTTTACATTTTACAATTAACATTTTGAAACATTAAGACAGCGTTGTTATAAGAGCCGATGTTTTCTCTTTTATTTCTGCGAATATTTCCATGTATTTGTGAGTGATAATAGGGCTAGGATTTTTATGTAATAAAATATAAGATTACAATACAGATAGTATATATTATTCAACTGTTTGTGTGTGAAACCAAGACAAAAGACAGAAGTCTTATTTCTCATTATACTATTCAACTGTTTGTATGTGGAATCAAAACAAACGACAGTCATAACTCTAACTTCTCATTATACAACGTTGCAATATTACCTTTTAGGGACAATTTCACCAACAGAGGTAACTCTGTTACGCCAGTTTTCCCCGTGTATAATGCATAGCTTAAACTGGCGTATACAGTTACCTCTGTTGGTGAAACCGACCCTTAGTACATAAAAATCCTAGCTCTATTGATAAAGCACGATGTGTTAAGAATATCTAAAAAGTTGTAAAATCCATGGTAAGTTTCCGTTGAGGTATTAGTTCACAGTAATATAATGTACGGTTAAAAACTATAAAATAGTTACCTTGTAGGTCCGTCTCCTCAACTTAAGTTCTTTTAAAACTCTGTAGGCCTTTCGGGACTAGTGCTTCAACAAGGGTCAACAAGAACGGACCTAATGCATTCTGCTGATGATGGGACTAGTCCCGAAAGACCTACAGAGTTTTAAAAGAACTTAAGTTGAGGAGACGGACCTTCAAGGTAACTATTTTATAGTTTTTAACCGTGCATTATATTACTGTAAAAAGTTGTGTTCAGAACATTTCAAAACAACCCTCGCACTAAAAGAAATTAAATCAGTGGGTTGGATCTCAACTAACACGAGTCCAATAATAATAAAGCTCATACTGTAAAATCCCAATATCCTAACGTGACTTTCTCATAAAGGGACCGACTGAAGAATTTCAATTTTTGTTTTCATTTGATTGTTTTTAACTCTTTATTACATGCATTATGTAGGCCTAGAAGTGTTTCTGTGAAGTTTGGTGTTATAAGTAGAATAGTTTCAGAGTTATGATTTTTTAATCTATTTTGTATGAATATTTTCTAAAAATGCTCCTTACGATGCATTTTTAAATATTCTATCATGAAATCTGAGATTCGGGCTCTTTATGATTCCACTAAATACCATCTGCTATGCAAAATGAATCATAAAGGGAGGATACTGCTTATTTTTCATTTTTTGTATAAACAATATTATTTTGTATTCACGTAGACTTTCACGGCCGGAGTTGCTATGATGATCTTGATGAAGGTTTTCGGACTGTAGGCCGTGGTCGTGAGGCTTGTAGTTCCCCGACGTTTCGCCAAAGACTGCGTCTGGCATCCGAGGCTTGTAGTTCCCCGACGTTTCGCCAAAGATTGCGTCTGGCATCCTCAAAGACGCAGTCTTTGGTGAAACGTCGGGGAACTACAAGCCTCACGACCACGGCCTACAGCCCGAAAACCTTCATCAAGATCATCACAATATTATTTATTTATTTTTACCAACTCTCGTGCATTTTCGTCTCAATTAAAAAGAACACATGTGTCTTAGACTAGTAACTGCACAGTAAATTTCAATTAGCATATATTGGGGAGTCTAACCACAAAATTTCACTTTGATAGCGTAAACATTGCATCGTAAGGAGCATTTTAAGTTTTGGAAAATGTAAAAAAAATGGAAACAGAAAAAAAAAACATACGCATTAAAGTAGTTATGCTTGACCACACGTGCAGCGGTATTTAAATTCTTATGTCACGGACTCAATTTTGCTCCTGCAATAAAAAATAATACATGAAAAATGATCCTGAAGAATCATATAACATATAAAAATGAATGTTTGTTTGTTTGTTGCTGGTTTATTTGTTTGTTCGTACTTTATGCGCGGCCATACCGTTGATCCGATTGTGATGGGGCTTTTTGCAAAATGTTCAGGAAATTCCCGGGATGAACATAGGCTATAAGAGAGTTGTGATACTCAACTCCTACACCCTTAAAAATCGCCCTTTGTAGTGGAAAACGTGAAAAAAGAAGCTCTTTGGACGCTTAAATGGCTTACGCTGCCTAAACCATAACAAATACATAACATTAATGTACACAGAATTGAATATGTCAAAAAGCTATACAAAAAAGTCCGTGACAGCATATGTTTATCTCTTACGGATAACTCACAATAATGTTATTCAAGAGCCATGACGTAGCAACACATGGCGGGTATTCTTTTACGGATAACTCTAACAAATTTTGCCTTTTAGCTCATTTATGCCAAGAAAATCGAGATAAGTAGACTCCCGGCAAGACCGGGTAATCAGCACGGGGAATCTTAAAATAATTATGATATACATTTAGAATTATTTTTCATTTTACTCATTCGACTAATCATAAGAAGTAACATTAATTTTTGTCTTTCAGCTCATTTATGCCAAGAAGATCGGAATGAGTAGATTCCCGGACAACGCCGGGTAAACAGCACGGGGTATCTAAAAAATATAAATTTGTAATTAATTTTCCATCTACTTACTCAAATAAACATGAAAGCATATTAATTTTAATTTATTTAGGCGTAGCAGCGCACGCCGGGTATTAGCTAGTAGTTAATAAAAAGCAAATAAAAAATTTTTTTTTTAAATTTTTACCATTTTATGCCCTTAAAATAATAGGCCTACATAGAGAAATCGCAATATAAGTTACTGGCATCATCAACTTTAAACGATGCTCCTGATTGATCACTTTGGAACGCAAGGAGAGCTAATCTACAAAAGTCACGGCTATCGCGTCATGGAGTAGATGTATTAACCTTTGAAAAGAGTTAAATTTATTGTTACTAAAGGTACACGCGATAAAAAATAGTATATTACATAGCGAGGTTGGGAAGTGGTTTTTACAGAAGTGAGGAAATTATTAAAACCTAGCTTCTGGTGAACCACTTTACAAACATGTGTTCTACATTATTTTTTGCACAATGGTGTTTTCAAAATAATAAGCAATAGTAAAATAATAACATCTTTATTGGAAATATTTGCGTTCATTATAAACAGCTGAATAACGTTAACAGTCTGGCCAATGTTTATACGACAAATGCCGAAAATAATTTTGTTGAGACTACAGCAGGCCGTGACACATGCCAGGTATAAAATGGCGGCAAGTACGAATTTACTGTTTTATATTGTTTCGAATAAAGTTTAGTTAATTTAAAATGCAGTGATTTGTTTCGTATAATGTATATTGACAACACTACCGTCTGGATATATTTCTGTATATACATTGTACGTAGCATACATAAAGAGCAGTGGTTTTACTTCTCGCCCTAGGTAGATAATTTGTAATATTACAGTAGTGTTATTTAGTTATTTATAGGTTGGCAACCCCGAAATTTAGGAAATTAAACTTTCAATCATGGTCGCCATTCCTGTAAGTACGCCAGAACGCACTATCGTGCAAAAAAGTAATTTATAACATTTTCATAGTACCAGTTTTTTTTTTTATTTCGTTCCTTTCACTACGAGCTTGGTTCATCAGATGAAAACTTCATTCTTCAGTCGCCTTTCTGCTGTCTTGAAGAAGTGGATACAGAAATGTAATCTCAACTAATCTTTGCTTACACTCACATTTCGATACTTTTCTAAGGTCGAGGAGTTTTAGAACAATTATTGCAACTTTTTTTTTTTTTCAACTGACTTTCACATGCTGCACACAATACGTCAGTTATTTCTTGAATATAAAATATCGAGTGACTTACCTCTGCTGGAAGGAGAGAACATGTGGAAATGAACTGATTTACTGCCAGCACTTTGACCTTGCAACGTGACCTTATCCGGATCTCCGCCAAATTCAGCAATGTTGTCCCGCACCCACCTCATTGCCTGCACCTGGTCCTTCATCCCGTAGTTACCAGGTGCCACGCTGTCTCCTGTGCTTAAAAACCCTGAAATTCAACCAGAATTACTGTCCTCTCCGGTCATCATAGATAGAAAACACACACTCATACGGGAACATAGAGAGTAACCCCCATTATTAAAGTAATTAATACAATTTATTCTGAAAATTTATACTTATAATAATAATAATAATAATAATAATAATAATAATAATAATAATAATAATAATAATAGCTTTATTTTACCTGGGTAGAGTTAAGGCCTTAAGATCTTATCCACCACTCAACCAGGTTAGAAAAAAATACAAAATTAGTCTTATATTTAAATTACAGAAAACGTAAATAATTACTTGGCATATCTACAATGCAATTATCATCTACAATATATCTTGATTTACTCTAGATTTAACGAATAAAATATAAATTGTACAAGATAGAATAATAAAAAAATACTAATGGTATAGAATATATTTAATTCTGGAGAAAAGTTAATCATATTTAATAATTATAATATCTAACTAAATGGTTGACAAGATACATCGGTTGCTTAATATGATTTGGGGAAAACAAGTTCTTCCCAAATGAATTATAATTGCAAGTAAGTATGGATTAGTAATTAATAAGTTTAATTCATACAGACACATGAATATGGAAATAATCCATTATCGTACCAATCTATAAGAAAGGAAATAAAACTGATTTCAACTACAGATGTTTCTCATTACTTTCAAATTCTAACAAATCTATAAGTATCCAGACTTACTCCATATATTGACGACGTAATAGACGATCATCAATACGGATTTAGAAGAAATAGGTATACAATAGATCAGATGTTTAGTATAAAACATATTTTAGAAAGAGAAAAGGGAAATTTAACGGCACTCTACGTCGACTACGGTATATGTAAACTTCAAAAAGCCATATGTTAAAATTAAAAGTTGTATAGTATCCTGCTGTCTTGAATGCTATAATAAAGCATGATATGAATTTTACTAGTATTGTTATAATAAAGCTGACCAAACGTTGGGACTTAGTCATTGAGAAACACGGAGATTGCATCGAAGGGTTGTGAAGGAATACTCCCAAAGAAATAAATGCATAAGTACCAAATATTATTTTTAAAATGACTGTTGGAATTATATTTATTTCTTTTCATAGATCCAGCCAGCACAAGAAATAATGAGCGGCGAGATGAGACTTTTGCTTCGCTAGATACTTGGTCATTCTTCTTATACCGAATTTGCAAGGTGTCGAACAGAACAAAATAATGTAGACTTACCCATGACTCCCAGCCGGTAATTTATGGTAACAACAATAATTCTCCTGTTCATGAGGTACGTAGGTCCTGAAATGAAACTGACTCCGGACCCAACAGAGAACTTCCCTCCGTGGATGTAGAGGATTACAGGAACTAATTCATCTCGGCTTTCCGGCATCTACAAAATTAATTAAAATGACACCTTAAACAAAATGATAAACATATTTTACAATAAAGTATTAATATAGTCCAATAGCGATTTGACTTATATTTTATATTATCTCGATGAGATGTGCCATGTTAAGTTCTTCGAGTGCTCTTCTCTATTCTTCTTCTTTCTTCTTCACGTCACGGGCTAGGCAAAAATTGCCTGTTCCGCCTCACAGTTGTTCTGTCCATCTTGTCTCTTCTCTATTAACTCGGCAAATGATTTACAGTTTCATTATAAACTACGTAAAATAGTTTTTTAGGTGTATCGGATATCTTTTTTTTTTTATTATCTGCCAAAATAAAGGGCGGTTCATTTTATCGAAGGCATTTTCTAGGATGCGTGACGATAAAATTATAAAGAAATGTCGCTGACAGCAGTCTGTATAGAAGAGATAGTGGCATAATGTGTAGACTTATTCAGTTACTCAAAAATGTAATTAAAAATCTACAGTGTTTATTAATTTTGACTATTTAACTCATGCCACAAATGGGAGTCAAGGACCAATTAAGTTTTAATGCATTTTGTTTTACAACCAATTACAGTCGTGTTTCATCTCGATATTTATCGAATTCTGTTTGAATATTCTGAACAGGTCAGAGCATTATACAACAAATACGTTGAATATAGCAAATATTGAACAGATTCCTTCGAACTACAAATTTGATACCTGTGTGTTCAATAATTGTGTTTTTAAATAATGATTTTACCGAGTTGTTTACTAAAAAAATTAATTAATAACCTATAATGTTGGTTATAATATACAGCTTGATGTGTTTAATTTTTTTCTCCAACATTGTTATCCTATTTGGCAATATATAATATGATCAAGTTGCAGTGATGAACAAATGAAACATAACCAAACATTTCTCATTTGTTTTCATACATCGCCATTTACATTAAATATATATTACAAAGTAGAATACGAAGCGTAGAAATGAATTTCCTTAGAAGAACAATGGCTGCACAAGATTGGACCGGATAAAGAATGAAGATAAAATAATAGAGTTAAATATATATTCATTGAATTATAAAATCAACGAATGTAGAGATAAATGGTTTAGACATGTAGAAAGAATGAATGTAACAAGATTACCAAAAGCAGCATTTAACTACAAGCCAAGAGGTTCAAGGAATGTACGAAAGCCAGTGAAAATATGGACAGTACAAGTGTGAGGCGGAACAGGCAATTTGCCTAGCCCGTGAAGCGAAGAAGAAGACCATCTGAAATTCTCAATGGAAAGATGAGGGATCGTAAAATTTGCCACAAATAATATGAATTGTACTCACCGGTTCAGGGGTGTACACGTTTAAATAAAGACAGTCCTCATGGCCCACTGCAATTCCTAGAATTTTCTGGATGCACAGAGGTCCGTTATGCCTCGCATTTAACACGCCTTTCCAGGGTTCACGAATCTGAGGAGCCTGCAAACATACAACATTATGCACAAACTATATATTGTTTTTGTCATTCTTTTAATTTGTGTTTTCCTTTCTTTAGGCGTTTACTTTTTACATTCTGTTGTTTTGAGTCACTCGTTTTTACTCAGGACACTCTCTACCGGCGGTCCAATGCGCACATTTGCACGAGATGACATTTGGGGGGAGGGTAAGGTGCCAAAATGAAAATTAATAATATGAAATGAATGTATAATAATAATAATAATAATAATAATAATAATAATAATAATAATAATAATAATAACTGGTGTTCGTCCATTAGTCGAAATTCGACCATAAATAATACGTCACAGCACGTATCTCACTTTATATAATAAAGACAATGTTAGTTTTAAATTGTATTTTATTTTATTTGACATTGTACTGGACGTTTTATTATCATCATATATATGGAACAGACATATATTCAAAAAAAATAAATTACAAATATATAATTCTTCTTCTTCTTCTTCCTTCCAAGTATTAGGCCAAGGCCTGTTACGATACTATAGTTAAATTTTCCCTCCAGCGTAAATAGTTTGATCCTTCCGGAAAATTCTCATATAAGATTTGAAAGCATAATAATAGTCCCTTCGATTGGTTGCTGGCCAAAAGAAGGCAAGACCAGTGATGGGGCTGCCATCTTATAGCCTCTGGTCAGGCTTTTCTGGAGAAGAAAAGAAAATAAAGGAAAGAAGAAATGGAAGAAAGGAAAGACTCCCTAGCCCTCGGATGCCCTAATAGCGTCGGGGTCGAAAAAACAAGAGTTAACCAAGGGAGGTTAGATAGTAAAGTTAAAAGAGTGCAAAACACAAGTAAGTGGAAGAAATGTTTTGCTCAGCTTGGGCACCTTGTGGTCGCCATCCACATATCCTCTAGATGAGGACCCCTGAGGGTAAATATATAATTCAATAGTGAAAACTACTGTCACATATGGAACTGATGTTTGGAAATTCAACAAAAACTTAGAACAAAAACTTACGTCGATGGAAATGGATTTCTTGAGGAGAACAGCAAGATGTTCAAAATTAGAAAAAATAAATAGTGTCATACTAGAAAAAAAATGAATATTAGATAGGCCTATTCAATAGTAGATTATATAAGATACAAGTAATTAAATTGGTATGGGCACGTACACAACGAATGCAAGAAGAAAGATTACCCAGGAAAACATTGGAATGGTGTCCACCTGGAAGAAGAAGGAAAAGAAAACCTCGAAGCTCGTGGATGCAAGAAATAAGAACGGGAATGAGAACAAGAGGACTGGAGGACATAGAGTGGATGGATAGAGACGAGTGGAGAAGAAAAATAAAACTTTAGGCACATAATGATGTGTAAACATTAAAAATCTGTATATAAACATATAATAATAATAATAATAATAATAATAATAATAATAATAGCTTTATTTTACCTGGCAGAGTTAAGGCCTTAAGGCCTTGTCTACCACTCAACCAGGTTTAAAAATTACAAACAAAAAAAATAGTCTTAAATCTAAATTACAATATATCCATCCATAATAATTCTGCCCGAAAGCAGGTCCTTCACTGCAATCATAGCATTTTCATGCTATGCTTGCAGCTTTACTAGGGAATTGTGTAGGTGTGGTAGCTTCCCTTTGCTTTCCACACCGGTGAAGGATGATGATGATAATGATAATGGTAAGAATGATAATGATAAGGATGATGGCCATATGATTTCGAGGACCGTTTGGGCCTTAAAGTTTTCCTGACATTTGTCTTACAGGTGAGGAAAAATCCCGATAAAAACCTCACCCAGAAAAACTGCCCCGACCGGGGATCGAACCCGGGCCCGCTGCGTGACAAGGCAGCACGCTACCTCGAGACCACAGCGGTGGACTTACAATATATATATATATATATATATATATATATATATATATATATATATATATAAACGATTACAAGTTATGAATACAATACAATTAATATTTATAATGTGTTTTGATTTACTCTAAATTTAACGAATTAAATATATAATATGTACAAGACATATAAAAAAAGAGATAAAGATTAATTACATAGTATAAAATTAAATAAATAGAGAAAAATTAATTATTAGACAACAGGTAACTGTATAAGCGTGACTTAAAGGTGCCAAGTGTGCGGCAACCCCTGATATCTTGAGGAAGGAGATTCCAGGAGCGGGCAGAGGCTACTGTGAAGGAAGTAGAATAGGAGGAAGTGCTATGAAGAGGAATTGTTAGCAGACTGCTATATATATATAATTGGTTGATAAACAGAGGAGAAAAAAAGTACTTAACTGTTTTGTGTCGAAGGTAGGGAAAAACTGTTTTATTGATAACAGTTAAGCTCGTCAATAGCTACTAAAAACGGTTTTAATTGCCCATAATCATAATTGAATCAGACATTTATACCTCATAAAATGTGTATATTTATGTTGGAGTGTAATTGATGATGAGGTGATAGTATTCTACATTTTAGCACCCAGTATCGTGAGGAATTTGGATAGCTACAATAGCTCCACATTGAGATATCCAGCTATAACGGCTGATGTCACCCCTACACTGGCATGATGTGCTAAAATAATCGGTTGACAAATAGAGGAGAAAAATGTACTTAACTGTTGTGTAGATGTATTACTTCCCAATAGTTTAAATGGAGATTTGGCTCTGGATTTTAGTTCCTTGCAGTTAAAAACGGCAGATTTTTTTTGACATGGCCTTGTTACATCACATGCTTCTCTGGAAAAATATTTAACTCTTGCACCATGTAGACTCTCCATAAACATTGCTCTGCAGTTAAAAAACGGCAGAACTAACTTTTTTTTTCAAAATTTAATTTTTTCGCACTCCTCTATATGGACTTTAATTATGCCAAATATCACACTCCTCCGTGCGCGCAGTGTGCTTAAAAAGGGGTATAACGTTTTATCTTCACATATTAATATATAGATAATAATAATAATATATTTCCGGTTTTAACAATGTTATACATTTTTCCGGTACCAATGATTTTTTTTAAAATTTCGCTTTATAACTCTCCTCCATTCGTCTCTATTATAACACATTTCTTCCTCGATTTCCCAGTCCTTCAAAGTTTCTCTAATCCCTTGGATCCACGTGATATTTAGTCTAATAACAATAATAATAATAATAATAATAATGATAATGATAATAATAATACCGTCGTTTTTACAATAAATAGACTAGTTTCAGTAGTGGAAGAAGCATTAAAACAACTAAAGTAAGAGTCCTGGAAGACAGAATTAGTCATAAACGAGGATAAAACAAAATACATGAGAATATCAAGAGTATAAATATATCCAATCTCATATACAGTCCTAGATGGTCAGTAAGTTGATAGTATTAAATACCTCAAAAAATGAATTAAATGAACAGGTTCGAGTAAAGATTACGTTGGGCTATAGATGCTTCTATGCATTGAAATACGTTTTTTTAAGTCAAGAACAATAAGTAGGATAGAAAAAATTAAAACATATAAAACAATATTGAAACAAATAGTTTATGTTTGGAAACGAAACATGGACATTATCAGAAAAATATATTATTAAGTACATATTAAATACATGGGAAAGAAAAATATTAAGGGAGATATATGGAGCAGTATAGGAACAAGATAAGAATTAGAACGAACCAGGAATTGAAAGAATTATATAGGATGCATGAGGCCACGAAGGTACCATATATTGATACTATCATAACTGAAAGGATCACCACCATGCTTCAAAACATAAATGAACATGGAAACCCAATAGTACGCAATATAGGACACCTTCCGCAATGGCGTAAGCCTACTACACATTGAAACCTATTGATGAAATGTAATCCAGCCATAGTACTCAGTATGAAGTACCAAGGTCAGAAAGGTCAGCGCAGAGTGGCGTGGCTCATTCCGGACCTGAATCGAGCCGAGCTCTTAAGAAATACGGTTTCCGATGCCCCAATCAAGCGAGATCGATTCGCATTGGCAATATACATCCATATCAAATCAATTACATGCTTCACTAAAATAAATTCCCCGTAAAATCGCCGTGTAGGCTAGAGCCAACCAGCTAAGCCCAATACTGAATACACACAACGCGAATTCGCCGTCAAGGGACAAACAAAAGTCCCAGATAAAGACACACTGGACAGCACCAATAGCTGTCAACAAGAGAGAGAGAGAGAGGGGGGGGAAGAGAGACTGGAATGGGTAGGACATGTATTGCGGATGGAGCAAGAAAGAGGCGCAAGAAAGATTTTAGAAGGGAAACCGGAAGGAAGAAGAAAGATTGGAAGACAGAAACTAAGATGGTTATATAAGATTGAAGAAGACTTAAGACAACTGAATATTAAAAGATAGAGACAGAAAGCTAGGAATAGGGAAGAATGGGCATATGTTATGAAGGAGGCCAAGGTTTTTAGAGAACCGTAGAGCCAAAGGAAGAAGAAGAAGAAGACTAGTGGCATTACGTTTCTATTTCCGACATTACGTCACGTGATACTGTACTTGCCTTAAATCGTAATTCTCCTATTGGTGGAGCGGCATATGGTATTCCTCTGAAGGAACAGAAGGAATTGCCATTCTGTGACTTCTCTTTAGAGCCTTTAACGGGCCCAAGGCTTTGTAACAGCGAAACAATCTCTTCTTGCCTGACTAGCCGCCGCTGATAATATTACATATACAACCTGCATCCATTTCACTGCATTCATGTGGTCACGGCTGTAAAATATACCTCATGTAAAGAAAAGTACACATTTCACATTGTTTACTATAACAATATAGCCAGACGATTGTCCTTTGTTATAAGCGTGTGGGATTCTATTAAGCCAGCGGTTTCCAACCTTTTTCCACTCGCGAACCCCTTCCACCACGATCTTAGTTGAATGAACCACCGGTATATATATATATATATATATATATATATATATATATATACACTTACAGTTGACATTCATAAAATCTAATTCCAAGCAGAATGTTCAATTGCCTTAAATTAATTTAACCCTTAACAGATAAAACCTAAAGTTACGGCTTAAAAGTTACACAACGTGTAGGCCTAGTTTCAATAATAAATACAAGTTTTTTCATTGTAATTACTCACCTCTTCCTTGGAATTAAGTTAGAAGGTTGCGCCTGCTTTCCATGGCACAGAACTTTGAAGTCAGGAACCACAGAAGTTAAATAAAGTCTCAAATCACTTTCAGCACAAAGTCTGTTTCTGTATTTATTTTTAAATAGACACATGAAGAAAACGACTTTTCGCACAAATATATGGATGAAATTTTCTTCTTCTTCTTCTTCCTTCCAAGTATTAGGCCAAGGCCTTTTACGATCCTATAGAAAATTTTCCCACCAGCATTTCATACGACTGCCCAGTGATCTTCGTCCTCTTGGTATATAATTATAAACAACTTTGGGGATCCGATTTGAACTCATTCTTTCTAGATGGTGTTTCCAATTTAGTTGGTCCTGTTTAATATATTCCAAAATTGGCGTAGTCGTCAATTCTTTTAAGATATCGGTGTTCCTTTTTCCGATCCCATCTGGTGTAACCCGCTGTTCTGCGTATGAATCTCATTTCACAAGCCGTTATTCTGCTTTCATGTTGTCTTCCGGGAAATTCTCGTATAAGACTTGAAAGCATAATAATAGTCCCTTCGATTGGTTGCTGGCCAAAGGAAGGCAAGACCAGTGATGTGGCTGCCATCTTATAGCCTCTGGCCAGGCTTTTCTGGAGAAGAAAAGAAAATAAAGGAAAGAAGAAATGGAAGAAAGGAAAGACTCCCTAGCCCTCGAACGCCTTAATAGCGTCGGGGTAAAAAAAAATCAAGAGTTAACCAAGAGAGGTTAAATAGTAAAGTTAAAAGAGTGCAAAACACAAGTAACACACAACAACAAATTTGAACTTTTTGTCGCTCGCAGAAATGAAAATGGCGATTTTAGTTAATTGGCATGCGCTGATTTCGAATTTGAAGTCCGTTTTTCTCTATCACCTAACAGTTTTTTTGCGAGGAGGTGTTGAACATTTTTCGTTATATTTCGCATATTATTGCTTATCTGCACTTAGTTTCAATTCTTTTTTTTTTTTTGCAATATTATTGCTAGAAGCAATTGATCTATGTAAAACCAAATCATATAGGATCCAAAAAGTTAAAATATTTTTTTTTCTAAGAAGGATAAATAAGTAGTTACATTACAACACATGCTTAAATTGTAGCAAAAATCTCGCCATTCAAAACTTCTTCCTGGATGACTTACCGCCGACTATTTAACTCATGCCCCCCAAATGGGAGTCAATGACCAATCACGTTTCAATGATTTCTGTTTTACAACCAATCAGAGTCGTGTTTCACGAAATATTTATCAGTGTTATAATTACCATATATTAAACAAAGCTCCTCCTTTTTAATATTCTGAACAGGTCTGACCGTTATTTTGCAGTGACTGAGCCTATAAGAAATACGGCTACCAGATTGTATATATAGTGCATACATGTCAACATTTGTAGCAATTTATTATACCACCAAAAAAAGAAACCACTGTTTGACATTCTTAAATGTATTTTTTCCCAGGTAATAATCCAGAAAATATAATTGTAATATTTACATCATACGACATCAGAAATGAATTAATATACAGATTGATGTTTCATTTTTCTCCACTAGAGAGCATTCTTACAATATTGCGTTCCTTTGGCAATAAATAGTATGATCTGGTTGCAGTGATAAACAAAAGAAGCAGTAGAAGCGTACCTATCGTTTCTCATTTGTTTTCAAACATCGCCGTTTGCATTAAATATATAAATATTTGAAATAACTACAGTTAAATAATGATTTGTGAGTAAACAGCTTAATTTTATTCGTTAAATAGTCCTAACAAATGCCACTCTTGATTTCCAAATTCTCTAGATAAATTCACTCCTCACGAAGCAAATTTGGATACTGAGGAAAAAGCTTATTTTTTTAAGTGAAACCAGATATATTGACCATACAGAAATAAGTCAGTGATGTGGTCCGTAGGTTCCCTCCACAACATTGGAATGGCAAATGGCATGCGAACCTTTTTAACCACCCTATTAAAATCCTTGGCAGTTTGTACAGCAAAAATTGGGGGTCCAATATGTATCAGTATCTCCAAATTTACTACAGTTCCCGAAATAAAATTGTACGTCTGTATAACTAGTTCTGCACTGAGATTTTGTACAATACTCTCCACATACGTAACAGAATAAATTAGGAGAATTCTTACAGCGGCGAGACATTGCAAAATTATAAAAACACTAAAACTTACGTATTAAAATATATTATAGTAGATTGTTTCAATTCAATTTCTTTATAATGATACACAACAATGCATATATCGACACTTCACAATCACAATGATGTAATGTAAGACGAACTGCACAGAACGAGGTATTACAAGCCATTACTTCACGTATTTGACAGTGGCAATCAGGAAATTTTGTAACCGCGCTAAAGAAAAAGAGTGTGACCAGATTGAGAGACAATAGCGCCTGCGACTCTCACGGAAACGATCACTTCTGCTAAAGGTTGTCGTAATATCTGACTTCGGTTAGGTGACTGGAAAAAACTAATATCATTTTCGTCTTCTGCGAGTCCGAAAACATTGTTATAGATACATTTCGAACCTGCGAGTAATTCTTTGTTGTTGTGTGTAATTGGAAGAAATATTTTGCTCAGCTTGGGCACCTTGTGGTCGCCATCCACATATCCCCTAGATGAGGACCCCTGAGGGTATTATTATTGTTATTATTATTATTATGATTTATTATTGTTATTATTATTATTATTATTATTATTATAGTCCACCGCTGTGGTCTCGAGGTAGCGTGCTGCCTTGTCATGCAGCGGGCCCGGGTTCGATTCCCCGGTCGGGGACAGGCTTCTGGATGAGGTTTTTTTTCGGGGTTTTTCCTTACCTGTAAGACAAATGTCAGGAAGTTTAGGGTCCAACGGTTCCCGAAAATCATCCGGCATCATCATCATCATCCTTCACCGGTGTGGAAAGAAATGGGAAGCTACCACACATATAATTCCCTAGTAAGCTGCAAAGCAAAGCATGAAAATGCTATGATGCAGTGAAAGAGCTGCTCTCGGGTAGAATTACTATGGAATGGATTATTATTATTATTATTATTATTATTATTATTATTATTATTATTATTATACGCTGGAGTGAAAATTTTGTATAGGATCGTAACAGGCCTGGACTTGGAAGGAAGAAGAGGAAGATTAATTATTATTATTATTATTATTATTATTATTATTATTATTATTATAGTCAACCGCTGTGGTGTCGAAGTAGCGTGCTGCTTTGTCACGCAGCGGACCCGAGTTCAAATCTCGGTCGGGACAGGCTCGTGGGTAAGGTATTTTCGGGGTTTTTCCTCACCTGTAAGACAAATGTCAGGAAGCTTACGGCCCAACGGTCCCCGAAAAATCATCCGGCCATCATTATCATCATCATCCTTCACCGGTGTGGAAAGAAATGGGAAGCTACCACACATATAATTCCCTAGTAAAGCTGCAAAGCAAAGCATGAAAATGCTATGATTGCAGTGAAAGACCTGCCCTCGGGCAGAATTACTATGGAATGATTATTATTATTATTATTATTATTATTATTATTATTATTATTATTATTATTATTATTATTATTATTATTATTATTATTATTATTATGACAATACCGCAGAAATGTAGAAAACAATAATAGGCCTAACCTCGAAACCCGCCATTACTGAAAAGTTTTCGCAAACCGTTGAAATATTTTGCGAACCCTCAGGGAGTTCGTGGGGGCACGCCGTAGCGTAGTGGTTAAGGCACTGAGCTACAAGCCGGAGGGTCGAGGGTTCAAGTCCCGTTGGGGTCAGGATTTTTAAACTGACCCAAACCCTCTGGCGGCACTATGGCCCTGGGGTCGACTCATCCTCTAACGGAAATGAGTACCAGACGCTTGTTCTGGGGGTAAAGACGGCCGTCACGCAGGGCTGACAACCCGGCTGACATAAAGTGCCGATTGTCTAGAAAAAGTGGGAGCCTTAACCTCCTACTACCCCAAGGGCCTCCGGGCCTGTTGTGGGATCACTTTACTTTACAGAGAGTTCGTAAAATATTTCAAGGTGTTCGCCAAAACATTTCCGTAATGAGGGTTTCGAGGTTAGGCCTACTATTGTTTTCTTCATTTCTGCGGCATGTCATAATAATAATAATAATAATAATAATAATAATAATAATAATAATAATAATAACTGGATTCGCAGTCCCTTCGAACAGTCAACAATTTTAGAAATAACATTAAGCATAAATGAAAAAGAGCAACTTCTCGAAATTTCCATTGGTTTCAGTTACAGAAAAGTTATTAATATTTGTCATTAATAGGTTTTTGGTTCAGTTTAAAGGAGTTCCCCGTGTTAGCGAATAAAGCCATAACGGTTTATTACCACTTTCATCCACATATTTGTGCGATAAGTCGTTTTCTTCATATACCTACATAAAAAATAAATACAGAAACAGACTTTGTGCTGAAAGTGATTTGAGACTTATTTAACTTGTGTGGTTCCTGACTTGAAAGCTCTGTGCCATGGAAAGCAGACGCAACCTTCTCACTGAATTCCAAGGAAGAGGTGAGTAATTACAATGACTATTTAACTCATGCCCCAATGGAAGTCAATGATCAATCACATTTCAATGATTTTTTATTTACAACCAATCACAGTCGTGTTTCGCCTAAAATTTACCAACTAAACTTTATCACAATAAAGACAGCACCTCCTTTTTAACATTCTGATTAGGTCATAAGCATTATTTTGCAGTGACTGACTCTCTAAGAAATACGGCTACCAGATTACATATATAGTGCATGAATGTCAACAGAAAGCGAATGCGAGAGATAAAATAAAAACATTTGTAACAATTGATTATACCACAAAAAATAAGAAACCACTGTTTGCACTTTCTTAAACGAATTATTTTCCAGGAAATGACGCAGAAAAATATAATTGACATATTTACATCATAGGACATCAAAAATTAATTAATGCCTATTAGGTTGGTTATAAATTTCTCCACTAGGGTGCATTCTTACAACATTGCGATCCTTTGGCAATAAATAATATCTGGTTTGCAGTGATAAACAAAAGAAGCAAATGAAGCGTATCATCCGTTTCACATTTGTTTTCAAACATCGCCATTTACATTAAATATATAAATATTTTAAAATAACTATAGTTAAATAATGATTTGTGAGTAAACAGCTTAATTGTATTCCTTAAATAGTCCTAACAAATGCCACTCTTGATTTCCAAATTCTCTAGATAAATTCACTCCTCACTTCGTGAGTCGTGAATTTATCGATAATTTGGAAATCACTCGTGGCATTACTTATGAAAACTTGTATTAACGTTATGTAACTTTTAAGCCGTAACTAGAGTAACTTTAGGTTTTAACCGTTAGGGGTTAAGTTAATTAAACCTTCTGCTTGGAATTACATTTTATACATGTCTGCTGTATGTATATTTAAAAGTCAGTGGTTCACCCAACTCAGATCGTTGTGGAAGGGGTTCGCGAGTCGAAAAAAGGTTGTGAACGGCTACTGAGAATCATAGTTCCACTAAGATTTTTCAGGTCTACAGGGTGCAGCATAAGTCAGTTAACCACTGCAGACATTACTTCAATCGCCCAGCAAATGAGCAAGAAGAGCTTCTAAGGCTCAATTGGAAATCAGTGTAAAATCGCTGTCATAAATGCTACAACAATGGAGGTCACTTTGAACGATTTTGGTAGTTGTTTTTTGTATGGAGGAAGTCGGGTAATGTGGACCCTTCGGTTTGAGTGGATAATGTTAATATATTTTTTAATTGGTGCAGCCCTGGAACAGAAAATATTTTAATTTCTTCCCCTCATGAACTTTGACGTGTTCAAGGCTAGCCTCTTTTATTCTTTATGCGAAAAAGTGTTTGTGATATTTATGAAAACGGCCATTTAAAAGTTTTCAAACTAAGAATTAATTCGTAATTTATACCCGTAGGTTCATGGCAGCGTGGACATAAGCTCTCCATACAATCCTATCCTGAGCTAATGCATCATTAATAATAATTATACCTTAAATGACGAAGGGACAACGTCCTTATACTATTAGGTATGTGACATGCAGTCCATTTACATCAAAATGAAGTAGATTTGAAAGTTGAACAGTGATGAGCTCTTCGAGTACCAAGTGTTCATTTAAAGCCACTAATATCGTCGTAAAATGTCCACGAGTTTTGATTATCTTTAAAATATACCTGTAATAAACTCGTGGAAAGACATTGCTTGAACGCCATTCACTTCAAACATTTAACTTATAGCAAGTTTCAAACACTGTATACACAGTTCGATGAGTAGACTTTTCACTTGTACGTAATTAAATATTAATTACTCGACTGTAGACTTCTTCCAATTGTCTGCCAATACATATGAGGAGCAAGTAAGTAACTTGCCTAATAAGGTTCGATAACTGTATTACGCCAGTTTAAGCTATGTATTATATATGGGGAAAACTGACGTAATACAGTTACCTCTGTTGGTGAAACTGACCCTAAGACTTGAATTTTAACTTTGTTGTTCTTAACTTCACTTGTTGTTGCCAGGTTCTTTACTTAAGTTTTTATTTAACATTGAGTGGATCTGCTCAAAGTAGGAGCAGATGCTTAGCTTAGTAGCTTGACTAGTAACTGATGACTATATAGTAACCTTGAAGAATAATCTTAATCTCTTGAATAATATAGTCCCGAATGGGAGCTTGCTAAACTTAACTGCCCCGAATAGGAGCTATCTTAATCTACTTGAATAACATCGTCCCGAATGGGAGCTTGCTAAACTTAACTGTCCCGAATGGGCTATCTTAATCATGTTGAATAATATCGTCCCGAATGGGAGCTTACTAAACTTAACTGTCTCGAATGGGAGATATCTCAATCATGTTGAATAATATCGTCCCGTATGGGAGCTATCTTAATCATGAACTCTCGCCGCAAATGATGAGACAGTTAAAAAAAAATAATAAAAATAATATATAGGCTATATATATATATACAGATCGGTCTGAAGCATAACAAGCGTAAACATCATAAACACATTTAAGAATTCGAATGTAATGACGCGATCTAGTGTAACGAATAAAGTATATCCGAATTCCTAGCTGAGTATAAAAGGCGAATATGTGGAAAACAAACGCATCTCCGCCGAATATAGAAAAATAACTATCCATTAAATGTAAGATTTAACAATTATTATTATTAATAATAATAGTTACTATATAGGCCTAATAGTCTTAAAATATGTAAATTTAGGCCTAACTTCAATAAAATTAGGTATTCATCATTATGAAGCTATAAAGAAAACAAAATATTCTCTTTGCATATTTTTATTTGTAAATCGAAAAATATGATTGTATAATCTGAATCTACTGGTCTCGTGAATCCCAAATTATGCAATGAGTTTCCAATAATAATAAAAATAGTTTTAGGTATAATACTTTCTTTACATTGGTGTATTTTGTTTGTATTATATTGTGTAAATAATTACCTGTTGTAGGAGCAGACAGTTGAACGGTAAATTACGCACTGCTAACAAAATGTTCACAGTCCCTCACGTAAAGGTGGACGTGTTTGTACGTGAAGCGCATTATAAAGGAAACACGAGAAAATAAGCCTTACGAATGGACCTAGAACAGTTATTATGTCTCCCCCTCTCTCTCTCTCTCTCTCTCTCTCTTATATTCTAAATTGATATTTGCTTTAACTTCGGTTTCAATAATACGTTCAAGTTAATGTGCGGGTTTTAATTGTCCTTTTTCTTCTTCTTCTTCGGCTTTCCCCCACTTATAGGTTTGCCGTCTTCAGTTTCCATTATTTATTTCTATCATTCCAATTTCCTTCTTCCAAATTCTTATCACCACAGGGAACAAGACCAAGGGGAAGACCCAAGGATCGATGGGAAGATGACGTAATTGAGGATTTGAGAGAGATGGGGATTTTTGATTTGAAATCTACTGCACAAGATATGAAGAAGTGGCGTAAACTGGTTGAGAAGGCCAAGACATTCCACTGGAAGTCGTAGAGCCTGACGAAGAAGAAGAAGAAATTCTTATCATCCATTATAGTTCTGACATAGGTTTTCCATTTCCATCTTGGTCTGCCAAGTTTATTTCTTCCAGGGAGTGACCATTGGTATATATTTTTTGGTCATCTTTCATGTTTTATTCTTTGTACGTGACCGTACCATTTAAGAGTTTGATTTTCTATCCTCTTAACAACAGATGTGGTGATAGTCATTTCTCTCCAAAGGAATTCATTTCTTAATTTATTCCGTCTTGTTTTTTTTTGAAGGCTTCTTCTAAGAGAATCAAATTCAACTGTTCTAATTTTATTCTTTGTCATTCCGTGAAAGGACATGTTGCGCTATGGGGAATGAAAGACGTGCATGGAAACTTCTTGTAGGAAAGCCAGAAGGAAAACGCCCAGTTGGTAGACCAAGAATGAGGTGGGAGAACAACATTAACTATGATTTGAGGGAAGTAGATTATACAGGGAATGATTGGAAAGCATTAGCTCAGGATAGGAATGTATGGAGAGCTTATGTCCGCGCGGCCATGAATCTACGGTTCGATAGTGCCAGTGAGTAAGTAAGTAAGTAATTCCGTGAAAGACAAAGTTTCACTTCCATATGACAAAATATTCTGTATTATGCTCTTATAAATTTTGATTTTAGTTTCCTTTGTAATATTTTTGTTCCAAATTATTCCATGGAATGTCTTAGTTGCATTATTTGCCATTGCAATTTTAGTTTGTACATCTCTTTCACATGTATCTAAGCATGTAATTATTGACCCAAGATATTAAAAAAAATCACATTTTTTTATCTTCCCTGTTTCGAATATGAGGACATCCACATCATTTCCCAAACACATATATTCTGTTTTCTGTAAATTTATATTCAGTCCCCATTTTTTATATTCTTCCATTAGTTTATTTGTCATATATCTCATATCATCTTCATCCCCTGTAAAAATTATTTGATCATCTGTAAACAATAACGAATGTAGTACCGGTATTTTTCCTCCTACCCATTTCAGAACATTTTATACCATAAATTAAGAGCCTGGTCTAGATAAATGTTAAAAAGAATTGCCGATAAACTTAACCCCTGATTAAGGTCTTTATTCACTGTGAATTCCTCTGTTAATTTCTTGTTTATTTTTATTTTAGCTTTTGTATTACTATATATCCTCCTAACAATATTAATCCATTTATCAAGTACATTCACTTATTTCTCATTGCCGTCCATAACAATTGTCGAGGTACACTATCATATGCCATCTCTAAGTCAATAAAGGTCATATGTCTTTATTTTTTGCTAGGATTTTCTCTTGTAATTGTTTAATACAGAAAATATTATCAATACATGATCTTCCACTCCGGAATCCACATTGTTCTTCTCTCAAGTTATCTTTTATCTCATTGAGTTTAAAATTTATAATTTTACTAAAAATCGTAGCTGTTAAAGGTAAAACACTTATACTTCTATAATTGGAACATAAATTTTATCGCCATTTTTAAAAATAAGAGTAATATACGATAAATTCCAGTCTTCTGGGATATCGTCTCCAATTTCAATTTTATATAATTATATTATTGTTAAAAATATTACTAAAATATCTCCTCCATGTTTTAGGAGTTCGGCCGGAATATTTCCTGGTCCTGGTCCTGCCCTTTTTTATAATACTAATACTAATAATAATAATAATAATAATAATAATAATAATAATAATAATAATAATAATAATAATAATAAAAAAGTAAAGTGATCCCACAACAGGCCCGGAGGCCCTTGGGGTAGTAGGAGGTTAAGGCTCCCACTTTTTCTAGACAATCGGCACTTTATGTCAGCCGGGTTGTCAGCCCTGCGTGACGGCCGCCTTTATCCCCAGAACAAGCGTCTGGTACTCATTTACGTTAGAGGCTGAGTCGACCCCAGGGCCATAGTGCCGCCAGAGGGTTTGGGTCAGTTTAAAAATCCTGACCCGAACGGGACTTGAACCCTCGACCCTCCGGCTTGTAGCTCAGTGCCTTAACCACTACGCTATGGCGTGCCCCCAATAATAATAATAATAATAATAATAATAAAATAATAATAATAATAATGAACAAAAGAATGGATCGGTTAAAGAATAAATATAAAAGAACAGAGTTAAATATATATCCATTAAATGATAAAATCAAAGGATATAGAGAAAAATGGTTTAGACACGTAGAAAGAATGAACGTAACAAGATTACCGAAGTCAGCATTTAACTACAAGCCAAGAGGTTCAAGGAATGTAGGAAGGCTAGTGAAAAGATGGACAGAACAACTGTGAGGTGGAATAGGCATTTTGCCTAGCCCGTGAATTGAAGAAGAAGAAGAAGATAATAATAATAATAATAATATAATAACAACATAGTCTTGTTGCAGTTTATATGGATAGTCAAATTACTCTCGGCCTAATTAAAAACAGCTTCAAACAGGGATACATCATATCAAAAATAGACAATCAATAGGAAATTCTGAAAACTAAATTGAACAGTACACTTCGGCTGGATAAAAGCAAATGTCGGAAATTATGGCAATGAAATGACAGATCAATAATTAGCAAAAGAAGCTGCGGCAGAAATCAGCGCAACCATAGAGTATACAAAAATACCTAAATCATCAATTGTTACCCAAATAAAAGAAGAAGGAACTGTTAAATGGCAAAAACGAATGGAATAACACAGATAAAGGAGCCACCTGTAAGAAGTTCTTCCCATCAGTCAGAGACAGATTAAAACTTAAATGCGACTTAACTCCGGAATTTTCTGAAATGGTAACTGGTCATGGTAAAAACAAATCATATCTTCATCGTATTGGAATATTAAACAACTCTATCTGTTCGTGCAGAAAATCAACTCAAAACGTAAAACATCTCCTTTACGAATGTGAAATGCAGCGCACTCTGGAAATAAGTTGAAGGAAGAAATCTGCAAAGAGGAGGAACTTGGCCTATGTCAGAGAAAGACTACTACACAAATATTTAAGACATTTACATAAAATCAATACTGTATGAAAATGAGTGATTAACATGTGATAAAGATTAAAAACATGTGAAAAATACACATAATATCATAATATGTAGGCTACCAACTATGTGATGTTATGTAAAGTTATGTGATGTTTTGTTTTGCATGTATTATTACCACGGTAATGGGTCACGCTCAAAAGATAGATGAAAATAATAATAATAAAAATAATAATTATATATAATATAATAATATATAACAATAATAATAATAATAATAATTATTATTATTATTATTATTATTATATGTAATATTATAATAATAAAATAGTTATTATTATTACTGGAATGCAGGCTTTCACGGCCGGTAATCATGGTAGTAAAAGATTCCGGGCTATGTGGCCGTGGTCTATAACTGGCGTTTCTTCCAGACGTTTCTCCCTCAACTGCGGAGGGCATCTTCAGTGGCGAGCGCTAGAAGCTGTTGTTTCCCTGTTAGACTCGACTGCGACATTGTCACGCAGTGGGCACGGTTCGATCCCCGGTCGGGACAAGTTTCCTGGTTGATGTTTTTTGTTCTTTTTCGGAGTTTTTCCTCACTTTTAAGATAAATGTCAGGAAACTTTAAGGTCCAAATGGTCTCTGGCCATCATTATCATCATTAGCATATTATTTAAGTTAAGGATTAAGGCCTCTCCTGGCGCATCACCACTATCGGGGCAGCGTAACTCCGCCTTCCAGGCGCCCCAACCTCAGAAGTGGGTTGCAATAACGACATGCTAGAAGAGATTACCAGAATGTCCAAATGACAATGACATTAAATAAATAAAAAATATACGGTAAATCTAGAATTTGCATTTTTGCGCCGGTTGAGTGGAAGAGGAGCTCATATGACATTAACTGTGACAAAATAAATTAAACTTATTATAATATGGTTTATGTCCACCCCTGTGGTCTCGAGGTAGCGTGATGCCGTGTCACGCAGAGGGCCCGGGTTCGATCCCCGGTCGGGGCAAACTCCTGGATTAGGTTTTTTTCCGGATTTTTCCTCACCTGTAAGACAAATGTAAGGAAGCTTAGGATCCAACGGTCTCCGAAAATCATCCGGCCATCATCATCATCCTTATCATTATCATCATCCTTCACCGGTGTGGAAAGCAACGGGAAGCTACCACACCTATAATTCCCCAGTAAAGCTGCAAAGCATAGCATGAAAATGCTATGATTGCAGTGAAAGACCTGCCCTATGGCAGAATTACTATGGATGATGGAATATCACTTTCTTGTTTATTCTCTTTATCTACTTTACCTCCAGATACTCAATTTCACCACATCCTCTAATATACCCCTTCTCATCTTCGAATATTAAGTCTTGGGTTTCTGCTCCACATCCCATATAAAATGTTTTCTTCTACATTTATTTTCAAACCTCTGTTATCGTATTCGTCCAATAATTAAATTGGTATGGGCATGTATGACGAATGCAAGAAGGAAGATTACCCAGAAAAACATTGGAATGATGTCCACCTGGAAGAAGGATAGGAAGACCTCGAAACTCGTGGATGCAAGAAATGAGAACAAGAGGATTGGAGGACATGGAGTGGATGGATAGAGACGAATAGAGAAGGAAAATAAAACTTTAGGCACAAAAAGATGTGTAAACATTTAAAATCTCTATATAAATACATATTATTATTATTATTATTATTATTATTATTATTATTATTATTATTATGCGTAATTATTAATATCATGATAAAAAATTGTTCTTTCTGAGATGTAAGGATTTTTATGTTTCAAAAAATTATAAATACTAATTGGGCAGTATTTCTGTTAATACATTGTGTGTCTATATGTTTTAACTCATCACTGGTGCACTTAGAAATGATTTTGTGGATATTTCAATACATTTATTTGCTATCAATGTAATAAACGACATTTCTTAACAGAATTACCTGGGAATTAACAAGGAAATGTTTAATCGTGTAAGAGTTTTGCTATTTGATTATATCACTAATACCCATGCCTGTTTTACATTATTGTGTGGCATAGGCCTAAAAGCTCATGATCATGCGGCCAGAGTTTGTGGTTACAGTTCATGGGATCCCCGATTCGATTCCCGCTCAGACCACAGAGAATGTTTTCTTAAAAGTGATTATTCTTGTGGTGGCTCTTAGTTCTGGAAATTAGGTTAAGTTTAGATTTAAGGACTCTTCTAGTACTTCGTTATCATATAACACCAATCATATCATCGGGGTAACGTAACACGGCCTTCCAGGCTCCCCAAGCTCACAAGTTGGTTAGAATTCTGCCAATGCCTTGAGAGAATGGCATAAATGTTCCAAGACAATCTAATGGCATTGGATAATGAAATAATAACTAGTGGCCACCCAGCGGTCGAAATTCGACCACAATTCATTAAATTAATATAAAATTATAGAATATTCACCTGAAAGGTCCGTCTCCTCAACTTAATTATCATTTAACTGTAGCGCTTTCGGGACTTGTCCCATCATCGGCAACAGACAATAAACTTGAAGATAACTATATCAATCAGTTAAACAAACTAATAACAACAACAATAAAGCAAAATTACTTCCAATTTAACAATGAACTATTTATTCAAGAAGACGGGATCCCGATGGGGAGTCCTACATCTGGAATAATGGCAGAAATCTTCCTACAAGAACTGGAAAATAAACATTTTGAGGAACTAATACACAAATTCAACATAAAACTAATAACACGATATGTCGATGATGTACTAGTAATATATGAAAATGAAAACAGAAAAGAAAAAGAAATACTACAAGATTTAAACAACATGCATGAAAAAATCACTTTCACCGAAGAAATAGAAGTTAACAACAGCATAAACTACTTAGATTTGTCTATAACCAAAAATCTACACAACAATAAACTAGAAATCGGTATCTACCGGAAACCCACAAACAATGCTCTGGCCATAAACAAAAATTCTACACACCCTTTTCAACAGAAAATTAGTACATTTAATAGCTTAGTCAGTAGAATGTTGAAACTCCCATTAAGCAAAGACAATTATATCCAAGAACTCAACTACATTAAGTATATGGCAAAAACCAATGGCTATAATGAAGAATTCATAGATAAGCTCATAAAAAAACAAAAAAGGAAGAACAACATAACCAACATAACTAAACTAGAAAAAGAATCTGACAACAACAAGAAAACATGGATAACACTTACATACACAGGAAAAGAAACAACAAAATTAGCCAATGCACTAAAGAAAGCCGATAAAAACGTAAAAATAGCAACAGAACCAATAACAAATTAAACAACATAATAAACAATAACATTGAAGAAAATAACATTTTCAACAGCAAAGGAGTTTATAAACTGACATGTAAGGACTGCAACAAATTTTATATAGGAAGGACAAACAGGAGTTTTAACATCAGATTCAAAGAACATTTTCGAGACTTCATTCACGCAGAAGGTAAATCAAGCTATGCAAAACACGTTATCCATGAAGGACATCGCATGTTAAATATTGAAAACACCCTAACAGTAATGCACAGAGAAAATAATCCAGCGAAGATAAACGTACTCGAAGAGATGGAAATCATGAAAGCAGCTCACAACGACAGCCTGATAAACGAAAACGAACCAAATACATGCAACCCCCTCTACCAGATCTTCAGTGAAACACCAGTTTTGAATCCTGCCGATGATGGGACAAGTCCCGAAAGCGCTACAGTTAAATGATAATTAAGTTGAGGAGACGGACCTTTCAGGTGAATATTCTATAATTTTATATTAATTTTGAATAAACCTCAACGGAACACATCATGAATCTTATAAAAGTTAATTCATTAAATGTTTAAGTTTGTTACAAATACATCATTATGCATTAATTTCCTATTTATTTTAAAAATAAGAACGATAGGAAATATATGGATATAGCTTGACTAAGCCATACTTAAAAAAACAATAACGCGTCATTTGACATTTGCATACTATTTATACTATTTAAATTTGAATTTGGCCTTTTATTATGTGTACGGGAATATATATTCCTTTTCCTTGCCTCTCACTCCAACCTGTCAATGTTCTATGTCGAGGCATAATGGAAGTAGGTGCGAATATGTACAGTCAGATTCAACCCAGGAAGTTACTGTGTGTTTGGAATAGGGAACTGGGTTGCCATTTTAACGGTATTTTCTTGAGAGAAATCCTTATATAAAACTGAAGTATGTAACACAGCAGGTACAGAGTTGTAAGTTGTAGTCGTCCAAGTCACCCCTTCTTAAAGAAAAAAAAAACACCACTTGTCACTGACCTCGTGAGGACCTGTATTATCCTGTGTGAAAGTGTCGACTCTCATATTTACTATAAAACTAGACGGATGCCGTAAAAGAAAAACTATGTTTTTTAATGTATAGTACATAAATTTGGAAAAAGTATTGATAACCTTGCCCCTCCACCCCTCCCTAAACAAACAAATACCGTTATTATGAGTTTGGCAACATCCACCCCTGGACTTAGGGGGACACTGGCTTAGCCTGTAAGGTCTGTAGTAACTTCCTGGTTGAATTAGAGTGTAAATATAAAACAAAATGTAATGAAATTACTGAAACCAAGAGTAGACAGGGTTTAATTAAAAATATATAATATGATGTATTCACTTTTTTAAACCACTAATAATAAATACGCGAGAGTAAGTCAATTCAAATTGCTGCTGCACAATTTTCTTTTTATCAAACAATGAATTTTCAGTATGAACGTAAACAAATGAATGAGTACACAAATGAATAATACAAATAAATTTCTTAGAGACAATTTATTTTATATTGTTTAATTTAATTTATTTATAACACATATTATACATAGATTTTATTTCCCTGCACCCCTTCTCTATATGAACTTTAAATTATGCCAAATATCACACTCCTCCGTGGATCCAATGTGCTTAAAAAAGGGGTTCAAAGTCTTTTCTTCACATATTATTATATAGATGACAATAATAATAATAATAATAATAATAATAATAATAATAATAATAATAAGATTTCTCTTATTTAGAAGTGTATTTGCAGAGTATAAGAGTGACATTGATTCAAAATTACAAAAATATAATAAAATGAATGGGGTAATACGAAGACATTTTGGTAAACAGATGAGGACAGAGATAAAACTAAGATTACATAACGTCACATCAAAAGCTGCTCTAAAATACGGAAGTGAAATTTGGATTTTAAATAAAAGAAACTCTCATAAACTTCAAGTAAGCCAAATGCGCTTCTTACGATCATTGTTAGGAGTTAATAGACTGGATCACCAAAGGAACACTACTATCAGAGGAAAACTTGGAGTAGCAAGTTTAAATGAAGATATCCAAAGATACCAACAAGAATGGAAAATCATTGAGAAGAATGGCAAGAAATAGACTTCCAAAATTGGCATTCCAATATACCCCAACTGGACATAGGGACCAAGGAAGACCAAAACATCGGTGGAAAGATCAAGACCATCTTCGCTAGGTTTACCGTACAGGCCACATGGCCTAAACGAATTGTTCATGATGATGATGAATTAAAGACATAAGCCTTTTCTTACACTGAACCAGTAAATATACAAAAATGTGTTCAAACGTTGTAATTTATCATGAGTAATGCAACGAGTGATTCCAATGTATCTAGAGAATTTGGAAATCAAGAGTGGCATTTGGTAGGGACTGTTTAACGAAAAAAATTAAGCTGTTTACTCAGAAATCATTATTTAAATATAGTTATCTAATATATAAAAATGTTTGTTTGTTTGTTTGTTTATTTGTTTGTTCGTACTTTATGCGCGGTCATACCGTTGATCCAATTGCAATGGGGCTTTTGCAAAATTTTCAGGAGATTCCCAGGATGAACATAGGCTATAAGAGAGTTGTGATACTAAACTCCTACACCCTTAAAAATCGCCCTTTGTAGTGGAAAACGTGAAAAAAGTCGTTCTTTGGACGCTTCAATGGCTTACGCTGCCCAACCACAACAAATACACAAAATTAATGTACACAGAATTGAATATCTCGAAAAGCTCTACAAAAAAGTCCCTGGCGGCATATGTTTATCTCTTACGGATAACTCACAATAGCCATTTTTGTCTTTCATTGATGCCAAGAAGATCGAGACAAGTACGTAGATTCCTGTGCAAGCATAAGCAGCACATGGCGGGTATTCTTTTACGGATAACCTACAATAACGAATTTTGTCTTTTAGCTCATTTATGCCAAGAAGATCGAGATAGTAGATTCTCGGGAAACACAGGGTAATCAGCACGGGGAATCTTAAAATAATTACTACATACATTTATAATCATTTTTCATTTTACTCATTCAACTAATCATAAGAAGTATATTACTTTTTGTCTTTCAGCTCATTTATGTCAAGAAGATCGGGATAAGTAGATTCCCGAGCAACGTCGGGTAATCAGCACGGGGTATCTAAAATATAAATTTATAATTATTTTTTCCTTATACTTATTCAACTAAACATAAAAGCACATTAATTTTCATTTATTTAGGTGTAGCAGCGCATGCCGGGTATTAGCTAGTTTTCAAATATTTATTTATTTAATGTAAACGGCGATGTTTGAAAACAAATGAGAAGCAATGTTTGAAAACAAATGAGAAACGATTGTTACGCTTATTCATCACTGCAACCAGATCATATTATTTATTGCCAAAGGATCGCAATATTGTAAGAATGTACCCTAGTGGAGAAATGTATAACTAACATTATAGGTATTAATTAATTTCTGATGTCTTATGATGTAAATATGTCAATTCTATTTTTCTGCAACGTTATTTCCTGGGAAATAATCCGTTTAAGAAAGTGCAAAAATTGTTGTTTTTTATGGTATAATCAATTGCGTACAAATGTTTTTATATTATCTCCCGCAAGCACTATCAGCTGACATTCGTGTACTGTATATACAATCTGGTAGCCGATTTCTTAGAGAGTCAGTCACTGCAAATAATGATATGACCTATTCAGAATGTTAAAAAGGAGGAGCTTTCTTTAATGTGATAAACTTGTTTGATAAATTTGAGATGAAACACGACTGTGATTGGTTGTAATTAAAAAATCATTGAAATGTGACTGGTCATTTAATCCCTTTTGGGACATGAGATAAATAGTCATAAGTAATGCCACAAGTGTTTTCCAAATTATCGATAAATTCACGATTCACGAAGTGAGAAGTGAATTTATCTAGAGAATTTGAAAATCAAGATTGGCATTTGTTAGGACTATTTAAAGAATAAAATTAAGCTGTTTACTCACAAAGTATTATTTAAATATAATCATTTAAAAATATTTATATATTTAATGTAAACGGCGATATTTCAAAACAAATGAGAAACGTTTATGTTTCATTTGTTCATCACTGCACCCAGATCATATTTATTGCCAAATAGAATCGCAATATTGTAAGAATGCACACTAGTGGAGAAAAATGAAACACATCAAACTGTTTATAACCAACATGATAGGTTATTAATTAATTTCTGATGCCCTATGATGTAAATATGTCAATTATATTTTTCTGGAACGTTAATGCCTGGGAAATAATACATTTAAGAAAGTGCAAGCAGTGGGTTCTCTTTTTCTTTTTTTTGGTATACTCAATTGCTACGATTGCTTTTCAATTATATCTCGCAAGCATAATCTGGTTACATTCGTGCACTATATATTCAATCTGGCAGCCACTTCATAAAATGAAAGTGATAACATCGATGTGAAAACGACTGTGATTGGTTGTAAATAAAAAAATAATTGAAATGTGATTGGTCACTGACTGTATGAGTTAAATAGTTTCTAAAACTGAATACTATTAAGATAGAAGAACACTTAAAAATAAATGCAGTGGGTTTAACTGCTCTAATTAACTCAGTGGCACTATCGAACCCGTAGGTTCATGACCGCGCGGATATAAGCTCTCCATACATCCCTATCCTAAACTAATGTTTTCCAATATACCCTGTATAATCTACTTCCCTCAAATCATGGTTAATGGCATTCTCCCACCTCATTATTGGTCTACCAACCGGGCGTTATCCCTCTGGTTTTCCTACAAGAAGCGTCCATGCCCCTCTTTCATTCCCCATTAGTGCCAAATATCCTGCCCATCGAAGTCTATGAGACTTAACCGTTCTTCATCATCATCACATTCAACGATTTAGGCCATTTGTTGATCTGTTTCGGCCTCAAGAGAAACACCATCCAGAAGTCTTTTGAGTGGACGTCCTAGTCTTCTTCTTCCTGCAGGTTGATATCTTAACATTTGTTTGGGTATCCTGGGTCTTCCATTCGGTGAACATGTTGCATCCATCTTGACTTATAATCAGAAATGTTGTTTTCTAAACGTTCCATGTGTAATTCTTCTAAGATGTCTTCATTTTTTTTTGTGATCTAGTAGTGTGTATCCTGCAGTCCTCCGAAGGTATCTCATTTCAGCGGATCTAAGTCTCTGTATATCCTTCTGTTTTCAACGTTCATACTTCGTTACCATACAAAAGAGTTGGAAAGCCAGTGTTTTATACACTTTTAGTCTTGAATGTTTTTGAACTAACTGTGGCTTGAAGATAGAATTTATTAACCCTAAAATCCTGAAAAATGTTGATATTTTTTGTAATTACATCCTTTTCTTCTTCATATGGGATATTGCATCCTAGATATGTAAAATTATTCACCTGCTCCAAAATTGTATTGTTCAGTACAATTTTACTTCTGACAGGATCTACACCTTGAAATGCCATAATTTTGTTTTCTCTGTAGATATCTTCAGTCCATATTCTTCTGTAATTTTGTTAAGTTCTTACAGACCTTTCCGTAGATTATCTTCTGAATTTGCTATTATTATTTGGTCATCTGCAAACAATAGGGTGTTTATTTTTTTATTTTCTGATATTTTTATTCCAAATTTATATGTCTTGTTCTTAACTGTTCTTATTATATCTAATTTCCCATAAATGCCATGTAGCTCACTGTTATTTAATCTTCTACATTCACCTGTTTGTTCATCTCTCTTTGGTCCAAAATTTTTCCTGAGAACTTTATTCTCAAATACTCGTAATGTTTTCTCCTTCCTTGAAGTAAGAGCCCATGTTACGTGTTTTAAATGCTTCAACAGTTATTATGTGTACAAATAATTGTAATAAGAACATTAAGTTGTTGACTGCGATATACAGGACATCTGGCACGAATGTGGAATGAAAGATAAAACCCAGAGGAAAAACACGCAATAGGAAGCCCAAGAAAGAGATAGAAGAATAACATTAATCGTAGTTTGAAAAAGATGAATTATACAGTAAGTATTGAAAAATATTAGCTCATGATAAAGATGTATGGAGAGTTTATATCTCCTCGGTCATGAACCTCCAATTTCGATAATGCCAAATAAATAAATTAGTTTATGTTATAAGTTTATAGTCTTTATTTCATCCATTATTCTACAATTATATCATAAAATATCAGAAAAAAAATATGAGAAATTATATCTGATGATCGATAAATAGGGCTCGAAAGTTGAGGAGTTTTCTTTTTATTTTATGTCTGAAGACGAGGCCCAACATAATATATATATATATATATATATATATATATATATACCCCTGTTCAAGAAAGGAGACAAGAGAAAAATGGACAACTATAGGGGAATCAGTTTGTTAAACACATGCTACAAAATTTATGCAGACATTTTAAATGGAAAATTGAAAAGTTTCAGTGAAAAATTCCTTATGGAATGTCAAAATGGATTTAGGAAAGGACGATCTTGTATTGATTCAGCATTTTCTGTTAAACTATTGCTTGAAAAAAGAAGAGAATTCAACTTAGAAACACATTTTGCTTTCATAGATTTTGAAAAGGCATTCGACACAGTCAAGAGATCAAAACTCTTAAATATATTGGAAGACAGAAATATACCAAATTTACTTCGGCAGAACATACAAAATATTTACAAAGACAACACCATAAAGATTAAATTAAATAACAGATTTTCTGAAGAAGGAATTATAAATCGTGGTGTGAGACAAGGCTGCCCCTATCGCCAACACTTTTTGTAATTTATATCAATGAAGTAATATGTTGCTGGAACAAAACATATACATTTGGAATAAGAATATCAGAAAATAGAAAATAAACACCCTATTGTTTGCAGATGACCAAATAATAATAGCAAATTCCGAAGATAATCTACAGAAAGGTCTGTATGAACTTAACAAAATTACAGAAGAATATGGATTAAAGATATCTACAGAAAAGACAAAAATTATGGCATTTCAAGGTGTAGATCCTGTCAGAAGTAAAATTGTATTGGACAATAAAATTTTGGAGCAGGTGAATAATTTTACATATCTAGGATGCAATATCTCATATGAAGAAGAAAAGGATGTAAATGCAAAAATATCTAATTTTAAGAATTTTAGGGTTAATAAATTCTATCTTCAAGCCACAGTTAGTCCAAAAGCATTCAAGATTAAAAGTGTATAAAATACTGGCTCTTCCAACTCTTTTGTGTGGTAGCGAAGTATGGACGTTGAAACAGAGGATATACAGATACTTAGATCTGCTGAAATGAGATATCTTCGGAGGACTGCAGGATACACACTACTAGATCACAAAAATGAAGACATCTTAGAAGAATTACACTGGAACCTTTAGAAAACAAAATTTTTGATTATAAGTCAAGATGGATGCAACATGTTCATCGAATGGTAGATCACAGAATACCCAAACAAATGTTAAGATATCAACCTGCAGGAAGAAGAAGACCAGGACGTCCACTCAAAATACTTTTGGATGGAGTTTTCTCTTGAGACGAAACAGGTCAACAAATGGCCTAAATTCGTGAATGTACTATGATGATGATATATATATATATACACACACACACACACACACAGGGTGTTACCGAAATGAGTGCAGATTCTTCGTGTGGTGGTAAGGAACATCCATACAAGTATTTTAACACAATGAAACTTGGGCCGGAAATGCATTGTTGTGGGTCTACAGAATAAAACAGCATTTAAAATTGCTGAACACATTGTTGATTATCTATTAATTCTAAGAAAAATGGAAAGTATTGCATGTTATTTCACAGTAATTTTTAGAAATGGCGACCATTGACCTGGTGGTACAGCTCCGCGCGTCTCACTTCGGAACTGATGAATTCTAAGAAGCATATCTGGATGCTCCCTGATTTCCGCAGCCGCTGCCACGATCCTTGCTACAAGCTCTGCTTCTGTGTTTATGGGATTCTCGTAGATAAGAGACTTCATGTGTCCCCACAAAAAGAAATCCAATGGTGTGAGGTCTAGGGACCTCGGTGGCCAAGGAACGGGTCCACCTCGACCAATCCATCGATCTGGAAATCTTCTGTCGAGGAAAGCTCTAACGGCACATGTGAAATGGGGAGAGGCACCATCGTGTTGGAACCACATCCTTCAGCGTAAGTTGAGAGGAATGCCTTCGAATAATTCTGGGAGCATCACTTCTCGGAGAAAGGTCAATTAATGTTGCCCTGTCAGGCGAGGGGGAAACAGATAAGGGCTCAGCAAGATACTGTTTAGAATTCCTGCCCAAACATTAACTGCAATTACCATAAGAATTAATATTTTGTCGTACAACAATTTTAAATGCGTTTTACTCTGTAGACCCATAACAATGCATTTCCGGCCCAAGGTTCATTGTGGTAAAATACTTGTATGGATGTTCCCTATCATCACATGAAAAATTTGCACTCATTTCGGTAACACTCTATATATACGATATTATAAGAAAAATAAATGCGTGGACGGGATTTGAACCCGGATCTCTGGATTGGTACTCCAGCGCGCTACTAATTACGCCACCAAGCAAATCTAGTACAAACATTTATTTTTCTTTATATATATTCTGTATTACGAGAGGTAGCGGGGAACTCTGTCTCCACTGCCATCTAGTTGCTCATATATATATATTTACACACATTTTGGGTCATTGTAGGCCAGAAAATGGTGGGTTTTATTTGTCCTTTTTCGACCTTTTTTTAGCTTATTGGTACTTTTTTTTTAGACTTTATTTAAATCTTAACGACCTTTTTTTGCAACTTTACTCTATTTTGATTATACCTATACCATTTCTTTAATTCAATAATTCACAGAGTCTATTCTCAATTCGAACTTATTTAAAAACACTATCTAGTTTTACTTTTAAAGACTTTTCACATTGCAAACAATTATGTTATGCGAGAAACTATAACCTACACAAAATACCCCGTTATTTTTAACCACCAACCTTCTGACCGCCTGAACTATTGTATTTAGACTTCAAAATTTCTAAGAAGTTGCCACTTTGTGAAAATTCCTCGAGCAGAGGGTGAAGGCAGCGAAGTTGTCTTTACCCACACATTAGCAACTGCAATACTTTTTACGTCCTTTTTTATTTTCAGTTGTTAGGTCATTTATAGGATATATTTTAGGTATTTTAAAGGTATTTTATAGGCATTTTATAGGTCCTCAACTTCCGAGACCTAGTGATGATATTGCCTGGATATTTGTCATTTATTATGTATTATTTGTGTAGCTGCTGCACATAATGTACTTTGGCGTTTATGTAACTTACTTCAGAATACAGTAAAAGTTCCTTATTCGCGGGTCATATGTTCCGTAAATATGCCGCGAATACAGAAACCGTGAATATGGAATGGTAATATGTATGGGTATATAGGGGATAGGTTCCAGGGTTCCAAAATAAAATTAAAATTATCAAAATAAAGTAAATTTAATGATAGATTTTGAGCAATTTCTGTTAACAGAATTCCTTATTTTGTCTTCGGATTTCTTGATTAATCGTACAGTTGATTCATTAACATTGAAACTGTGTGATATGGATGGAAAAGACTCGGCAACAAGTAAACGGCGAAGCATTTCTATTTTTACTTTAAGCTGCAACATTGCGTTTTTCAGCTTCAGAACTAATTTTTCTTTCCTTTTACTCGACATTATAAACTGAGAACAAAGACAAATAGCCACGTGTTTTTCAATCAACATTATTGCAACGAATGGCAAGTTGAAACAATCAAACACCGATAGTGGCGGGGGCGACATTTAGCAAGGGATTTAACGGCACGTGAAATACGGCGGCGGCCGCTTTCAACGACCTTTAGGCTTAATGGCAAACCGATTTGTTTTACTTTGATATTTATTGGTCCATTTGGTTTGAATCACTCTTCGTAAAAGCCGTCTTGGCAGGTGCCTGCAGTAAAAAAGTTACCGATGCGTTAATAAAGGATACTGAATCATTCTAATATACCGACTGGATCCGCAAATAAAAAATACTTATTCGCGAATACAGGAACTGTCGCAATTTTTTAACCCGCGAATAATGGAACCGTGTATTATTGTGTGCTTTTCGATAGAAGTATAATTGCATTCGACACTCTCTCTGCCTTAAACAAGATAAATAAAAATATAATGTATTTAAAATGCAGGGACTGAAGATAAGGGACTATTGTATCGGTACAACGTGAACACCGCGTGAAGTGCCTCCAAAGTGCAACTTGGGGGAGCATGACTTTGCATAATTGTACGCACGAGGTCATGCTCTATATAACATTCCGATAAATATTATCATCCTCATTAATATCAAATATCCATTAGAACTAGATAGTCCCTAACATGTCAATATTTTTCATGTCTGACATTTTTTTTACGCTCCAGGCTCCATTATCTCACATCAGACGACATAATATGACGCATGTGATCAAAATTCAATTATGTCTAAAAAATTAATCATTATACAGAGTCTACCAAAACTCGACGCCCAAACTTCAGGAAAGGATTTATCATAAGTAATACCACGAGTTATTTCCAATTTATCTAGAGGATTTGAAAATCAAGAGTTTCATTTGTTAGGACTATTTAACGAATAAAATTAAGCTGTTTACTAAAAAATCACTATTTAAATAGAGTTACAGCTATTTTAAAATATTTATATATTTAATTTAAACGGCAATGTTTGAAAACAAATCAGAAATGTGAGGTTATGTTTATCCACTGCAACTTGATCATATTATTTATTGCCAGATAGGATCGCAATCAACGATAACCCACTAAGATCCCAATATTGTATGAATGAGCCCTAGTGGAGAAAAAATGAAACATATCAAGCTGTATATTGTAACCAACATTATAGGTTATTAATTTATTTTTTGGAAACAACTCAGTAAAATCATTATTTAAAAACACAATTATTGAACACTCGGGTATCAAATGTGTAGTTCGAAGGATTCTGTTTATTATTTGCTATATTCAACATATTTGTTGCAGAGTCAGTCACTGCAAAATAATGCTCTGATTTGCTCAAAATATTAAAAAGGAGGAGCTTTCTTTATTTTGGTAAACATACTTCGATAAATAGCGAGGCGAAATAAGACTGTCTTTGCTTGTAAAACAAATTCATTGAAACGTGATTGATCATTATGACTCCCATTTGGGGTAAGAGTTAAATAGTCATAAAAAGAAAATAAAAAACGTGTCTCACAACGTCATTCCGGGAATTAATAATTATAGATTTATCAGATTTATCTATTAAAGTATCAGATAAATATTGAAATTTATATTATCTTGTCTGAATGCAGGTCTCTGCACATCTTTGTATTGAGTACCGATAAAACAGTTGCCAGGTTTTATGTAATTGCCTCAAACCAAATTGTTGATAAGTAGAAAGAAAAAAAAGGCAGCTTGTACTGACCAAAATACACAAGACGCACGAGGAGCCTGGGCAAAGCAACACATGACCTGGATATCCGAACAGAAACGAGTATTGTTCAGTGATGATAAAAAAAATTAATTTAGATAGACCGGATGGGGCAGCCTATTATTGGCATGATTTGCGGAAATAAGAGCAGATTTTTCAAAACGTTAACAAGGAGGAAAGACATTAATGATTTGGGCTGGGTTTTGTTATGCCAATCAAAAGTTTTCCCTATGGGCTGAATGAGTGCAACTGAATATCAAGATCTACCAGATATTAGCATTTTACCTTTTGGGGAGACGATTGGATGTCCATTTTGGATACTCCAACAGGATGCTTCTACTCCGTATTCATGTTGAAAACTGCACATGGGAATGGTTTCTGGAAAATAAGATACGTGCAATGGAGTGGCCCCAAATTCTTCTGATCTAATTCTATGGATAACCTCTGGTCGCACTATGTATGTTGATGGAAAAAAGTACACAATGTCAAAGTTTTGCAGACAGAAATATCTCTGTACAGGATAATATGAAGGTGTCCAGGCTGCAGAAACTTGTAAATAGCATATGTGATCCTGTATTTAAAGTGGTCTTGAAAGATTGCTCTTTTTTTCTTTCTTTCTTTTTCTTCTTTTCGGCTTTCCCCCACTTATGGGTTTACCCTCTTCGGTTTCTATTTATTTCTATCATTCCAATCTCCTTCTTCCAAATTCCTATCATCCATTATAGTTCTGACATAAGTTCTCCATTTCCATCTTAGTCTGTCATGTTTATTTCTGCCATCTTTCGTCTTCCATTCTCTGTACACGGCCATACCATTTAAGAGTTTGATTTTTAATCCTCTTAACAACAGATGTGGAGGAGACATTCATTTCTCTCCAAAGGAATTCATATCTTAATTTATCCTGTCTTGTTTTTTGAAGGCTTCTTCTAAGATAATCAAATTCAACGGTTCTAATTGTATTCTTTTGTAATTCCGTGAAAGACCAAGTTTCAATTCCATATGACAAAATATTCTGCATTATGCTCTAATAAATTTGACTTTATTAATTGAATAAAAATAAAACGTAGTTTTATTTGATTTTCATATTTATTATATAATTCAATGACAGCTGTTTCGGTACACTGTACCTTATTCAGACATGTTAACAAATTATGAATTGTGTTCCAACTGATCTAAGCAACAATACAACAATATTTATTTAATTTTTTTAATTTAACAAAGGGGATTCATTCAAATCAAGTTGAGAATCCCCTTTGTAAATTAAAAAAATTAAATAAATATTGTTGTATTGTTGCTTAGATCAGTTGGAACACAATTCATAATTTGTTAACATGTCTGAAGAAGGTACAGTGTACCGAAACAGCTGTCATTGAATTATATAATAAATATGAAAATCAAATAAAACTACGTTTTATTTTTATTTAATTAATACATATGGATTTTCATCAAGTAAACACCAACTCAATTGATAATTTGATTTTAGTTTCCTTTGTAATATTTTTGTTCCAAATTATTCCATGTATTGTTGCAATTTTTGTCATTGCAATTTTAGTTTGTACATCTCTTTCATATGTACCTAAACATGTAATTATTGACACAATATATTTAAAAATTTCACTTTTTTTTTTATTTTCCAAGTTTCGAGTATGAGGTCATTCACATCCTTTCCCAAACACATATATATTGCTCTTTCATTGAATATTAGAATCAGTGCCTGTATAATTTTGCAACACAAAAATGGTGTGCATAAATGTTGGTTTATGTTATCCAGCCAATCTATTAAATGAAGTTGCATAAACATTAAATCCAGGTCCAGTTTTTGACAGACATATATCACAATGTATAAGGTATGTCCAATAAAGTTTATGTTTGTTAATAGGTTCCCTTGCCATCTGTATGGTGGTTGTATCATTTTTCAATGCACCTTAAACTGGGCATCACAATATTGTGGAACGTGTTTATACCGTAGTATCTACAAAAAGTATCTAGAATATTGCAAAATTAAAATCCCCGAAGAAGCGTACGTCTCACAGTGGGGCATTTGGCCGATTTAGGCGGTCAAAAGTCGATTTTATGAAATGTATTCTAGACAGGAAAAAATAGCACATGGTAGAGCTGAATAATCAGGTGATAATATGGTACCCAATTGTCTTCAGTCAGTGTTACCTTGAGTATGTATGACCAATCGAAAATTGACTGTCTCTCATACTGAAATATATTTTCTCAGCGCTCTTTATACAAACTTATGTTCGACATAGATTATTGCGTATTAGGAATTACATTTTATGTGAATAGTTATGGATTGTAATAAACCAGTAAGTATTAACATATTTTAATTATTTTTATCCTCTTGATATCTATTTTGATTCAGATAAAGCTTCTTCAAATAGGGTACTTTTTTTGTTATTTTCTCAAATAAATTTTAACAAACTTGAGTATTTAGTAATATTTCCGGGCACTTCTATTTACTATGGTAAAAAGGTTAAAGTATTGACATCAAGATTTCTTGAAAATCGATCGCGAAAACTCGCGGTTTTCTGCGATATTCGGGTTCGTTTAGGTATTAGTATAAAAGTGATTTGTTTTTACCACGTGATTATTTATATTTTAAATTTCTCAAATTTTGTTTTAAAGCCATCGTGCGTCAGTATAATGATTCAAAAAAGCTGTTTAACATTATGCAACAGCAAAATGTACCTAATATTAAAGAATAATGAGATTTTGTTGGAAAAATACATTTTACACTATAACATTTACTCAAACAAATAAAGGAAATAAAGCACAAAAACTCATATTTTAAGTCCGAATTGAAAAGAAGGTGGATAGCAGCACACAAGAAAGAGGAAACATTTCTTAAGAAAAGTAGCAATTGGTTTGAAGGGATATTCGCAATTCCTAAGGTAGTGAGTCTAACAGGACGGCCAACAAAAACATTTCATAATTTGAACGAGAGAAGCAAAAGGAGGAAAGCAGAAGTTTTACATACCAGTGCAGATAGGGGTGTTCTGACTTGCTGCACAAGCAAAGTTAGGTACTGCAGGAAGAAGAGGTGGTTCTAAAATACACGGAAATAATCAATTCTCCAAAGTGGGCAGGGAAATTGTAAGAGAACATACTCTCATAGTCTTCAAAAAGACAAAGCACAATCATAGGCATTAAGAACATTGGCTATGTTTGTTGAAATTAGTTTTCTAGAACACATTCTTAAGTAATATGGAACACCTACAAAAACATGTATTCTTGCTACTGTTTGCTAAAAGGAAAAATTGATTGTATCCGGATAAAGAATCTCATCATGTTACTGACACTTTTGCTGATATTATTTACAACAATTGTTGGATTTTACTATTACACGACTGCTGACACATTTAGAATGAGTAGTACAGACTTTAAATGAAGAAGAAAATGTCTCATTGGTGTTAATTTGCAACTGGTTGTGAGGAATCGCAACGAACTCAATGTAAGTTAACCAGCAATTTCAGAATTATGCTGACTCAGATACAAACATATTTAGAGTTATTTTGGGCCACTTCAATAATTGTAGTACAAATAAAAAATATTGATAGTCCCGAAACTTAGACGTGCTTAACAGATCATCGCTAATTTCAGATCCTGTTCTAACTGGTATGAGTCAGAACCTATAGAAAGCACACGATTTTTTAAGAAAACTTTGGAAATGCTACTTCCAGCCAAATCTGGAACAGATACAGCTGAATCTGAAAATTAATTGTCAGAGGAGGTGAAAGTATCTTCTGATGAAGAACTGTGACTCTGATCATCATAATAAAAGTGATCTTATGTATGTACATTTATGTAAAATTAGTATTTGGTCTTAACCGCCTCCATATGAGCAAGTGAAATTTAGAAAAATCTTATAGAATGACAAATGTACTTCATACAGCACATTCTGGACACAGACGGAATGTTTATTGCTTATAGCAGCGTTCTTATTCAGGTATAGTTTCCCAAGTCAGATATATTAATAATTGGACAACATAATTTAAAAACGTTAAAATACATTTTTTTCACTAAAATGTTCTACCTTTCTCTTAAAAATCAAATAATTTAGTAAGAGTAACTTAGTAAGAGAATTGCAAAAATAATTTTGCCCGCCTAAATCGGGAAAATACTCCACTGTGCGTCTGTTGTATGCCAATAGACTAATGAGATGTAAGTTTGTGTTAATAATTATGGAGATAAGAGCCTGAGGATGATGATGCAAATTCTATGTTTAATAGCAAATGACCTCTTAACTGAAAAGATTGCGTAACGCACGTGGGAAATTAATTTTATGTGTGCTTAAGGTCACATGTTCTATCAATTATACAAGTACTCTTCATAATCTTTAAAGAATGACACTTTTCATAAGTAGAATAATCTCATTTTAAATCTGATAGGATTCCCACTAAACACATTTGCTATGCAAAAAATCATAAAGGGAGGATACTACTAATTTTCCATTTTTTGAAAAAAAAACTTCATTTTTTTTATCCACTCACATGCATTTCCATCTCAATTCAAAATAACACATGTGTCTTAGACTAGTAACTGCATAGCAAATTTCAATTAGCATATATTGGAGTACTAACCACAAAATTTCATTTTTTATAGCATAAAAATTGCATCGTAAGGAGCATTTTTAAGTTTTGGAAAATGTCAAAAAATGGAAAGGGGGAAAAAAAAAACACATAAGTTCAAGTAATAATACTGACCACACATGCAAGGGTATTTAAACTCTTACGTCACGGACTCAATGTTACTCCTACAGTAAAAAAAAAAGATCCTAAAGAATCAGTAATTAAAAACTAAATATACAAAATACATTTTTGCCATCTTTTTTTTTCTTCTTCTTCTTCTTCACCATCCGATGCTCTGAAGTTGGTCTTGCAGGTGGTCCCAGTTTTGTTTAAACTCGTATACCAACTTTTTTGTATTGTATTGTAAGCCTATGTTTTCCTTTACAGAGATTTAGGCGCTCTCCCCCTACAGGGAAGAATTTGAACCATACTAATTTAGTTACGCTTGTTTTCGTATAGATGTCATTTTGAGTGGTCCGTGGTCAGCGTTCCGCCTCATACTGACATCTAGGAAACCTAGTACTAGGACGGGAAAATTCGGTAAATTTTGTTTAGAGGCCCTTTCATTCAGGCTTAAGGATTTTTTACGAGCCTGAAAATCTTCAGACTCGGGACCGACGGCTTAAAGTCCCTCCCGGAGGACTTACTCCTTAGATTTTTCCGTCCTAAAAAATCCATCGACCCCGGCCGGGTTTGAACCCGCGAACCTTGGGACCAGAGGCAAGGAACATAACCACTAGTCCACCGCAGCCGACTTAGTATATTTTTACGTTTCGTAAATCTATAACATGGGGAGCACAGCTTTACTTCCTTTCTGAAGGAAAGAGTAATAAATAATAGTTTTAAAAAACTAAAAGAACACGCTTTATTAGAAAACTAAATAATGAAAAATAATTTTAATTTCCAATACGCTTGGGATAAAATGAAGTGGTCAACAAAAAAATCATCTCCAACACATATAGAATAAAATTAGAGTTATCAACAAAAAGAAAATAATTTTACTATCAAAAGCGTGGGGTGCTCTATATCAATTAACATATTTGATAATAAACAGATATTGGTAAAAGTAAGCTCTCTAAGAATAAAATGTAAAAATCATAAAAATCACCCCACGCTTTTGATGGTAAAATTATTTTCTTTTTATTGATAACTCTAATTTTATTCTATATGTCTTGGAGATGATTTTTTTGTTGACCACTTTATTTTATCCCAAGCGTATTGGAAATTAAAATTATTTTTCATTTTTTAGTTTTCTAATAAAGCGTGTTCTTTTAGTTTTTTAAAAGCATTATTTATTTTTTAGTTTTAGTATTTTACAGAATAAGATAAAAATGTAAATATCTTTAAATTCGATACTATTGTAGTATGAGCTAAAAGTAATACTCTTCTATAAAAATAAACCCTTCCAGCCGGATTTGAACCAGCGACGTATAGATTACTGAAATTATATACCACTAAGAGTTCACTGCTCTACCAACTGAGCTCTTGCAACGATTGACTAAAATCTTGACAAGTCCGCAACCTATTATACCAGTTTTCATTTTTTTGATTTTCGGATGATTCTGGCCAGGATTTTAGAAACAAAATATGAGATTATTGTATTGTCACGGGTTCTCTACACGTATACAAAGTTTCAAGTCGATCCAATGTTTCTAAGTGGGTGAAAATCGCGTTGAAAGATTCCGTTACATTAATACAAAAACACTTTTTTTGATTTTCTGATGATTATGGCCAGGATTTTAGAAAATAAATATGAAATTATTGTATTGTCACGGGTCCTCTACAAGTATACAAAGTTTCAAGTCAATTCAATGTTTCTAAGTGGGTGAAAATCGCGTTGAAAGATTCCGTTACATTCTGATCACATGTCCATGTTAGAACGTGACAAAATACTGTGATTTCTTTCGATTACATCTCGTGATGCTAAACTAAAGCGAGTAATTGGAGTGGGTGGAATATTTTAAGGTTAGGACGAGTTGTTCTTGCTACCTTTAAAGTTTATTGCATTAGTGGTTAATTGCCAAATTCTGAAAGTGATTTCATGGTAAAACTACTTTTTCCCGCTACCTCGCATTCCTGTAAGCATGCTATCCTACTGTATCCAAACCTACGTTTCACTATCTGTTTTCTTAATATTCCGTATTTTAATTTTTTTATCTAATCTTCTAATTTGTTTTCACAATTTTTCGTGCTTTCTCTAGATAAAAAAAAGCACGCACGTGTACACATATATTCCTCAGGTCGCTAATCACAATCTGCAATCGTAATTCGTCCGTTTTACTGTTTTTACACGCTTTATATTAGCTTGACCTGTATCTATCTATCTGTCTGTCTATCTATCTATCTACGTAACGGAATCTTTCAACGCGATTTTCACCCACTTAAAATCATGGGATCGACTTGGAAACTTTGTATACTTGTAGAGGACCCGTGACAATACAATAATTTCATATTTATTTTCTAAAATCCTGGCCATAATCATCAGAAAATCAAAAAAAGTGTTTTTGTATCAATGTAATGGAATTTTTCAACGCGATTTTCACCCACTTAGAAACATTGGATCGACTTGAAACTTTGTATACGTGTAGAGGACCCGTGACAATACAATGATTTCATATTTTGTTTCTAAAATCCTGGCCAGAATCATCCGAAAATCAAAACAATGAAAACTGGTATAATAGGTTGCGGACTTGTCGAGTTTTTTAGTCAATCGTTGTAAGAGCTCAGTTGGTAGAGCAGTGAACTCTTAGTGGTATATAATTTCAATAATCCATACGTCGCTGCTTCAAATCCGACTGGGAGGGTTTTTTTTTTATAGAAGAGTATTACTTTTAGCTCATACTACAATAGTATCGAATTTAAAGATATTTACATTTTTATCTTATTCTGTAAAATATTAAAACTAAAAAATAAATAATAGTTTTAAAAAACTAAAAGAACACGCTTTATTAGAAAACCTAAAAAATGAAAAATAATTTTAATTTCCAATACGCTTGGGATAAAATAAAGTGGTCAACAAAAAAATCATCTCCAACACATATAGAATAAAATTAGAGTTATCAACAAAAAGAAAATAATTTTACCATCAAAAGCGTGGGGTGCTTTTTATGATTTTTACATTTTCTTCTTAGAGAGCTTACTTTTACCAATATCTGTTATATCAATATCAAATATATTAATTGATATAGAGCACCCCATGCTTTTGATGGTAAAATTATTTTCTTTTTCTTGATAACTCGAATTTTATTCTATATGTGTTGGAGATGATTTTTTTGTTGACCACTTTATTTTATCCCAAGCGTATTGGAAATTAAAATTATTTTTAATTTTTTAGTTTTCTAATAAAGCGTGTTCTTTTAGTTTTTTAAAACTATTATTTATTTATTACAGAAAGTACTCATCTGTGTTACAAATCCATAATTTTATAAAGAAGTTTGTTTATGTTACCATATAATGATGGCGAATATGCAACTAATTTTACACATCACATGGAAAGTGGATTTTTTATTTCAGTCCTATAGTTGGTTTTATTATGAGTTAAATTAAAAGAGATAACATGAAATAGACATGTGATATTAACGTACACAAAAATAACTGTTAACATTGCTGTCGCGTTGTACACACCGTAGCTTACTCAAAAACTAGAAAAAATGTTCAATTTCGCATTCCCCAAGCACTACCATATCAGAAAATCAGACCAACATTCAACATACAGTATATAAAGTAATGTAAGAATACTATTTTTTTTTCAAAACATGTAGGCTTACTAATGTATTTGTTATATTTTATTAAATAAATTTATGCATATATTGTTTCAGATAAATGCATTTAAAACATATCAATAAAAACTAAACAAAAAATACATTATGAAGTTGACAGGAAAATGTATATTGCCTATATAACAAATTGTATACCGTAATAAGCTTAAAACTCAACATTATGTGAAAAGCATATCTTAAGTGTGAAATAAATCTCAGAATACTTTTTTTTTAGTCCTTTACAAATATTTGAGTGCATGTATGCATGCATACATCCATACGTACTAACATACGTACATATGAACATACCTACCTACGTACCTACAAACGTACATACGGACACACCTACCTACGTTCATACCTACGTACCTACAATTACATACGTACATACTTACATACCTACCTACGTACATACCTACGTTCTTACTTACGTACATACCTACAAACCTACGTACCTACATACGTACATACCTACAAACCTACGTACCATACAACCTACGTACATACCTACCTACGACATACCTACCTACGTACATACCTACATACCTACATACCTACATACCTACATAACCTACATACGTACAAACCTACAAACCTACACAACCTACGATACTACCGTACATACCTACAACCTACGTAACCTACATACGTACATACCTACAAACCTACGTACGTACCTACCTACGTACCTACCTACGTACCTACCTACCTACGTACCTACCTACGTACATACCTACCTACGTACATACCTACCTACGTACATACCTACCTACGTACATACCTACCTACGTACATACCTACGTCTTACTTACGTACATACCTACAACCTACGTACCTACATACGTACATACCTACAAACCTACGTACGTACCTACTACGTACCTACCTACGTACCTACCTACGTACCTACCTACGTACCTACCTACCTACGTACCTACCTACGTAACTACCTACCTACGGACATACCTACCTACGTACATACCTACCTACGTACATACCTACCTACGTACATACCTACCTACGTACATACCTACCTACGTACGTACCTACCTACGTAACGTACCTACCTACGTACGTACCTACCTACGTACGTACCTACCTACGTACGTACCTACCTACGTACGTACCTACCTACGTACGTACCTACCTACGTACGTACCTACCTACGTACGTACCTACCTACGTACGTACCTACCTACGTACGTACCTACCTACGTACGTACCTACCTACGTACGTACCTACCTACGTACGTACCTACCTACGTACGTACCTACCTACGTACGTACCTACCTACGTGCGTGCCTACCTACGTGCGTGCCTACCTACGTGCGTGCCTACCTACGTGCGTGCCTACCTACGTGCGTGCCTACCTACGTGCGTGCCTACCTACGTGCGTGCCTACCTACGTGCGTGCCTACCTACGTGCGTGCCTACCTACGTACTACCTACCACCTACGTACATACCTACCTACGTACATACCTACCTACGTACATACCTACCTACGTGCGTGCCTACCTACGTGCGTGCCTACCTACGTGCGTGCCTACCTACGTGCGTGCCTACCTACGTGCGTGCCTACCTACGTGCGAGCCTACATAGTACATACCTACCTACGTACATACCTACCTACGTACATACCTACCTACGTACATACCTACCTACGTACATACCTACCTACGTACATACCTACCTACGTACATACCTACCTACGTACATACCTACCTACGTACATACCTACCTACGTACATCCTACCTACGTACATACCTACCTCGTACATACTACCTACTTACAACCTACCTACGTGCGTGCCTACCCTACGTGCGTGCCTACCTCACTGCGTGCCTACCTCGACATCACCTACCCTACGTACATACCTACCCTCACCTACGTACATACCTACCTACGTACATACTACCTACGTAATACCTACCACGACATACCTCCTACGTACATACTCCTACGTACATACCTACCTACGTCATACCTACCTCTACATACCTCCACCCTACGTACATACCTACCTCTACGTACATACCTAACCTACGTACAGTACCTACCTACGTACATACCTACCTACGTACATACCTACCTACGTACATACCTACCTACGTACATACCTACCTACGTACATACCTACCTACGTACATACCTACCTACGTACATACCTTACCTACGTACATACCTACCTACGTACATTCCTACATATGTACACCCTTCGACAAAAAAAAATGAGTCATCTCTTGAACGCACATTTCTTCTAAGTCATACTCGGCACAGCGCTGGGTTCAAACTAGGAAACTAGTCATAATTGTGCAGTCCCTAAGCTACTGTGTTATGTGGCATGAACTGAAGACCCTCCTACGTGTCCCGATAGTTTGTATTAAAACGTTTTATATGGAATTAAATACATTTTATTTCGACATTTGAATTAATCTATACTTTTTAAGTTCATAATCTTTTATTCCGTTGAGGTTATAACAATGTTAAATTATGTATTTTACACGTTTTATATTAGCTTGACCTGTATCTGTCTATGTAACGAATCTGTATCTATGTAACGGAATCTTTGAACACAATTTTCACCCACTTAAAAACATTGGATCGACTTGAAACGTTGTATACTTGTAAAGGACCCATGACAATACAATAATTTCATAATTTTTTTTCTAATATCCAGGCCAGAATCATCGGAAAATCAAAAAATAAAAACCTTGTGTAATAGGTTGCGGGCTTAATCAACCTTCTTAGTCAATCGTTGTAAGAGCTCAGTTAGTAGAGCGGTGGACTGTAGTGGTATATAATTTCAAGCAATCAAATCCGGGTTCAAATCCGGGCCGGAGGTTTTTTTTTAGAAAAGTATTAAGCAAATAAATTTTGATGAGATTCCGGTTTATGACAATCAATTAAATTAAACATTAAAAAAATAAATAATAGTTTAAAAAACTGAAACAACACGCTTTATTAGATAACCAAACTAAAAAATAAAAAAATAAAAAATAGTTTAAAAAACTAAAACAACACGCTTTATTAGAAATCTGAACTAAAAAATAAAAAAATAATTTTAATTCCCAACACACTTGGGGAAAAAAATTAAAGTGGTCAACAAGAAACTCATCTCTAACACATCTAGAATAAAACTAGAGTTATCTACAAAAAAAATAATTTTACCATCAAAAGCATGGGGTGCTTTATATGGTTTTTACATTTTCTTCTTAGAGACTTTACTTTTACCAATATCTGTTTATTATCAAATGTAAGTACTAATTGATATAGAGCACCACGCTTTTGATATTAAAATTATTTTTTTTTGTAGATAACTCTAGTTTTATTCTAGATGTGTTGCAGATTATTTTTTTGTTGACCACTTTAATTTTATCCCAAGCGTTTTGGAAAATAAAATTATTTTTCATTTTTTAGTTCGGTTTCTAATAAAGCGTGTCATTTTGGTTTGATTAAACTACTATTTAATTAATAAATACGGATTTTCATCAAGTAAACACCAACTCAATTGATTACTATTTATTTTTACCTTGTATGCTACCGTCTTCCTCAACTCTCTAAAATTTTCGTTGATTTCACTCTAGGCCTTTCGATGCATGCTTCATCTTCTGGAGTTGTAGTAGTATTGAATTAACTGTTTGTCTAATAGAGGGTTTTGCTTATTAGGCACATTTTCTTTGAGAATGTTTGTGTTCTTGGCCTTCTTGACAATTTCGATTTCTTGTAAAATGTTAATTTTGTGTCTGTTGTTTTCTCTGTGTATAATTTACATTGTATTATCGATATTGTTGAAACTGTGGCCGCTTTCTGAAATATGTTTAGCGAAATTTGATTTCATTGTTAAAGGAGAAGGCAAATCAAATTTCGCTGTTTACCAGGTTGAATCCAATCGAAAATGTATGGGGTAAGATGAAAATAGAGATGAATTCTAATTGGCCTGCAGATGCACGAAAGACGAAAGATGGCTTATGGGCACAAATTCAAGACGCCTGGGATGCTCTAGCCGATCGTCCATGTGCCTGTAGAAATGTTTTGCATCAATGCCCCGCAGATTGAGGGCGGCAATAGATGTTGAGGAGTCATACACCCGATATTGATTTTGTTTTTGTTAAAGTTTTTCATTATAGAAGATATTATTTCCTTTCTTCATTTAATTATTAGAGGGTTTTCATTTATGTGTTTTGTGTGTGCATTAAAGCCATAAAACTCAAATATAAAATTAAATATGAAACTATATTACAGGCGAAATGCTATCCTAACATTCAGTAAAAAAAAAGTAGAACGGGAATCGAGCCCGTCAGGTTACAAACGCAGATGTTGTGCGTTAAACCGCTCGACCACGGAAACACACAAAGGCAAGCTCTCTCTTTTATGTTACTTGAGTGTGCACTACGTTAACTAGCAAACACCACAGTACAATTACTGAAAACGTGTTAATGTGAATAAGGCTTCTGCGAGTGCTCACGAAGTTCCCCGATCGGTTGATAAAATCAAGAGATGACTCATTTTTTTTTGTCTAAGGGTGTACATGCCTACAAACCTACGTACCTACAAACCTACGTTCATATCTACCTACGTACATACAAACCTACGTGCATACATATGTACAAACCTACGTTCATACATACGTACATACCTACCTACGTACATACCCATGTACTTATATAGTACATACCTACCTACATACATACTTATGTACCTACATACGTACATACCTACCTATGTGCCTACATACGTAATGCCTACCTACGTACCTACATACGTACATGCCTACCTACGTACATACCTACATACGTACATACCTACCTACCTACATACATACACGCATATACACATTCGCGTAAATACATAAATACAAACATTTAACATTCACTTTTCAATTTTTTGGATAATAGTGAAAGAAATATGAATCCTCTAAATCTGTTAACGGACTTTGGTCAGAAACGAAAGGAGTCCGAGGACGGACAAGTCACTTCCAGGTCACCAAGCCAATTATTTAGTATATTCATCCATAAATCAATCGAGATGATATTCGCTATCGATATATTATTACATCTATGAATCTTGTTTTCTATCTTAAGGAGACCGACTGGCGAATTTAATTTTTTTTTGTTTGTTTTCAAATGATTGTTCTGAAAATTTTATCACATAGGCTACATTATGTGCTTCTAGAAGTGTTTGTGGTGTTTATAAGTAGAATAGTTCCAGAATTATGATTTTTTAAAACTATATTTTTGATATTTAAAAAATGATTACTTACTTACTTACTCACTGGCACTATCGAACCCGTAGGTTCATGGCCGCGCGGACATAAGCTATCCATACATCCCTATCCTGAGCTAATGCTTTCCAATCATTCCCTGTATAATCTACTTCCCTCAAATCATAGTTAATGTTATTCTCCCACCTCATTCTTGGTCTACCAACTGGGCGTTTTCCCTCAGGCTTTCCTACAAGAAGCTCCCATGCAAGTCTTTCATTCCCCATACGTGCAACATGTCCTGCCCATCGTAGTCTACGAGACTTAACTGTTCTTATTATATGTGGCTTCCTATAAAGACCATGTAGTTCATTGTTATGTAGCCTTCTCCATTCACCTGTCTGTTCATCTCTCTTTGGTCCAAAAATTTTCCTAAGTACTTTATTCTCAAATACTTGTAATCTCCTTTCCTCCCTTAAAGTAAGAGTCCATTGTTTCGCACCCATATGATATAACTGGTAGAATAATAGTTTTATATATTTTCAGTTTAACGTTTTTTGAAAGGAGTTGGGACATCAAGAGTATCTGCAATGCATAATAGCACGCATTTCCAGAATTCAGCCTATGTTTAATTTCTTTGTGCATCTCATTCCTATTTGGTGATTATTGTTCCTAGGTATTTGAATTCAGCCACTTCCTCAAAATTTCCCTCATTTGTCATTAGCTGTCCATTTCCATTATATAATGAATTTCTACGTGTGGCCATATATTTAGTTTTATTGATATTTACTTCCAGTCCTATTTCCTTAGTGTTACTCAATAGTGTGTGCATGTTGTCCTTAGTATCTCCCCTCGCTATCGGCCAACAATACTACATCATCAGCATAAACTAACAGCTTATTAATACCATTCAGTTGTAAAGCCTTCCTCATTCTCTAAAAGATTTAATGGCATGCTTTAGACAAAATTAAAATAGTAGAGGAGATAGTGCATCTCCTTGCTTCAACCCATTCTGGATTTCAAAAGTTCCGAAAATGGTTTGCCTACACGCATCCTACTCTTTGTGCCATTTAGACACATTCGTATAAGTCTAACTACCCTTTTAGAATTCCGAACTCCAGCAGGATACTATATAACTTCTCCCTATTAATTGAATCATATGCTTTTTTGAAGTGATATACAGTACCATTATATTCCCATTTCTTTTCTAAAATCTGTCTTATACTAAAAATCTGATCTGTTGTAGACCTGTTTCTTCTAAATGCACATTGATGGCTTCTCCGGAAAATTTTACCCCAGTTGAACCCATGTCCGCATTTCTTGACGGTTGTATTTTTAGGTGAAAGATCGTCACTCTTTCGACCAAGGTACTTTTTTCGTCTGGCTTATCACCTTCGACCAGTCCGGCATGGGTAACCCTATCGGCAGCAATGCTACCGCCGGCATATTTAAGTATTTATTTAATAAAATTTGAGATTAAGAGTATTTATGATCCCACTAAACGCATTTATTATGCGAAACATTATAAAGAAAGGATACCGCTTATTTTTCATTTTTTGAAAAAAAAATCCACTCTCATGTATTTCCATCTCAATTTAAAAGAACACATGTGTCTTAGTCTAGTATCTGCATAGCAAATTTGAATTAGCATATGTTGGGGAGTCTAACCACAAAATTTCACTTTAATAACACAACAATTTCATGTAAGGAGCATTTTAAGTTTTCGAAAATGTCAAAAAAGTGGAAACGAAAAAAAAAAACACTAAAGTTTTAAGTAGTAAAACCGACAATACGTGCAGGGGTATTTAACTCTTACGCCACGGGCTCAATTTTGCTTCTACAATAAAAACATTACATAAACATGATCCTAAAGAATCATAGTTATTAAAAAGCAAATAAACAAAAAATTCATTTTTTTTTAATTTTCACCATTCGGTGCCCTTAAGATGGCCAGATTTCTAAATGTGTTATTACTTGAAGCAGAATGACCTTGGCAGTAATAAAAATGCAGCAATTTGCCAAAAATACCTTCTCATAATCAACGAATGTAATAATCTGGAATGCGACCTTGGCCTTCAGTAATCGTTGTACATATATATATATATATATATCATCATATAACAAACAGTAAACAGTCTATAAAAAATCTATATATAATAAGTTGCATTAATAATAACAAAACAAATAACATCCGACCACGTTTTCCAGATGGACTAACAGTTGTGTCACAAGTAACTTCGTTTTTTTTAACAACATTTAATTTGGAATGTTTTCTGGCAATATTATACATTAAAATACCTTTTCTTTGAATTGCTTTGAAAGAATGTATGAAAGATTTAATTTGACGCAACAAACATATGTCAATAGTAAGCAAAACCCGCATATACAAAACGATAGTTCGACCAGTTGTCGTATATGGAGCAGAAACTAGGGCTGATACAACAAAAAAGTAAACGAATAATAAGCACATGTGAAATGGAAATCTTAAGAACTATTCAGGGCAAAACATTATTTGATAAAATACACAACACAGAAATTAGGGACAAATGTCATATTCAAGACATAACCAAGTAACCAAGGTCAAGTAAGCCAAATGCGCTTCTTACGATCATTGTTAGGAGTTAATAGACTAGATCACCAAAGGAACACTATTATCAGAGGAAAACTTGGAGTAACAAGTTTAAATGAAGATATACAAAGGTACCAACAAGAATGGAAAAATTATCTGAGGAGAATGGCAAGAAATAGACTTCCAAAATTAGCATTCCCAACTGGACATAGGGACCAAGGAAGACCAAAACATCGGTGGAAAGATCAAGACCATCTTCTCTAGGTTTACCGTACAGGCCACATGGCCTAAAACGAATTTGTTCATGATGATGGACACATAACCAAATGTATTATAGATAGACGAAAATATTGGAAGGGTCATATAGAAAGAATGCAAGAAAACCGACTTGCAAAAAGAGCTAAAGAAGATAGACCAATGGACGGGAGAAGAACAAGAGGAAGATCAAGCAACAGATGGATCGACAGTGCATGAATATCCAATACGTCTTCCTCCGAGGAGTTATTTTGGAAATAAACAGGATGAAAATCCTACAAATTATGTTTAAGAAGAAGAAGAAGAAAATACCTTTTCGGGATTCTTTGCCGTGTCTTGTAGTATTGTCTTCTCGACGTTTCATCACCTTCGTAGTAACTATGAAAATCTACAAAAGCAAAATCTCCTGAAGATGTCATCCATAGAATGTTGAAACGTCGTGAAGACAATACAAAACACGGCCAGGAATCCCTAAAAGGTATTTAATATAGACAACGATAGCCGTGAAAGTCTTAACTAATATATTAAACTGAATATTTAACTCATGTTGCAAATGGTAGTCAATGACCAATCACGTTTCAATGAATTCTGTTTTACACCAATGACAGTCGTGTTTCACCTCGCTCTTTATCGATTTCTCTTTATCAGCTCCTGCTTTTGTGATAAAGAAAGCTCCTCCTTTTTTAATATTCTGAACAGGTTAGGCCATTATTTTTCTCCAATAAATACATTGAATATAGCATATAACGAATAGATTCAGTGATTTTACTGAGTTGTTTATTCAAAATATAAATTATTAACCTATAATGTTGATTATAATAGCTTGATGTGTTTCATTATTTCTCCACTAGAGTGCATTCTTACAATATTGCGATCATATTTGGCAATAAATAATATGATCGGGTTGCAGTGAATATACATAACCTCACATTTCTAATTTGTTTTCAAACATCGCCGTTTACATTAACTATATACATATTTTAAAACACCGGTAACTATATTCAAATAATCATTTTTTACTAAAGAGCTTAATATTATATTAGTTAAATAGTCCTAACAAATGCCACTCTTGATTTCCAAATTCTCGATAATTTGGAAATCACTCGTGGCATTACTTATGAATATTCTTCAAAGTAGAGACCATCAGATTGTCGTCTTTCAGTGAGGTTTATTATCCTGCGACAAATACCAGTCTCTGGATTTTATGCAAAGAATTTGTTGAGACCCACTTCCACTGCTTCAATGTTTTTAAAATTTCACGCAAGAAAGGGGTCATGGATCGAAACAGATGGTGATAGGAAAGTGCGAGATGAGGGCTATATACTGGGTGTGGTAGCTGTTCGATTCCTCCAAATTCCTATATTTTTGTCATGGGGTCTGGTCAGGTTTGAACCAGCACCCATCAACATTTCATGAACTCGTTCCAGTTGTTGAGAATAAAGATCCACATCAACTACACGGCAGTGAATCACACCTTCAGGCACACAACATTACATTTAAAAGTGGCACAACCTAATAACATGTTCGCTTCTGGTTCTGAGGATCGCGGATTCAATCACGACCGAGGTCGAATAATTTTAAAGGAGTAAAATTTCCTTCAGAAAGGAAGTAAAGCTGTGCTCCCCATGTTGTAGATTTACGAAACGTAAAAATATACTAAGTCGGCCGCGGTGGACTGGTTATGCTCCTTGCCTCTGGTCCCGAGGGTCGCGGGTCGTGGTCGATGGATTTTTTGGGACAAAAAAATCCAAGGAGCAGGTCCTCCGGGAGGGACTTTAAGCCGTCGGTCCCGAGTCTCAAGATTTTCAAGCTCGTAAAAAATCCTTAAGCCTGAATGAAAAGGCCTCTAAGCAAAATTTACCGAATTTTCCCGTCCAAGTACTACCTTGGTTTCCTAGATGTCAGTATGAGACGGAACGCTGACCACGGACCACTCAAAATGGCATCTATACGAAAACAAGTGTAACTAAATTAATATGGTTCACATTCTTCCCTGTAGGGGGAGAGCGCCTAAATCTCTGTAAAGGGAAATCATGGGCTTACAGTACAAAATACAATACAAATACAAAAATTTACCAAATGTGAAACAAGTGGTATTTGAGCAAAATTTGTCGCTCTTTTCACGCTGATATTTGAATTTCTAGGCTAATGACCTGATCGTTAAGTTCAATATTATAATGATATTGTGAAAAGAAAAATTAATGTCCGAACCAGGAATCGAACCGTGGACCTGTAGTTCTCCAGACTAGTGTGCAGTCCACTACACCATTCTAGACCTGGCACAAACATTAACAATTCTTTCCACATATACAAATCTATAATTCTCGTTTCGTCCGCTGCCAGGTAGGTGTCGACCGTTGGTCATTAGCGATGGTAGTGACACCTACCTGGCAGCGCACGAAACGAGAATTATAGATTTGTGTATGTGAAAAGAATTATTAATGTTTGTGCCAGTTCTAGAATGGTGTAGTGGGCCGCACACTAGAATCGAACCGTGGACCTCTAGTTCTCCAGACTAGTGTGCAGCCCACTACACCATTCTAGACCTGGCACAAATATTAACAATTCTTTCCACATATACAAATCTATAATTCTCGTTTCGTCCGCTGCCAGGTAGGTGTCGGCCGTTGGTCATTGGTGATGGTAGTGACACATACCTGGCAGCGGACGAAACGAGAATTATAGATTTGTAAATGTGAAAATAATTATTGATATTTGTGCCAGTTATAGAATGGTGTAGTGGGCTGCACACTAGTCTGGAGAACTAGAGATCCACGGTTCGATACCTGGTTCAAAAATTAATTTTTCTTTTCACAATATCATTATAATATTATAATATGATTCATTATTGGAACTGTGTTAAAATAACAGTATTGGAAAATGTTAAATAAGTTCTATATTGCCTATAAAGAAAGAAACCACTACCCATCACTCTGAAATTGGAGGGTGAATTATTAACTCAAACACATGAAGCAAAATATTTAGGAATAACTCTGGACACAAAATTAACATGGAAGAAACACATAGAGAATATATGTACAAAGATAGAAACAAGGTTACCATTATTAAAACGATTGACAGGGAAAAAGTGGGGTTGCAACACACAAACCCTAAACACTTTCTACCAAATGTACATAAAACCTGTACTTCATTATTGTGAAGAAATCCTAGTAACTACTAAAGTGGAAAAACTTAATAAATTGCAGAACCAAATCCTCCGCCTGATAACAGGGGCCATTAAAACAACACCAATCACTGCCATGCAAATCTTAACAAATGACCCAAGCATAGCATTTGAAATTGAGAAAACAGCAATCACACAGTATGAAAAATGTTTAAGGCTACCCCATAATAACTGGACCCAAAGAAAACCACAAGTATGTTTAAAATCTCAGCAAAGCTTCTTAAGCATAGTACAAGAAATCAAACAGAAATTGCAACTTCCACATTCAAAAGAAAATATGCAGATGAGAAACAACCCTCTAGAATTTTTGAAAATTGAATATAACCTTCATTTAACAGAAGACATCAAGAAATCTGAAACTCCTCCATATATTTTAAAACAAATGTCACTGGAAATAATAAATCTAAGATACCCAGCTCCTGAATGGATACATATTTTTACAGATGGCTCCAGCCTACCAAATGATGGTGGCACTGGTGCTGGTGCAGTATGTCCACTTTTTTCCTTTTATCGTAAACTAAACACAAATTCAACAAACTTTGATGGCGAAATTCTAGCAATTTTCTTAAGTTTACAAAATATTGTATACCACATCCAAAAATTTACAAAAGTTGTAATTCTATGTGACTCCAAAGCAGCCATTCTCGCTATAACACGAGACACAACACCCAAAAGCATCAAAATTCTCGAATGTCACAAAATGATAAAAGAGTTATCCCGTCTACATAAAAAAGTTGTACTTCAATGGATTCCGGCCCATTGTGGAGTGACAGGCAATGAAATAGCCGATTTTCTGGCCAAGAAGGGTAGCAAAATTGTTTCAAACCCAACTTCTACTCCAGTTTCCTTTCACTCTATCAAAATAATTATCTCAAATAAATACATCAATAAACTTAGAGAAGAATACACCACCAAAACATCTGGAAAGGAATGGGAAAATCTACAAGCTTATGACATTACTACATTACGAAGAAAATCTGCAGTAGCAACATTCAGACTGCTAACGGAACATGACTGCTTGAATAAACACCTACACAGAATTGGCATAACAGATTCACCTAAATACCCTTTTTGCAATTTAAATGAAGATATGGAAAGAAACCATCTCTCCTCCGTTGTCCAGCTTTTGTAGAAGAGACCAGCCTTTCTGCTAAATATTGGAGTGCAAGAGAGCGAATGATTTCATTATCAAGTGATCAACATTAGATACCAACCAACCATATTGCCTATTTCCTTTATCAGGATTTTTTTTAATTGCGGATGAGTCCATGTAGGACTACGCAAAGTACTTCGAGGCGTTTCCTTTGAGCCCAGATTTCTTTCATTCTTTTGCTATGAGCTTGTTTTCTCTCATCTGTCCAAGTTCCAGTTTTTTTCTTCGGTTTGTCCTCTTGGTCAACTTATTCACCTTAATTCTAAATATATCTCTGTTTGGGATATCTTCTTTAGTAATTCCTGCCAATTTTAAGTCCTTTTTGACTTCATCAATCCACTTCATAGTATCCACTGGAGCTTTACTTCTGTTTTCGTAGAATTCCATGATCTGTTTTGTAAGCCTATTTGAGTTCATTCGTTTAATATGGCCATAAAATTTTAACCTTCGTTTTCTAATATCACTATGAATGTCTGTATATATTTTTATCTCCTTTTTACTTCTGAGTCTAAATGCTTCATCTATGACTCGTGGACCTAAAACTTTTCTTATAATTTTGCATTCTTTTTTCACTATATTTTCGATATCTTTTTTTCTGTTCAAAATTAATGTTTCTGCTCCATAGAGGCATTCTGGTTTAATTACAGTGTTATAGTGTCGTAATTTTGCATGTAAGGATATGCATTTTTTATTATAAGTGTTGTGAATTGCTGTTTCCATTTTTTGGCATCTACTTTTATTGGCTTTAGTTTCAATTCCATTTTCCTGAATTATTTCACCAAGATATTTAAATTGTGAAACTCGTTTAATTTTTCCATATTTGGTTTCCAGGTATTTTGGTACTTGTTTATTGCATGAAATATACTCCGTTTTATCAAAAGAAATCTGCAGGCCAACTTTCTCTGCAATGTCATTTAATAATTTTTTACCAAGTTTATTATAAACTTATATGTTAAGAGTTATCCAAAATATCACAAGATTTTAATGGAGTATAATAACTTATTATACCGACAGATTTTGAAATTTACAAAATATTGTGAGAGGGAAAATATTTAAAACGTGTGTTTTAATTTGTTTAATGTCAATAAATGGAATAAGGAAAATACTATCCAAAAGCAAGTGCAATCTGCCCGTTAGAAGTGGGGGTTTACCTGAAACCAAAATTTATCAGTCACCATATTTGCTTTATTGCAATAATACAGTAGAATTGAATTAACCTTTAAATTGGTAACCTATCCTATATGATAAATTGGTTTAATTTATTTAATATCCTCGCTTCTGTAAAACCACTTCCCAACCTAGCATTGTGCTATATTATTTCATTGAACATGTCAAATTAATTTGTATTGTCCGACCACTAGCACTCACATCTCCGTAGTTTCATTCGGTTAACGAACTGACCAATTACTTTGTGCACCCCTTATTTAAAAAACTGCATTGTTTAGAAAGGGGTGGAACGGGTAATTGTCAAAGTAAGAGGGAATCCCACTACTATTCACATAAAAAATCGATGGTAGTCTATAGGTGGAAATCATACTAGAACTCTTTGGATACTAGCCGACGTGTTCCACTAATCCACAGGGGTGCACAAATACAAACTATTAAGGATAATTGCATTATTTCTTACATTGCATGTTATTTATTTTCGTTTAGCCTTCGATTTACCTTATACAGTGAGTACATAAAAGAATATAGTAGTTTCAAGTAATAAATAATAATATTATCACTCAGATGAGGCGCTGAAAGTTGTGTGTAGACTGAAATGAAACATGAAAAAAACATGGTTTTAGTTGCGTGAGTGAGTGGATAACTCTCTTTTGTTTTGTTTCTATGGCAACAATAATAACAAAGATGGCAACTCCTCAACGGAAAGCATTTTGTGTTTTGCAGTGTGAGAGTTGTAAATCAGTTGTAACAGTTCAACGTGCGTTTCGTAGGCAACCACATCCGTCGATGGCATAATCAGTTCGCAACGATCGGTTGTTTGTGTAAAGCCAAAAAGTGTGGAACGAGTTACAGTGTTTGAGGATACTGTTGCTCCTGCAACAGTCAAGCGCAAAGTCAGCGTAATCAGTAGGTCTTTGAGACTGTAACAATTGTAAGCGGTAGGGATGAATATGTAAGCGTTTTCTTAAGAATTCCACACTGTCATTAGTGGATTGGTTCGTCATGGTCCAGATGACAGGGCTGATCTCCAGTGGCCTCCTATATCACCGGATCTCACCCCATGCGATTTTTTCCTTTGGGGTTTTGTAAAGGATAGAGTCTACATGTCTCCATTGCCTGTTAACCTGCCGAGTTGAGACAGGATTCGAGAATCTGTTGCTGTCATCAATCCAGACATGCTTATTTTTATGGGAAGAATTAACCTACAGGCTGGATGTGTGTCATGTAACAAACGGGGCTCACATTGAACACGTATAAACTTGTAGCTGGCGATGTTACTCTTTCATTTAACATCATTTTGTTTTTGTCATAGTTAAAGTATAATTCAATACCTTTAAAATCGCCCGTTAGCGTAGTGGTTAAGGCACTGCGCTACAAGCCGGAAGGTCGAGGGTTCGAGTCCCGGTGGGGTCAGGATTTTTAAACTGACCCAAACCTTCTGGCGGCACTATGGCCCTGGGATCGACTCAGCCTCTAACTGAAATGAGTACCAGACGCTTGTTCTGGGGTAAAGGCGGCCGTCACGCAGGGCTGACAACCCGGCTGACATCAAGTGCCGATTGTCAAGAAAAAGTGGGAGCCTTAACCTCCTACTACCCCAAGGACCTCCTGAGGCCTGTAGTGGGATCACTTTATATTATTTTATGTTTTATTGTAAGCCCATATTTCCCTTTACAGAGATTTAGGCGCTCCCCCCTATAGGGAAGAATTTGAATTTATACTAATTTAGTACACTTGTTTTCGTATAGATGTAATTTTGAGTGGTCCGTGGTCAGCGTTCCGCCTCATACATCTAGGAAACCAAGGTTGTACTAGGACGGGAAAATTCGGCAAATTTTGCTTAGAGGCCTTTGTCATTTAGGCTAAGGATTTTTTTACGAGGCATCAAAATCTTCAGACTCGGGACCCACGGCTTACTTTAAGTTCCCCTCCCGGAGGACTTGCTCCTTGGATTGTTCCGTCCTAAAAAAATCATCGACCCCGGCCGGTTTTGAACCCGCGACCCTCGGGGACCAGAGGCAAGGAGCATAACCACTGAGTCCACCTCGGCCGGACTATTTTATTGTACCACGTGTATTTTTTCGTTCATTTATTTATTTTATTTGTTTATATTTGTATTTATTTATTTATTTGTTCATCCGTTAATTTTGCTTACTTACTTTTGCATAAATTGGAAGAACCTCGACGTATTTTATGAAATGGTTAATTTTTTGTAAGATTAAGATAGTGCGTTTTGTTCATACGAACAGCAAATGACGACAAATGATTGAAAGTTCCAACCTTCCTACATTTCGGGGTTGCCATACCATAAATAAACTATACTGTAATAAAAACTAACTATACTGTAAATATTAAAAGTAAAGTAAAACCAACTACAGGCCTCGGGAGGCCGCCCTTGGGGTGTAGGACGTATAAGGCTCCCTACTTTTTCTAGACATTTTTTTCTCGGCACTTGATGGTTAGCAGTGCTTGTCAGCCTCTGCGTGAACGGCCGCCTTTACCCCCAGGACAAACGTCTGGTACTTAGTTTCCTTGTTAGAGGCTGCGTCGACCCCAGGGTCCTGAGTGCCGCACAGAAGGTTTTGGTCCGGCTAACAAATCCTGACCCCATCGGGACTTTAACCCTCTCCCGGGGTTCCGACTTGTAGCGCAGCGCCTTAACCACTACGCTCCGGCGTGCTTACTGTAATATTACATATTACATCCTACCAAACACGTGTGGGAAGTAAAAACCACTACTCATAGATGTATACTATGTACATATGTAAATACAAACAAATCTCCATAAAAGGTATCGTTAATATACCATTATTACGAAAACAAATCACTGCATTTTTAAATGAACTGAAACTTTATTTGACTCAATATAAAACAATAACATACGTTACTTGCCGCACATTTTATGACTGTATTGGTGTCACGGCCCTCCTGGAATTTCAATAACCAAACATTGTCAACACGGTTGACGTTAGTCGGTTTGTTTGGAATGAACGCCAAAATTTCCAAACAAAGGTGTTATTTTTTCCTATTATTTATTATTTTCGTTAACAAAACCCCACACTCGCGGCAAAAAATAAAATGTACAACCCACGTTTGTGAAGTGTTTTACAGAAGTGAGGAAATTAAAAATCTCGTTATCGCTCGGTTTTTAAACATTTTCTTCGATTCTGTAAAAACCACTTCCCAACCTCGCATACTATATGCAGTGTTTATGAGATGCTAGATCATAATACTCTGTTTTACCAGATACGCATACGTAAACATGTTGAGCGGGGTTTCACGAATTAATGAATGTGTGCACTGTTATCTCTCTCGTTGCTGTGCCAGACGTTAATGTAGGTTAAGGTCTTACACTCCGGCGCGCGGCTGCTTTTACGCTAACAGGTGCTGATAACACTGGGTAACAATGAAAATGTTCCTCTACATCAGGGCCGCCCAAACTTTTTAATGTGCCGGGCCAATAACCGATTGTGCAATTGATCGCGGGTCGGAACATAAATATCGTTACTATTATTGTTGTTATTGCTAATTTTATTACTACTACTATTACTGTTGCTACTGTTACCGTTATTATTGTTATTATTATTATTATTATTATTATTATTACTACAATAAAATTACATGAACATACAGAAGAATGTTTAAAACGATTATAATACAATGCAGCAATTAAAATTGTAAAAGAAAGGTACAACACTTATATATTTACCTAATATATTTACAAATAACGCTAATACGTTGTTTCCATGCTCCTTCACAAAGTACTTGCTGGTCCAGAATTCGTTAAACTTACTACACTAGGAATCAATTTGGCGTTTTTTTAAAGCATTTTCTCAATTTAAATCAACACTATTTTTACAACTATTCCGTGCACAGACTGTTTGATTGACAATACAACAAGCGAAAATAAGTAATGTTCAAAGTTTGGAGTGGGGGAGAAAACGGTATAATAAGGGATGAATCAACTCTACTACATTGTCAAGAGAAGCGGTGACACCCTCAACCCCACATTCCTGAGAGCTGAATTTCACACAGAGATGTCCAAACTAGATGTTACATTTTAAAATCTAAATTTAAAATATAAAATTAATTTGTTCATTTCAGTGCTTACGCGGGCCATACGAAAAGCCATGGCGGGCCGGATGTGGCCCGCGGGCCGTAGTTTGGACGGCTCTGCTCTACATATTTTAAGTGTTTCTAACTCAGTTTTTTGCGCTGATTTCAAATATGTGATTATTTTACTCCAAGTGTCAACGGTTCGATAGTAATCACGATTTTTGTTTTCGTTACTTTTTTCAATTTTAAGTAGGCCTATATGATCGGTTAATATATTTTTTTCTCTAAATTTTAACGGTTCGATCGCATCCATGTATCCATGTTTCCTTTGTTTGGCCAACACTATATCCAACAAGTGTGACTTTCAAGAAACGAACTTGTTCCAGGAGAAAATAATGTTCTTACATGAACCCCTTATTGACAGGAAGAAGATCTTACTACCACCTCTCCACATTAAATTGGGACTAGAAAAACAGTATATTAAAGCTTTTGTTAAATCGTCAGATGCTTTGCAACAAATTCGCTCTATGTTCTCACGTTTATCTGATACAAAGGTATTTGCTGGAGTTTTTACAGGACCTCAAATAAGACAGATGCTGGAGTCCGCAGAATTAGAACAAAATATGACACCAGTTGCAAAAAGTGCATGGTAAACATTTCGTAATGTTGTGCATGACTTCCTTGGAAAGAAGAAGAGTCCCAATTACCGAGAGTTGATTGAGAACTTGCTGAGTACATATCGTACATTAGGTTGCAGAATGTCAACTAAATTATATTACCTGCACTCACATTTGGATTTCTTTAGACCAAATGTGGGCGATGTAAGTGAAAAACATGGATAACAACTCCATCAAGACCTCAAAAACATGGAATCAAGATATCAGGGCAGATGAGATATAAAACATGATGGGGGGAGGGGGCTACGTTTGGAGTTTGGTGAGGGGCAGTCCACAGCAGCACAAAAGAAAAGGACGGCCACAACTTCATTTTTAATCAATGATGGCCAAATCAGTAATCTTGAAACAAAATCCCATTTCATATCGTCAGATACAATACAAACATAAGCTGGCATTTATTCCATCTATATTTGTGGATACATTTTTGTGTTAATTCCCACATTTTCAAATATATTAATTTCCCATAGAACTATTGATGCTATGTATGTGAAGCTGACATTTTTGAACTCAGGGTGCCTGAATTATATAAGAACCATGAAAAAACTGAGAGGAACAAAAAGTTGCTCAAATTTTTTTACCCAGTGTAATCCGCAAAATTACATACAGTAAAAGCTCCTTATTCACGGGTTAAAAAATTGCGACACATTTCCTGTATTCGCGGCTAAAAATGTATTTATTCGCGGATACAATCGGTATATTAGAAGGTTTTTTAGTGTCCTTTATTAACCATTAGCAGTTTTTTTAACTGCAAGCAGGTGCCAAGGCGGCTTTTACAAATAGTGATTCAAACCAAATGGACAAATAAATATCAAAACAAAACAAACCTTATTGTCAATAACCCTAAAGTTCTTTGTTAAAAGCTGTTGTATTTCACGAGCCTATATGTACTTTGATAAATGCCTCCATATTATTGTTTCAACTTGTCATTCGATGCAATAATTTTGATTGAATAACACGTGTCTCTTGTGCTTTGTTCCCAGTTTATAATGTCGAGTAAAAGGAAAGAAAAATTAGTACCGAAGAGAAAAAAAAATTAGTGTTGCCACTTAAAGTAAAAATATAAATACTTAACCGTTTATACGCGTTGGCGATTCGTTTTCATCTATATCACGCTGTTTCAATGCTAATGAATCAATAAATCCAAAGACAAAATAAGGAATTCTATCGCAGAATTCACAGCTGAATATCAATCTTAATTGAAAGACCTTTAAAAAGCGGCAAAACAGGAAAAAAATTACTAAGTTCTTGCCTAAACCTGACAGTAATAATTAATAGAAATTGTTCAAAATCTCTCATTAATTGATTTTATTTTGATAATTTTTATTGTATTCTGTAACTTTGGAATGTAACCCCTATATACCTATACAAATTACCATTCCATATTCGCGGTTTCTGTATTCGCAGCATATTTCCGGAACATATCCCCCGCAAATAAGGAGCTTTTACTGTACTTTCTTTCCCACAAAACGACGGATTTTAAATGCGGAAAATATTTCAAGCGCCTGAATTAATAGACCCTTAAGGGCACCCCAGTATTTCTTTGGGTTGAAAAAAAAAATACTTTTTTTTTATAAAATCCAGGATAGTCTATTTTATCGATGTGTAATATTATTTTGTTGATTTTGGACATTTAAACCCATAAAAATTTATTTTTAAAAATGGTGTCTCTATGTTCTGCTAATGAGCATTTTTTTGTTTTTTGCATTTTTCCGTAACTTGTATTTTTCATATTTTGGTAAACGTTTCTCTGAAACTATGACAGATAGAAAAATAATTTTTAGCATGGGAAACCAGTTTAAAGAGCTCTATAATAAAGTAAAGTAAAAGTAAAGTAAAGTGATCCCACAACAGACCCGGAGGTCCTTGGGGTAGTAGGAGGTTAAGGCTCCCACTTTTTCTAGACAATCGGCACTTTATGTCAGCCGGGTTGTCAGCCCTGCGTGACGGCCGCCTTTACCCCCAGAACAAGCGTCTGGTACTCATTTCCGTTAGAGGCTGAGTCGACCCCAGGGCCATAGTGCCGCCAGAGGGTTGGGTCAGTTTAAAAATCCTGACCCCAACGGGACTTGAACCCTCGACCCTCCGGCTTGTAGCTCAGTGCCTTAACCACTACGCTACGGCGTGCCCCCAAAAGTAAAGTGATCCCACGACAGGCCTCAGGAGGCCCTTGGGGTAGTAGTGGAGGTTAAGGCTCCCACTTTTTTCTAGACAATCGGCACTTGATGTCAGCCGGGTAGTCAGCCCTGCGTGACGGCCCCGCCCTTTACCCCAGAACAAGTGTCTGGTACATAAGGCAAATTTATATTTGTGTTATTCATAGTGTTTTAAATTAAAAAAAAAATATATCCAAATTTTTAACAAAAAAGTATTATTTGAATTTTTAAAAAATTAAATCACAGTCCACACATGAACACAAGCAAACATTATTGTCAAATAAACTACGGAACTACGGACAATACCAGTCTGGGCAAGCTGACGATGATGTAGAGGATTATATCGAAACATGTTCAAACAGAACCCAACATTGATTTGAAGTAAGATGTTTCCATTCTCACAAAAAATTGATTAAAAGAACCTCAAAGTGTTACTTCCTAAAATAAATCATTTCATAATGTGCTACATTTTGGAAACAATTGGATAAGTAATTTTTGAGAAAAGTGTACCAAGGGAAGTTGGATTTTTTATTTTTTTACATTTTTAATTAGGGCCCTACTTATGACGAAATATGTTTAAAAAGTTAACCAGAGTATCATTATGTTCAGGAAGACTTGCTTAATTAGTGACATAATTTTCATGCACATAACTTAAGAATAAGCTGAAAAAAATTATTTTTGAATGTTGCATATTTTTAAACAAAATTACATGGTAAATAGTACCGGGTGCCCTTAAATAAAATTAGTACATGTACAAATTACCTTTAAAAATGACAATGCAACACATTGTCCAGTGATTGTCCCGGTTGTCTATAGAAAGATGAATTGGAAGCGAAGTGAAATATTGGCTAAACTTTACAACTCGACGTTTAAAATTCCTTCATGAACTCCTGTGAATTTTATTCTTTGGGTTTCATTTTTCAAATTATTTCCTACCATTTACAATGATTTTTACATTTTTTCCAACGATTATTTAAATTATTTTTCTGTTATATTTAACTGCATACGTAACATGAAAACATGGCAGCCATATTAATTTTAACGAATATTATATGCAACAACACAAACATGTTCCAGTGCAACCAATATAGAGTATTTACTAATTAACTGTATACATAGACTTCAGAATTTCAGAACCTACTATTTATTTTTGGGCGTTGCATTCTTTCACAGCTTAGCGTGCTTAAATTGCGTTAGGTTAGCTGTTTTGTTTGGTCTTTCACGGGTTAGAGTACTTAAATTGCATTAGGTAAGCTTTAGGTTCGTTAAATATCATGCTAACCATCGTGTTTCAACTGAACTGTGGAGCAAATATCAAAGTATTGAATTAACATTTTCATCATCATAATAATTCTGCCCGAAGGCAGGTCCTTCACTGCAATCATAGCATTTTCATGCTATTCTTGCAGCTTTACTAGGGAATTCTAGGTGTGGTAGCTTCCCATTGCTTTCCACACCGGTGAAGGATGATGATGATGATGGCCATATGATTTCGGGGACCATTTGGGCCTTACAGTTTTCCTGACATTTGTCTTACAGGTGAGGAAAAACCTCACCCAGAAAAACTGCCCCGACCGGGGATCGAACCCAGGCCCGCTGCGTGACAAGGCAGCACGCTACCTCGAGACTACAGCGGTGGACTTAACATTATTGGACTATGTTAAAACAATTCGGAAATACTTTACAACATGTGACGCGAAAAATGTTTGTAAGTTCCAATCGTACAACATGCGCATGCGCTAACAAACTCGAAGCGATTTACACTATGAAATCACGGGATGCAGCCAAAATATACACGATATTTAACGAACCTAAAAGCTAACCTAACGCAATTTAAGCACTCTACCTGTGAAAGAATGAATGCAACGCCCAAAAAAATAGTAAGTTCTGAAATTGTGTAGTATATGTGTACAGTTAATTAGTACATACCCTATGTTGGCTGCACTGGAACACGTCTTTGTTGTTGCACAGACTATTCGTTAAAATCAATAGGGCTGCCACGTACGTAGTTAAATATCATACTTACTTACTTACTCACTGGCACTATCGAACCCGTAGGTTCATGGCCGCACGGACATAAGCTCTCCATATATCCCTATCCTGAGCTAATGCTTTCCAATCATTCCCTGTATAATCTACTTCCTCAAATCATAGTTAATGTTGTTCTCCCACCTCATTCTTGGTCTACCAACTGGGCGTTTTCCTTCTGGCTTTCCTACAAGAAGTTTCCATGCACGTCTTTCATTCCCCATACGCGCAACATGTCCTGCCCATCGCAGTCTACGGACTTAACTGTTCTTATTATATCTGGCTTCCTATAAAGACCATGTAGTTCATTATTATGTAGTCTTCTCCATTCACCTGTCTGTTCAGTTAAATATCATAGAAAAACATATTGAAATAATCGTTAGAAAATATGTAAAAATCATTGAAAATGATGGGAAATAATTTGCAAAATTAAACCCTAATAATAGCATTTGACAGTTTATGAAGCCAACATATCACAGGTTGTAGAGTTTAGCCTAAAATGTATTTCTCAGTAAAATGTTTATCTCTATATATGTACTGTTATATGATATGATATAGTGAATGAGTTTTGCGGACACTCTGTGGGTACATTAAAGCAATATAAGGCGGTGATTTTAATGGAGGGTTCTCAGTCTGAAGAGATCCACTGCAGAGACAACACAAGTGGGACAGGGCCAGCTCCGATATCTGGTGAGACACTTGGTTACGTAATTATACACATGACATAGCAGTTTCTTCCAAAATCGATCATTTTTGTTCGAGTGCAAATTTTATTTCGTCTTAAGGGCATCGAATGGTGAGGATATTGAAGAAAAAAAAAGGCAAAAAATTAATTTTTGTTTACTTGCTTTTTAATAACTATGATTCTTTAGGATCATTTTCATGTAAAAATGTTTATTGTAGGAGCAAAATTGAGTCCGTGAAGTAAGAGTTTAAATACACTTGCACGTGTGGTCAAGCATTACGACTTAAACTTTAATTTTTTTTTTACTTTTTCCAAAACTTAAAATGCTCCTTACGAAGCTATGTTTATGCTATTAAATTGGAATTTTGTGGTTAGACTCCCCAATATATGCTAATTGAAATTTGCTCTGCCTATTTTTCTACTTCCTTGCGGTTTATGTTAGCTTGGTATATTACTTTTCTTTTTCGGGAAAATTTTACATTAATACATTTATTTCATTTTTCATATTTTAATTTTATCTCGAATTTACATAATTTATTTTAAAAACCACTAAATTTATCAAAATGAATATTTTATTGTATTAATTTGACATAATTTATTTCCATAAATAGAGTAATATTTATGGGTTCGTAGGGTTAGTGGTAGCGTAGTGGTTAAGGCACTGAGCTACAAGTCGGAAGGTCAAGGAAACGCATGAGAGTGGATAATTTTTTTTTCAAAAAATGCAAAATAAGCAGTATCCTGCCTTTATGATTTTTTTTTTGATAGCAAATGTGTATAGTGGAATCATAAAGATTCTGAATATCAAATTTCATGAGATAATATTTAAAAATTAATCGTAAGGAACGTTTTTTAAAAAATATTAAAAAAAATAGATTAAAAATCATAATTCTGAAACGATTATATTTATAAACACCAAACTTCACAGAAACACTTCTATAAGCACATAATGTACGTGATAAAAAGTTAAAAACAATCAGGTGAAAAAAAATGAAATTCACCAATCGGTCCCCATAAATCCACGTAACATTTTTATGTAAATTTATTTATATGCATTGTTTATTTTTTATTAAATTCATGCAATATTTCAAATTAATATTTTATTTCGACAAATTAATTTTAGATTCGTATTTTTCGGCTTAAAAAGTCATTACATTTATTAGAACTCATTTTTTGTTTAATCTGCATCGTCATTATAGATGACACTGTAGCCGATTTGGGTCGTGGCCGCTAATAAGATCTTCCTCCGTTTATCCCTTCCTTCTCCATCCTCTAACGCCAAGTTTCTTAAAATTTTCTATTCCATCTAACCATCACAACTTTGTTCTGCCTATTTTTCTACTTCCTTGCGGTTTATGTTAGCTTGGTATATTACTTTTCTTTTTCGGGAAAATTTTACATTAATACATTTTTTTTCATATTTTAATTTTATCTCGAATTTACATAATGTATTTTAAAAACCACTAAATTTATCAAAATGAATATTTTATTGTTTTAATTTGACATAATTTATTTCCATAAATAGAGTAATATTTATGGGTTCGTAGGGGGCACGCCTTAGCGTAGTGGTTAAGGCACTGAGCTACAAGTCGGAAGGTCAAGGATTTAAGTCCCGGTGGGGTCAGGATTTTAAACTGACCAAAACCTTCCGGCGGCACTATGGCCCTGGGGTCGACTAAACCTCTAATGGGAAATGAGTACCAGACGCTTGTTACTGGGGGTAAAGGCGGCCGTCACGCAGGGCTGACAACCCGGGATGACATCAAGTGCCGATTGTCTAGAAAAGGTGGGAGCCTTAACCTCCTAATACCCGAAGGGCCTCCCGAGGCCTGTGTAGTGGGATTACTTTACTTTATGGGTTTTTTTTAGTAATTATTGTCTTAAATAAGTAACATTGGATTTCGAAAATAATTGTTATATTCACTTCAAAATTAATGTCATCTTAGTACATTATAGTGTCTTTGTGTTGCATACAGGATTGTGTAATCCTTCCACTACTTTTATTTCTTTCTTTCCCTTAGTTTAACCTCTCCATTTATAGGTACTTTTACATAGTCCACGCTCCCGGGATTATAGTGACACGACATCCAGAGATGATATTAAAACTGGATCACAAACATACTTATTTGACCACGCAAGGGCATGGAGGGCATCTCTGGATGAATGCCAGGACCACCTCAAGAGAACACAAACATTTAAGTCAAATAATACCATTTTCTCGCACTTAAGAAGACCATTATGATATGGATAATTAAGATGACCTGATGGTGTTTGGAGACTATTTGGGCTTAAAGTAACCTGATATTTCTCTTGTAGTTCAAGAAAAATCCAGAAAACGTTTCCCGACTAGGAATCGAACCCTGTTCCGGTCTGTCTGAGACAACGAAATTTCACTAGATCACAGTAGTAGAGTAATCTTAATTTACCTAAATAAAATCTAAAAGTATTCACACATTTAATTTAATTGAAATAGTAGTGTAAATTGTTTCTAAAAGTCATAACAACAGAGTCAAGAATGATATGAGGAATGAGGATTGAAATGATATTATTTTTAAATACATAAATGTAATGTGAATTGCTACAGTAAACGCATTTGTATGTTCATATAGCACACGTTTAAATTACTTATAAGTTACAACAAAAGTAAATATCTCCTCGATACTTCACTTGTCTGACTAGCATCCCAGGTCTCTCGAGTTTGTTACACGATTTTTCCTTTAAGTCTAGGGTGTGGAATGGAATTCACTCTGCCTCATAAGAACAATTAAGTAGTTAATTTAACTCTGAAGCATTGAAATTCCATTTAAAATTGAAAGTGAAGTTAAGGAATTGTTACTACATGTGTGTCGTAGCAATGATTTCACTCGACCTTGGTTTTTAAGATTTCTCATCCCACGGACTTTTATAGTTTTATATTCGAAAAAAAAATCCTAATTCAAAGTCATTATTACTAAAATCCTAAATCAAAATTTGTGTCAATTACCAAATCACAAAACGACCAAGTAAAGGAAGTCAAATTTAATGTATATAAGTTTGAGAATTTATATATCTCGTGTCAATATTGACAGCAAATAATGATATAAAGAGCGAGGTACAACGAAGAATATACGATTATCGTATATCGATTATATCGTATCTGACTAACAGAGCATATTATTCACTCTTAATAATTTTTAAAAACAAGATAATATCTAGAGAAACCAAAATTAAGATTTGTAAAACTTTAATAAGACCCATTATAACATATGGTACCGAAACATGAATCTTAAATAAAAATACATGCGGTATTTGAAAGGAAAATCTTGAGAATTATTTTCGGAACAATTGAAACATAGGATGGATGGAGAGCCAGATACAACGATGGGATATATGAATTGTATGAGGAATTCAATTTGGAGATATATATATATATATAGGCCTATATCCGGTCTTTCCACTTTTCAGCAGTTGCCCTTTTAGCAGCCGGCTGCTGGCCCTTCACATCCACATGTGTCAATCACAGAGGTAGATGATCAACAGCCAGTGTAGGGGTGACATGTGGTTAGCATGTCGAGTCCCCCAGCCGTTATAGCTGGTTCCTCAACCTGGAGCCGCTACTTATTGTAGCTACCCAATTACCTCACGATGCTGGGTGGGCACCGGTCCCATACTGGCCGAAATACCATGAGAAAATGTCTTCCCCCATGGAGACTCGAACCAGCGCAAGTCCCGTAGCTCTGCGCCAAGGCTTCCTACCTTAACACCGCTCGGCTACGGCGCGGGACATATATATATATATATATATATATATATATATAAGATGTCAAAGATTGAGATGGTTAGGACATTTCACAAGGAAAGTGAAGATTGTATTTAACAACAATCCTGATGGAACCAGACTAAGGTGAAGAACAAGATGATGGAATTGTGTACAAGCAGATGTGAAAGGATATGGAATGAAGAACTGGAGGGAGTTGGTGATGGATGGAAGAAGGCCATAGAGGTAGTTAAGGCCCACTCTGGCTATAATACCAAATAATAATAATAATAATAAATAATAATAATAATAATAATACCAAAATCCTAACATTTATTTATGTGGAGTCCGGCCAATTTTTATCAAGTTTTTTTTTACGTAGGCCTACCTGAAGCGACGTCAAAAATGAGCTCATATAGTGGGAATTTTTCTAGAAGTTTTACTTTTATATTCCAGAATATTTTAACGTGTCTTACTTATATTTGCACGGACCCGATAGCTTATGTCTTACCTTCCGAATAAAGCAGTGTTCTAAAATGTTTCTCCTGAAAAAAAAAATGCTAGGGATATTTTGAGGAAGTGGCTGAATTCAAATACCTAGGAAAAATAATAACAAATAGGAATGAGATGCACAAAGAAAATAAACATTAGGCTCAATTCTGAAAATGCATGCTATTATGCATTACAGGGACTCTTGTCCCAACTCCTTTCAAAAAAACGTTAAACAAAAAGTATATAAAACTGTAATTCCCCCAGTTATATTATATGGATGCGAAACAAGACTCTTATTTTAAGGGAGAAAAGGAGATTACGAGTTTCTGAGAATAAAGTTTCGGGAAAATTTTTGGGCCAAAAAGAGATGAAGGGACAGGTGAATGGAGAAAACTACGTAATAATGAGCTACATGGTATGTATAGGAAACCGGATATAATAAGAACAGTTAAGTCTAGTAGACTGCGAAGTGCAAGACATGCGGCACGAATGAGGAATGAAAGAGGTGGAAGCTTCTTGTAGGAAAACCAGAGGGAAAACGTCCAGTTGGTAGACAGAATGAGGTGGGAGAATAATATTATCCATAATTCGAGGGAAGTAGATTATGCAGGGAAACATTAGCTCAGGATAGGGATGTATGGAGAGCTTACGTCCGCTCGGTCATGAACCTACGGGTTTTATAGAGCCGATAAGTGAGTTAGTTAGGGAACAAATCCCTGATTCATGGATCCATATGTGAATTATAAAGTTCGTCTGATCAGTGTTACAGTACCTATTGTTTGTGTATGCGGTGTTATGAAATGTAATGATTGATATACGCAGACGGTTGCATCAGCATGTTAGACTATTGTATACATTAATAGCGATCAGTTCTTCTAGTGTTACTACAGATAACTTACCGAGGATTAGTCGGTTTATTGACAAAACAACCTCGATGTTTGAATGAATGTCACAATATACAATAGCGCTCCTAATTCCATGCGCTTTTATGTTTACTCCCACTGATCTTGTAGAGCCTGTTCTCCTATCACAGAAATCCAATATCACAAGAATGCTTTTTATCACAAATTTGGAATTTTTAAGATTTTTCTCATCTGGCTCAATTGCTTTCACATACTTTGTTGTATTCAACATTAATTAAAATTCGAAGATAGCTAATACATTAAACCACGCTGACAAAAACATAAAAATAAACATACAGAACTAATAACAAATTAAATAGCATAATAAGCAATAACATCGAAGAAAAATAATTTCAATACTAAAGGAGTATATTAAATGATATGTAGAGATTGTAAACAAATGTTATATACTAAGAACAAAAACAGAAGTTTTAATATTAGATTAAAGAAAATTTTCGAGAATTTATTCACGCAGAAGGAAAATCAAGCTATGAAAAAACACAGTTATCCATGAAGGGACATCGTATGTTGGATATTGAAAAAATCCCTAACAATAATGCACAGAGAAAATAATACAGCGAAGATAAACATACTCGAGGAGATGTAAATTTTCAAGGCAATTAAAACATCTGATAAATGAAAACGCACCCAGTACGTGTAATCCCCTCTACAAGATTTTCAGTGGAACACCAGTATTGAATCAGGGGTCAACAGATAAGAATCCATATCCTGTTACTTCTGCTGATGATGTGACTCGTCCCGAAAGCGCTACAGATAATTAATAATATTTAAGTTGAGGAGACGGACATATTAGGTAAATATTTCATAATTTTATATTTAATATTAATTTTGTGGTATTCATCCCTTCGTCGTCATGCTGTTTTGAAGTAATAAAACAACAGAGTTGATCGTTTGATTGTTTGTATTAATAACAAACACTAAAAAATGTAATAAACAAGTAAAGAAACAAGCTGATAAAGCAGCACAAATATCAGGATATATGAAAGATTTAATTTTGTGCAACAAACATGTCAATAGAAAGCAAAATCCGCATATACAAAACGATAGTTCGACCAGTTATCGTATATGGAGCAGAACTAGGGCTGATACAACAAAAACTAAACAAATAATGACATGCGAAAAGATGATCTTAAGAACTATTCAGTGGAAAACATTGTATGATAAGTAGAGGGCGGATTTATATGCACTAAAAACCATAATGCATGCAACTATGCAGCAAAAAAGTTGAAAATATGCTCTTAAAATTAAAAAAAATATGCACAAAAATCAATTTTGTTCTTATAGTAAAATACACTATTTTCTCACATAATTTAATTTTTTTTTATGAAGCAACAATTGTAATATTTTTACTTTTTCGCTCCTAATTGAAGTTAATAATTGTATTTTAGAGTTTCTCATTAAGTCCACCGCTGTGGTCTCGAGGTAGCGTGCTGCCTTGTCACGCAGCGGGCCCGGGTTCGATCCCCGGTCGGGGCAGTTTCTCTGGGTGAGGTTTTTATCAGGGGTTTTCCTTACCTGTAAGACAAATGTCAGGAAAACTTTAAGGCCCAAACGGTCCCCGAAATCATATGGCCATCATCCTTATCATTATCATCCTTACCATTATCATTATCATCATCATCATCCTTCGCCGGTGTGGAAAGCAACGGGAAGCTACCACACCTACGCAATTCCCTAGTAAAGCTGCAGGCATAGCATGAAAGCGCTATGATTGAAGTGAAGGACCTGCCTTCGGGCAGAATTACTATGGATGGATGGATTCTCATTAATCTCATAAAAATGAATTATTAGTGAAATGTAAAATTGCAGACTTTCACGGCAGGTATTTTGATTCATGTATTTTATGTCTTTCGGGCTAAATAGCCGTGGTCTGGTTTTATTAAAACTCGACGTTTCGTCTACTACTGCGGTAGACATCCTCAGGAGATTCTGCGTGTTCTTTGACTTCTTAACTCTTCAAATGTCGACTGCAGACTGGCTGTGTGTTGTCCACGATTTGAAGAATTAAGAAGTCAAAGAACACGTAGAATCTTCTGAGGATGTCTACCGCAGTAGTAGACGAAACGTCGAGTTTTAATAAAACCAGACCACGGCCATTTAGCCCGAGACATAAAATATTAGTGAAATGTATTTAACCTTACTTTATTGTATATGAAAATACATTCAGTGCAGAATTATGATTTAATAATGTGATAAATTGATAATAAGTAATTTGAAATACTCACATGTTTGTCGCAGACTTGCCATAGGACAATTTTTCTGATTCCGATTGAGGGTCTTTCCACTTTTCAGCGGTTGCCCTTTTACCAGCCGGCTGCTGGCCCTTCACATCCACATGTGTCAATCACAGAGGTAGATGATCAACAGCCAGTGTAGGGGTGACATGTGGTTAGCATGTCGAGTCCCCCAGCCGTTATAGCTGGTTCCTCAACCTGGAGCCGCTACTTATTGCCTCACGATGCTGGGTGGGCACCGGTCCCATACTGGCCGAAATACCATGAGAAAATTTCTTCCCCCATGGAGAATCGAACCAGCGCAAGTCCCGTAGCTCTGCGCCAAGGCTTCCTACCTTAACCGCTCGGCTACGGCGCGGGACCATGGTGATAATTTTTCCATTTTTTGTTAATGTAGGATTCCCACCAATCCATTGACGAAGCAAAGATATTTTACTGGATTTTTCCTTCGGCATTGAAAACACTTTTCTTTATCAACTAACACTCACAAAATGGTATTTGAGAAAATAATTTAAACTTTGATTCCCGATTTGTTTTATCGCCATGGTCAGTAATGTATAACAAGCTTCCTTTGTGTGAAATCAAATATATTTTGCACACATGAAAGTATATTTGAGGAATGATTTTTGAGTCTTTGTCGTGTATGCCGACAGTCTCAATAAAGCTGATGTTCAAACTTCAAAGAACATCGCCGGTTGAAAACGAAAACAAGGAAATTGCCACCAATAAACCGTCCATTGTTGGCAAACACATTAATCTCTTCCGAAATCTTCCTTTCAGGAAATGGTTTAAGCCAGATTGCTTTATTGACCTGTTGAGATTTAAAGGTGCAGACCCCTGCTCGACATTGTTATTGTTGTGCAATAATGCGAAATAGGGATTCTGGCTTTCTATGAAAACAAGATTGTCTTCATTTGCATACAATGAAGCAGAACCTTGTCATTTTATGGGGTAAGAAACTAATGTTTTAATATTAAATAGAGAAAAAGTATAATATATACACCCATATGCACTATAAAATTTTACCAGTTGATTCCAAATGACATGAAACGCATTTTCCTTTTCCATGCATATGTTTATCTTTGAAGGAATAAAACATGCAAATATGCAGAAATCCGCTCTCTAATGATAAGATACACAATACAGAAATTAGAGACACATGTCATTTTCAAGACATAACCAAATTTATTATAAATAGACGAAACATACTGGAAAGGTCATATAGAAAGAATGGAAGACAACCGACTTGCATAAAGAGCTAAAGAATATAGACCAATGAACGGGAGAAGAGCAAGAGGAAGACCAGCAAAGAGATGAATAGACAGTGGATGCACGTCCAATACTTCTTTCTCCGAAGAGTGATTTGAGAAATAAACAGGTTGAAAATCCTACAAATTATGAATAAGAAAAATAAGAAAAAGTCCACAATAACTTTATTTAACTCTTCCTGACGTTTCACTCACCAATTAATCTTGTTTTAATGTCTGTCACACAATTATTTTACAGTCTCTAACTAAAAACGCTTGCGAAACACTTTTTCGGCTAAATGTTGACCTAAATGCATTCACTTACAGTACTTACCTGTTCACTTGCAGAAATATTTGTTACAATTGCACTTGAAATTTTTAGTATGTTCTGAGATCTTGTTGTAACATACCAGAGTTGAAACCGAAGGCATACCGAAGTTTTTCTTGTAGACTTTGTTCCAAGCTTTTAAAAGTCGAGATTTATTATGTCAATTTGAAAAGGAATAAAATGTTAATTTTACTATTTAACCCATGTCCCAAATGGTAGTCAATGACCAATCTCGTTTCAATGAATTTTATTTTACAACCAATCACAGTCGTGTTTCACCTCGCTCTTAATCGATTTCTCTTTATCAGCTCCTACTTTTGTGATAAAGAAAGCTTCTCCTTTTTAATAATATGAACAGGACAGAACATTTTTTTTGTACAGTGACTGACTCTCCCACAAATACATTGAATATAGCAAATAATGAACAGATTCCTTGATTTTACCGAGTTGTTTACTAAAAATAAATTAATAACCTATAATGTTGGTTATATTATACATTTTGATGTGTTTCATTATTTCCCCACTAGGGTGCATTCTTACAATATTACGATCCAATTTGGCAATAAATAATATAATAAAGTTGCAATGAATAAACATAACCTCACATTTCTGATTTGTTTTCAAACATCGCCGTTTACATTAAATATATACATATTTTTAAATACCGGTAGGCCTAACTACATTTAAATACTGATTTCTGAATAAACAGCTTAATTTTATTCGTTAAATAGTCCTAACAAGTGCCATTCTTGACTTCCAAATCCTCTAGATAAATTGGAAATCACTCGTGGCATTGCTTATGATAAATAATATAGATGTTAGGAAGAAAGTATTTCAATAATGTTTTATAAAGCAAATCCAATCACAGATTTTTGGGGAGGATTATGTCGTCGTTCTAGAACTTAAAAAAATAATTTAAATTCTGTAAATTAATTTAATTAAAGAAAGTGCCGCCTCATTTTATAATGATGCTGCTCCACTGCTTCTTGATTCATGTAACGAAAACCAGATTTCTGATATTAATAACGAGATATTTTTGCACTTGCTGAACAGCCAGTCACCAGCCAGTAATTAGGAACAGAATACGCCATAAGCGATTGGTTAAGGCAAGAAGCTTTGGCGCAGAGCTACAGGACTTGCACTGGTTCGAGTCTCCATGAGAAAATAAATTTTCTCATGGAATTTTCAGCCAGTATGAGACCGGTGTTCACACATCATCGTGAGGAATTTGGGTAGCTACAATAAGTAGCGCCACCAAGCTGAAAAAAAAACATACAACTGGGACGGCTGGTGGATACAAAGTAAAATTTTAAAAAATCCAAAAACATTTAAATATCTTAATGAAACCATCTCTAAAATCAATACTCTCACTACACGGGCTAGATGATCGACTACCTTTGTGATTAACAAATGTGGAAGTGAGGCCAGCAGCCGGCTGGTAAGCCATTTTTTTAAGTTTACATAGGACAAATTGTTTAATTGTACAATAATATGAAAAAAGGGACGAAAAGAATTGCATGCAGAGCGACCTGTTCATTGAATTCATGCAGCGTTGAACACAAAACTGAGGTTGTAAGTCCATGTCTTCTGTATTTTCCGAACGCTGGTGTACGGATGCCAAATTTGAGTCTAACAGAAGTCCAAATAAAAAGCATTAGAAAAATGGAACAGAAGATACTATTAACAACGTTAACTTTCAATGTGGAAAAACTGTGAACTAAAAGAATGTGGTAAGGGTGAGTAGGAGTTGGAGGTAGTAGACCCTTGTCTCAGGTTGCAGTGACAGTGTTTATTATCCGTCAGTCTTGTATAGTCAGTTGGTAGTGGCAATGCCAAGTGCGAAAATTAGACCCTACATTCACAATATATATACATTTAAGTCTGCCAGACAGTAGCTAGAAATCAGTGCTGATTTAATTTCTCTGCACGTCACATTATCCAGAAAGCCGCAGGCATACAAACTCCCAAGATCTTTCATTAACTTCATCTCCTATTTCAAGTAAGTCTACCATTAGATTTTGCCACTGATTATACCACTTGCCCAGTCATTCGCTTGTAACAACGGTGGAAGGTGATACTTTCCCCATCTTCACCACTAGCGCCTTTGCTTCCCCTCACCAGCTAAAAAGTTAACGCGGTCGAGTAGTAGTACTATGTTTATTCCTTGGGGCCAAAATAACAAACAAGCTAAGAAATATATCATCAGGAGTAACCTATGACCTCAATGTGCAAACATTCTGAAATGGAAACGAAATGGCCATGTTCCAAGGCTTCAAAGTTTGTGTGTATGTGTGTGCCCCATACGCCCCACATGGGGACATGGGTGCTCCCTGGCGAGAGTTTCTTAACCAAGCTAATTTAGTTACCTTATTTACCTACATATGTCAACGAATTACATGTGATTAGCACATGAAGAAGTAATTCTCTTCATGTGAGTTCTCAATGTGATGGTAACATTTTGAAGATGTATTTCTGTCCCAAAAAAAGGATTATTGGTTTAGGTTGGGTTTAATTTTTGGTAGAGCCGGATTCTCTTCTTAGGGTCGGAAGTTGGTACACTGGATAGGAAAACACTTCAAAATCACAAAAAAAATGTTTCTTTGTAAAAATAATTGCAAATGTATTCGCTTCTTAAGTTCCCAGCAGATTAAGTAAATGTAGGTGGTATTATTCTTCACCGTCAATTAAAGAATAAATTATTTTCTTAAATCAATTATTCTTCTTGTATTAAATATTACATTTTATCAGGAGAGCTCTTCTTGCTTGTATCATTGGTGAAAATTGTATGCAGAATGAATAGTGTTACTCTTTTATAATTTCAAGAACATCATTACATCACATGATGTTATTTTTAAATTCTATTGGTTAATAGTCATTTATATATAACGTTTAATTTGATTTGTTAAATAAGAAAGTTAATTGTCTTGACATCCAATCAGAATTTAGTTTACTTTCATTTAAGAATAAGAAGTTATGCAGGTGTTTTTATTACAATTATAACAGAAGGATTTATAAATTTGACAACAATGACTTAAAACAATTTTTAAAATCATTCTTTACAAAAACCGTTATGTAGTACAATTTCTTTCATTATTTCTAAGACATTTTTATTGAACAATAACCAACAATGGATTATTTAGATGGTTTTATTTATATAAGTTATATCTAAATATTAAAATAATTTTAAAATAGAAAATTATTAACTTTAACTTTCATATTTATTATAATATTAAAATTCTGCTTAACACATCATCTCAATGAGACATATAGTAGGCAACTAAGGTATTATTTCAATTGTTAAAGGTCGGTTAAATTTTGCACTAGGCTTCAAAGTACCAGATGGGATTATACAGAGAATCCGTGTTCCGCTTACTACCGGCAAATGATATGTTAGTTTCCTGCGCCAAACGTTTTAGTGATTTTCCAGGATTTACTTATAATCGCACCCGAATATCCTCAAGTTTTTTTTACTCTTAAAACTTGCCTTTCACGCTTCTTTGGTATGTCACAAACTGAACCTGTTGTAATGCCACTTTTTCATCAACTTCGAAAGGCACGATTTTGTAGGAATCGTACAGTCAGGATATTTTTGAGAAAATCTCCGAACGCGCCTTCTATGGTTATTTCTCAATAAGTGACATTCCACCAAATAAATTCGCTGTTCAACCGTATACTTCATTTTCGATTACTTTCTTATGTAAAACACGACAACAAGTGGCATGCGTCCCACTACAACGCACTGAAGCAACTATCCGCTGGGATGTTGTGTACAACTTGTCTCCCACGTTGCGGTCGTATTGCTCACAGCGGCGGCGGCAGAATGATGCGAGGTTTCCTCTTAAAAGTATTCACTGTATCTTGGCCATGTGGGACCCACCCTTCATTAGCGGAGAGGAAGACATGGTGCCCTGGGTGAAGTGAACCTCTACTGAAATGAGTACTAGAGTAAAGGTTGCCATCACATAGGGTTGGCAATCCAGAGTGTCTACTGTCTGGGAAGGTGAGAGCCTTAAACTACCACCCCAAGGGCCCCTAAGGCCCACAGTAGAACCATTCTACTATATTCTTAAAGAGTAATTTGAATATCATCCTTTTGAAAAATAACTAAAAAAAGATAATACATTAGAGCCAACACAAAATACTCAACAAAATAACAAACTTTTTTAAATAAACTAACTTTAACTTTACCTCAGTCAGTATTATGGAAACATTTGAACGATGTTGAGACCATGCATCTTTATTGGTACTAGAGTTCACCAAGTAGTCAAAATTCGACCATAAATAACACGTCACTTTATATTATACCGGGTGTACATAAAAGAATATAACGAGTTTAAAGGTGTTGAATTATACTTTAACTAATTATGACAAAAACAAAACTCATGTTAAATGAAAGAGTAACATCTCCAGTTTACGTTATAAGTTCATAAGTGTTCAATGTGATCCCCGTTTATTACATGACACACATCCAACCTGTAGGCTAATTCTTCCCATACATTAATACGCATGTCTGGATTGATGGCAGCACAGCTTCTTAAACCCTGTCTCTCAACTCGGGCAGGTTAGCAGGCAATGGAGGCACGTAGGTTCTGTCTCTTACAAAAACTCAAAGGAAAAATTCGCATGGGGGTGTGATCCAGTTATCTAGGAGGCCACAGGAGATAAGTCATCTGGACCATGACGACCAATCCAGAAATGAGAGTGTGGACGATCTAACGAAAACGCTTACATATGCGTCCCTACCATTTACAATTGCTACAGGCTCTAGAGCCTACTGATTACGCTGACTTTGTGCTTGAAATGTTGCAGCAGCAACAATCTCCTCAGACACTCTTGGTCGTCCCATACTTTTGCCTTACACATGTTGCGAACTGATTATGCCAACGACGGATGTTATTGGCATTGGGGGGATCACGATTAAACTGCCTACGAAACGCACGTTGAACTGTCACAACTGATTTACAACTTTCAAACTGCAAAACACAAAACGCTTTCTGTTGAGCAGTTATCATCTCTGTTATTATTGTTGCCATAGAAACAAAACAAAAGAAAGCTATCCGCTCACTCACACAACTAAAACCATCTTCTTTCCTGTTTTATTTAAGTCTACACACAACTTTCTACTCTTCTTCTGAGTGATGATAATATTATTACTTGAAACTACTATATTCTTTTATGTACTCACTGTAGGTATTACACATTGTTAGTTTTAAATTGTATTAGACCATAATCATAAAAATACAGGATATATATTTATGTTGGAGTGAATTGATGATTGGGGTGATAGTATTCTAAATTAGCATCCAGCATCGTGAGGGTTGTGGGTAGCTACAATAAGTAGCGGCTTCATGTTCACAAAACCAGTCATAATGGCTGGGGGACCCGACATGCTGATCACATGTCACCTCTACACTGGCAGGATGAACGTCTACCTCTTTGTTTAACACATATACATGTAATACTTCCTTATAGTTTAAATGGGAGCTTTGACGCTGGATTTTAGTGCCTTGCAACGAAAAACGGCAGATAATTTTTTGGACGTGGCCTGTATAAATCACATGCTCCTCTGTAAGAAATTACTCTTGCACCATGGAGATATTCCATAAACACTGCCTTGTAGTTAAAAACGGCAGACCTGTTTCCAAAAATATTATTGATAACACAAAGCTCGTCAATAGCTACTAAAAAAAATGTTGACAAATAGAGGAGAAAATGGCACTTAACTGTTTTGTCTTGACCTATTTATATATGGATTTTAAATCATCATCATCGTAATCCGGGGATTAAGTCTGTTGGCTCGTTCCGGTTTCATGAAAGCTAGAATTGTTAAAATTGTTCAGACCATCTTCTGTATGGGCGTCCAACATTTCTCCTTCCGTGTGGTTTATAATTTAGCAATCATTTTGGAAATCTTTCTTCTGGCATTCTATCAACATGTTCTTTCCAGGCGTTCATATATTTAATTATTCTGTCTGTAAGTTTGAAAATATTTAGTTAATTTCTTATATCTTCATTCCTTTTCTTATCCAGCAGAGTATATCCTGCCATATTTTTTTTAAAATCATCTCAATTGCTTCCAATTTTTGTTCTTGCCTTTTAGTGACCGTCCAACATTCTGATCCATACATCAATACAGGAACAGCCATTGCATTATAAAATATAACTTTTATTTCTTTTCTTGTGTTTTTAATGGTTCTTTTAATACTGCCACACATTAGATTAAATTTATTTTTTTGTCATTAAGAACTTCAATTTTAACATATGATAAATTAAAACCTACATATGGATTTTAAGTGTTTATAAGTAAAGTAAAGTATTCCCACTACAGGCCTCAGGAGGCCCTTGGGGTAGTGGGAGGTTAAGGCTCCCACTTTTTCTGGACAATCGGCACTTGATGTCAGCCGGGTTGTCAGCCCTGCGTGACGGCCGCCTTTACCCCAGAACAAGCGTCTGGTACTCATTTCCGTTAGAGGCTGAGTCGACCCCAGGGCCATAGTGCTGCCAGAAGGTTTTGGTCAGTTTAAAAATCCTGACCCCACCGGGACTTGAACCCTCGACCTTCCGGCTTGTAGCGCAGTGCTTTAACCACTACGCTACGGCGTGCCCCATTTTAAGTGTTTATAGTAATTGGAAAAGAAAAAAAAACGTACTGCCCGCTTTTGAGTGGGATGTGGCTAAATGAAGGATAGGGATGGAGTAACCAATCATACATTATCTTGAGAACACAACTCGCAATTTCAATGTATTTTCGATCGATTTAACCCATCACTTTCGACCGATGAATACATTAATGCCGTGGAAGCCTGGGGTAGTTAATTAGAGTACTCCTACATTTTGGGGCACGCCGTAGCATAGATGGTTAAGGCAATACGCAACAAACCGGAAGGTCGTGCATTTCGGGTCCAAGTGGGGTCAGGATTTTTAAACTGACCCAAACCTTCCGGTGGCACCATGGCTCTAGGGTCGACTCAGCCTCTAATCGAAATGAGAACCAGAGGCTTGTTATCGGGTAAAGGAGACCGGAAAGCAGGGCTGGCATCCCGACTGACATCAAGTGTCGATTTCCTAGAAAATGTGAGAGCCTTAACCACCTATTACCCCAAAAGTCTCTTATGGCTTGTAATGGGATCGCTTTACCTTTTACTCCTAACTAACTAACTGGCTCTATCGAATCAGTAGGTTTATGGCCGTGCGGACATAAGCTCTCCATACATCCTTATCCTGAGCTAATGTTTTCTAATCATCCCCTGTATAATCTACTACCCTCAAATCATAAATTTTATTCTCCCACCTCATTCTTGGTCTACCAATTAGGCGTTTTCCTTCTGGTTTTCCTACAAGATGCTTCCATGCATCTCTTTACTCCCTATTCGTGCCACATGTCCTGCCCATCGCAGTCTACGAAAAAAGTACCTTTGTCGAAAGAGTGAAGATCTTTCACCATAACAATACAACAGTCAAGAAACGCGGACATGGGTTCCACGGGGGTAAAATTCTCCGGAGGTAAAATAGTCCCTCATTCGGTTCTTCGGGCAGGAACTACTTCGGGGAATCCATGCCAAAGGCTCAAACTTTTTACCCCTAGCTTTTATTTTCGTAGTAATGAAAGCAGGGCATATACGCACACTTGATCCACTTCACTTAATATGTTGCAAGTCATCATCGCTCATAAAATGATCAAATGGAAATAATGTCAAGTGTATTTGAAGTGTGAAATGTTATAAAGATACTCAAATTTGTAAAGTAAATTGTATGTAAATATTTGATGTGTCATTTACGTGAACATCAGAGATTTCTATTCATAAAAAAAATCAGCAAAAATTCCTTATTAGCATTTCAATGATAACAATTCATCAATATAGTTTTTAACTTCTATGCAGATATACTATACCAGTTGCTAGGGACCACTGAGTTAAGTAGAAATAAACTACATGCAGTGACATCTGAATGCATTTTTTAATCTATATCAGAGTAGATTGTGTAAAATGTGTATAATAACTAACTCACTGGCTCTATGGAACCCATAGGTTCATGGCCGCACGGACATCAGCTCTCCATACATCCCTAATCTGAGCTAATGTTTTCCAATTATTTCCTGTATAATTTATTTCCCTCAAATCATGGATAATGTTATTCTCCCACGTCATTCTTGGTCTACCAAGTGGGCGTTTTCCATTTGGTTTTCCTACAAGAAGCTTCCATGCATCTCTTTCATTCCCCCATTCGTGCCACATGTGCTGCCCATCGCAGTCTAAGAGACTCTTGTTATTATATCTGGTTTCCTATATATACCTGTATCTTGTAACTCACTATTATGTAGTTTTCTCCATTCACCTGTCTGTTCATCTCTTTTTGGCCCAAAAATTTTCCTAAGAACTTCATTCTCAAATACTCGTAATCTCCTTTCCTCCCTTAAAGTAAGAATCCATGTTTCGCACCCATATAATATAACTGGTAGAATAATAGTTTTATATTTTTCACTTTAAGGGTTTTTTAAAGGAGTTGGGACGACAAGAGTCCCTGTAATGCATAATAGCATACATTTCCAGAATTGAGTCTATGTTTAATTTCTTTTTTGCGCGATAGTGCGTTTTGCCTTACTTACAGCAATGGCGACCATGATTGAAAGTTCAGCTTCCTATATTTCGGGGTTGCCAACCTAAATAACTATATTGTAATAAATAAGTATACTGTAATATTGCATATTACAAACCACGCGTTGGAAATAAAACCACTGCCCTCTATGTATACTACGTACAATGTATATACAAAACATATCCAAATGGTAGTGTTAATACACATTATACGAAACAATCATTGCATTTTAAATTAACTGAACTTTATTTGAAACAATATAAAACAATAAATACGTACTTGCCGCTATTTTATCACTAATTGGTCTCATGGCCTCCTGTAGTTCCAACTTATAGACATTGTCCACACTGTTAACGTTAGTCAATTGTTTATAATGAACGCAGATATTTCTAACAAATATGTTATTATTTTATTATTATTTTGAAAATACCATCGCGCAAAAAGTAATGTACAACGCACGTTTGTGAAGTGTTTTACAGAATCTTGGAAATTAAAAACCTCGCTATCACTCGGGTTTTAAACATTTTTCCTCTATTCTGTAAAAACCACTTCCCAACCTCGCATCGTAATATAGGCCCTACTATTGTGCATCTCATTCCTATTTGTAATTATTATTCCTAGATATTTGAAATCAGCCACTTCGTTTGTCATTAGTTGTAAAATGTTTAGAATATGTTTTCATTTTATACAGGGTGTTTGGTAGAGTTTGTGATAAACTATGACATATAGTTAAGTAGTGTCAAACAGAGTAAACTTTTCTTATGAACACATATCCAATTAAGCTCCAGTACAAAGCAACAAGTTTTTCACATATCAGTTTCAACTCGTCTTTTTTATATGCCTGACATTATACAAACTTGTGCATTTTTGCTTGAGTAATTGCGTTAATTTATTTTAAGATATCCCTACTTGCAGTGCATTCACATTAAGTGAATCAATATATAAATAAATAAATAAATATATATATATGGAATGATAAGAAAAATAAATGCCTGGACGGGATTCGAACCCGGATCTCTGAGTCTGTACCTCAGCGTGATATCCATTACACTACCAGGCGAATTCAATTCAAACACTTATTTTTCTTATATATGTATTATACTCTCCATTATTACTAGATGTCGCGAGAACTCGGTCTTCACCGCCATCTAGCAGCTGACTATATCAAGTAAGCAAATTAAAGAGAATATTTTTACCTTATAGCAGTGACGCTTTATAGATGTTATAATTAAATGTTTAACATTGAGCAATGCAAGCTTAATATGGAATGATAAGAAAAATAAATGCCTGGACGGGATTCGAACCCGGATCTCTGAGTCTGTACCTCAGCGTGATATCCATTACACTACCAGGCGAATCCAATTCAAATACTTATTTTCTTATATATGTATTATACTCTCCATTATTACTAGATGTCGCGAGAACTCGGTCTTCACCGCCATCTAGCAGCTGACTATATCAAGTAAGCAAATTAAAGAGAATATTTTTACCTTATAGCAGTGACGCTTTATAGATGTTATAATTAAATGTTTAACATTGAGCAATGCAAGCTTAATATGGAATGATCAGAAAAATAAATGCCTGGACGGGATTCGAACCCGGATCTCTGAGTCTATCACGCTGAGGTACAGACTCAGAGATCCGGGTTCGAATCCCGTCCAGGCATTTATTTTTCTTATCATTCCATATTAAGCTTGCATTGCTCAATGTTAAACATTTAATTATAACATATATATATATATATATATATATATATATAATTTGCTTACTTGTTATAGTCAGCTACTAGATGGCAGCGAAGACTGAGTTCTCGCGACATCTAGTAATAATGGGGAATATAATACATATGTAAGAAAAATAAATGTTTGAATTGGATTCGCCTGGTGGTGTAATGGATATCACACTGAGGTACAGACTCAGAGATCCGGGTTCGAATCCCGTCCAGGCATTTACTTTTCTTATCATACCATATATATATATATATATATATATATAAAATAAAAACTCCTTATTCGCGGGGAATAAGTCCCGCAAATATGCCGCGAATACAGAAACCGCGAATATGGAATAGTAATTTATATGGGGGATACGTTCCAAGATTACAAAATAAAATATAAATTATTATAAGTAACGCCACGAGCGTGAGTCATGAATTTATCTATATCATTTGGAAATAAAGAATGACATTTGTCAGGACTATTTAACGAATAAAATTAAGCTGTTTACTCACAAATCATTATTTAAATATAGTTATTTTAAAATATTTATATTTAATGCAAACGGCGATGTTTCAAAACAAATGAGAAACGTTTGTTATGTTTCACTTGTTCATCACTGCAACCAGATCATATTATTTATTGCCAAAGGATCGCAATATTGTAAGAATGCACCCTAGTAGAAAAAAAATGAAACACATCAAACTGTATATTAATTAATTTCTGATGTCCTATGATGTAGATATGTTAATTATATTCTTCTGAAACGTTATTACCTGGGAAATAATACGTTTAAGAAGGTGCAAACAGTCTTTTTTTTTTGGTATAATCAATTGCTACAAATGTTTTATAGCGTATCCCGCAAGCACTATCTGGTTACATTCGTGCACTATATATACAATCTGGTAGCCACTTGCATTCTAGAATTCTTACATCTTCATATATAAATTGCTATATTCAACGCATTTCTTAGAGAGTCAGTCACTGCAAAAGAATGGTCTGACCTATTCAGAATGTTAAAGAGGAGCTTGATTTTAAAGTGATAAAATTAAATTGATAGAATCGAGGTGAAAAACGACTGTGATTGGTTGTAAATCAAAATTCATTGCAATGTGATTGGTCATTGACTCCCATTTGGGGCATAAGTTAAATAGTCAAATAAAAATCAATTAATGGGAGATTTTGAACAATTTATATTAATTATTACTGTCTGGTTTAGGCATGGGCTTAAAGAACTTAGTAATTTTTTTTTCCTTTTTGTCGCTTTTAAAATGTATTTCAATTAAGATTGATATTCAGCTGTGAATTCTGCGATAGAATTCCTTATTTGTCTTCGGATTTCTTTATTCGTTAACATTAAAACAGCGTGATATAGACGCAAACGACTCGCCAACGCGTAAACGGTCAAGCATTTTTATTTTTACTTTAAGCGGCAACACTACTTTTTTCCGCTTCGGAAATAATTTGCTTTCCTTTTACTCGACATTATAAATTGGCAACAAAGCAGAAGATACACGTGTTATTCAATAAAAATTATTGCAACGAATGACAAGCTGAAACGATAAAACACCGATCGTGGCGAGGGCGTCATTTATCAACGGACATAGTGGCATGTGAAATACTGCGGCGGTGGCTTTTAGGAACAAACTTAGGCGTTGAATCACTCTTTGTAAAACCGCCTTGGCACGTGCCTGCAGTAAAAAAGTTGCCGATGCCTTAAAGGATACTAATCATTCTAATATACCGATTGGATACGCGAATAAAGAAATTTTAACCGCGAACACAGGAACTGTGTCTCAATTTTTTAACCCGCTAATACGGAGCTTTTACTGTATATGCACTTACGTTGTAAATGAGAAAGAAATAAACGAGTCACTTCATTAAAACAGTAATTTAAACACAAACTTAATTAGAAAGTAACACTAGGGGGTATTTTATCAAAGAAATCGAATAAGTTATTTACGCCTCACCTCATATTTTTGCTCTCTCGACCGGGACATATGTCGAAAGACATTTCCATCATATTCAACCAAAAACTGACTGAAAATGATGGAAATATCTTCCGAAATGTGTCAAAGGCGAAAGATACAAAATATGAGATGAGTCGTAAATAAAATAATAAATTTAGATATGTAAAAATAAAAGTATGTGTATTTAAGGGCAAAAATTAGTGCAGATGGAAGTCATGATTCTGAAATTAAATAGAGGATAAATAAGGGTAAATCTGCAATAACAAAATTAAATGTTGTTTTATTGCATCAGAATATAAGTTCTAAAACAAAAACATTTTAATACAATGATCCATTCATAGTAATTCTGCCCGAGGGCAGGTCTTTCAATGCAACCATAGCATTTCCATGCTATCTTTGCAGCTTTACTAAGGAATTATAGGTATGGTAGCTTCCCGTTGCTTTCTACGCCAGTGAAGGATGGTGATGATAATGATAAGGATGATGATGCCGGGTGATTTTCGGGGGCCGTTGGGTTATAAGCTTCCTGACGTTTGCTTTCAGGTAGGAAAACCCCCGAAAAAACCTCACCCAGGAGCCTGTCCCGACCCGGGTCGAACTCGGGCCCGCTGCGTGACAAGGCAGCACGCTACCTCGAGACCACAGCGGTGGACTTTACAATAATGAGTACAATAACATACGGTGGAGAAACATAGGAATTAGAATCTAGAACAATGAATAAAGTCTGCAGAAATGGATTTTTGGAGGCGTTGAGTTGGAATTTCTGGAAGAGATAAAAAAAAAAGAACAGTGCAATTTAACAAAATATGAACCTTCAAACTTCAATTGTGGATTTTAATAAAAACAATTAAAATGGTATAGTCGTGTAAAAGAATGATAGAAGACAGATTCTCACGAAAAATACTAGAATGGTTGCCACTTAATAGAAGAGGAGAACGGCCAAAAATATGGATGGTGGTGTTTTGAATAGCATGAGTGAAATAGGATTGGACGATGGAGATTTGAATGACAGAGATATGTGGAGGAGAATGACAGTAAATTAATTGTGTGGAGGAAGGTGTAGAGAAGACTGCTAAATAAGTAAAGTAAAATAAAAGTAAAGTGATCCCACAACAGGCCCGGAGGCCCTTGGGGTAGTAGGAGGTTAAGGCTCCCACTTTTTCTAGACAATCGACACTTTATGTCAGCCGGGTTGTCAGCCCTGCGTGACAGCCGCCTTTACCCCAGAACAAGCGTCTGGTACTCATTTCCGTTGGAGGCTGAGTCGACCACAGGGCCATAGTGCCGCCAGAGGATTTGGGTCAGTTTAAAAATCCTGGCCCCAACGGGACTTGAACCCTCGACCCTCCAGCTTGTAGCTCAGTGCCTTAACCACTACGCTACGGCGTGCCCCATAACTTAAATGTATTTTTAAAATTGCAACTTTATTTCAAGTTATCAAAATGGAGTTATGATTTTTTTTATGTTAATATAAGTGTTCCATATATTTCCTAAAACAAAACAAGTCTTCATGGCAAAAAAGTTTGGATAACACCTTAATACATTGTAAAGCATCAGATAATATTAATAGTTTTGCACCAGTTCCACAACCTAACAAAAAAAAATTGTTAATAAAAAACTTAATAAATTCATTTTTATGAATAAGTTTGGAGAAAATGTTTTTAATATTTAACAGTTTGGGAAAATATATAAATTCAGAAGAATAAATATAGAGCCATGATTTTTTTAATTTCTGACGAGAATAATTTGATCTGCTAGTTCATAAAATCGACACCAGAAATTGTGAAACGGCGAAATTTCGACAGTTGGAGTTTTACTGAAGATGGAAGTAAAATTTACTTTTGAAACCGGTATCGTGAAAAAACGCAACTTTATGAGGTGAGATATTAAAAACATTTTCTCCAACTCATTCATAAATGTAAATACTTAGGTTGTAACTTTAATAGTGGCAACTATTTATTTATTACTAGTGTACAAGTGACAGACCTGTGAAAATTCTCCAATCCTTCAATGTAGTACCTACCATTGCCTACAACTCGTTGCCAGCGAAGTGGAAGTCGTGGTATCCCTGTAGCAGTTCCTGTTCATTTGATATTTTTGACTGACTGTCTTAATGCCAGCAGAATCTTGGGAACAGTCTGGAATCAAATGTCACGAAGTGGTTCCTTCATCTTACGGATCAAATCATAATCACAGGGGCTTAAGTCCAGTGAATATGGTAGATGGAAAAGCACTTCCCATTCCCAGCAATGGTACAGATCAGCTACAGGGTGTGCCGTGTGCCTCCGAGCAGTCCTGTATGGTAAAACCGTCTCCCCGTATGCTTCCACAAGACCTTCATGACATTGCTAGTGCTATATGGCCGTAGCACATTGAATTTTCAACCACGATCGCTGTTCCTGCTTCGTAAACATGACAAAACACAACAGCTTAGAGCGGCAACTCTGAGGAGACTTTCTCCAAAGCGCATGCGCTTTGAGACGTACGGACAAGTCCATTTACTGTCAGATAGGTCAGATATATATTAACGTGTGACAGAAGTTACAACAATTAACTCAGTTTGGTTTAGTTTCAACAGCAGTGTTGCCACTATTTTTATTACAGCCTACGTACCTCATAGTGGTTACTTCCCACTTTGATTTTGATTAAGAAGCTAAATTTGTGTTTCAGGGCATTATGAATGAACCCATAATTGTTGCCACACCCCAAAACACAGTTTTGGTGATTGGAACAGCAGCAGTGATAATAACAACAGTCGTTGCTGCATGGTTGCACCAGAAGATATTGGGAAGGAACAGAATACCCACAAAATGGCGCAAAGTAGGTGAAGTGAGAGAAATGATCATATATCCATTAAAATCTGGTACAGGTGTGAATTTGCAGGAAGCTGTGTGCACTGATCTTGGTTTGCAATCCATTGGACAAGACACAACTCAACTTTTGGATAGGTATGTTTAATATATATATATATATATATATATATATATAATATGTGTGTGTATGTGTGTGTGCGCGCGCGTGTGTGTCCTTTAATAGACTTCTAAACCGTTAAACTGATCTTCGTCAAAATTTGTATAAACAGGGTTTCAGATGCGCGAGTGTTTAGCCGTTATCTATTATGTTCTAAATTAATTAGGTGTAAAAGTTCACCTGAAATGAAAATTTAAAAATCGCTCTAGCGATTGCAATTTTCGATGTTTCACAACAAAACTCGAATATCCCATTAAAATAAACCGAGGTATGTATTGCCCAAAAATCAGCGAAATCCGACCGTTACAAGTGGGGATTTACTTGAAATCCGAAATTTAAAAAATGCCTAAATGACTGGACCGATTATGATGAAATTGTGTGTGTGTGTGTTTGTGTGGATCCCTAGATGGCTTAGATTTAAAATTGGGCCCTCTAAAACCATTAGATACAGGATTTCACCTAAGTGAAGATTTAAAATCTCTCTAGTGGTCACAATATTAGATGTTTCACAACAAAACTCAGTATATTCTATTAAAATAAACCGAGGTAGATATTATCAAAAAATGAGCAAAATCAGACAATTAGAAGTGGAAGTTAACTTGAAATCCAAAATTAAAAACTGTCTAAACGAATGAACCGATTTTAATTACATGTGTGTTTGTGTGGGTCCCTGGATGGTTTAGATTCACAATTGGACCCGGTAGGTGGCGCTGCATTCGGGCAAGAGGTGATTTTTTGTCAGATGTGTGGTCATCTGCATTATTACCCATTTAAGGAGTAAGCGCAGTTGTTGACGGAGGGCACTGCAGTCGTGTTTATGCAGGAATAGAACACGTGACACTGCTATCTATGAGTGCACAGGGGGAATGGGACGTGGGACGCTGACAGTGAACACTGCCTTAGATGACGTCACGTGTAACAACAAAGAGAGCTTCACAATTCTTCCGCCTGCAGAGATATTTTGAACGACTAATACCGACATATTCCGCGCGACAACAATGTGATGTCATAATGCATGCTTCTTGAGCCACAACAGATGTCAGTGAGGAGTTTTTCTTACGAACTTATTAATTAATTTTATGGTAAAAAAAAATAACATATTTTTATCGTCTGACCATGACACAAGAATTGAACTTTTGGGTAGGACAACGTCTGCTGGGTCCGCTAGTCCTAAATAAACATGACATTTCTTCACTTGGAGAATTTTCTTCATGCTTATGGAGACAGTTGGCCTCCTTCAATTTGTTTAGAATATTTTTATAATCAGTATATTCCTATGGGGTAAATAATAAAAATTTGTGTTTCATAGCATTTTTTTTTTCAGTTAGCAATAATATAAAAAAGTATTTGTTAAAATGATGATATATTGTTTTAGAACGTTTCTGGTATTTGGTTCTGAAGACAGAACATACATGACTGCAGCTAGATTTCCAAAAATGGTTCTTATAACCATCACACCAGAGACAGATGGGAATGTCTTGTTCAAAGCTCCAGGGATGCCAACTTTGCGTTATAAGATTCCAGACAGCACAAAAGATGAGCTCTCAGCTTCAACATGCATGTGAGTAACTTTGTCAATTTAAATGAAATAAATATCCTATAAAATTTCCTTCAACCTTAGACTTCCATTCTAATGAGATGGCTCTTCTTTAAAATTGTATTTTTTCCTTATAATCAAACAACAACTAGTAGTATACCGTATATGTATGCATTTTATTTGTACCTATAAATATTCATCAAGGAAGCTTTACTTATTTTATTTTATATCATTTTAATCTTATTGTTATATTCCATGTTTTGTTAGTATTAACTAACATTAGACCACATCACCGTTGTCTTTTGTTTAGTCTATTATTTTAAAATTTTATGAAGTATGTAATTTTTGTATAATTTTACTATTTGCTGGTTGAGTGGAAAAGACGGCCTTATGGCCTTAACTCTGCCAGCTAAAATAAAGCATTATTATCATTATCATTATTATTGCTGTTACTGTTGCCGTCGTCGTTGTCCATGGCAAGAAAATAGTCCATAAAGTTGTCAACTCCACGACCAAACTCCCAACACAAAGGATCAGGATATCTCTTTTAGTCCGGGTCGTCATCTTTGACCTAAGTATAGGAAGTCCTAGTGGTAGCTATACTCTCTGATTTAGTTGTTAAGATCATTTGAATTGAATACACAAGCCCCCTGTTATTCAAAACCAGAAAATAATACACATAAAACATTCAACATTTCACACTTCTTCTTATTCTAGTTCTAAAGCCCTTTATGGGCCCTGACTGCTAAGACACTCTTCCACTCATCCCTATCCAACGCTCTCCTTCTCCATCACCAGACCCCAAGCTTTCAGAGGTCCTCCTCTACTCCATTCATCCATCTCAGCTTTGGTTTTCCTCTTCTTCTTCCTCCGTCTGGCCTCAGTATTGTAACCTTTCTAGTGGTATTCTCCTTCTCCATTCTTATTATATGACCCACCCATCTCAGTTGACCAATTTTAATAACATTTACAACATCTGGGTCTGAGTACAAGTTACAGGTTTCATCATTATATCTTATCCGCCATATTCCACTATCATTTATTGGTCCCAGGATACTCTTGAGGGAGATTCTCAATCTTTCCTTATTATCTCTACTAAGTGTTGAAGTATTTTGCTGTTCCACATTGTGGTGACATTTTGAAGCAGTAATTCTCTTCATGCCCGATGTAGTAGTAACATTTTGAAGAAGGATTTGTGTCTCAAAAAGAATTACTGGTTCAGATTAGGTTTAATTTTCGGAAGAGCCGGATTCTCTTCTTAGGGTCGGTAGTTGGTACACTGGATAGGAAAACACTTTAAAAATCACTAAAAACTGTTTCTTTTAGAAATAATTTCACACATTTATTCACTTTGTAGGTTCCCAGCAGATTAAGTAAATATAGGTGCTATTATTCTTCACCGTCAATTAAATGAATTCTTTTCTTTTCTGGAATCAATTATTTTTGTATTAAGTACTACATTTTATCTTGAGAACTCCTCTTGCTTCTATCTTGGTGGAAAATTATATGCAGAATGACTAGTATAATTCTTTTATAATTTTAAAGAACATTATTACATCACATATGTCCACTGCTGTGGTATCGAGGTAGCGTGCTGCCTTGTCACGCAGCAGGCCCGGGTTCGATCCCCGGTCAGGGCAGTTTTTCTGGGTGAGGTTTCATTGGGGTTTTTCCTCACCTGTAAGACAAATGTCAGGAAAACTTTAAGGCCCAAACGGTCCCCGAAATCATATGGCCATCATCCTTATTATCATCCTTACCATTATCATCATCATCCTTCACCGGTGTGGAAAGCAACGGGAAGCTACCACACCTACACAATTCCCTAGTAAAGCTGCAATCATAGCACGAAAATGCTATGATTACATCACATGATGGTAATTTTAAATTCTATTGGTTAATAGTCCATTAAATATAAGGTTTAAATTTGATTTGATAAATCAAAAAGTTAATTGTTTTAACATCCAATCAGAGTTTAGTTTACTTTCATTTAAAAATATGAAGTAAAGCAGGTGTTCTTATTACAGTTATAACAGAAAGCTTTATAATTTTGACAATGACTTAAAACAATTTTAAAAGCATTATTTAGAAAGACTGTTATGTAATACAATTTCTTTAATTGTTACTGAGACATTTTTATTCAACAATGAACAACAATGAATTATTTAGATGTTTTTCTTTATTTAAGTTATATTTAAATATTAAAAGAATTTTAAAATACAAAATTATTAACTTTAACTTTCATATTTATTATGATATTAAAATCCTGCTTTAGTGTCCAGCATTCACTGCCATAAATAGCAACTGGTCTCAGTATGGTTTTGTAGATTTTTACTATTTCAGACACTAACAAACAATTTTATTAAATATGTCTTTGAACAACAGGACAATATGCAATTCCTCTTCAGGATTTTCCTTTCAATGATTCTCAATCTTTCTTCATTATCTCTACTAAGTGTCCAGCATTCACTGCCATAAATAGCAACTGGTCTTAGTATGGTTTTACAGTCGAGATAAATATACAAAATGATAGTTCGACCAGTTATCGTATATGGATCAGAAACTAGAGCTGATACAACAAAAAGTAAACAAATAATAAGCACATGCGAAATGAAAATCTTAAGAACTATTCAGGGGAAAACATTATTTGATAAAATACACAACACAGAAATTAGGGACAACTGCCATATTCAAGACATAACCAAATTTATTATAGATAGACGAAAATATTGGAAGGGTCATATAGAAAGAATGGAAGAAAACCGGCTTGCAAAAAGAGCTAAAGAAGATAGACCAATGGATGGGAGAAGAACAAGAGGAAGACCTGCCAAGAGATGGATAGACAGTGAATGTACATCCAGTACGTCTTCCTCCAAGGAGTGATTTTGGAAATAAACAGGATGAAAATCCTACAAATTAAGTTTAAGAAGAAGAAGAAGATAAATATATGGACTGTATAAATGTATTAATGTTGAGTAGGTTTTCATTGTTACTTGCAGAGTGTGGTGGAGTGAGAAAGTGCAGACAATTGACTGTGGAGAAGGAGCAGCAACATGGTTCTCACAATACATCTTGGGTAAAGACAAAGGTGCACGACTTGGTTACTACCTGCAGGAGAATTCAAGCTTTAGACGTGACATTTCAAAAGTTAGACTCAGTGCTTTCCAACAGCACTACAAGAAACTGAGAGACCGGGATGTGGTGAGTTTTGTTTTTATTTTTTCTCAAAGTGCATAAATGCTTCAAATTCTAAGAAACTCTATTTTACCATAAAAACATGTCAGACAGAACAATTTTCCTCTTCTTATATGGTATTACAGCCCGAGTGGGTCTTAACTTCCTCTATGACCTTCTTCCATCGCCATCATCATCATCATCATGTTAAGGCGCGACAACTTCAAAAGTGAAAGTTTTGGCCTTCTCAAACAATCCTCCTCCACGCCAATCTATATCTTGCCATATTCAAATTAGTCACTTTCATTTTCTTTAGATCGTTCATTGTGTCATCCTCCCATCTGATCTTCGGTCTTCCTACTGCTCTGCCTCCTATAGGTTTCCAGTCTCTGATCATCCATTCTTATGAAATATCCAAGCCAACTAAATCTGAGAGATCTTATATGATTCACTATATTCTGATTGTTATTAATTTTTTTAATGCCCCAGGTTGTCCTTTAGGACATTTCTGGTGTTCTCTCCTGGTATTGGCATAATTGTAACCCACTTCTGAGGTTGGGGCACCTGGTAGGCGGGGTTACGTTGTCCCGATGATATGATGAGCGATGATGATGATAGTGGTGCACCAGGAGAGTCCTTTAATCCTAAGCTTAATCTAAGATGAATATGAATGCGATGGCCATATGATGTTCGGGGACCATTTCGGCCTTAAAGTTTCCTGACGTTTGTCTTACAGGTGAGGAAAAACCCCGATAAAAACCTCACCCAGGAAACTGTCCTGACTGGGGATCGAACCCGGGCCCACGGCGTGACAAGGCAGCATGCCTACCTCGAGACCACAGCGGTGGACTGATTAATTTGTTTAGTTTGCCGTTAACACCATCTTCTTAACTACCATCTGTAATCAATTTTATGAACTTGGAGTTCAAATTATTCTCGTCGGAAATTTCAAAAATTCATTGCTCTATTTAATTTTTTTTTTTTTTAAACTTTTGTCTTCTGAATGTATATATCTTTTCCAAACTGTTAATTTCAAAGGATTCCCTCTAACTGCTTTAAAAGTTAAATGTTAGTTTAGGATATTAAAAACATTTTCTCTCAAATCATTCGGAAAGTTGTAAGTGCCTCATAGTGTTACCTCCCACTTTGATTTTGATAAAGAAGTAGCTCCTAATATTTACAAAGTACTTTCTATAGATGTACAGAGTGGTCCATAAAGTCCTGCTACCAAAACAATGTAACTTAGCTCGTAAATTATTTGAGATAGAGAGCATGCTGTTTTCTCTACATCTCTCAAAGTTTTGTTTACATTTGTGGCAGATTGTGTATTTAAATGACCATGACTACACCACAGGAAAAGGCCCAATGTGTATGGTGGTATGCTGAGTCTGGTAAATCACCAGTACCCCCATATCCTAACATTATGGCGGTTAACATGTCCAGACACAAAGTAAGTCCCTTTATCAGAGAACATCATCCTCTGCAGGTACTTCTTGTCTTCGTCAATTACGTTCAGCATGGAAACAGCAAATTCAGCACGCCGAGGATATAAGTTGGCAGCGACACTTGCATAATTTGCACTTTATAGGCCTAAAGATGTAGCTGCTTACGGAGGACTTTATGAATGGTTGATTCTGGTAAACGCAGTTCCCGCGAAGCACGACGAACCAATTTTTGAGGACTGAGTTGAAATGAAATTTACACATTTTTGATAGTTTTTTGGCTCACACCTGGATGTACACTTCGTGGCAAGTCCATTACATTGCCAGTCGCTGAAATTTCTCTGCCCATCTAATTATGGATGATTTGGATGGAGTATCTCTTCCATATTGCCGGCGGAAATTTCACTGAACAGTTCTGGTGATTTACAAGACTCAGCATACCACCATACACATTGGGACTTTTCCTGTTGGTTTTATCATTGTCGTATAAATCAGAATCTGCAACAAATGTAAACAAAACTTTGAGAGATGCAGAATACATTGCAAAAAGCTGCATGTGTCTATCTCAAATAGTTTACGAGCTAAGATACATTGTTTTGGTAGTAGGAGTTTATGGACACTCTGTATTGTAAAAAATAAAATTTGCATTGAGATGGATAACCTGTAGTGTACTAGTGTTTTGTTTGAATAGAGTTATTTTGTTACTTTTTCAGGGAGCCTACTCATACCTTACAGGCTTCATGCTTCTGACTGACTCCTCCATTGCTGACTTGGAGTCCAGACTGCCACAACGGTTACGTAACTTGAGTCACAGACGTTTCAGAGGGAACTTCATTGTAAAGGACACAATTCCATATGAAGAAGACACGTGGGACTGGGTGAGGGTAGGCGAAGAGGCCATCTTCAGAACAGTTAAACCCTGCACCAGGTGAGCATTACTAGGGCTCGGATGTTGAGGACCTATACAATACCTTTTTGCATGATAGTGTGTTTTGTCATACTTACAGCAATGGCGACCATTATTGAAAGTTCAACTTCCTACATTTCGTGGTTGTCAATCAAAATAACTATACTGTAATAAAAATAACTATACTGTAATATTACATATTACAAAATAGGCATGTTCGAAGTAAAACCACTGCCCTCTATGTATACCATCTACAATGTATATACAAAAAATACCCAAAAAATAGTGTTAATATACATTATACGAAATAAATCATCATCATCATCATCATCGTCCTTTCAAGTATTAGGCCCAGTGGCCCGTTACGGTCTCCCGCCATCTCCGAAAAGGTAGACCCACAGATCTTCTGCCTCGAGGAATGTAGTGAAGAATTTGTTTTGGTATTCTGTGATGATCCATTCGCTGAATATGGGCTAGCCAATTGTTTCTATATTCTTGGAGGTATTCAGATATAGGTATGATGTTTAACTCTCTGGCTATTGTTGAATTTCTTTGGTGGTCTAGAAGTCTATAACCTGCAGTTCGTCGCAGAAATTTCATCTCCGTGGCTGTAATATGACAATCATCCTGAGTTCTGATGGTCCAAGCTTCACTGCCATAACAGATACAGCATTTTAAATGAACTGAACTTTATTTGAATCAATATAAAACAATAAATACGTACTTGCTGCCATTTTATTACTAAATTGGTCTCACAGCCTCCTGTTGTTTCAACTAATAAACATTGCCCACACTGTTAACGTTAGTCAATTGATTATAATGAATGCAAATATTTCTAACAAAGATGTTATTATTTTACTATTATTTACTATTTTGAAAACCCCATCTCGCAAAAAAAAATGTACAATGCACATTTGTGAAGTGTTTCATAGAAACTTGGAAATTAAAAAACCTCGTCATCGCTCGTTTTTAAACATTTTCCTCGATTATGTAAAAACCACTTCCCAATCTTGCACCGTAATGCACTAATAAAATACATTTTAAAAGACCTAAATATGTTCTAAAAATTCTAAAAAGACCTAAAAACTGGAAAAGAGGACATAAAAAGTACTGTAATTGCTAACAGGTGGATAAAGACAACCTCGCTGCCTTCATCCTCTGCTCAAGATGGCAACTTGGTAGAACATTTGAAGTCGAAATACAATAGTTCAGGCGGTCAGTAGGTTAGTGGTTAAAATAATGTGATATTTAGTGAGGATTCGATAGTTTCTCGCAGAACAAAAGGGTTTAGAATGTGAAAAGTCTTTACAAAGTAAAACTAGATAGTGTTTTAAAAGACTTTGGAATTGAGACTAGACTCTGCAGATTCCTGAATTATACAGTTCATATAAATTAATCAAAAGAAGCTAATGTTGCAAAAAAAATCCATTAAGGCCTATAAATGGCCAAAAAAGAACCAATAAACCAAAAACATCGAAAAAAAAAAGACTAATAAAATGTGCCATTTTCTGGTCTATAACTCCTGATGTGATAGGCCTAGAAGGCCCTTAGCCTACCAGTCGGCTGCTGGCCTCACATCTACATATACAATCACAGAGGTATATGATCATCCAGCCAGTGTAAGGGTGACATGTGGTTAGCATGTCGAGTCCCCAGCCGTTATAGCTGGTTTTCCTCAACCTGGAGCCACTACTTATTGTAGCTACCCAAATGCTTCACAATCCTGGGTAGGCACTGGTCCCATACTGGCCAAAATTCCATGAGAAAATTTCTTCCCCCATGGAGACTCGAACCAGCTCAAGTCTCGTAGGTCTGTGCCAAGGCTTCCTGCCTTAACCACTCGGCTACAGCGCGGGACTTTTCTGGTCTACAATGACCCAAAATGTATTTTATATAATGTTGGGCCTCATCTTCAGATATAAAATAAAAAAGGGACAATTCCTCAACTTGCGGGCCCTACTCATCAGTTACTGGTTAACAATTTTAGAGTTCAGTGGATTGAGAATATTTTCAATTTCATAATAAACCCTCTCTCAAGTGCAACTGCAGAATGTGATGGTTTTTGGGTTTAGTAAAATTACAAGGACATTAAATAAAATTAAGTGAATGGTTTTTACAGATAGCATCCTCATGGAGGATCCACATTAACCGAATTCCTTTGTTATGTTTAATTATTTTATACAGCAAATCAAACCCGTCAGTATATTAAAACATCTACATAATATAATATATTTAGGAGTTTTTTCATTATTTGTAATATTCAGTGGCAGAAATTAAGAATTGATTCTTAGCTTGAAAACTTTTAAACTGGTAATTTTCATAAATATCACAATAACCCTTCTTTGCACAAAGAATTAAAGAAACTGGCCTTACACCCATCAAAGTTGATGAGGGGAAGAAATTAAAATATTTTCTGTTCGAGCGCAGCACCAATTAAAGAAGATATTAACAGGGTTCCCTCAAATAGAAGGGTCCACATTATCCAAACTTCCCTATAAATGTTAATTGAACATATAAAAACAAAATTGCTGTAGAAATCACACAAGTTGACTGAGATAATAGCATTTTGGAGGAGCCAGATTGAATTGCATGGCCAATTCTGGGTGGATCTTAATTATCACATGTGCAGTTGCTAGTCTCTCATCGGGTGCCTCCCCAGGTGGTGGACAGGAGAATGCTCACCAGGTATGGGGGTACTGAGAAAATAAAATACTCAAGGTGGACCAAAACCAACATTGCTGCCTTGCAGTAAGATACTGGACTATCAAAAGTTAGAGGAAGAAAACCTTGAACAAAAATTACCTGTTCCCCAGGTTGGGAGTTGATGCAATGGGCCAGCTCCTCATTCACCATAAAAAGAAAAAAAATGCCTCGGAAATCAGAAAACATCCTAGAATGTAAAGAAAACCTGGATAGGTAGTGTGGAAGCAACTATGATTGTCAGAGGATTGGAGGAAGATCAATGGGTGGACAGAGAGGAATGGCATTTGGTTTCTGGAAGATGACAGCTCTCATAATACCGGATGATGATAATGATTATCATTTTATAATTAGCCATTATTTTATAAAACTTCATTAAAAATAAAATGTATTAATTTGAAATAAAATCATGATTACACGCTATATTTTCGACAATTGGTATGCGACATTATGTAAGTTTGATGTTTTTATTTATCATTTCATACATCTCAATGATGGATAAATCATGTTTGAAGGGAAATATATATACTACTCAGATTGGAGTTTGAGCCCAGGACCTTTAGTTTTCTAGGCCAATACTCTACCGACTGAGCTATCTGAGCACTCCAATCTAAATGCAAATTTTTCTCTTATATACACTGTTAATTCCCGAATGTCAAATGCTACGAAACCTTTGCTTCGATCTTGCAAATGGTGGCTTCTTTATTAAGAAGACCAATTATTGAGAATTTTATATTACATTATAAAGCCTGTATGGCCTTTTTCAATATTTTTATTAATCATTTCTTACATCTCAATGATGGATAAATCATATTTTAAGAAAAAAATTATATGCTCAGACTGGGGTTTGAACCCAGGACCGGAATTAACAGTGTATATAAAAGAAAAATTTGCATATAGATTGGAGTGCTCAGATAGCTCAGTCGGTAGAGCATTGGCCTAGAAAGCCAAAGATCCTGATTTCAAACCCCAGTCTGAGCATATACTTTTTCTCATCATCATCATCATCATAGTACATTCATGAATTTAGACCTTTTGTTGACCTGTTTCGGCCTCAAAAGAAACGCCATCCAAAAGTCTTTTGAGTGGACGTCTTGGTCTTCTTCTTCCTGCAGGTTGATATCTTAACATTTGTTTGGGTATCCTGTGATCTTCCATTCGATCAACATGTTGCATCCATCTTGACTTATAATCAGAAATTTTCTTTTCTAAAGGTTCCATGTGTAATTCTTCTAAGAGTCTTCATAATTTTTCTCTTCAAATATGATTATATAAGCTGTTCAAGCATTTAAAAATAAAATAATAAAAATGTTGAAAAAAAAAATTTTGGTTTATTTTTGATTCTGCTAGTTTGAGCATGGTGTAAGGAACAGCAAGTTATGTTATGTAACTGTTTATTTTACAGATGTGTCATAATAAATGTAGACCCTGATACAGCAGAACGAGACCCACAACTAGAGCCACTACGAACTCTTAGATCGTAAGTATTAACCCTTACATTATATATCAGTTATTTTTTATTTATTTTTATTATTCCGGCTTTTACAATGAATATACATTTTTCCGACAGCCCATCTAGGAGAAGAGGACTCCAAAATTAAACTCCTGGTCCTCCAGGTTGGGGGTTGATGCAACGGCTAACTCCCCGTTCATCGAAAAAAAAAAGCAATGTTAAAAAACTCAATATATCAGTTATATTTTAATAAAATTTCCTCTAAAATTAAGGGATTGTTGGCCGAGATATAGCAGTTACGTTCCTTGCTTCTAGTCCCGAGGGTTGTGTATTTTTAACACTCAGTTTGTAGTTAATAAGCAACATGGTCTTTATAAGAAGCCAGACATAATAATAAGAACAGTTAAGTCTCGTAGATTGCTATGGGCAGGACATGTGGCACGAATGCGGAATGAAAGAAATGCATGGAATCTTCTTGTAGGAAAACCAGAGGCAAAATGCCTAGTTGATGGACCAAGTATGAGGTGGGAGAATAACATTAACTATGATTTGAGGGAAGTAGATTATACAGGGGATGATTGGAGGTTAGGGATGTATGGAGAGCTTATGTACATGTGGCAATGAATATATGGGTTCGATAGTGTCAATGAGTTAGTTAGTATTGTGTACATTTTTAAATGAATCTGTGAGTTAAATTTTAGTAATCAGTACTTAGTTCCAGTGCACTTATGGTTCTGATGTTTGTATGTTCAAACCTGGCTAAGGTTGATGTTTTATTGAAGCCATAAAAATCATAATTATAGCTTCCTTTACAAGGGAAATAATGCTTTGTGTGCTATATTATAGATTTACAGAATATAAAAGAACCTCAAGCCTGAAATAGAAGTCTTCTGAGCAATATTTGTCACTTGTTTCATATCTATTACTCCACAATGTTAACTTTCAATGTGGAAAAACTGGGAACTAAAAGAAGGTGGTAAGGGCGAGTAGGGGTTAGAGGTAGTAGACCCTTGTCTCAGGTTGCAGTGACAGTGTTTATTATTCATCTGTCGTGTGTAGTCAGTTGTTAGCGACAATGTAAAGTGCGAAAGTTAGACCCTATATTCACAGTATATACACATTTAAGTCTGCCAGACAATTGTTGGAAGTCAGTGCTGATTTAATTTCTCTGTGCGTCACATTATCCAGAACCCGTAGGCATACAACCTCCTATGATCTTTCATTAACTTCATCTCCTATTTCAAGTAGGTCTACCACTATATTTTGCCACTGATTATACCATTTGCCCAGTTATTCACTTGTACCAACCGTGGAAGACACTTTCCCCTATTCAATACTAGCGCCATTGCTTCCCCTCACCGGCTAAAAAGTTAATGCAGTTGAGTAATAGCTTTGAACATGAACATTAATGACCATAGCTGCTAAAGAGTATCATTAAATAAAATAACTATCTCCCTACTAACATATTTCAATTTTTTTTCCTTCATTCTTTGATTTTATAGATGCTGTACATGTAAGGTTATATCAGGTCTATTCAGTAGTAGACAAACTTTACCTTAATAAAACTCAATATTGGGACATAAATATTCTTACCTCATATATTTATGTTTTCAACACAGAACTAAGGTTTCAAGAGCCATCAGCTATTGTACTGAGTCATGACAGCAGCTGATAAGGGGAGTGAGTGCTCACAAAACCATGGTTCTGTGTTAAAGAACATAGATATATGATGTGAGAATATTCTTCATGACTCAATATTGATTTTTATTAATGGAAGACCTAATAATGTGAAATTTTCAACATTAATATATGAAACTCATCCCGGTAGCTCAGTTGGTAGAGTATTGGCCTGGAAAGCCAAAGGTTCTGGGTTCGAGTCTCAGTCTGGGCATATAATTTTTATCTTCAAATATGGTTGGTTGGTATCTAATGTCGAGCACTTGATAATGAAATCATTCGCTCTCTTGCACTCCAATATTTAGCAGGAAGGCTGGTCTCTTCTACAAAAGCTGGACAACGGAGGAGATGGTTTCTTCCCATATCTTCATTTAAATTGCAAAAGGGGCATTTAGGTGAATCTGTTATGCCAAGTCTGTGTAGGTGTTTATTCAGGCAGTCATGTCCCGTTAGCAGTCTGAATGTTGCTATTGCAGATTTTCTTTGTAATGTAGTAATGTCATAAGCTTGTAGATTTTCCCATTCCTTTCCAGATGTTTTGGTGGTGTATTCTTCTCTAAGTTTATTGATATATTTAATTGAGATAATTCTTTTGATAGAGTGAAAGGAAACTGGAGTAGAAGTTGGGTTTGAAACAATTTTGCTACCCTTCTTGGCCAGAAAATCGGCTATTTCATTGCCTGTCACTCCACAACGGGCCGGAATCCATTGAAGTACAACTTTTTTATGTAGATGGGATAACTGTTTTATCATTCTGTGACATTCCATAATTTTGATGCTTTTTGGGTGTTGTGTCTCGTGTTATAGCAAGAATGGCTGCTTTGGAGTCACATAGAATTACAGCTTTTGTAAATTTTTGGATGTGATATAAAAGATTTTGTAAACTTAAGAAAATTGCTAGAATTTTGCTATCAAAGTTTGTTGAATTTGTGTTTAGTTTACGATAAAAGGAAAAAAGTGGACATACTGCACCAGCACCAGTGCCACCGTTATTTGGTAGGCTGGAGCCATCTGTAAAAATATGTATCCATTCAAGAGCAGGGTATCTTAGATTTATTATTTCCAGTGACATTTGTTTTAAAATATATGGGGGGAGTTTCATATTTTTTATGTCTTCTGTTAAATGAAGGTTATATACAATTTCCAAAAATTCTAGAGGGTTGTTTCTCATCTGCATATTTTCTTTTGAATGTGGAAGTTGCAATTTCTGTTTGATTTCTTGTACTATGCTTAAGAAGCTTTGCTGAGATTTTAAACATACTTCAAATATAATTTATCCATCATTGAGATGTATGAAATGAATAATAAGAACATCAAAAGAAGCCATATTGGCTTTTATAATATAATACAAAAATTCCCAAATAAATGTCTTCTTAATAAAGAAGCAGCCATTTACAAAGATAGTTTCATAGCATTTGGCACATGGGAATTTACAACATATATAAGAGTAAAATTTGCATTTAGATTGTAACTCGCCCCGGTAGCTCAGTTGGTAGAGCATTGGCCCAGAAAGCCAAAGGTCCTGGGTTTGAGTGTGTCTGGGCATATAATTTTTCTCTTCAAATATGATATGAAACTTTACTTTCATCAATAAAGAAATAACACATAATGAGAGAGATACTTTTTTTTTCTGATGAATATAAATCTACTTCTGATTTTGAGGACTCTGAACCACAGGGTAAATATATGAAAAGAAATGTGTACTTATTAATTGTTAGTTTATTAGTGTATAAACTTATTTTACTTGTTAATAAATTTAGAACAAATACTAATTTGCAACATTTGAACAATTAAAATCATAGCAGTACTTAAGGGTTAATATTCAATAAAATGACATACTAAACACAGATTTTCTTCCAAAGGTATCGGTGTGGTGACAAAACCAGGTGCAAAAGATGTTGAAGGACCTGATCCAATCATGGGAGTGTACTTAGGTCTTCGGATTCCTGGTGTGGTAAAGGAAGGTGATCCCATTTATGTTGGCTGTGATTAGCAAACTGTTAATCTGAAAACTTTTATGAAAGAAAACTTTTTTTCCACTTACAACAGAAGCAGAATAGTGATTGTTATTACGATGCCAGTGATAGACTATATAAAATAGCCACTGGGCCTCATAGTAACATAATAGTAATATTTTTTAAGACATCAGTGGACTTGACTTGATTACCATATTTTTTAAAATGGTAATTCAGGACAATTCATTCTAATTATTTGCAACATATATACAGAGCTTAATTCAGTCAGTAATTTATAGAACTGAAATAGAGATTTCACATTCAGGAAGAGTACAATTAATAATACAGGGTGTCCCATTTCAAACCTCCCACATTTTAATTAATCATAACTAACAAAGTATGCAGAGTTATGAAATGAGGCCAATATTAAACAAAACAGAAACTCGAAGAATATTCATTTCCACACATTAAAACACCTCTATATGTGCACCATTTCTTAAATAATTTCTTCTGAAACACGTGTACGCGCACCTCCTGATTCTTTTTTAATGCTCAAGCTATGTCTTAATGGTCTTCCCATAAGGTGAATTTCCTCCATATTCTCTCCGGTAATTTCTTTGCACTGTAATTATTGACTTCGTCTCTGCATACCAGAAAACAGTTTGTGCTCGCCATTTTGTTTTATGTCATTACTGTCCAACATAACAGATGAATTAACTGCAACAATGAAAACAAACATTCTTTGAGTTTCTCTTTCTTTTAATACTAACCTCATTTCATAATTCCGCATACTTTGAGAGTTATGACTAATTAAAATGTGGGAGGTTTGAATGGGACACGAGTACTATGGACAACTACAATGAAACATGAAGATAAACTATAACAGGATTTTTTTAAAAATAAGACATTTATAAATATGACTGTGGGTTAAAGCTAAAGATTTTACTACAATGAAACACAAAACAGTATTTTAACTAGAGTAAGAAAATGAAATGCAATATGTTATGTATTTAATAAAAAAAAAGATACAAGTGAATTGTAAATAACAGTCATAAGGGAAACAGCCAAATATTACATGTAATTTAACAACTTTTAATATACAATTTTTTATTAAAATTATTTATCATAAATTAACTTTAATACCAATATATTCATCTTCATTTTTATTCTTTAAATGAAGTTCAATTTTTTGGTAATGACCTTCCTTACCTCAATGATTCCATATATCCTATTCTTCTTTTTTTGTTCTTTTAGATAAAAAAATTATGATTGACAAAAGAATATATTGGCATATGAAGGAGAACTTTGAAATAGGAATATGCACCACATTGTACCTACCGTGTTGTAGCACTAGGTGGTGGAATACTTCTATAGGTTGTCCTGAGCTCGAATTCGGGTTCATCTTCTGTTTCACTCACTTCCTCATCACTATCATCAAATTCAAAATCTGAAACTATTTCATTATCAAGTATATCCAAAATGTCTTTGTCAGTCAAAGAATGTCAAGACATAACTGCACAACAGACAAAATGAAGACAGATTAAACTAAAAAAAAGTATTATAAGAGAACAAACTATCAGACCAATCAATAATGAAAGAATAAATTATATAAAAAAAACTCTAATTTTGGTAAAAATAGAATTAGAGATATAAAACTATTGTTGAAGAAGTCAAGAAAAGAAATTCAAGACATGTTATGCATTACAAGAACTAACAACGGGGAGGGGAGGTACTTCATGACCACAATAACAGATCATTGTTTCATAAAATGACCAATAATGAAAACTTAGAAACAATTACACATTTGAATACTAGAGGCAATGATTGACAATAACTATTAACTGCATGCTTCTAGTGAAATAATTGAAAGAGAGAAATAAATAAATGGCAGGAGGTGGGTGTAAAGTACCTCCCCCTCCCCATTGGCATTGCTAGGGTTAAAGTTTTAAAGAAGGTATGGTAAATTCACTTTTTGATATGGACACAATTTTAACATGTTTCCATTTTCTTGCACTTGACTTGTGGCCATAAAGAAATAAATTTGTAACCATTTTTTTCTCACAGATAGTAGTCTTAACTCATATGACATTTTTACACTTGTGGCCCTCTTCTTCCCAACGAAAAAATTTAGTTTAACTTCCACAATAAATTTTCTAAGCCCTACAAAAGTATCATTGCAAAACATTTAAAATAGTATGAAATGTTACTAAAGATGGAAGAAGTACATAAAGCAATAGTATTACAGGAATATAGTATGGAAAATCAAGGGAAGTTAATTCAAAGTAGAAAGGTATGACTTAACAAGAAAGGATCTAAACTACATTCAACTATGTTTTAACTTGACTTCTTTTCGAGTCTTGGATATAATAAGTCCCGCGCCATAGCCGAGCAGTTAAGGTAGGAAGCCTTGGCGCAGAGCTACGGGACTTGTGCTGGTTCGAGTCTCCATGGGGGAAGAAATTTTCTCATGGTATTTCGGCCAGTATGGGACCGGTGCCCACCCAGCATCGTGAGGCAATTGGGTAGCTACAATAAGTAGCGGCTCCAGGTTGAGGAACCAGCTATAACGGCTGGGGGACTCGACATGCTAACCACATGTCACCCCTACACTGGCTGTTGATCATCTACCTCTGTGATTGACACATGTGGATGTGAAGGGTCAGCAGCCGGCTGGTAAAAGGGCAACCGCTGAAAAGTGGAAAGACCCTCAATCGGAATCGGATATAATAATGTCATTGGTATCCATATATTTGTTGGCGCAGAGCTATGGGAGTTATGCTGATTCGAGTCCCCATGGGGAAAGAAATTTTCTCATGGAAATTCAGGCAGTATGGGACCGGTGCCCACCCAGCATTGTGAGGCATTAGAGTTGCTACAATAAGTAGCAACTACTCCAGGTTGAGAAAACCAGTTATAATGGACGGGGGACCAGACATGCTGACTACAAGTCGTCCCTACACTGGCTCGATGATCGTCTACAACTGTGATTAACACATGTGGATGTGATGCCAGCAGCCGGTAGGTAGGCCAAGGGCCTTCTAGGCCTGTTGCACTTGAAAAAAAAATCCATATATTTGTAAATGAAAATAATAGTGTAATATTCTACAACCCTCATGAGATATTTCCTGACTTTGAAAATGATTTTTGTTTATCATGAATGAGAGCCAAACGCTAATTTTTGTCAAATTTGGTAAATACTGAATATGTTTAGACAGCACTCACAAAGTAAATTATTATGGATTTGAACTTAGAACTTGTAGGTGCTGGATGATTTACATCAAGGATTTCCAAGTGCTTTTATACAGTGTAATAAAACAAATGAACAATTTCTGTCTATATTTTTGACAAAATTAAACAAAAGTATTAATGTCACATATGGCCAAGGCATTTTGTAATGCATGGATGAAAATAATGGAGCCTTCAAACTTTAGATTATTTTGTACTTGGCATGTTGATAATGCATGGAGAAAAATATAAATAAAAACTGAAAAATTTTGATAACAAGAAATATTTTCACAAGAGGCTCGAACTGTGCTTGCAACAATGTGATAAAATTAAAATATAAAATTATGGAATATTCACAAGGAAATCAAGCTATGCAAAACACCTTATCCATGAAGGACATCGCATGTTAAATATTGAAAACACCCTAATAGTAATGCACAGAGAAAATAATCCAGCGAAGATAAATGTACTCAAAGAGATGGAAATCATGAAAGCAGCTCACAACGACAATCTGATAAACGAAAATGAACCCAATACATGTAAACCCCTCTACCAGATCTTCAGTGAAACACCAGTTTTGAATCCTGCTGATGATGGGACAAGTCCCGAAAGCGCTACAGTTAAATAACTAATTAAGTTGAGGATACGGACCTTTCAGGTGAATATTACATAATTTTATATTTTAATTTTGAGTAATACCTCAACGGAACACATCATGAATCTTATAAAAGTTGAAGAATGTGAATAGCTTGACATTTCAAATCATGCTAAACATCTTTGTAACATACGTGAATTAATATAATAATTTTATTGCAGCCAAATAGCCAGGATTAAAATAGAATACATTTTAAATTTACATATTTGCATATTCACACATTGTCTTTGTTCTTTTTGTGCATAGCTCAATGTGATATCGGTCACACGATTTTTCGTGCACAAAAGAAAATTTCAACATACGTGAATTGAAATCCAGAACTGCATGAATTTTGCAAATACTTTCAAGCTACTTAATCTAAATATTCACAGTTGGACCCTACTGCTACAGGTTATGCACCTGGAGAGAATGCACAGGACTCTCAAATATATCTATATATGAGGCAAGAAATATATGCGACTTGATACATGTGTTCTCTCTCAAGAATTTTGTAAGGGATACATGTTTTGACCAGTGCAAAGGGTCACTGTTAGCCCGGCTAACACTTTCAAAAGTTAGAATTAAACTCTTTGATATTTAATTAAAACAAAACATAATACCAGAATGAGATACAACAATGCATTGATAGTAGTCTAAATGCTGTAAACAATAGTAACATAATAATGTATATTGTATGCATTCCATATATACTGTAGCATTCCATATATACTGTAGCATTCCAATACTATACAATGTGCTTCCAACATGTTTAAATCCCCACACTGTTAGCCATCCTCCCGAGGCTAACATGGAACGAGATCTTGAGAATTATTTGCGCAGGCGCATTTAAGTTGATCAATAGCACAACATGCTGCATTTCAAGCCGAGTACCAGACTGCCCAATGCTACTCTGTAGCTGCCCTAAGCACTCTAGAAACGGTTAACAGCAAGATTTTGGTTGCTCCGAGTAAGTCCTGTGTACACGTAGTGCTTCTGAACGTAACAAATACAGTAATTAAACCACTAAATAAATATTATCATGGGAGAGGAATGTGCTTGAGTTATTAAAGACTTGTTAAGTCATCCCTTTACCTGCAGAAACTTTATTAAAAAGAAAAAGTTATAAACCAACTCCTAATTTAAATAGCATTATAAGTCAAACAATAACTAAAGTGTGTCGTTTAATGACGGACATGAAAGTTGGTATGTACATGACATGTGGCTGCAGGAAGTTGTGCTCCCTTTACTGTTAACCCTGCCTTCTATTTTCGATGGAGAGAAATGTTGGGAAATCAAAGAGGGTTTCTGATGTAAATAGTTTTCATGAGCTGAAAAACGACATGAACTATCTGAAGTCCATGTTAACTGTGAAATAGCGCTATATAAGTTTGGCCACTAGAATTGAAGAGTCCCGAAGCTGGGCTATCAAAATTAATATGGATAAGCATAATGAAAAAGTTAAAACAAACTAGTACCGGTACATTGTGAAGATGTATTTTGGTCAGTTCTTCCTTATTTTCCACGTTGTGGGCGTAATTTTGAAGAAGTAATTCTTTGTTATTGTTTATTTTTTATTATTTCACTCACCTCATACTTCATAAATCATAGCAGACCCTGGGTTTCTTCACGTAATTGTGACATTGTCAATGCTGCGTCACGTTCACAACTGACGTCCACGGCCTTCTATCCTGCAGACTGACCTCCGCGCCATCTGGTGGCCGACCGAAGAATTTCCAAATCAGTCCTCTTTCTTTATAACCGGGTATTTCAAAATTCATAGTTGTATTTTCATTCTTGCATATGTAAATTTTTTCCCAAATTGTGAGTTCCTTCGGTTTTTCCAATTGTTTAAGTAATTTTGTTTTGGTTTCTATTCTATGTTTTTCTGACCAGGCATGTGCAGCTATTGCAGATTTTTCGGTTTCTCCATTTTAACATTTCTGAGGTGTTCTTTTAATCTTGTATTTAGATTCCTTTTTGTTTTTCCTATGTATATCTTTTCACAATCTTTACAATTAATTTGATAATTCCCGATTTTTTGCAGTCTTCAATTTTAAAGAACCTCATAGTGTTATTTCCTATCTACATAACTTAATAAAGTAATTCTTTTCCCATGTTATGACGATATTTTTGAAGCAGCTAACTCTCTTCATGCCAGATGTTGTATTAACATTTTGAAGGAGTAGTGTACCAAAATAATAAATAAGAATTACTGGTTCAGGTTGGGTTTGATTTTCGGTAGAGCTGGATTCTCTTCTCAAGGTCGAAGTTGGTACACAGGATAGGAAAACACTTTAAAAATCACTAATAACTGATTCAAGTAGAACTAGTTATAAATTTATTCATTTTGTAGGTTCCCAGCAGATTAAGTAAATTTAAGTGGGATTATTCTTCACTGTCAATTAAAATTAAATTATTTTCTTTTCTTAAATCAACTGTTCTTCTGGTATTAAATTTCACATTTTATCAGGAGAGCTGTTATAGCTTCTATCCTTGATGAAAGTTATATGCAGACTGACTAGAGTAATTCTGTTATAATATTAAATAACATTATTACATCACATGATTTTATATTTAAATTCTATTGGTTAATGGTCCATTAAATACCAGGTTTAAATTTGATTTATTAAATCAAAAGTTAATTGTTTTTAACATCCAATCAGAATTTAGTATACTTTTATTTAAAAATATTAAGTTAAGCAGGTGTTCCTATTACAGTTATAACAGAAAGCTTTATATTTCAGACAACAATGACTTAAGACACAATTTTAAAAGCATTATTTAGAAAGACTGTTATATAATATAATTTCTTTAATTGTTACTGACATTTTTATTCAACAATGAACAACAATTAATTATTTAGATGTTTTTCTTTATTTAAGTTATATTTAAATATTAAAAGAATTTTAAAATATAAAATTATTAACTTTAACTTTCATATTTATTATGATATTAAAATCCTGCTATAATTGTTAGCTGCCTAATACATGCTGTGAGTTTCTTAGCCGAACAAGAGCTGCCATTTAGGGGCCATGTAGAAAACTCTGTATCTAACAAAAGAGGTAGGGCCTAATTATATTGAATTGTTGCACTATAGATGAGAAATTAAGAAACAATTTGGAAATTTCTACTGTGTTCATTGGCACATCACATGATGTTCAAAATGACTTAATATGTTCTATATATGGTATTTTATTCAAAAATAAAACAAGAGCTCTCACCCTTATTATCTTTAATAGAAGACGAGGCTGCCGACATACAGAACTCACTTATAAGCTCTAGAAACCAGATGGAATTGGAGACGAATATCTGTGTTTTCAAATCATGCATTTATATATTTAATTAACTATTAATATGTCCACTTACCCCCTTCGATTTCTAAGTCCTATACATATAGTAATTTATTATATTTGATACTCCTAACATTGCATGTTGTTCTTTTTATAAGTTCATTTACTTATTAGAAATGATATAATAAATGCAATATTATGTCCATATTACTGTAAATAAAACAATGGCTAACACTTGGCAAAATTCCACGCTCCACCACTGGTTTTGACAGATTAATTTCAATGAACAAGGGCAAATTAACAACAAATATTGTAGAAATAAGAAGGGATAGCGAGGAGATACTAAAGGCCAACACGCACACACTATTGAGTAACACTAAGAAATTAGGACTGGAAGTAAATATCAGTAAAACTAAATATATGGTCACACGTAGAAATACATTATATAATGGAAATGGACAGCTAATGACAAATGAGGGAAATTTTGAGGAATTGGCTGAATTCAAATACCTAGGTACAATAATCACAAATAGGAATGCGATGCACAAAGAAATTAAACATAGGCTCAATTCTGGAAATGCATGCTATTATGCATTGCAGAGACTTTTGATGTCCCAACTCCTTTCAAAAAACGTTAAGCTGAAAATATATAAAATTATTATTCTACCAGTATATTATATGGGTGCGAAACATGGACTCTTACTTTAAGGGAGGAAAGGAGATTACGAGTATTTGAGAATAAAGTTCTTAGGAAAATTTTTGGACCAAAGAGAGATGAACAGACAGGTGAATGGAGAAGACTACATAACAATGAACTACATGGTCTTTATAGGAAGCCAGATATAATAAGAACAGTTAAGTCCCGTAGACTGCGATGGGCAGGACATGTTGCGCGTATGGGGAATGAAAGACGTGCATGGAAACTTCTTGTAGGAAAGCCAGAAGGAAAACGCCCAGTTGGTAGACCAAGAATGAGGTGGGAGAACAACATTAACTATGATTTGAGGGAAGTAGATTATACAGGGAATGATTGGAAAGCATTAGCTCAGGATAGGATGTATGGAGAGCTCATGTCCGTGCGGCCATGAACCTACGGGTTCGATAGTGCCAGTGAGTAAGTAAGAGTAAGTAAGTAAGTATAAGAAGGGATAAACCTGGAATCTTAATACCACCTACTAATATAATGTTCAATGAAGAAGAAAAGCAATAGTAAGTGAAAGCAATTGATTGAAAAAATACTACATTATCCAGGAAACTAATCCAAACTGTACATGTCAGGTGTCCCACACCATACCCGAGTGATTAAAGCAAAATGCCTTAGCGCAGAGCTGCAGGACTTGCACTGGTTTGAGTTCCCATGGGAGAAGAAATTTTCTCATGGAATTTCAGCCAGTATGGGATCAGTGCCAACCCAGCATTGTGAGACATTTGGGTAGCTACATTAAGTAGTGACTCTGGGTTGAGAAGACCAGCAACAATGGCTAGGGGACCCAGCATGCTGACCACATGTCATCCCTACACTGGCTTATGATCGTCTACCTCTGTGATTAACACATGTGGACGTGAGACCTGCAGCTGGCTGGTAGGCCAAGGGCCTTCTAGACCTCGTGCTTAGAGTTTGGAGTACATGTCAGGTGATATGCAATGATTGCAAAATTTGCATTCATAAAAATATGTTTGTACTTGCCCAGATTCTTCTACCTAGTGTAATATATGCAAACATGTTGATGCTCTGGTGCATAGACTTCAGAATCAGCCCAATTTAAGGAATGAAGAAATCTTTCTAAGGCCAAGCTAATGAATTAACTATCTCAGAAGATAATAAAACACAAACAAATAATTCTACTATTCTACCCTTTAGGAAAAAACCAGAACACAAAATGTAACTGAAGAAGTCAGATTTATCGAATTAAAGTAATTTTTGGATGATCCTTTAAAATCTCTTAATGAGAACTTCTTAGGATCTGATGCTTGTAAAACATATACAAGTAGTTAAAAATACTGGAAGTAGCAAGAGAGAAAATAAAGTTCTGCAAGAAGAGTGATGAATCACCGAACAAAAAATCTATGTACAAAGACTGGAAAAAATAAATCCCAGCAGTATTTTGTACAAAGACATTAAATTAAGAGGCAACGACATAGATGAAAACGATTTCTCAAGAAATGGATTAACACAAGGTACAGTTCTTAACAAAACTAAGTTTATATCAATTTCTTTAATAAGTTGAACAATGCCGAATACTGCAACATACAACTTTTATGTATCATGTCTTCTTCTTCATCCTTCCAAGTATTAGGCCAAGGCCTGTTACGATCCTGTAGAAAATTTTCCCTCCAGCGTTTCATAGGACGGCCCAGTGATCTTCGTCCTCTTGGTATATAATTATAAACAGCTTTGGGGATCCAATTTGAACTCATTCTTTCAAGATGGTGTTTCCAATTTAGTTGGTACTGTTTAATATATTCCAAAATTGGCATAGTCTTCAATTCTTTTAAGATATCGGTGTTCCTTTTCTGATCCCATCTGGTGTAACCCGCTGTTCTGAGCATGAATCTCATTTCACAAGCCATTATTCTGCTTTCATGTTGTCTTTTAGTGTCCATGACTTCACTACCATAGGTCAACACTGGTCTAGCCAAAGTGTTATATAAACATAATCTGGTGTTTTTTGTACAAGGGATGGTTTCATAACTTGATTAATAATCCCAAACTTTTATTAAAACTAGTAATTTTTTCAGGGATATCCTTTTCATCCCAGATAGAGAGATAATATCCAAGATATTTAAATTGACTATTTAACTCATGCCCCAAATGGGAGTCAATGACCAATCACGTTTCAATGATTTCTGTTTTACAACCAATCAGAGTCGTGTTTCACGAAATATTTATCAGTGTTATAATTACCATATTAAAGAAAGCTCCTCCTTTTTAATATTCTGAAATAGTATGATCTAGTTGCAGTGATAAACAAAAGAAGCAGATGAAGCGTACCTATCGTTTCTCATTTGTTTTCAAACATCGCCGTTTACATTAGATATATAAATATTTTAAAATAACTACAGTTAAATAATGATTTGTGAGTAAACAGCTAAATTTTATTCGTTAAATAGTCCTAACAAATGCCACTCTTGATTTCCAAATTCTCTAGATAAATTCACTCCTCACTTTGTGAGTCGTGAATTTATCGATAATTTGGAAATCACTCGTGGCATTACTTATGATTAGATCTCTCTAAAATGTTATTCTGGAGACAGATTTTACTTTGTATGGGGTCCTTCCCATGAAATGCCATAATTTTAGTTTGTGTAATTGATATTTCCATATTAAATTTGGCAGCTGTTTTTTGTAAATTATAAATTGATCGTTGCAAATAATTTTCAGAAAGTGCCAGAAGTGCTAAATCGTCTGCAAAAAAGAATAGCATCGAGTTTGAGGTTCCTATTGATGGGTATATATCCCTGTTGTGTTTTCCTCGTAACATGTCTTAATATGTAATTAAGGTATTCTATGCCAGTACCATAGTGAATATTCAATCAGAGAACAAGTAACTTCTAGTGTTGTGTTGCCCAATGTGATAACACATGTTCCTGCTAGAGCCAATAGCCAGCATGTTTATTCACATGTAAGTGAATTCTATCCCAGGAGTCCACCTATATTAGTGGGCATGTTAGGGAAAGAAAATGGGCAAGTCAATACACAGATTAGTTTAGCATTCACTTATTTGTTAGCGTTTTTGTGATAAGTTGGCTACACTGCATAAACAATGACTAATACACATTTTATATTCAGCGTATTCAGCAGCTAAAAGTGCTGCAGAATCATTTTAGCAAAAATGGCTGCCATTGTAGTGAAAATTTAAGAATTTTGTTGAATGGACTGCTGCATGCAGCAGAACCACCAATTTAAATTTGTTAACGGGCTCATTACTTATATAACTATGCGATGCTATTGAAATTAATCATAATACTAATAGGGATATACAGAATTTGATTTATTTTAACAGACGTAATTTATGAAATAGACGAATAGATTGTTTAAAATATTATTATAGTGAGAAAAATTGTAATTTCTATTATTGAAATATCAGGCGGCTCCATGATGCTCGCCTTTCACCGCTGGGGTCTAGAGAACCTTATTTATAATATTTATTATTACTTTAATATTATTGTGTTTTAGTAGGAGTAGCTTTTTTTAATTTTATTGGAGTCTTAGTCAGTATACATGGATTATGTAGTGGAGGAAACGGAGCTACAGCAGGTTTTTTTTGGGGTTTCTCCCATTTTCCCCTACCACAATATCATTCCACCTTACTAAATACTCATCACTCATCTAATCCATTTCGTTCATCAGACATAGTCAGCCTGCACCGTTGTTATTCACAGACCTCTATAAATATAGGGACTTAATCTCATCTCTCGATCCGACCCTGAGTTGGACACAACTTGATATTATTTTATTATATTAAAATATCAGTCCTACAAATTCTGTATGTGATGTATATCTTGCTCCTTCTCATCAAATAACACATACATTTCATAACCACACTAAAAGTATTGCCAGGTGGGCTGTAGAGCAAATTTTATTAAATTGTTCAGCCATTTTATTCTGCCATTTCATACACAACATTTGACACCTTTAGGCCTAGGCCTATATTTAAATTTATGAGGATTAGGGATTATATTAGAAAACAGAGGAAATATAGGCATAGGCCTATGTGCAAAATTAATGTCAGTAGTGCAAGTATAGCAACCAAACAATTGTATAAAGGAAGACATTGTTTTTTTTTACCTCAAACATACTTCATCTTTATTTTAAATTTGTTAAGGAGTAGGAATGAAAACAAAGAGGAATATCAATTTATAACAATTTAAATAGTTTTCTTAATAATTGATGAATTTTATTCTTTTGCATTATCTGAAAATATTAATTACCTATAAGAGTAACTACCTTCTTTATGGGTAATGTAAAATCAAAAATTATATGTATTTCCAACTGTTTATATATGAAATTCTATCATAACAGCTGTTATTACCACTCACTCACCATACTTAAAGAAATTATATTTAACATAATCTCTAACATTAGCAATTGCCACTTCTTAGTAAAGTTAAATGTTACACTAAATATATCGTTGAATCATTTATGATATATGAAAAACATTTAATGGTAGTATACAGTGAATAGCAATATTCCGTAAGAGAGACTGCATGCATTTGAATTAAAAGATATAAGACCAAATTATATTTTATGTAATTGGGAATTAAAGTGAAAATTGAAAATTATTCATATCTGATTGAAGTTATGGCTCTCTATGTCTCAATGTAGGACATACAGTCCAGCCATTGGATCTCCAGCTCTGACATTTCATGACAGTTTTGCCGATATGGATATTCAGTGGGAGGGGCCACTTTATGTATGCGGTTAGCAGAAATACAGCTGACAACATCTCAGAAATTTCAAACCTTACTAGCACGCTATAGTGGCTTCAAGAGCAGTGATTGGTTGTGGTAGAGTGCACTCCCCCTTCAACTATTTCCTTATTGGCAATAGAGGACGAGTTTCTCCCTTTACCTCTCATACAACCTAAACATCAGAGCCGGAGATCCAGTGGCTGGACTTTAGTATATAAAGTTGGAGATTAAATAATGGATCAGCTGTGATTAAAATCCTATGTTGAGTGCAAAATTTTCTGTTAATACATTAACCAATTCTGGCTGTAATTTAATTTTATTAATGCACATCACTCCAGAGTATTTTGTATCTTCACTGGTCAAATTTAGATAAGAATTCTAGAATATTGTAATACCTCAACTCATTTTATGGCCGATACTTCACAAAGCTCTTTATTCATAAAAGATTACAAATATAAGAACACAGTTCATCTCTTTGTCCATTCCACAATTTTCTTATTGTGTTACACATTTAAAGAAGAGTACAAATGCTCGTTTTATCTGTAGAGAAAATTGTTTGATAACCACTGTAGCACTTCCAGAAATGACCCCATGAACACAATCATCTTGTATCTTGTAAGCCCATGTTTCCCTTAACAGAGATTTAGGCGCTCTCCCCCTATAGGGAAGAATTTGAACCATACTAATTTAGTTATACTTGTTTTTGTACAGATGTCATTTGAGTGGTCTGTGGTCACTGTTCCGCCTCATTCTGACATCTAGGAAACCAAGGTAGTACTAGGACGGAAAAGTTCAGTAAATTTTGCTTAGAGGCCTTTTCATTCAGGCTTAAGGATCTTTTACGAGACTGAAAATCTTCAGACTCGGGACCCACGGCTTAAAGTCCCTCCCGAATGATTTACTCCTTGGATTTTTCAATCTTAAAAAATCCATCGACCCCGGCCAGGTTTGAACCCGCGACGCTCGGGACCAGAGGCAAGACCATAACCACTAGTACACCGTTTTTATATCTTGAAATTAAAAATAGACATTATGATTAACTTTGCCCCACGTATTAGCGAATGAATCATCTGGGGATATCATTTTCATAATAAAAAACATTGACTCGTCAATAACACAATGATCTATATGCAAAGAAGAGGTTATAATCGTAAATTCTTGATGTCGATAACAATCTTAAAATTATCATGTCTTTAGATTTACTTAATATATCACTTATATTCGTCTAAAAGTGTTAGCCACCTCGAATAACTCATATAGTAATGTCCAGACGTAAATAACAACAAAAATATGTACATCAAACAAAAATTGTTTATAAACAAACACGCCATGTTTAAACTGAATGAAACAACCAATCATTAATTGGATGCAGCGACATAGATCAAGAGGAATCCTTGGCAGCGGTTTCGTCTGCGCTATTCTTCATTAAATAAATAGGTATTTCCTTTCTTGTTTGGCATCACAAGTTTCTCTATGGTTTGGCATTATGGGCAATTTGTAAACAAATATGGTGGAAGTTTGGTTCAAAATCTAAAAATATATGTTTGAAACTTGAACCGTTTATTTGAATAATCTCTTTAACGTATAAATTACTATTCATGTTAGTAATATAAATTGAAGTAGGGATTTTGTAATGTAATTATCACTTTTTATGCGAGAAAAACAGTTTAAAAACCTCGGTAATTATCACCAATATCTGGTACATAACCTCAATATTTTATTTTAAAACAAAATTGGGGGATCCTGTGCTAGGAATGAACCTACATAAATTGAAATATCTCGAAAAACGTATGAATTATTGTTACAGTATGTAAATATTTACCTATAAACTTATTATTATTATTATTATTATTATATAATAAAACATGCCACAGAGAACGATGGAGAACTTAATTAAGGGAAAATTTGTGAATGTTGTTGCAAACTGATAGTCTATAAGTCCGTAGTCATCTATATTTATTTTTAATTAATGTTGATTACTAAGATTGGTTGGAGAAAACCTTCAATGATGAGGGAAATTTCTCAAAATGAATGAATATAAAACGGCTCAACTGCACTTCTGCTATCTCAAAATTTTTCTGTTATATTGTTTGTAAACTATAGATTTTGTTCTGACTTACCATAACTTTCAATATTTAAAAACGTTTTTAAAACAATTTTTATAACATTATTAGACAATTTTAAAGTATTTATTTAAATACGCAAATCGCAAATATTATGAGACTGTTGACGCTAACTGCTATTTTCTCCACAGAGTATATTACTTAGTATATGATATTTTCTATCGCTGTTTTGGGTTATCGCTGGTTGGATCAGCGTTAGGGAGTGATAAGTAAGTGTACACCCATTTTTAATAACGTTTGGTAACTCACTATGATGTTTGTGGGTTATCATTCAATGATAAGTTATTGCTGCTACTTCTAACTGCTACCATGTATTCGCAGTTCTTTGCAGTTTGAGATAATGTAAGTGCAGTTTTTCCAATAAAACAATACAAATACCGTAAACCATCTATGTTGTGAGAATTAGCAATTACACGTGCACATAGTTGTAGCATGTCATGTGTAACTGTGATATGTAGTTCCCCAACTGTTTAAAATTAATTAAAAGTTCATCTTCTACAGCGGGATTTTACCAGTTTTCAGATAAAGAAATGCTTCTACTGTCATTTCTTGCATTATTTAGTGCGTCTTTTTGTTTTCCTCAAATAATGCAAGTTGGATTCGAGAACTCTGAATTCTCTTTCTGCTGCACAATTGCCGAAATGTTCTGCAAAACTTATCACTTTGAATTTATATGAAGGTGTATAATTTATTCCCCCCCCCCATCTTGAAATACAGTATAAATGCAAGTGCACATTATAAGTGTCAAAAGTCAACTGAAATACTGGTATTTACTTTTCAAAAACTTCTCTACCAAGGGTAAGCATTGTTAAGTAGAGGGACTTTGGGTTTCTTTGTGAAGCAGGTAGTTCAGTTGCTAGTAAATTACCTACAGTACGTTGGAGCGTAGTGGTTAAGGCACTACGCTACAAGCCAGAAGATCAAAGTTTCGAGTCCCGGTGTTGTCAGGATTTTTAAACTGGCCCAAACCTTCTGGCGGCACTATGGCCCTGGGGTCGACTCAGCCTCTAACTGAAATGAGTACCAGATGCTTGTTCTGGGGGTAAAGGTGGCTGTCATGCAGGGCTGACAACCTGGCTGACATCAAGTGCCGATTGTCCAGAAAAGTGGGAGCCTTAACCTCCCACTACCCCAAGGGCCTCCTGAGGCCTGTAGTGGGATCACTTCACTTTTACGTTGGAATGTAAGAATTGGCAATGGAAGTCAGGGAAGGAAAATCCCTACTACACTGAAAAGAAAATCTAGCCCATACCTAAAATGTGTGCACAAAATACACATCGCAAAAATAAGATCAAAATCCTTTAAAAATTAGGATCCACAAAATACGCAAACAAATATGGTATTGTTAACTTGAAACATGGTTTTATTCTTAATTTTTTAACAATTTTTTTTTTTTCCTGTATAGGTAATTTAAAAATGGTGAAAACTAGGATATACACACTTGCAAAGGAGTTTCATGGAGAACCAAAAGAAAGTGATATGAAAATCGTGGAGAAAGATTTACCTTCTTTGAAGAAGAATGGTAATTATACGACCAGAGTAGAAGTGGTGTGAGTTCTAAAAGTTCATATAGATAAAATGGATTTCTATGAAAATTAAGACTTGAAAAGTCTGTGTAAATGCGCAGAAAATCTATTTACATAATTATTTCCTGGCATTGATAATGTTAATAATGAACTAATAAAATGTGGCTCTATTCAACTAAAACGACTCCTAGATTTGTTGAATATATGCTGGAAGACTGGTCATATCCCAGAAGAATGGAAGATGGCCAAAATATATTCTATTTATAAAAAAGGAGATTGTCATAACTGTGAAAATTACGGAGGCATAAATGTCTTGGGTATCTGTTATAAAATCTATGTATCTATATTGAAAAACCATTTAAATGCTATTATGGAAAGTATTATTCTCCATCTATCCACAGTAATTCTGCCCGAGGGCAGGTCTTTCACTGCAATCATAACATTTTCACTCTATGCTTTGCAGCTTTACTTAGGAATTATAGATGTGGTAGCTTCCCATTGCTTTCCACATCAGTGAATGATGATAATGATGGCCGGATGATTTTCGAGGACAGTCAGCTTCCTGACATTTTTCTTACAGGTGAGGAAAAACCCCGAAAAATACCTCACCCAGGAGCCTGTCCCGATCGGGAATCAAATCCAGCCTGCTGCATAACAAGGCAGCATGCTACTTCAAGACCACAGCGGTGGACAATATTATTCTAGAAGCCAAAATGGATTCAGAAAAGGCAGATCCTGTTCAGATTGCATTTTCACTATTAATCAAATAATTGAGAAACGTAGAGAATATAATGTACCAACTTTTATGGCATCTTGAAAAAGCATTTGACAAAGTTAACAGAAATAAATTATTGAAAATAATGAAACAGAAAGGTGTTCCCCAGCACTTAATGTCTGCAATAAAAAGTCTATATTTGGAAAATAAAATAACAATAGAAACTGGAGTAAAAAGTAAGAACATAACAGCAACAATAAATAGAGGTGTAAGACAAGGATGTCTGCTTTCATCTTCCCTTTTTAATATTTATATTGATGATGTCATATATAATTGGCAGATAAATTTGGACTCACATTTCAAAATAAGAAATATGATCTTAGACACCTTACTTTTTACAGACCAAGTTCTAATATCTAGCTCAGAAAATGGTCTACAGAAATCACTCTTTCTATTAAATAACATTATACAGAATTATAATTTAAAAATATCAGTAAGTAAAACAAAAATCTTAGCTTTTAAAGGATTAGATACCGTAAGAGCTAAAATAATTCTGGAGGGGAAACCCATTAAACAAGTGACCCATTTTAAATACCTGGGTTATGAATCTCCTATTTTAGAAATGCTCATTTTAACAAACTTAATAAATTTAATTATATATGTGGCACAATTAAGAGAATATTTAAATATACAAGAAAGGAAACAAAACTAAAATTTTAGTGGCCTACATAACAATGAACTACAAGATCTTTATAAGAAGCCAGATATAATAAGAAGAGTTAAGTCTTGTAGACTGTGATGGGCAGGACATGTGGCATGTATGGGAAATGAAAGATGTGCATAGAAGTTTCTTGTAGGAAAACCAGAGGGAAAATGCCCATTTGGTAGACCAAGAATGAGGTGGGAGAATAACATTAACTATGATTTGAGGGAAGTAAATTATACAGGGAATGATTGGAAAGCATTTGCTCAGGATAGGGATATATGGAGAGCTTATGTCCATGTGGCCATGAACCTATGGGTTCGATAGTGCCACTGACTGAGTAAGTGGCAGTCCCGTTACTGTTGTATGGTAGTGAATTTTGGGTTTTAACTAAAAGAGAAGAGAAGATCATAGAAGCAGCTGAAATGAGATTTCTGAGAAGTGTAGCTGGCTGCAGACTTCTAGATAAAAGAAGAAGTGAAGATATTAGAAATGAGCTAAATGTTTTTAAACTTTTAGATAAAATAAAATAATCTAGAAAAAACTGGAAAGAACATGTTCAAAGAATGAAAGATGAACGCATACCAAAAATGATACTTAATTACAAACCAAAAGGAGACAGGAATGTTGGTAGACCGAAAAAGAGATGGATTCAACTTTTTGAATGAGAATCTATGAGACTGGAACAAGCCACGTGGGCTTAATCTGTGATTGTTGATGATGATGATGGCTTCCTAGATATCAGTAGTAGCATAATTCAAATGCTGCATACCATATCCTGATCATGAATCAGCAATCGTTAATCTAAATTGGACTTGACAATAATTCTGCATTGAAAATAAACTATTTTCCAAGAAGATGCAAATTTAGAATAAGAAAATACAAATAAACTATATACCATTTTGCACATAATAAATTCTGGACTGATATTGATAATTTTTTATTTTAAACCAAACTTAATGTTAGAAATACATTATTATGCGTGCAGGCTACCAATCTACATGTAGCAAAAATAGGTTCATCATTTCTTTTTAGTGTGATGTCTTTTGCATGCTAGTTTTATCAAGATCTGGTATTAATTAAAACTGCAGATTCTATAAAGAAAGAATGACGGCTTAGTGAAGTAAGAGGCAGTAAATCCATCATATCTATTTTCTTCTGTTTTGTTACAGTCCTTGTTGCACACAGTTTTTTCTTCTTCGACAACTACTAACAAACTCAATGGTCTCCCACAACTTTTTTTTGGACATTTATGGAGTAGAAATCCATGTCAGAGTTGAGAGTTTAAATTTTAATGGTGAATGCTGTAACCCTCTCTATTCTGAGCCAATTTACAGTATGTCCAGAGCCGTTAGAGAGGTAGGAATGGCCAGACACAATTACTTGCATATTTTGAACTTTTATAGGAATAAATCACTATGAGGTTTAATTTAAGATAAATTAGAATGTTTCATACCTCTCCTCATAAATAATATTCTAAGTAGATTGCGATTTCAGTGTTTTGGCAATCCCATCCTCAGTACACTTATACCGACTGATGTTATGTCAATCGGAAGAACCACTTCTCCCTCCCTCTGTTGGTGGACAGATGAATCTTCGGATCAGGTCACAATCCATGGGAAGGAGAAGTGATTCTTCCAATCAACATAACATCAGTCGACATAAGTGTACTGAGGATGGGGTTGACAAGACCCTGAAATTGCGATCTACTTAGAAGATTAATTATGAGGAGAGGTATGAAAACATTTTAATTTATCTTACTTGCATATTGTTTACAGGACTGTTGACATATTTCTATAATGTCAGAACCATTTTTATATTGGGTTTTGTCCTCCACACCTGTCTGAATACATGATCTTTTTTCATGTACTTCGAGGGATTTGACGATGCATGTAGCCTCTTTTACCTTCTTTAGTGTTGTCTCAGACAACATGTGACCATTTTTTGTATTAAAGGAATGACATTCAAAATTATAAACATACAAATATTTGTAGTAAGCAGTAGAGGGTTTTAATTTTAGAAGTGGCAACTGCAATTGATCAGGGGCTGTTTGGTATTGTATCTGGTTCTAGTAATGTCTTCCATATCTTGGTTTCACATTGGATTTTGTTTTGTTCGGCTATATGGGATTATATTTTCATTTACTGGTCATGATTGCTTGGCAGCACATCTACATAGAATTAAGCTACTAGGCTCTCCACACTGCATAGTATGCAAGGACACAAATACGATAATGAACAAGGATCATTTGATGTTCTGCGCTGATCTTCAGAAAATAGTTGGAACACCATTCCAAATTGCTGAATATTATTGGGAAGCCCACAAACGAATGATGACAAATCAAGAGCTTCAGAACATTTGAATACTACTACTATTACTATTTTAGAAATGGCAATCATTATTCCAAATCAAGTCATAACATAGTTTGTATGAATGGCTATATTTTTATCTGATTTTTAGACTCTCTCTTGCTGTCTGTGTAGTTATTTTTTTTTCTATTATCTTTCTCCGTATCAATGGCCTGCTAAAATTTATCACAATGCTGACAAGTTCTGTGAATGACTGCTTTAACTGAAGATTGAATTATTTCAATCTAAATATAGTGACTATTCAGTCATAATGTCGGCTGAAGATAAGAGGGACTCCTTTTGAAAACTGCAGTTCCCATGTTAAAAAAAATGAAGTAAGATAAGAAGTAACTCATTAATTCATTGAATTAAGAACCTCATAATGTTATTTCCTATATTTAACTATGAATTGCATGAATTTGCTTTGCTACTGCTCTGAAAACAGGAGGTAGTTCATAACAGGTGTAACTGTGGGGAAAATGCAATACTTTGTACTTACTTCAGTTTACCACTGAATAAAGGATGCTTAAATCAAAATGTATCCACAGGAACCTCACAAATATCAATTTTGGACTTACACCACTTCTGCTCTTTACCCCTTATCTATTTGTTTAATAAAATGTATATATGTATATTTTTTTTTAATTTAAGAAAGAAAAATTATCGTTTGAACCAGGACTGAACCCTATATCTCAGATTCTGTAAATCAGTGTGATACCAATTATGCCATTGGTGCTCGAATGGCATAATTGGTATCACACTGATGTACAGAATCAGAGTTCTAGGGTTCAAACCCTGGTTTGAGCATTTATTTTTCTTTCTTAAATTCTATCCAGGATTGGAAAGTGTTAATTTAAATAAAAACATTGAAAAAAGAATGAATAGTTAATAGTTTTTAATTTTCTTGAGTTGTTTCTTTACTCACCTCATACTTCTTAACTCCCTCGCAGATGTAGATTTTGTCACTGTATTTGTGACAGTCTCAATGCTGTTCACGTTCACAACTCAATTAAATTAAAATAAACCTCATAGTGTTATTTCCTACCTACATAACTTAATTAAGTTAATAATTTGTTGGCTGCGTTGGTCTATTGGTTATGTCCTGTGTCATAGATTTACAGCATGTGAAAGAACTTCAAACCTGAAAAGAAAGAGAGGTCTCTGAAAAAAATTGTCAGCCCTTTCAAAGCCAATAATGACCTTACTTGTTAAAGAGGATTTTTTAAATAAATTAATAACAATCCTGGTAAAGAAATTCCAAGCCAGCATTTGTCTTGATCACTGAGGAAAACTAGGGGGGAAAATCATGTTTTGGCACACCAGGATATTTAAACCTATGCCATTCAGAATACAAATCTCAAATGCTGCTACCTGATTGTATTTACTTTTTACTACAGATTTGATTTTAATTAACTTGCTCATCTCCAGATTGGCCTTGAGATCCACTCCAAGTTCTTTGAAATGAGGCAGTCAGAGGAAAAGGAATACAAGTGACATTTTTTTAAAAAAAATGAGTTAGGTGCAGAAATGGTTAGCTAATATGACTAACTGTTTGATGCTCAATAGGTATATGTGTGAGTTTGTCAGGTTCCAACATATAGTGGAGTCTCACAAAATCACTCAGAGACAACTCTTCTGCTTGGAGGACAAGGGGTACATCTGTAGTTGTACTCCTTGGCTTCCAACAGCTAGGTGGTCTCAAGTGTAGAGCTATGTATTTTTTAATGTTTCCAACAAATTTTACATGAAGATTATTTTTGTATTATTAGAGTTTAATATAGTGCTGGCGATTCTTCGAGGTTTATTGATTTATCAAATATTATTACTGCAAACTTCCGATTATCTGTGTGCATATTATCTGATTTGCAGATTATCCGGGCATGACTCTTTTTTTACTGTATTTTTAAAAAATACTGTATTTTGTATTTTATGAAAAAATCATTTATTTTTAGACATGCTACTGTGAACTGCGCTTAAAAACTAGCACAATAGAGTAATCTTCACTCTCAATCCCCTCCCCTGATGCATTTAACGGTACCAACCAACATTCTGAGAATACAATACAATTTTGGAAATTTCCGTTGTGTGAGTCACTGAAAGTTTGTTGTTACAAATTGAAACCACGGACATGCTGTGGCAGTGGGTTTATCGCTGGTTAGTAGTTGTCATCGGTGGTTACTTGTGTGGTCATCGGTGGTTACTAGTGTGGTTATCGCTGATTGTCATCGCTGGTTATAAGTGTGGATATCGGTGGTTACTAGTGTAGTTGTCGTTGGTTACAATGGCCATTTTGAATAACTGTTGTAATAAGAGTGGTCATGACAGGAAATAGTCCCACTTTTTTTTTTCATATTTACAAGTAAAATAAAAATAATGAAAATTACGACTCGCATCTAAATACATTTAATATCGCATTTTATGAATATTTGTTGCATTTAAGTAGTGTTAAACTTACATGGCTCCAAATAACTTAATTGGATTATCCGTGTTTGTCGATTTTCCATGAATATCTCGGTCCCAATTAACACGGATAATCGGGAGTTTGCTGTATGTCTGAATCAGAATCTGAATATGAACTTGAACTTAACCTCAGCCTTCATAGTAAGTATTTTAACTACTTTATCTACATTTTCACAATTGTATATTATAAAATAATACTTTTAAGCAATACATTTTGAGATAATTTAAAATTATTTAACAATCTAAAGATATGATTTAGATTTACAGGATTTGCAATTTAGTAATGTTCATAGTAAATGTATGTTTTTTTTAAAGCATTAAGATTAATCATTGGTGGTGTTTTTGTTTCCTTGACTGATTCCAATGAAGATGGCATTCAAGAACCTGGCATTACAGGACCTACAGAAGAAGAAGAAGAAGAAGATGCTCCAATATTGCATGTTAGCAGAAAGAGGAGTAGTAAAGCTGGAAATTGGCTAAAAAATAAAGCATAAAGAGGAAGGAATGAAGGCAAACAGTATACATACAGGAAGGGAAACATTCATGTGGAGAGGCGGGTAAGAGAATGTATCCATGAATGATGGTTTAACTGCAATGAATTTTAGACTGATTTTGTCAATCTTGTCATAATATGTAACTCTTTGGATAGGTACGTATTTCCAGTCATAATAAAAACTTGGTATGAATATACTTATCTTGGATAATTTATTTCAAAATATTGCTTGGAGGTCAACAGGTACAAGTGACTCTTAATGCAAAAGGAAGTTATAGTATGGTCTAATGTTTATATTGAATCTGTTCATATTTTGCAGATAAATGGACTTGTATATAAGGAACACAAACACAGTATGTATGACTTGTCAGATATCGTGGAATTTTATATTCTCATTGATCTTTAAACTTAATTTTCTCCGAACTAATTATTTGTCACTTGTACCCCTTGTCCTCTGACTGCCTCAAATGTGAATAAGATTTTTTCCTGGACATAACTGTGGTAATCGGCCACAGTGGACTAGTGGTTATGCTCCTTGCCTCTGGTCCCGAGGGTCGCGGGTTCAAACCCGGCTGGGGTCGATGGATTTTTTTAGGATGGAAAAATCCAAGGAGCAAGTCCTCCGGGAGGGACTTTAAGCCATGGGTCTCGAGTCTGAAGATTTTCAGGCACGTAAAAGATCCTTAAGCCTGAATAAAAAGGCCTCTAAGCAAAATTTACCGAATTTTCCCATCCTAGTAATACCTTGGTTTCCTAGATGTCAGCATGAGGTGGAACGCTGACCACAGGCCACTCAAATGACATCTATACATAAACAAGTGTAAATACTAATAAAATTCATTGTTAAAACCGTTGAGGTGGAGAGTCATAAAATAAAATAAGTTAAAATACCTTCTTAGGTAAAATCTGTCATCCTCAACTTTTAAAATATGTGATCTTTATGCCTGTAGGCCTTTCAGGACATCCGCCCCATCTTCAGCAGTTCATTTTTTGCTACAGCATCCAGGTTGATGTTTGATGCTGCTGGTCCTAATGTGGCTTTGTCGTGAGTCACTGTTAAGGGAAACATGGGCTTACAAGATAAGACATAACTATGGTCAGAGGATAAGGTTAACAATATTATAATCCTTTAATACCGTTAGCTGTAACTGTGGAGCTTTGTATTCACATAACTTTTCATGTAATAGAATAATTACATCTTTGATCTTTTATAGGCATAAATCACTATGAGGTTTAATTTAAGATTTAAATTAAAATGTTTTATACCTCACCTCATATCCAGTCTTCTAATTATACCACTTTCAAAGCCTGGGTAGCTTCATCTTCAGTAATTCCTTGTCGACTGATGTTATGTCGATCAGGAAAACTGCTTCTTTCTCCCTCTGTTGGTGGACCGATGAACCTCCGGATCAATTCAGAATCCCCGGGATTTCGAAGTTTATAAGTTTTTTTTTTTTAATGTGGGAAAAAATTCAACTTAAAAAAATAAGAAAGTAAAACTTATTTCATTGAGAAATGTTAAATGAATAATAAAAACATCATTAGAAGCCTTACTAGCTTTATAAAGTAATGTTAAATTCCCAATAAAAATGTCTTCTTAACTAAGAAGCCGCCATTTGCAAAGATAGAAGCAATGGTTTCAAAAGCATTTGGCGATAAGGAATTACAACATATTAAGAGAAAAATTTGCATCTAGATTGTAACTCGCCTCGGTAGCTCAGTTGGTAGAGCACTTGGCCCGGAAAGCCAAGGGTCCCGGGTTCGAGTCCCGGTCTAGGCGAACATTTTTCTCTTCAAAAATAAAACTTATGAACTTTGAAATTCGCTGGGATTCTGATTTGATCCGGAGATTCATTGGTCCACCAACAGAGGGAGGAAGAAGCAGTTCTCCTGATCGACATAACATCAGTCATCAAGAAATTACTGAAGATGAAGCTGCCTAAGCTTCGAAACCAGTATAATTAAAAGACTGGATATGAGGTGAGGTATAAAACAATTTAAATCACATCTTTATTTTATATGCCAGGAATAAAATAGTTCAACTGATGTTATGTCGATCAGGAGAACTGCTTCTTCCTCCTTCTGTTGGTGGACTGATAAACATCTGGATCAAATCAGAATCCGCGGGAATTTCGAAGTTTATAAGTCTTTTTTTCTTTCTTTTTTTCTTATATGGGAAAAAATGCACACTCAAAAAAACAAGAAAGAAAAACTTATGAACTTCGAAATTTGCGGGGATTCTGATTTGATCCTTAGGTTCATTGGTCCACCAACAGAGGGAGGAAGAAGTTCTCCTGATCGACATAACATCAGTCATCAAGAAATTACTGAAGATGAAGCTGCCTAAGCTTCGAAACCAGTATAATTAAAAGACTGGATATGAGGTGAGGTATCAAACATTTTAATTTAAATTACATCATTACTTTATACGCCAGGAATAAAGTAGTTCAATCCTAAGGTAACATCTCAGACAGCAGTGTTACTACCTTTTTTATCAAAAGAGTTCAGTAATTCTTATTAAAATGTTTTATTTTTTGTTCAGAGATACTTTGTGAAGCTGTGTGCTGGAGTGTAGATCCATACATGCGATCTTTTATAAGTGGCAGCTCAGTTGGCTCTCCCATGTTTGGGCAGCAGGTTGCTAAGTAAGTATAGCTGCGATATTATTGTACTAGTTTAATTTTTTTTACTTCGAGCTTTACATTTTTTTGTTATATTGTATTGAGGATCTTTGGGAGTATAGATTTCTGATTTAGTCTATTTTTGTGTATATTCATGTGTCTGACAAATTTGAAATATTAATTTTCAATTAAATTATATTAAAGGACATTAATAAATTTCGAACCAGTAAGTTGCAAATTAGAAGCGGAAAGAAAAATTATAGAACAATTGTCAGAATTTAATTATTTAGGTGTATTAATAACAAACACTTAAAATTTAATAAAAGAAGTAAAGAAACAAGCTGATAAAGCAGCACAAATATCAGGATACTTGAGAGATTTAATTTGGCGCAATTAACATATGTCAATAGAAAACAAAATCCGCATATACAAAACGATAGTTTGACCAGTTATTGTATATGGAGCAGGGCTGATACAACAAAAACTAAATAAATAATAAGCATGTGTGAAATGAAGATCTTAAGAACTATTCAGGGGAAAGCATTATTTAATAAGATACACAACACAGAAATTAGGGACAAATGTCATATTCACGACATAACCAAATTTATTACAGATGGACAAAAATGTTGGAAAGGTCATATAGAAAGAATGGAAGACAACGACTTGAAAAAAGAGCTAAAGAATGTAGACCAATGGATGGGTGAAGAACAAGAGGAAGACCAGCCAAGAGGTGGATAGACAGTGAATGCACATCCAATACATCTTCCTCCGAGGAGTGATTCTGGAAATAAACAGGATGAAAATCCTACAAATTATGAAGAAGAAAATTAAAATTCAACCCACAATTTGCCTTGACAATTGAGAAAAATACGAAAAAGCCCGGCAAGCCAAAGGTCCCGGGTTCGAGTCTCGGTCTAGGCGAAAAATTTTTCTCTTCAAATATAATTTATCCTTCAGTGAGAAGTGTTAATTCAATAATAAAAACATCAATAGAAACCCTACTGGCTTTATAAAGTAATGTTAAATTCCCAATAAATGTCTCCTTAACTAAGAAGCCTCCATTTGCAAATATAGAAGCAAAGGTTTCAAAGCATTTGGTGCGAGGGAATTACAACGTATATAAGAGAAAAATTTGTATCTAGATCGCAACTCGCCTCGGTAGCTCAGTTGGTAGAGCATTTGGTCCGGCAAGCCAAAGGTCCCGGGTTCAAGTCTCGGTCTAGGCAAACATTTTTCTCTTCAAATATAAAGCTTGGGTTGTTCCGACACTTGAATTTGAACTCAATATCTCCCAAACATGAGTCTCAAATAATACCACCTGAGCAAACTTGTTTAGTTAGTTTATTTTGATAAAGAAATATAACACTCTTTAAATTAATTTATATTATTTCAGTGATTTAAGATTCCATTAACAACAAAAACAAATAAGTATCTTTCGGCAACAGAAATTAATTTTTTACAAAGTCAGCAAGAATTTCAAGAAGAGAAAAAAATTAGAAACTCAGTTATAAGGGAGAAAAAGAAGATTGAAGACACTATTTTAGATTATTTTAAAACTCAGCAATTAAGATGGTACGAACATGTACAGCGAATGGAAGAGGATCGGCTACCAAAATGTGTTTTGGAATGGAAACCTAAGGGAAGACAAGGCAGAGGAAGACCTAAAACCTCCTGGAATCAGGGAATTTATTTATGCATGAAGGAGATACATCTACAACCAGGAGATTGGATGGACCGACAAAATTGGCTATTAGGAATCAGACAATGTCAAAGACATTAATCAACCGATGATCTATCTATCTAAGATTTCTAGATTGATATGGATTCGTCATGTTAAAAAATCAATCAAAATGAAATATCATTAAGTATTATGCTACATAAGCCTAATAAGTGAAGAAGAAAATTAGGAAAAACTAAACTTTTCTGGATGGATAATGTGAAGGATAGCACAGGAAATTGTGTGCTAAGAACATCTGGACAACAATCAAAGGTAGTCAGGCAGAAGAAAATTCTGATAGGAGCTAAGGCTAATCTTGGTTATAGAACTACCAATGATGATGATGCATTTAATTAGGTCACTAACATAGACATTGATTTTGTGGAGCAAAACTAAGGCTATCGTCTCACCAGAAAGATGAACATATAAATCTGACTCTTCCAAAAAAATTTGAAGAGAGTTTCTAATTGCATATTCAAAAGATTACCGTGTCATCCTTGTTATAGATATACTATCACCACTATAAATAACTCAAATCTGGGGAACATATGTATGATCCCTGTCAAAGTCATTGGGATTTTTGGTTGCACTAAAGGTTGATGTTTTAATCATCATCATCCTCCTTTCGTAAGGTCGATTCCAGATATACCTCCAACCACCTCTATATCCTTCTTTTTAGTTCTTTGCAGTCGTATCCTCTTTCTTGTAAACTTTTCTTCACTTGGTTAATCCATCTATCTTGTGGTCGTTTTCCTTGTATCTTGAGATTTAACAGTCTTTTGGTAGTATTTCCTTTTCCATTCTTTTAAATGTCCAAACCATTTTAGTCTATTTTTTTTTTCTATGTTAATTTTTCTACATTTAGGGTCGCATGCAAATATATTAGTCTCTACTCAAATTACTTCCAATCACTGGTGAGCTGACTCACCGTGAGCAAGTGCAAAGGTCGAATTAGCTACCCACAAACTGGTCATGCATGAAAGTCGTCGTTTTCGTAATATTGGCAAGAAATTACCCAGAATTCTCAGCGATAAACCACTTCCATTATTTTTGTCTGCTATAGAGGAACGCATTTACGCTTGCATCCCGCAAATAATACCATATACGACGTCTGCATCGCGCAATATTATGCCGATTCTCCTGTTCTTCCAGTTGAATTCTTTGGTAGACTCTATCAAATTCCTATTCTCCGCGTATACCGAAAACATGATCAAAGTCTTCAAGGTCTGACATCTTGGATAAAGCGGCAAGGTTTCAAACTACATCGGTTACCATCGGTTCCCTTCGGGATTCTCAAGATAAGTTTCTATGATCTTAAGTTACCTCGTCAGGTAGCTTACGAATTATTATTGCATGAATAGATTTCTGAGTAAGCAAAATCGTATTAGGATAAAACTTTCTCAGCAGAGAATGCCTTTTACGGTCTAATGCATTCAAAAATTCGACCCTTAATCTCTCCCTGATTTTGTCATTTCTTATTCTCTCTTTCCTTGTTTTATGTACCATTCCACGTAAGAATTTCATTTCTGTAGCTTGATGTTTTTATAATAAAATAAATACAATTTTGCTCAGAAGATAACATTTGAAAATTGGGTTCAGGAAATCCTAAATTCAAATCCCGAGGGCAACTGACTTGATTGGATGTTTCTTTTTTATTTTACTTCTACCTCGTAAATCATCATTTCATTAAAATTTAGTGTTCAGTGAAGTTTCACAAGACACTTGAATATAAACAATAGATACCAGTATATTTGAAGAGAAAATTTTTTTTTTTTCACCAAGACCAAGACTCGAACCTGGGACCTTTGGCTTGCTGGGCCAAATGCTCTACCAACTGAGCTACCAAGGCGAGATGCGATCTAGATGTAAATTTTTCTCTTATATACGTTGTAATTCCCTCGCACCAAATGCTTTGAAACCTTTGCTTCTATCTTTGCAAATGGCAGCTTCTTAGTTAAGATGACATTTATTGGGAATTTAACACTACTTTATAAAGCCAGTAGGGCTTCTATTGATGTTTTTATTATTGATTTAGCACTTCACACTGAAGGATAAATTATATTTGAAGAGAAAAATTTTCACCTAGACCGGCAAGCCAAAGATCCTGGTTTCGAGTCTCGGTCTAGGCCAAAATTTTTCTCTTCAAATATAATTAATTCTTCAGTGAGAAGTGTTAAATCAATAATAAAAACACCAATAGATACCATACTGGTATACATCCAAAGATCCTAAATATGACCAAAGATGCTAAGGTGACCCAAAATTTTCATGCTATGCTTTGCAGCTTTACTAGGGAATTGTAGGTGTGGTAGCTTCCCATTGCTTTCCACACCAGTCAAGGATGATGATGATGATAATGATAAGGATGATGATGGCCATATGATTTCGGGGACTGTTTGGGCCTTAAAGTTTTCCTGACATTTGTCGTACAGGTGAGGAAAAACCCCGATATAAACCTCACCCAGAAAAACTGCCCTGACCGGGGATTGAACCCGGGCCTGCTGTGTGACAAGGCAGCACGCTACCTCGAGACCACAGCGGTGGACTATATATATATGCTTAAACAAAAAAAAATTACCAAAATGAAAACTGTATTGTTCTAATCATAATAATTATTATGGACTGTTATAATTGCAGAATTATTGAAAGTCACCATCCTGACTACCCAGTTGGGAAGCATGTCGTGGGATATTTTGGTTGGAGAACATATACAATCGCAGATGTTACAGATTCTAGGCTCTCAAGTTTTTTTCCTTTCTATATTTTGCCTGACATTGGTGATCTTCCATTGTCATTAGCACTTGGAGTTCTAGGAATGACTGGGTAAGTACAGGATGTCCCATATGGACATGTATCCAAAGTACTTGGCTGATTATCTTCTGTTAATGTTAATTCATTATTATTAATATATTCAATACTTGTATAATTTAAAGTAAAATCATTTCAAAGTCTCAACAACTTACTGTCATGTAGAGAGGAGGAATGTGCACAAGTGTGAGATGAGGAGTTTACTTGATCTATGTGATCTGCATTTTATAACTCGTTTGGAAAATGGTTAGATAAATTGACATTGTTTATGTTTTTGAAGTCACACGACAGCAAGCTAAACCTGTAGCATTCCATTCCATAGTAATTCTGCCCGAGGGCAGGTCTTTCACTGCAATCATAGCATTTTCATGCTATGCTTTACAGCTTTACTAGGGAATTGTAGGTGTGCTAGCTTCCCGTTGCTTTCCACACCGGTGAAGGATGATGATGATAATGATAAGGATGATGATGGCCATATGATTTCGGGGACCATTTGGGTCTTAAAGTTTTCCTGGCATTTGTCTTATAGATAGGGAAAAACCCTGATAAAAACCTCACCCAGAAAAACTGTCCCGACCGGGGATCGAACCCGGACCCGCTGCGTGACAAGGCAGCACGCTACCTTGAGACCACAGCGGTGGACTACCTGTAGCATGAACATAGAAAAAACAGTGACAGTCTGTTATTTCCGGTGTAAGGAAGCAATCTTACTACGGTTGCTAGATTGGTGTTCCATCTCCCATCCCTCTTGTATGTTTCAAATTATAAAGAGCTATACTATTATTATTTATAATTTTATGAACTTTTTTGGGTTCACGTTTCAATATTATTTCCTGCTGGATTTCTTGTAATTTTTCGCTTGACATCACAAGACCTCGCATGACACACTGACACGAATAGAAGTTGGTGATGGGGATTACTTCAGATGGGGAAAGCCAAACCTCGGAAAAATGACCTCTTACAGAAACATATACAAAGTTTATATTTAAATTCATTGGAGAACATTTTTAAAAACTCACCTCATAAATTTTGTGCTTTTCACGCCCATCCTCAGTCACAATTCCGACTGAAGAATTTCATCAGTTTCATCAACTGTGGTTTCATGAAAAGCACAAAATTTATGAGGTGAGTTTTCAAAACATGCTCTCCGATAAATATTAATGATTACTACCTCATAATATTTACTTCCCAACATTAATTTAATATAAAGTTTAATGTCTTCATTTTTGGATTACAAAAAAAGAGAGCAGGAGTCGACATCCATGGTTTTATCAGTATAGAGTTAAAGGTAATCTAATATCTGAGGGAAAATTAGGCCCATTTTTCTTTCTAAAATACCAGCAACAGACAGAAAGAAATATGTGATTCGACAGTGTGCACTGTGTAAATAAAAAAAAAATTTCAAAGTTAAAATTGGGAAACACATTATGAGGTTCTTAATTAATAAATTGTTTACGAAAAGAAGTTTGAATGATTTATGTTTCCTGTGATGATGTTCCCCTTTGTTTCAACCCTTGCTTTGAGGCCCACCACACCTGACTCAACTTATAGTGGTAAGATCTAAATATTTCCATCGGTGTGGTCTCAAGGTAGCGTGCTGCCTTCTCATGCAGCTGGCTTGGGTTCTTTCCCCAGTCAGGACAATTTTCCTGGGTGTTTTTTTTTTCAGGCTTTTTCGTCACTTGTACGACTAATGTCAGGAAGCTTTAAGGCCCAAATGGTCCCCAAACATTATCTGGCCATCATCATTAACATATTCATTAAGTTTAGGATTAAGGCCTCTCCTAGTGCATCATTGGGGCATGCCTTAGCGTAGTGGTTAAGACACCGTGCTACAAGCCAGAAGGTCGAGGGTTCAAGTCCCGGTAGGGTCAGGATTTTTAAACTGACCCAAACCTTCTGGTGGCACTATGGCCCTGGGGTCGACTCAGCCTCTAACGAAAGTGAGTACCAAATGCTTGTTCTGGGGGTAAAGGCGGCCGTCATGCAGGACTGACAAGCCGGCTGACATCAAGTGCTGATTGTCCAGAAAAAGTGGGAGCCGTAACCTCCCACTACCCCAAGGGCCTCCTGAGGCCTATTGTGGGAATACTTTACTTTACTAATTTACCTAGTGCATCATTACCACATCATCACCTATCATATATCATCAGAGCAGCATAACTCTGCCTTTCAGGTGCCTCAACCTCAGAAGTGGGTTACAATAACGCCATGCCAGGAGAGAATATCAGAATGTCAAAATGACAACATGGTGGCATTGAATAAAAAAAAAAAAAGATTAAAATATTTTAATACTGTGTTTGATAAATAAGGTGTTCAAATATAATTTTTTTATCAATGCCCCAGGTGGTGTTTCTTTGACATTTCTGGTGTTCTCTCCTGCCATTGGCGTAATTGTAACCCACTTCTGAGGTTGGAATGCCTGAGGTTATGCTGCTCCGATGATATGATGGGTGATGATGAGGATTATAGTGATGCACCAGGAGAGTCCTTAATTCTAAATTTAATCTAAGGTGAATATAAATGTTAATTATGATGGCCAGATGATGTTCGGGGACGTTTTGGGCCTTAACGTTTCCTGACATTTGTCTTACAGATGAGGAAAAAAAACCTCACCCAGGAAACTTGTTCCGATGGGGATTTAACACGGGTCCACTGCATGACAAGGCAGCACGCTACCTCGAGACCACAGCGGTGGACTAGATCAAATATAATAAATTTATGAAATAAAAGGTGGTAGGAATTTCTGCCTGACATAGAACCCCATCTATAGCATTAATAGAAGATCACTGTATAAGAAATCAAAATGCTGCTGTGTAATTCATGCATATGTTAATTGAATTCGAGTTATATTTTGACTCACCTCATATTTCTTGATTTTTATGCAGACTCAAGTTTCGTCCCTGAATTTGTGACATTATCGATGCAACACCATGATCACAACTGCTCACAGAGCACTCGAATAGAAGGAAAACTGAGTACAGTGACATCTAAAATTTGTTGGTTGTTTACGATGAACTACAATGAGCAAAATACAATGGTCGTGCTGTTTCATATTAACAGAATACGTAACTAAATAAAACAAATGCAAGGCACATGGCATATTCACTCGGGATTATGGGAAATTAGCCATTTTGTAAATTTAAATTTGTAACTGCTATCCTTTCGTTCTATGTAGATGGTATAGTAGAAATTACCCTCAGGGGTCCTCATCTAGGGGATATGTGGATGGCGACCACAAGGTGCCCAAGCTGAGCAAAACATTTCTTCCACTTACTTGTGTTTTGCACTCTTTTAACTTTACTATCTAACCTCTCTTGGTTAACTCTTGTTTTTTCGACCCTGATGCTATTAGGGCATCCAAGGGCTAGGGAGTCTTTCCTTTCTTCCATTTCTTCTTTCCTTTATTTTCTTTTCTTCTCCAGAAAAGCCTGACCAGAGGCTATAATATGGCAGCCCCATTACTGGTCTTGCCTTCCTTTGGCCAGCGACCAATCGAAGGGACTATTATTATGCTTTCAAGTCTTATACGAGAATTTCCTGGAAGGTGAAACGCTGGAGGGAAAATGTTCTATAGGATCGTAACAGGCCTTGGCCTAATACTTGGAAGGAAGAAGAAGAAGATATATTATCGAAAGTTAAAATCATTACTTAGATTTTATTTTACTTCAATTTGTAAGTAAATTCAAGCTTCGATGTTTTTATTATTAATTTCATACATCTCAATGATGGATAAATCATATTTGAAGAGAAAAATCGGTCTGAGCGTATAATTTTTCTCTTCAAATAAAATTCAAGCTTGTTTACATTTTTAGTGTGAATCTATTTTCAAAGTAAACCTACTAGAAGTGATAAAATTCTAAGATTTGTTAGGTTAGGAAGAGTGATGTTAGTGTACAGCTATTTGTAATAAACATTTTAAAAATGTGACGTCATAATGGGTTTCAGATGTACGACATGGCTAAGGTTCTTTAATAAATATTGTATAAAATATGTATGTGAGAATAAGGGGGTAGGTCAATTGTACGTATTTATTAAAAGAGCTCATAATGCACGTTTTTAAATTTTAATAAACAAAAATAAATTAACATGTTTTATTTATTTCCATTCTTCCCTTCTGTTAAAATTAAAGGAAATCTTTAGGTCTGAGAGGCTGGGTACAAATAATTTAATAATTTAAGATTAATTAATATGTTATTTATTCCTATAAAAGTTCAATTCCATGATTATTCACCAGATGGCTTTATATAATTATAATTCATAATTTTACCACCAGATGGTGCTGAATTTCATATTAGTACCAGAAAAAAATTGAAATAATTTAGATGTCGTTAGTTGTTCTACACTAGTGCCACTTGTGGCATGTATGCGAAACTTGTCCACTCTCTTCTCTGGTCCTCTGACAACTGCTGTCCTGCAGTTGTCTCTGTTGTAAATTGACTTCTGCGCTCTCTGTTGGCTGACTGATGAACTTCCAAATCAATCCCTTCTCATTTTCACCGGGTATTTGAAAGGGGATTGATTTGGAAGTTAATCGGTCAGCCAACAGAGAGCACAGAAGTCAATTTACAAGAGAGACAACCGAAGGATGGCAGTTGTGATCATGGTGTTGCATCGATAATGTCACAAATTCAGTGACGAAACTCAAGTCTGCATAAAAATCAAGAAATATGAGGTGAGTCAAAATAAAACTCAAATTCAATTAAAATAAACCTCATAGTGTTATTTTCTACCTACATAATTTAATCATGTATATGTGTTTTAGCAATACTGCATACTTTGGTTTGAAAGAAGTTTGTAAACCAAAATCAGGTGAAATTGTGGTAGTAACGGGTGCAGCTGGAGCCGTGGGGAGTCAAGTAGGACAGATAGCACGCATCTTAGGTTGGTATCTTTATATCCATGAAATATTGTATAATTTTATATTTAATAGTATAAGGAATTAAATCTAAAACATACATATACTTCTATAGGTTGCAGAGTAATAGGTTTTACTGGCTCCGATGAGAAAGTTAAATGGCTTACTGAAGAACTCAAGTTTGATAAAGCTTATAATTATCGTACTACAAACATAAGTGAAGCTCTAAATGAATCTGCCCCAAGTGGTGCTGATATTTATTTTGACAATGTGAGTACATAATTATATAACAATCAGTAAATGAATCAGATTTTGCAGCTCACCTCATTAAAATTGTCATTAAATTGGCTGAAGTTAAAAAATAAGCTCCGTTTTGCTGACATTTTGGTAATAAAGCTTTGTTTGTTTTTAACAATTCCACCAATTGGTATGGAGAATAGCTTCTGTTTGAAAATACAATAGGAAGTAACATTATGAGGTTTTACTTAATAAAAAGTTTTGTCTGTATAATTCTCACCCGATATCGTTGTTTCTGTTAAATATATGTTTCAAGACTTGTTAGCCTCGTCTTCAATAGTTACAGGCTGGTTTTTCCCAAGTTGTTGGCCATGGATCTTGACATCTGCTCCCTCTTTCTTTGGTCCAAAGAATAATTAGGTTCCTTTCCCCAGGAATTTCAAAATTCTCTCCTTGTTCTTCTGTATGTAGATTTTTTTTTTCCATATGGTGACTTTGTTTTTCTAACTGTATTTTTAGGATGGAAAAATCCAAGGAGCAAGTCCTCCGGGAGGGACTTTAAGCCGTGGGTCCTGAGTCTGAAGATTTTGAGGCTCGTAAAAGATCCTTAAGCCTGAATGAAAGGCCTCTAAGCAAAATTTACTGAATTTTCCCATCCTAGTACTACCTTGGTTTCCTAGATGTCAGTATGAGGCAGAACGCTGACCATGGACCACTCCAAGGACATCTATACGAAAACAAGTGTAACTAAATTAGAATGTTCAAATCCTTCCCTATAGGGGGAAAGCGCCTAAAATCTCTGTTAAGGGAAAACATGGGCTTACAAGACAATTAAAACAGTTTAATAAGTTTTCTAAGCAAAATTTACCGAATTTTCCCGTCCTAGTACTACCTTGGTTTCCTAGATGTCAGTATGAGGCAGAACGCTGACCACGGACCACTCAAATTACATCTATATAAAAACAAGTGTAACTAAATTAGTATGGCTCAAATTCTTCCCTGTAGGGGGAAAGCACCTAAATCTCTGTTAAGAGAAACGTGAGCTTACAAGAAGAAGATTAAAACAGTTTAATAAATTTAAACACAAAATTATTAAAACAGTTAGAAAACACAAACAAACTCACCATTTGGAAAAAAAAAATCTACATACAGAAGAACATGGAGAGAATTATGAATTTTTGAAATTCCCGGGGAAAGGGCCTATTAGCAAGTTTTTGGACCATAGAAAGAGGGACCAGAAGTTGAGATCCAGTCCGACAACTGGGGAAAAACAAGTCTGTAACTACTGAAGACGAGGCTAACAAGCTTTGAAACATATGTCTAACAGAAACAACAATAAGGGGTAAGAATTATACAGGCAACAGTTTTTATTAATTGATTCTGTATTCTTTGGAATTGCTGGCAAAGTTCTTCTGCAATTCAAGTAGTTCAAATACACGATGAATATCACCAGCAATGAATTCTGATGCCAGCGATCAATGTTGTAGAGAAACCACATGCATTCAAAAACAAGGGGAGAGATTACGACAGTGTGTGTGGCAATGTTCGTCTTAGCTTTACTGTTCACATGCAATAGTTAATGCAATTAGTAGAAGTGAGCCTGTTGTAATGTGAACAGAAATTCACTAATAGGGATACACAGGAGTTTTAAGTAGAGAAAGATTTGTCTCTCTTCCTGGATTGCTTAAGTAGCAAAATGGTTTAGTGCATCAGGGCATAAATATGAAGATCTTGGGTTCAAATCCCAGTTTAGGCACAAATTTCCTCATTAGTTGTATTAACTTCAATTTTACTTCTCATATAGGTCAAATTTGATCACTCACCCCATATTATTATTCTTATTTTACTATAAACTATTTCGGAACTTAGCTTTTGTTCCATTCTCAGTATCATCACGACTGTTATTCTGTCGTCTTGAAGAGCCATCCTTCACTCCTTCAAGATGACAACAACGGTCATGATGATACTGAGGATGGAACAGAAACTAAGTTCCGAAACTAGTTTATAGTAAAATAAGAAGAATAATATGAGGTGAATGATCAAATTTACCTAAATGAATATACCTCATAGTGTGAATTCCTAAAATAAGTAAGTATTTACTTCTCATAATTGAATTTCCACTTTCATCATCATCCTCTTATCCTTTCAGAAGACCGATTCCAAATATGCCTCCAACCATCTCTATCTTCCCATGCTCTGCTTCTTTTTAGTTCTTCTCAGTCGTATCCTCTCTCTTGTAAAGTTTTCTTCACTTGGTTAATCCATCTTTCTTGTAATCTTTTCCTTGTATCTTGAGATAGTCTTTCTTCGTCCATTCTTTTTAAATTCCAAACCATTTTAGTCTACTTTTTTCTATGCCTGTTGTTAATTTTTCTACACTTAATGTCTCCCTGATTTTGTCATTTCTTATTCTATCTCTCCTTGTTTTATGTACCATTCCACGTAAGAATTTCATTTCTGTAGCTTGGATTCTGCTCAATTCCTTCTTTGTATATGTTCAAGTCTCAGCTGCATATGTTAGAACTGGTTTGAAATAAGTTTTATACATTGCCATTTTACTCTTGATAGGTATATCTTTATTGCAGATTAATTGTTTAGTTAAATTATAAACTTTTAAACTTTTTTCTATTCTTTTACTGATTTCAGTCTGTATTTTCCCATTTGCTGTTCCTAAATATGTAAATTTTTCCACTTTTTGTAGATTTATGCCTGATAACTTAATATTCCAATCATCGTTCTGGTTTCTACTTATTTTCATAACTGCCGTTTTCTTGATATTTATTTTTAAACCATATTCTTCTGAAACTGTTATCCAATGTTCAAGTCTGTGTTTTGTGGTATTTTTTTAGTTCCCCCATTCAGTACATTGTCTGCAAATATGAAGCTTTTAATATCTGGTTTTTGCCTTCCCCTGGAACTTTATTTGTAATTTCATTCATTATGGCGTTGAACAAAATTGACGATAACACACTCCCTTGTCTAACTCCAACATTTGTTTCAAACCATTGTGTCATTCCTACTGGAGTCTTAATGCGTTTCACATTTGAATTTCACTACTGCTTAATTTAAATAGCTATAGTCTATCCAGCCTAAGAAACACACTTGAGAAAAACAAATGGACGGGAAATCCCCGAAGTACATGACTGCTGCAGTTACTGCGATTCGTTCATGGCCACAGCACAGTTTAGCAGAAGCAAAAAAATAGATCACGTATTCGATTAATATAATAACGTATTTGAAGCTATTTATGTTAACTATTGACGATTTTTATTATTAATTTAACACTTCTCATAGAAGGATAAATTATATTTGAAGAGAAAAATTTTCGCCTAGACCGGGACTCGAACCCGGGACCCTTGGCTTTCCGGGCCAAGTGCTCTACCAACTGAGCTACCGAGGCGAGTTACGATCTAGACGCAAATTTTTCTCTTATGTACGTTGTAATTCCCTCGCGCCAAATGCTTGAAACCATAGCTTCTATTTACAACGTACATAAGAGAAAAATTTGCGTCTAGATCGTAACTCGCCTCGGTAGCTCAGTTGGTAGAGCACTTGGCCCGGAAAGCCAAGGGTCCCGGGTTCGAGTCCCGGTCTAGGCGAAAATTTTTCTCTTCAAATATAATTTATCCTTCTATGAGAAGTGTTAAATTAATAATAAAAATCGTCAATAGAAGCCCTACTGGCTATAAAGTAGTGTTAAATTCCCAATAAATGTCTTCTTAACTAAGAAGCCGCCATTTGCAAAGATAGAAGCTATGGTTTCAAGCATTTGGCGTGAGGGAATTACAACGTACATAAGAGAAAAATTTGCGTCTAGATCGTAACTCGCCTCGGTAGCTCAATTGATAGAGCACTTGGCCCGGAAAGCCAAGGGTCCCGGGTTCGAGTCCCGGTCTAGGCGAAAATTTTTCTCTTCAAATATATGTTAACTATTGTTCATCAGAATACAGTATACACCTACATGGAAGGTTGGAGAGTAACTAGAAATTTGCATTTGTTTGAAACTGATCTATTTTTGAGAGGAAGTTGAATGACAATTACAAATATGGCAGCTGTCGTGTAGTTTATGGTAATTTAACTCGGTGATAAAATGTGTGATCAGAATTATAAAAAGCACCCTAAAGAGAAATTGCTAAAGAGTGGTGAAAACGGGTGGTGTTAAACTTATTTTGTAAGTTTATGGAGCATAATCCTGACTCTGTAGTGAACAATATAGTTAAATGAACTGAAGAATATACTATGTGTTGGAGAGTAGTGTTGTACATATTTGCAGGGAATTGAAACAAACTGGTAATGTCAAAATGTCCAACAAGAAGAGGAAAAGGCCTAAACCTGTTTTAGGAGTGGTGAAATGTGCAATTCGTTATAAGGTGCATAGGTTTTACTGTAAGTAGGCCTACAGCTATTTTAATGTAAATGTTTGATTTGAATTAATTTGTTTAATTATTAATGAGTTGGTTATTTTGACTCACTTTATATTTCTTGATGGCTACACCAAATGGGATCGAAAGAAAAATGTAGAAATCCTTCAAGAACTTAATGTGTCACCAATACTGGACTACATCTCCAGATATCAGCTAAACTGGAGGGAACATGTCTCAAGAATGGCTAGATCCAGGATCCCCAAGGCAATAATGAACTACTGTCCAAATGGGAAATGGTCACTTGATCGACTATGAAAAGATGGCACGAAAACCGCTTTCTCAGGCCGTAACAGTTCTTCTAGGACTAGTACCTGGCAGGATGATGATGATTATATTTCTTGATTTTTATGCAGCCTGGTTTTGTTGCTTTTGTGCGACATTGTTGATGCATGGAATTTTCTGCATCGACAATGTCGTGCAAAAGCAATGAAACCAGGTCTGCATAAAAATCAAGAAATATGAGTTGAGTCAAAATAACCAACTCATCAATAATTAAAAGAAAGCTCATAGTGTTATTTCCTACATATGTTAAATAATTTGTTTAATATTAACAATTATAATTTAATTCATTTTCGACATACCATTGTGTGTTAATACAATCTGCAACATTAAAAATTAAAACAATTGTTGTGCATTAATTTATCGGGTTGTAACAAGCAGCTGACAGAGGTCGTATGTCCTTATACATGTGCTGCGTGGAGTAATACATTCAGAAGTTAAATGTCAAAGTGTGTTTCTTAGGCTGGACAGACACAAGGCTGAGTAGATATATTCCAAATATTATAAAAATTTCTGATTATAAGTCAAGATGGATGCAACATGTTCATCGAATGGAAGATCACAGGATACCCAAACAAATGTTAAGATATCAACCTGCAGGAAGAAGAAGATCAGGATGTCCACTCAAAAGACTGTTGGATGTTGTTTTTCTTGAGGCAAAAACAGATCAACCATGGCCTAAATTCGTGAATGTACTATGATGATAATGATGATGTTATTATAAAAATTAAATCTTTAACAAGACAGCTCCAAAGATCCAAGGCTAATTGAACTGGTTCCAGTCACTGACATCTGGTTGTCATGATACAGTCCATTGATTTTAATTTCATTTGTCTTAAGTAGATGTCACTGCTTCTCATTCACTCACTTGTCATTTGGACTGGAATATATTAGAAGTACAATTCAAGGATTTATAATTATGGGTATGAGAATGAGTGTATCCCATTTCAGACCCTATACACAAAAAAAAAAATCCTTGGTACAGCTAGGAATTGAACGTGAACCTCTGGGATGCATTTATACATGCTGGTCATTACATCACAGACAGTATTCTCAAAGAAAATATTTGGTGTAATTGAGAAATACACTCTAGTTGCTTGGGATGTTACTCAGACATCAATGAAAGTACACCTGCATGTGTCTTTTTCATAACAGTTCTTGTAGTTCCTTGAATTAAATTGTACATTGATCTTGCAGGTCGGTGGTGCTATAAGTACTACAGTAATTGATCATATGCGAGAACGAGGTCGCATTTTAATTTGTGGTTCTATTAGCACTTACAATGCCACAAAAGGAGACAAAAATAAAGATAAGTATTAGTTTTTATGAATAAGTTGGAGAAAATGCTTTAACCATCTCACCTCATAAAGTTGCGTATCTTCACAAAAGTAATTATTAGTATTATTATATTATTTTTGGTCTGGACATCTTACCTCAATATTAATGTTGATTTGTTCTTGGACATGTTTCAAAACAATTCTGTTTTATCGTCAGCTTTCCCAGACTCAAGAACAATCAACAAATCAACATTAATATTGAGGTAAGATGTCCAGACCAAAAATAATATAATTAAAATAACCTCAAAATATAACTTCCTAAAATTAAATATTAATTATTAGTATTTCTTATAATAATGGAATTTTTTAGAGTCTAAATAATGTATGTTTATAAGAGGAATTAAAAACTGTAAAATAGGTTAAAAAGCAGTATTTAAGGTAAATTAATGAGTCATTTTTTACATCTTACCTCATATTTCAGTTTTTCTTTAATAACGAGAACTAGATTTCAAGAGAAACATCTTTCTCATTTTCATCTGACATTATGACTACCAACTTTTCATGGAATCTCCATCAATAATGTTGCCATCTGGTGTCGATTTGATGAACTTCGATATGAGGTCACGTTCATCAGGAATCTCGAAATTCAGGGATCTAAATTTGTTCTGAATATATATCTTCTCCCAAATTGTCAATTCTAAAGGTTTTTCCAAATGTTTTAAAAGTTGGGCCTCTTTTTCAATTTTATGATTCTCGAACAAACTATGTGCTGCAATAGCTGATTTTTCAATTTCACCATTTTTAATATTTCTAAAATGTTCCTTTGTGTGAGTGTCCAAATTCCTTTTTTATTTTCCTATGTATGGGGCATGCTGTAGCGTAGTGGTTAAGGCAGTGCGCTACAAACCAGAAGGTCGAGGGTTCAAGTCCCGGTGGGGTCAGGATTTTTAAACTGACCCAAACCTTCTGGTGGCACCATGGCCCTGGGGTCGACTCAGCCTCTAACTGAAATGGGTACCAGATGCTTGTTCTGGGGGTAAAGGCGGCCGTCATGCAGGGCTGACATCAAGTGCCGATTGTCTAGAAAAAGTAGGGAGCCTTAACATCCTACTACCCCAGGGCCTCCCGAGGCCTGCATTCGGAACACTTTACTTTTCCTTTTTTTCCTATGTACAGTCTTTACAATTAATTTGATAAATTCCAGATTTTTTGCTATCTGGGGTGTTCAATTTCTTATTAGTTATTGATATTATTTCCCATATTTAACTATGAGCATTTAAGGTTTTTAAAAATGTGTAATATCACATAATAACACTATTTTCTTCTGTGGTTTAAAGTGAAGTTAGACTTTCCTCACAAGAGCCTTCCATTGTTCTCTTCCCTAAGCTTTTATTTTTCACTTTCCTCAATACCAAACTTACAATCACGGTCAGTATAAGAGTGACATGTGATCCCCCTGCTGGTTTTCTCAACCTGTAGGTACTACATATCAGAGCTACCCACACTGTTGTCATGCCTCATGGGGATTCAAACCAACAGGTTCATATCTTAACACATTGGTGACCGACAGCTGTGCGTTCCACCTACCCCTGCTAGACCGGACATTTCTGTCAGTAGGGTGGACTTTTAAATTTTAAACCGCACTAGCACAGTGTGGTTTTTACATCAATATATTTATAGTCAGTAACAATAATACATAGGTAATTCTTTATTTGTGTTCTCACCAGACCTTTTAGTATAAATTGAAGGTGTGATAGCGTTGGAAACATTCCCCTTTATGTAAAGGCACAGTGCGAAAGAGCATATATAGTGAGTTTCTTTTCTTGTGTTCACTGCAAACGCGGCAAGGTTTGGAGGGGTATTTTTTTTCTTTCCAGTCACAATTCGTGTTAATTTATGTTTCTTCGTCTCAGCCTCCATGGTGGGTTTTGAAGTGGTGTCCTAGAAGTGGTTTCCTTTTCCCTCTGTCTTTCTTCCTCTTCCCTGTCATCTGTTCCTAATTTCACGACTGCCAAACAAGAGACTGTTTGACATTTTGTTGTTAGGGTTTTGAAATTTATAGACCCTGAATGCATTAAAGAGTGCACAATTCAGAAGCCATAATACAACTTCCTTGCTCCATTTCACTGTTTTTCTAAGGATGTGGTAATATGATACGTACCGGTCAGCCCTGTCTATGCCCTTCACATACTTGTTATATTGAAGTATTCAATAGGGAATTTTTACAACTTTACCCCTCCCACTCTCGTGTTGCCTGATGTAATGTGCTAACCATTCTTAAGTCTCTCTCTTATCTTTCCATGTTTGAAGCAAAACTTCCCCCTTACTAGAAAATAAACTTTCTCCTGGTTTGAGTATATTTCCTGCTTCCACAAATGATTTTGGAACCCCTCTGTTAATCCTTATTGCCACAAACTCTCGTCTTTCTATCGAGCAAATTTTCAGATATAGCCACACTATTATAATAATTATCCTGGTTGACATGATGCCACAGATATAAATTCAGCTCCAGAACACAAATTAGTGTTTCTCCTCATTTTTACCTTCTGCAACATATGTTTACAGGTTACATACATATCCCGTAATCGCCTAACTACCGGCACTAAAATTCCATATTTCACCACCCGTCTGTCTTAAAACTGTAAACACCTCTTTCTGTAAAGATGGAAATTTCATAAAAGAGAAGAGAAGGGTAAAAAACAACTAAAATTGATTTCACAATGAGAAAAAAACAAAATTGCATGCCTCTTTCAAATGCGAAGAGACAGGGAAACCATACAGTATGTAAAAATGGAAATCTCCGTGCCCGGTCGTCTAGCGCTGGACATTTAAACACGGAGATCTCCGTGGCCCGTCACCAATGTGTTAAGTAAAAATCCATTCCATAATTATGATTATGGATTACTGTTTTTGTGTTTTACGACATATCATCTTAATCATAATTGCAGTTGGTTGCTTAAATGCTCATTTCATGTTATTAATATTCATAAATACTTTACATGTGACGCAAAAAAATTTTCCAAATTCCAGTTATACACCATATGCATGCGCCAACAAATGCGAAGCAGTTTACACTATGGAATCATGGGATGCAGCCAACATATACTTAATATTTAATGAACCTAGAAGCTAACCTAATGCAATTTAAGTACTTTAACCTGTGAAAGACCAACCTAAAAGCTAACCTAACTCAATTTAAGCACTCTTACCTGTGAAGAATGTCTTCTTCTTCTTCTTCTTCCTTCCAAGTATTAGGCCAAGGCCTGTTACGATCCTATAGAAAATTTTCCCTTATGGGAAATTCTCATATAAGACTTGAAAGCATAATAATAGTCCAATGCCCAAAAATAAATAGTAAGTTCTGAAATTCTGAAGTATATGTGTATAGTTAATTAGTACATAATCTATGTTGGCTGCACTGGAACAGATCTTTGTTGTTGCATAGAATATTCGTTAAAATCAATATGGCTGCCATGTCTTCATGCTACATATGTAGTTAAGCATAGTAAAATATATTGAAATAATCTTTAGAAAAATATAAAAATCATGGTAAATGATGGGAAATAACTTGAAAAATGAAATGACAGGAGTTTATGAAGGAATTAAAAAAGTTGTAAAGTTTAGCCTAATATTCCTTCATCAACCACCATAATTGACAGTCAAACAAAATTAGATAAATTGACATATTTATTTAGCTTGAAAAAGATTTTTACCATTATTTTTATGTTATTTATGATTTTTTTTAATAAATAAGAGGATGGGAAGAAATATATAGTTTAAATGGATGAGAGTAGAAATACTTTCATATTTTAGGAAACTTTTGGGATAAAGATCATTATGAAGACCCTCAGGGGTCCTCATCTAGGGGATATGTGGATGGCGACCACAAGGTGCCCAAGCTGAGCAAAACGTTTCTTCCACTTACTTGTGTTTTGCACTCTTTTAACTTTACTATCTAACCTCTCTTGATTAACTCTTGTTTTTTTCGACCCCGACGCTATTAGGGCATCTGAGGGCAAGGGAGTCTTTCCTTTCTTCCACTTCTTCTTTCCTTTATTTTCTTTTCTTCTCCAGAAAAGCCTGACCAGAGGCTATAAGATGACAGCCCCATCACTGGTCTTGCCTTCCTTTGGCCAGCAACCTATCAAAGGGACTATTATTATGCTTTCAAGTCTTATATGAGAATTTCCCGGAAGGATCAAACTATTTACGCTGGAGGGAAAATTTTCTATAGGATCGTAACAAGCTTTGGCCTAATACTTAGAAGGAAGAAGAAGATCATTATGAAGGACTGGGCATAATGAAAGGATATTTAGTTGGACCATAAAAAAGTGGCTACTAGAGATGTGAATTGGATTGAGTTGCCTGAGGATAGGGACCAGTAGAGAGTGTTGGTGAATGCAGCATTAAACCGTATAATTAGTAAGTTAGTAGTTAGGAATGAAAAGAAATTTTATAAATATTTCTGTTCCTCCACACTGATATTTCCCTAAGTAATAGAACAATTAAAATGAAATAATTGTTTTATTTAGGTACAATTTTATCACTAACCTCATATTTTTCTTCTTCTTAGACTTCGGAACCTTCTTCGGTTCCATCATCAGTATTTTCATGACCATTGTTTTGTGTCATCCTGAAGAGCAACCTCTCACTCCCTCTGTTGGTAGACTGAAACACGTCAAAATCAAGTCATTTTCCCTGGGAATTTCGAAGTTCATTAATTTCTTCTTTTCTTTTTTTATGTAGATTTTTTTCCAAACAGTGAGTTCTTTAGGTTTTTCTATTTGTTTTTAATAATTCAGCCTTTCTTTCAATAAAATCTTTTTCTGGCCATGTATGTGCTGCCACTACAGATTTCTTGACATTCCTGAGAAGTTCTTTCACTCTGGTTTTCAAATTTCTCTTTGTTTCTCTTTGTTTCAAAACAATTCTGTTTTATCGTCAGCTTTCCCAGACAAATGAACATTAATATTGAGGTAAGATGTCCAGACTAAAAATAATATAATTAAAATAACCTCAAAATATAACTTCCTAAAATTAAATATTAATATTAGGATAAGTATAGTTCAGTTCTGGCTTCTTTAGCTGCATTTGAGGGGTCTATGGTGTTTGGTGTGGTAAGAGGGGAGGGCGAGTTGCAGTACTGCCAGCAACTACATTCAGTTTTGAAAACATAACAGTTACTAAATGTTGAATTTTTTTTATCCACTAGTTCTGTGTTTAGTGAATACTTATGTTTTTTTCATATGTTTGGAGTGTTCATTATAAAATTCTGTTGTTTTTATAACATTATTGTCATTATTATTATTATTAAGAAAATGTTTTTTGCATGGCTACTACTTCCCTCCCCCACTCGGCAATGTTATCTCCTTCCACGCACCTTCGGATTAACCAAGATGGCTAGTTACAGAACTGGACTATAGAAAAATCTGCAGTAGCAGTTCATGCATGGTCAGAAAAACATCTTATCGAAAGGAAGGCTAAATTATTAAAACAAATTGATAAATCCAAAGAACTCACTGTTTGGGAAAAAATCTACATTAAAAAAAATGAAAAGGAGAAATTAATTAACTTCGAAATTCCAGTGAAAATGACTTGATTTTGAGGTTTTACAGTCTACCAACAGAGGGAGCAAGGGGTGGCTAATCAGGACGACAAAACAATGGTCTTGAAAATACTAATGATGGAACTAAAGAAGGTCCTGAATCTAGTATAAGAAGAAGAAGAAGAACATGAGATGAGTGATAAAATAATACCTAAATAAATAATACCTCATTGTGTTAATTCGTAAAAAAAAAGTAATCATTTTATTCTTATAACAAAAATGATCCTTTAATAATAATGTCAAATAATTTTAACATATTTATGTTAAAAATTATTGTCATGGCTGCTTTTACTTTCTATTTATGCATATAATTAATTTTTAGTGAAAAGTGTGAAAGATGCCACATCAACAAAACATCTCAAAGTGGAACACTTTGCTGTTACAAGCTGGAAGAGTCATTGGCAGGAAGGTATAAAACAAAATCTCCAGTGGATAAGAGAGGTGAGTGTATTAACATAACTAGAGAGAAAAATGTCCACTTGAGCTGCAATTTGAATCCAAAATCTCCTAAATCAATGGTAAAGAGAAAAATTTTTGCCTGAACCAGGAATCGAACCCCGAACCTTTAGCTTTCCATGCTAATGCTCTGACCTTTACCTTACTCTACTGGTCCCACATTCAGTTGCAATGAATCATCATTCACAAATACACAATGAATGGCATTATTTATTAAATTAATATTGAGAAGCTAAAGCTATTACTATGATAGAAATAAGTAAATTAATGAACACAATTAAATTATTGTAAATCAATGGTAAAGAGAAAAATTGTATTAATGCTGCATTAGCACGGAAAGCTAAAGGTTCGGGGTTCGATTCCCGGTTCAGGCAAAAATGTTTCTCTTTACCATTGATTTACAATAATTTAATTGTATTCATTAATTTACTTATTTCTATGATAGTAATAGCTTTAGCTTCTCAGTGTTAATTTAAATAAATACCAAAATCTCCTGCTTTTACATGCTGGCACTCTACTATTGAGATACTTAGGTTCACCTTCTGGATCAAGCACAAATTCTCCTCTCTTTAATTCCTGAGTCCCCTGTAAGTAGTGAAACTTGTTTTATTTTAGAAAGAAAAAATTATGATGTTTTTATTATTGATTTAACATTTCTCAATGAAAGATAAATTATATTTGAAGAGAAAAATTTTCGCCTAGACCGAGACTCGAACCCGGGACCTTTGGCTTGCCGGGCCAAATGCTCTACCAACTGAGCTACCGAGGAAAGTTACGATATAGACGCAAATTTTTCTCTTATATACGTTGTAATTCCCTCTTGCCAAATGCTTTTGAAACCATTGTTTCTATCTTTGCAAATGGCGGCTTCTTAGTTAAGAAGACATTTATTGGGAATTTAACATTACTTTATAAAGCTAGTAAGGCTTCTAATGATGTTTTATTATTGATTTAACATTTCTCAATGAAAGATAAATTATATTTGAAGAGAAAAATTTTCGCCTAGACCGAGACTCGAACACGGGACCTTTGGCTTGCCGGGCCAAATGCTCTACCAACTGAGCTACCGAGGCGAGTTACGATATAGACGCAAATTTTTCTCTTATATACGTTGTAATTCCCTATCGCCAAATGCTTTTGAAACCATTGTTTCTATCTTTGCAAATGGCGGCTTCTTAATTAAGAAGACATTTATTGGGAATTTAACATTACTTTATAAAGCTAGTAAGGCTTCTAATTATGTTTTTATTATTGATTTAACATTTCTCAATGAAAGATAAATTATATTTGAAGAGAAAAATTTTCGCCTAGACCGAGACTCGAACACGGGACCTTTGGCTTGCCGGGCCAAATGCTCTACCAACTGAGCTTCTCTTCAAATATAATTTCTTTCATTGAGAAATGTTAAATCAATAATAAAAACATCATTAGAAGCCTTACTAGCTTTATAAAGTAATGTTAAATTCCCAATAAATGTCTTCTTAACTAAGAAGCCGCCATTTGCAAAGATAGAAACAATGGTTTCAAAAGCATTTGGCGAGAGGGAATTACAACGTATATAAGAGAAAAATTTGCGTCTATATCGTAACTCGCCTCGGTAGCTCAGTTGGTAGAGCATTTGGCCCGGCAAGCCAAAGGTCCCGGGTTCGAGTCTCGGTCTAGGCGAAAATATTTCTCTTCTTATGTTCAAACTGGGAGTGGAACCCCAGATCTCTGACTCTGTACGTCCATGCGATAACCATTACGCCATTCTAACTTCCGATAGAAACGTCAAATTTCTTTCCTCTTATACAATTTTCCTTTCATGGCATAACGATTATCGCACAAATGTACAGAGACAGAGATCTGGGGTGTACTGCGCTGTAGCCAAATGGTTAAGGCAAGAAGCCTTGGCGCAGAGCTATGGGACTTGTGCTGGTTCGAGTCCCAATGGAGGAAAACATTTTCTCATGGAATTTCGGCCAGTATGGGACTGGTGCCTACCCAGCATCATGAGGCATTTGGGTAGCTACAATAAATAGCGACTACAAGTTGAGAAGACCAGCTATAATGGCTAGGGGACCCGACATGCTGACCACATATCGCCCCTATGTTGGCTAAGTGACCATCTACCTCTGTGATTAACACATGTGGATGTGAGGCCAGCAGCCGGATGGTAGGCCAAGGGCCTACTAGGCCTGTCGCGCTTTGAGTTCAGAGATCTGGGATTCGACTCCCAGTTCAAACATAATTCTTCTTCTTCTTCCTTCCAAGTATTAGGCCAAGGCCTGTTACGATCCTATAGAAAATTTTCCCTACAGCGTTTCATAGGACGGCCCAGTGATCTTCGTCCTCTTAGTATATAATTATAAACAGCTTTGGGGATCCGATTTGAACTCATTCTTTCAAGATGGTCCAAACATAATTTCCCTTTATAAAATGAAGGTATATATAATTCTGGAAATTGTTAATTTAAAATATAACATCAAAATAATAAGCTTTACAGCTTAAAAGTAATGTTTAATTTCTCAATGGAAATACTTTCAATAGAAGTCATCAAATGGCATTGTTGTAAGCGATGGCTTTTGGCCTTTGGATGAAAGGAGAATTGTATGAGAGGAAAGAAATTTGACATTCCTACCAGAAGTTTGAAAGGCATACGGTTATTGCACTGAAGTACAGAGTCAGAGATCCAGGGTTCAAACATAATTTTTTTTCTAAAATAAAACAATATCCAATTCTGGAATGTGTTGATTAAACTTAATGGCTTTTATTGCGACAAGCCATTATGATAAGGCTATGCTAAAAATCACCAGATTACTGTCTGTAGGCAATGGTCAACACAATTAAAGAGAAAAATGTGCATGTGAGCCAGGATTTGAACCCAAGATCTCCAGCTTTATGCACTTGTGTTCTACAATTGAGCTACTTAGGTGCACTTCCTGGAGCAACCATATCATAATGGCTTCACGCCCATTAAGTCTTGTGAACACAAGTTTCACTACTTACAGTGACTCGGGGGATTAAAGGGAGGAAAATTTGTGCTTGCTCTGGGAGATGTGCCTAAGTAGCACAATGATAGAGAGTCAGCACATAAAGTTGGAAATATTGGGTTCAAATCCTGACTCACATACAATTTTTTCTCTCTAGGTATGTTAACCTTTGTCTACAGACAGGTTGACTGCAAAATATTAATTTCCATATAATCATATTCTCTACTTAATTGTTCAACAAATCAACATTGTCCAATATAGATCCTAATAGATATTTGTACAAGAATATAAAATCAGCATGTCTTGCATTTTCCAGAACCAGATATTAGGCATATTTTCATGGGTTAAAAAATAATGCTGTATATTCTCGTTATGTACACTTTTTTCTACTACAATACTACAAATATTTCAATTAGGATTGTTAAAAATGGAAATTTCATTTAATTTCTTGCTCAGTATTTTATTTTGTATGTCCAAGTGTCAGATTCATGCATTTAAACACATTTAAAATATGTTTTTTTATATTAATGAGTAAATATATGTCAATTATTTTATAAAAATCTCTGCAAGGGATAGTACATAATAAAAAATTATGATACCTGGTACACATCATAGAGAAAGGCAGATTGAAATGTTCAGATATGTCAAAAGAATGAGAAATAAAAAATTGACAAAAATAATATTAGATCTAAATGTAAAAGGAAAAACTATGGTAGAGATGGATGGACCAGATAGAGAAAAGTCTTGAGGAACATGGACAGCACTGGGAAGAGATAACACTGTGAGCAGTGAATCCACTGCTGCAAGGAGAACGTGATAAGATGATATAAAAAAAGTTGTCATATATTTTATTAAATGTTTTCAAGGTTTCAGCAGACAAAGTAAAATCAAATTTAAAAACTAATGCCCTGCAAGACTTTTCTAGTATGGAAGCTTCTTGCATCGAACTTTCTTGATGTGGAGCTCAGAGAATCTTTCAGAATGGACACATTGATCGTTCTGCACGGGTCTTTCAACTCGCGAGCCAACGATTCACAAATCTGTTTACACCGATGCAAGACCATTATTCTCGCCATCACCCACAAAATTCAAACATTGCTGTTACATTGCGTCATGATAATATACGAGGGTCAGTCAAAAAGTAATGCCTCCTATTTTTTTTTTTCTCTTTTAATAAGTTAGTTATGTGAAAAATTTCAATTTGGCACAATTCCTCAAATATTCTTCTCCAATCCACTGAAGTAATGACTTTCTAAGTCAACGCGTGGCAGCACTGCATCCTCTTGCAAAATGGATGACATTAATGTACGTGATTGAATTCTTGAATGCGGAAGGTGAAACGCAATTACACATTCATGAAAGGTTGAAAAATGTGTATGGAGATTCCGCAGTGGATGTCAGTACTGTTAGATGACATGTTTGTCGTTGTAACGAAGCTGAAGACAAACACAATTGGTTGATGCAAAGCAGAGTGGAAGGCCGGCAACATCAGTGACTCCATGCAGCATTCAGCTAGTCTTTAATTAAAATTACAGTGGGAGGAAACACTATGAGTTATTTACATTAATAAATGAATGAGTTGGAGAAAATGTTTTAATATCTCACCTGACAAAGTTGGAATTTGACTGAAGATGGAAGTAATACTGTACTTTTGAAACCGGTATTGTGAAGACATGTAACATTGTCAGGTGAGATGTTAAAACATTTATTAAAATAAAATTCAGCTAGTCGATTAGATCATTCATGAAGACAGCCAGAAAACAACAGATGAATTGTGTCTTATTCTCACCATCAGTAAAGGTAGTGTGATGATGTTTATTCAACAACTGGGGTACTGAAAAGTTTGTTCAGGTAGGTACCACAAATTACTTATTTAGGAATTCTCACTATGAGGTATATTCATTAAAGTAAAATTTTTTATCACTCACCTCATATTGTTGTTCTTATTTGACTATAAACTAGTTTCGGAACATAGTCCCTGAGGATGGAACAGAAACTATGTTCCAAAACTAGTTTATAGTCAAATAAGAAGAACAATATGAGGTAAGTGATAAAAAATTCTACCTTAAGGTACCACAAATGTTAATCGACCAGAATAAAGTCACGAGAAACCTAATATTTAATTTTAGGAAGTTATATTTTGAGGTTATTTTAATTATATTATTTTTAGTCTGAACATCTTACCTCAATATTATTATATTATAATGTTGAGGTAAGATGTTCAGACTAAAAATAATATAATAATATTGAAGTAAGATGTTCAGACTAAAAATAATATAACCTTTGAACCGTCCACCTTATAGTTCTGACCTAGCACCATCAGACTTCCATCTGTTCGGGCCGCTAAAGGAAGCTCGTCATGGGATTCATTTTGAGGATGAGGAGGCCGTAAAAATATCCTTGCATCAATGGTTTAAAAAGCAAGACCATGCTTTCTACCACAGTGTAATACATGCCCTTGTTAAAAGGTGGATAAAAACAGTGGAAAAGGATGGAGATTACATTGAAAAGTGATTAATTAACCGACAATGTTGTGGGTTTCATGGTATGTAAAGTGCATTTAAATATCTTCACAATTAAAAGAGAAAAAAATGGAGGCATTGCTTTTTTTACTGACCCTTGTAGTTGGTTACCATGGTACTAACTAAACCATGGAAATGTATTTTTAAAACGCCTTGGTATGTCAGACAAGTCTTTGGGTTACCAGACGGCTGACGCCACACGTACACATATGCCATTTACAGAACTGGACAATTATGCAGCCAATACATGGTCAGCATGTCGGATTCGCAAATCATTGTACCTAGTTTTCTCAACCTGGAGATAATAATATTGCTGAGTGTATACCAGTTCCAAACTCGCCAAAGTTGCATGAGAAAATTTCATCCACAATGAGGATTTATACCAATACAGGATAAATGTAATTTTGGGTTAGTCTATATACTCATATATATATATATATATATATATATATCATATATAAACAAATGTAGAGGAACTTCAGGTAATTTGGACCCCTGTTTTGAATTTGTTGTTTTTCTTCTTTTAATTAAGGGATTTGAATAATTTCCCTCAAACACTGGTGGGAAACTTTTCTATAGGATCGTAACAGGCCTTGGCCTAATACTTGGAAGGAAGAAGAAGAATTTTGTTTAATTACACTGATTATCATTAGTGTTGTAACTATGAAATAACATTGTTATTTTATTCAAATATGGAAGCATCTTCATAATTTATAAACTTTTTTACATTACAAGAAAGATCCACTTTAACCTCCATAAATAGATCGTTGGTTGATTAATGTCTTTGACATTGTCCGATTCCCAATAGTCAATTTTGTCGGTTGTAGATGTTTCTCCTTCATGTATAAATATATATTTCCTGATTCCAGGAGGTTTTAGGTCTTCCCTCAGGTTTCCACTCCAAAACAGATTTTGGTAGCCGATCCTCTTCCATTCGCTGGACATGTCCGTACCATCTTAATTGCTGAGTTTTAATATAATCTAAAATAGTGCCTTCAATTTACATTTTCTCCCTTATAACCGAGTTCCTAATTTTCTCTCTTCTTGAAATTCTTGCTGCGTTTCATATAAAATCCATTTCCGTTACCAAAAGATACTTATTTGTTTTTGTTGTTATGGCCAAAGTTCTGCTCCATAAATTTAACCTCCATATTCGAATAAAGTGGACCCTAGAGTCCACCTTAGCTTTTAATGTTTATTTACTCTATTAATTTATACAGACAGGCACAGATTAATCTGAAAATATTTATGACTGATCATAATTAAAAAGCGTTGATATTTATTTAATGTTCTGAAAAATTATTGTTGATTATAACATTCACACGTCATTCAACTGCAGAAGGCGTCAGTTTCTGGGTTTAGTAAAATTACAAGGATATTAAATAAAATTAATTAAGTGAATGATTTTTACAGATAGCATCCTCATTGATAAAATATATATATTTGTGTAAAGTAGACCCAGAGGGTCCACATTAACCAAATTCCTTTGTTATGTATAACTGTAGGCTTTCACGGCCGGCGTCTTGATCCCTATTAGGTTCGTCTTCCGGGCATATAGGCCGTGGTCCAGTCGTTCTTCTACTCGACGTTTCGTCTACTGCTGCGGTAGACATCTTCAGGAGATACTGCGTGCTCTCTGTGAACTCCTCAACAGTCGGCTGCAGACTGGCTGGTCGTTGGGAACTCCCTCCCTATTTATAGGCACGCCCCTGGTGGAGAGGCGGTTTTCTGCGCGATCCGTGTTGCGTGCCTGTTTTGTCCCAGGCTGTCGCTAGCAGAAGTCATAGGCTTCGTTGTCGGATTGTGCAGTGCCGGGATCCAGATTTTGTTTTATCTTCATGGTTCCTTCCTTTTTGTTAAAGGAATTTTTGTGTGTTATATATTTCCATGGCTTCTCTGTACAGTCCTGTGTAATAATGTGATGTTTTGGACAATACCTGTGTTTCTTCGAATCTTAATTATATGTTCTTGGTTGTTCATCCAGGTGTTCCGCTACGGCTGATTTTTTCCTTTGTTTTTAGTCTGGGCAATGGCCTCTTGTGTTCTTGAGCATCTTGTGGTAACCATTCTTTTTGTTTGTGGCCGATATAAACCCTGTCCACAACTGCAAGGGAAGCGATATATACCGGCAGTACTTAACGGATCTCTTGTATCTTTGGCTGGGCGCAGTATATTGCTGATTTTTTGTGTAGGTTTGTAGGTGGTAGATATGTTATATTTTTTTTTTAAATTTCCTAATATTCGAGCCCCTTTCTCACCGTTATTGTCTTGATATATGGTAGGTACACCTTACCCTTTGCCTCCTCCTTGTTCCCGTTTTCGGTTTTGTATTATTGGGATTTATGGCTCGGCGAAAATCTGTTTTGCTGTATCCATTGGATTTAAACGCTGCTTGGAGATGATTAATTTCTTCTTGTAGATACTGTGGTTCCGAAATCCTTTTGGCTCGTTCCACCAGGGTTTTAATTATTCCGCGTTTTTGTCTGGGATGATGGTTGGACCGCTTATGTAGGTATCTGTCTGTGTGAGTCTTTTTCCTGTATACCTTGTGTCCAAGTGTCATGTCTTGGTTTCGAATTACTAAAACATCCAAAAACGGTAGACTGTTGTTCTCTTCTCTTTCCAGGGTGAATTGGATGCTGGGACAAATACCATTTAAATGTTGCCTGAAGTTATCAAGTTCTTCTTCACCATGCTCCCAAATGACGAATGTGTCGTCCACCTATCTCAGCCAAACTGAAGGTCTTAATGTAGCATTCTCCAAGGCCTGTTTTTCAAATTTTGAAAATTTGAAAAACAGGCCTTGGAGAATGCTATATTAAGACCTTCAGTTTGGCTGAGATAGGTGGACGACACATTCGTCATTTGGGAGCATGGTGAAGAAGAACTTGATAACTTCAGGCAACATTTAAATGGTATTTGTCCCAGCATCCAATTCACCCTGGAAAGAGAAGAGAACAACAGTCTACCGTTTTTGGATGTTTTAGTAATTCGAAACCAAGACATGACACTTGGACACAAGGTATACAGGAAAAAGACTCACACAGACAGATATCTACATAAGCGGTCCAACCATCATCCCAGACAAAAATGCAGAATAATTAAAACCCTGGTGGAACGAGCCAAAAGGATTTCGGAACCACAGTATCTACAAGAAGAAATTAATCATCTCCAAGCAGCGTTTCAATCCAATGGATACAGCAAAACAGATTTTCGCCGAGCCATAAATCCCAATAAATACAAAACCGAAAACGGGAACAAGGAGGAGGCAAAGGGTAAGGTGTACCTACCATATATCAAGACAATAACGGTGAGAATTGGTCGAATATTAAATAAATATAACATATCTACAACCTACAAACCTACACAAAAAATCAGCAATATACTGCGCCCAGCCAAAGATACAAGAGATCCGTTAAGTACTGCCGGTATATATCGCATCCCTTGCAGTTGTGGACAGTTTATATCGGCACAACAAAAAGAATGGTTACCACAAGATTGCAAGAACACAAGAGGCATTGCAGACTAAAACAAAAGGAAAAATCATCCGTAGCGGAACACTGGATGAACAACCAAGAACATATAATAAGATTCAAAGAAACACAGGTATTGTCCCAAACATCACATTATTACACCAGACTGTACAGAGAAGCCATTGAAATATATAAACACAAAAATTCCTTTAACAAAAAGGTAGAAACCATGAAGATAAACAAAATCTGGATCCCGGCACTGCACAATACGACAACGAAGCCTATGACTTCTGCTAGCGACAGCCTGGACAAAACAGCACGCAACACGGACCGTGCAGAAAACCGCCTCTCCACCAGGGGCGTACCTATAAATAGGGAGGGAGTTTCCAACGACCAGCCAGTCTGCAGCCGACTGTTGAGGAGTTCACAGAGAGCACGCAGTATCTCCTGAAGATGTCTACCGCAGCAGTAGACGAAACGTCGAGTAGAAGAACGACTGGACCACGGCCTATATGCCCGGAAGACGAACCTAATAGGGATTCCTTTGTTATGTTTAATTATTTTATACAGCCACCATGTTACATAATATCAAACCAAATCAGTCAGTATATTAAAACAACATCTACATAACATAATATATTTAAGAGTTTTTTTTCAACATTTGTAATATTGAATAGCAGAAATAAAGAATTGATTCTTAGCTTGAAAAACTTTTTAAAGTGGTAATTTTCATAAATATCACAAATAAACCCTTCTTTGCACAAAGAATAAAAGAAACTGGCCTTGAACCCGTCAAAGTTGAGGGGAAGAAGTTAGAATATTTTCTGTTCAAGAGCAGCACCAATTAAAGAAGATAAAATATTTTCTGTTCAAGAGCAGCACCAATTAAATAAGATATTAACAGGATCCACATTACCCAAACTTCCCTATATGTCCACCTCTCCTTTATAGACTTATAAACCGTTCAACTAATCATAATGAAAATTTGCATATACAGGTTTTCAGATGTGACGAGTGTTTAGCCATTATTTATTATGTTCTAAAATCATTAGGTGTAGGAGTTCACCTGAAACGAAAATTTAAAAATTGCTCTAGCAATCACAATTTTCAATGTTTCACAACAAAACTTGGAATATCTTATTAAAATAAACCAAGGTATCAACTAAATCTGACCATTAGAAGTGGGGGTTTACCTGAAGTTTGAAATTAAAAATTTACTCTAGCCACTGCCATATTTGGTTCGTCACAGTGTATACCATATAATTAATTAACCCTCAATATTTAATTTACTTAGGCATAACAGTGCATGCCAGGTATTAGACATATACATATATGTCCACCGCTGTGGTCTCGAGGTAGCGTGCTGTCTTGTCACGCAGCAGGCCCGGGTTAGATACCCGGTCGGGGCAGTTGTTCTGGGTTAGGTTTTAATAGGGGTATAGGTTTTTCCGCACCTGCAAGACAAATGTCAGGAAAGATTTTAAAGCCCAAACGGTCCCTGAAGTCATCTGGCCATCATTCTCTTTCACCGGTTGCAGGAAAGCAATAGGAAGCTACCACACCTACAATTCCCTGGTTAACGCTTTGCAAAGCATAGCATGAAAATGTCTATGCTTGTAGTGAGGGACCTGCCATCGGGCAGCAGACGATTAATATGGATGGATTTACATTTATTATATATATATATATATATATATGATAAAAGATACATATGCAAACATACCTTAAATACAACACAGTATTTAATGTGTTCCATGGTTAGCCTGTTAAGAACAAAACATTTTTCACTTTTACAGGGTAAACTTCTCTGGAGAGAAACAATAACTCAAGGATTTGAGAATATGCCGAAAGCATTCATTGGCATGTTAAGAGGAGAAAATATTGGGAAAGCCATTGTTAAAGCCTAGATTATTAAATAAAATCAAGAAGACTCCTTTCACTTCTTTTGTTTGAAATAAAAAGTATCAATTCCTTTAATGATGCCTCATAATTAAGACTTTTCAAGGAGACATGTACATTTACCAATAATTTCAATGCATCTTCAATATATATTAAAATTTGTAACAAGAAAAAATATCATCTACATATCTATACCATGAGTAGCATATGGTTGGTAGTTCTTTTATTTGTTTCATTTACTTAAATCTGTGTAGAATAGCTCCAACAAAGAACTAAGGTTTACTGAAGTAGTTTTTGTCACTAAGTAGCAGATAGCAGCATAGGGAATCATGTGATTAGTTTATTGCAGTCGCTCTATTTAAGTTTCAGTTTATTTAACAAGATTTTGCCACTTATAAATTCAAATATAGGGAAATATTTGTCCTCATGAACCCAGTGAAGCCGGATCCAGACTCTATATACAAAAAAAAAATAATTTGATAGAGCTGGGATTTGCATCTGGGACTCCTGGAATGCTGACCATTACACCACAGAAAATAACTGGATAAAGGGAAGATGTCAAATAAAGCAGAATACTAAATAGAAATGTTAAAAAATAAAGTATTGTAGTAAAAGAACTCTCTATTTAATGAACACATCTGAATACACACAAACTACAAACTTTATATAAGGAAAACTGTAGGCCTACTATAATTATTTCAGATAAATTTTAATTCTCTCTATAATAATAATAATGCAACTTCATACAGATTCAACATTAAATTAGCACCGAAAAATGATTACAGTTTGGGTAATTTAATAAAAACCAACAAAAATAAAAAGATTGAAGACTGCAACAAATCAGGAATTTATCAAATTGATTGTAAAAGGTTGTGAAAGGATATACATAGGAAAAACAAGAAGGAATTTAAATACAAGATTAAAAACCGAGAAACAGGAAAATCTACAATAGCTGTACATGCTTGGTCAGAAATACACAGAATAGAAACCAAAGCAAAATTAATATTTAATTTTAGGAAGTGATTTTTTGAGGTTATTTTAATTATATTATTTTTAGTCTGATCATCTTACCTCAATATTAATAATATTAATATTGAGGTAAGATGATCAGACTAAAAAAATAATATAATCAAAGCAAAATTACTTAAACAGTTGGAAAAACCGAAGGCACTCACAGTTTGGGAGAAAATTTACTTAAGCAAGAATAAAAATGTAACTATGAATTTTGAAATACCTGGTGAAAAGGAGAGGGGATTGATTTGGAGGTTCATCAGTCAGACATCAGAGGGTGCAGAAATCAATCTACAGGAGAGGAAACCATTGGACATCAATTGTGATGGTGATGTAGCATTGAGAATGTCACAAATGCAGTGACGAAACTAGAGTCTGCGAGGGAGTTAAGAAGTATGAGGTGGGTCAAAAACAATTCAACATAAAAAAAATGAATACAAATATTTTATAATATCCTGTATACAATACCTTTTATATTTTTGGACCGACTACTCAGTCTAAGATAAATTATATTTGAAGAGAAAAATTTTCGCCTAGCCCGAGACTCGAACCCGGGACCTTTGGCTTGCCGGGCCAAATGCTCTACCAACTGAGCTACCGAGGCAAGTTGCGATCTAGACGCAAATTTTTCTCTTATATACGTTGTAATTCCCACTCGCCTCAGTAGCTCATTTGGTAGAGCATTTGGCTCAAAGCCAAAGGTCCCGGGTTCGAGTCTCGGTCTAGGCGAAAATTTTTCTCTTCAAATATAATTTATCTTTCAGTGAGAAATGTTAAATCAATAATAAAAATACTCAGTCTAAGATGAATTTTTGGTTTTTCATCTTGATAAACCAGGCTACGAGAAGAACTGCCATATTGCAAGCAAAGAATGCATATACCGTCGAGGGTATTGAGGAGCAGGAAGGCACAGGTATAACATTTTGTTTCATTAAACTTATCTGTTGTATGCAATAATACTGCCAGTGTTCATGGCTGTACTCAGCCAAATTTAAACAGAACTTTTGACAGTGAAACAAACACTATAATGCATGGTTTATTTTAGGAAGTAATATTTTGAGGTTCTTGTAATCAAGATTTTTTGAAACTGGAAACATCTTACCTCAAATTAATGTTGATTTATTCTCGAACATGTCTTTTATATCGTCTTCAGCTTGCCCAGACTGATGAGTTTTATGTTGTGAACTCGGGATGTCAATATCAGCTCCCTCTTCCAGCTGGCCAAACAACCTCCAAAGTAGGTCACGTTCAGCAGGAATTTCAAAATTCATAACTCTATTCTTGTTCTTCTGGATGTAAATATTTTTCCCAAATGGTGAGTTCCTTTGTATTTTCTAACTGTTTTAATAATTTAGTGTTCAAATTTATATTGTGTTTTTTGGTCTAAACATGAGCAGCACCTTTTTTTTTTATTTCCCCATTTTTAATATTTCTTATGTGTTCTTTGTTCTAATTTTCAGGTTTCTTTTTGTTTTCCCTATATATATATATATATATATATCTTACCACAACCAGTACATTATATTTGATATATTGCTGATTTTTTACTTTGATTAGTTTTTTTTGTGTTTGTTTTTATTAGTTTATTAAAAACTGTGGTCATTTTTTGGTGCTAATTTAATATTAAATTTCTCCAATATTCAAGAATAAATCAACATTAATTTGAGGCAAGATGTTTCCAGTCTCAAAAAAACTCTACTGTAATGCATTTTTTATTACATTTTTGGTGGTTAATATTATCTGATAATCAGGGCTTTGAAGTTCCATTATTAGTAAAGAATTATTAACATTAATTGAGCATATTAACAAGAAGGATACTGATAATCACATGTTATTGTTAGTTCTATTATCATACAAGTGTCATTTCAGGAATTAATTATTTCTATTCTATTGGAGAATACTCCAAGGAAGACAGTAGTCACTATGACAGAACTGCCCAAACTTGTTCATATCGTGGGCCAAATGAGAGAAATATCAAGGTGGCGCAAGCCATAGTCATATTATAGATGTTGCTGATCATTATTATTATTATTAATATTATTGTTATTTGGCAGGTTTTACATCTTCCTGCACCCAATTAATATACTGTCATTCCAATCTCTAACATGCAAGCCTTTCTCCCTCATGTTGCTCAAAACACCATCAATCCACATTATTCTTGAATGCCCCCTTTTCTTCTTCTTCTACCAAGTGGTGCCCATTCTAATATTCTTCTTGGGAATCTATCTTCTGTCATTCTTCTTACATGACCATACCATTTTAACTAACTCACTGACTCTATCGAACCCATAGGTTCATGACCGCATGGACATAAGCTCTTCATAAATCCCTATCCTGAGCTAATGTTTTCCAATCATTCCCTGTATAATCTACTTCCCTCAAATCATAGTTAATGTTATTCTCCCACCTCATTCTTGGTCAACCAACTGGGCATTTTTCCTCTGGTTTTCCTACAAGAAGTTTCCATGCACGTCTTTCATTCCCGATTCATGCCACATGTCCTGCTCATTGCAGTCTACGAGACTTAACTGTTATTATATCTGACTTCCTATAAAGACCATCTAGTTCACTGTTGTGTAAGTTTTCTCCATTCATCTGTCTGTTCATCTCTCTTTGGCCCAAAAATTTTCCTAAGAACTTGTTCTCAAATTCTCCTTTCCTCCCTTAAAGTAAGAGTCCATGCTTCACATCCATATAATATAACTGGTAGAATAATAATTTTATATATTTTAAGTTTAACCTTTTGTGAAAGGAGTTGGGACGTCAAGATTCTCTGTATAATATTGCACATTTTCAGAATTGAGCCTATGTTTAATTTCTTTGTGCATCTCATTCCTATTTGTGATTATTATTGTTCCTAGGTATTTGAATTCAGCCACTTCCTCAAAATTTCCCTCACTTGTCATTAGTAGAGCCCGGATTTGTATGCAAAATAAATTACTAAATATGCATGAAAAATGTAGAAAATATGCACCCTAAATATGCAAAAACAGATTATAATAAAATCAAATAAATTATTTGTTTTGTGGGTAATCTTAGCTTATTCCTCGCTGTTACAGCAGATAAGGAAGGTTTTTAGGAGGTTTTCTTGTGTGAAGCTCCTTCGTCTGTCAGTGAAGAAGGGTTTATACAATAAAAATCCCTTTGTACATCACATGATGTCACAGTGAATTCCTCTTCAGTTACAGTTTTTTCATTATCATCAGAGCATTTTGTTAATTTGACAAATTCTATTGTAGCCAGCCAGGATTTTTATTCAATACTTCACTAAGCTTATCAAATGCAATTTTAGCAATACCATAATATTATTTCTCAAGGCCCATGGGTATTCCCATCGTACACAGATATAAATATACATGTTATGCTTATACCCAATTGATTACAGAGACTTTATTAATTAAAAATAGTAATTAATAATTAATTACTAGTAATTATCTGAAGGAAAAATTATAATTTAATACCACATTTAGGAGTAAAATATGCATTAAAAATCTAAAATAAGCATTTTCCCCCGGAATATGCATTTCTATGCATTACCAAACACCGCTCAAATTTTCTGTAAAGGAGCCACTTAACACGTAAATCATTTCTGCATACTTTTTAATGCATAAAAAACATGCATTTTGCATACAAATCCGGGCTCTAGTCATTAGCTGTCCATTTCCATTATATAATGTATTTCTATGTGTGACCATATATTTAGTTTTATTGATATTTACTTCCAGTCCCAATTTCTTAGTGTTAGACCATACCATTTTATTATTATATTAAGTGTGTGTTTTGTTACTTTCTTTGTTATGTCGTTATAACATATTTCATAAGTTCTTGTTCCATTACTGATAGACTAATATTATAAGGCTACCCTTAGCATATGTTAACTTACTAGAATGCTACAGGCCTAGAGGGGCCGGATAGAAAATGGAGGAGGGCCATATCTGGCCTATAGGCCATAGTTTGGGCATCCCTGTTCTATGACACAACATTGTTATATAAACTCGAATTATAGTGACTATTTAACTCATGCCCCAAATGGGAGTCAATGACCAATCACGTTCCAATGATTTCTGTTTTACAACCAATCAGAGTCGTGTTTCACGAAAATATTTATCAGTGTTATAATTACCATATTAAAGAAAGCTCCTCCTTACAATATTGCGTTCCTTTGGCAATAAATAGTATGATCTGGTTGCAGTGATAAACAAAAGAAGCAGTAGAAGCGTACCTATCGTTTCTCATTTGTTTTCAAACATCGCCGTTTACATTAAATATATAAATATTTTAAAATAACTATAGTTAAATAATTATTTGTGAGTAAACAGCTTAATTTTATTCGTTAAATAGTCCTAACAAATGCCACTCTTGATTTCCAAATTCTCTAGATAAATTCACTCCTCACTTTGTGAGTCGTGAATTTATCGATAATTTGGAAATCACTCGTGGCATTACTTATGAAGAATTATTAACATACTCTGAGGAAGACAATAATCACTTTTTTAAAATGTTTTTAAAATTCCACCTCATCTCATATTGTCATCTTTTTAGGATCAGTTTTAGACAAAACAAACAGTCGAGTACAACTAATGATGAAGGATTATTAGTTTCTCTGAAACCGGTCTTAAATAGAACACTGAAAATGAGATGAGTTGTAATTGTAATAACATTTAATTATTAACATCTCATAGCTTTACTTTCTACATATTATGAAGCACTTTTCTGTTATTTACATATATTATAAACAAAGAAATTTATTAAAACATTTGTATTTTTTAAAGATTATAGTTACTTAAAAAGAATAATGTTTAGCAAAATAATTATAATACTTAATATTATATGTAAGCAGATAACAGTATTTGTTGACTTATTCTTCTCCAACATAAACTTTATCTCCAATCCGTACAATTCCTTGACTGCGTATTCCCAAATGGACACCCAATACAGGTGATGTATCTTTGATCTTCTCCAAAAGAGGATCTGGCAGCACACGATACCTAAAAAACATTTATTTCTCCTGTAAGTTTATTGAAATATTTTAATAGTATATCTGACCGTGTATAGAACAATTTTTAAATATTTTTAAACTCACCCTCTGAGAGTCTTTAGTGGCTCTTTCTGAGGTTCCATTACTCCAGTGTCAGGATCAATCGTACTAAAGACACATCTGTAAAAAATTATTCTATGATACAAGACATCATCATCGTTCAAGCAAGTATTAGACCATGTGGCCTGTTACGGTCTCAAAGAGAAATTTTTCAGTCATGTATCCCAAATGTCACCAACTGTACTCGGACCAACGGATCTGTGCCCCTACAGCGCTAACATTGTTCTTAGAAAAATACGCATTTATACTCATACCATTTTGCCGCACATCCCTTCCGATTCCGATTGAGGGTCTTTCCACTTTTCAGCGGTTGCCCTTTTACCAGCCGGCTGCTGGCCCTTCACATCCACATGTGTCAATCACAGAGGTAGATGATCAACAGCCAGTGTAGGGGTGACATGTGGTTAGCATGTCGAGTCCCCCAGCCGTTATAGCTGGTTCCTCAACCTGGAGCCGCTACTTATTGTAGCTACCCAATTGCCTCACCATGCTGGGTGGGCACCGGTCCCATACTGGCGGAAATACCATGAGAAAATTTCTTCCTCCATGGAGACTCGAACCAGCGCAAGTCCCATAGCTCTGCGCCAAGGCTTCCTACCTTAACCGCTCGGCTATGGCGCAGGACCCTTCCACCATGTCAAATGGCAGCCACAGTAACTTATCGAGTAGGTATGTTGCCAAACTTCCCCCAGTGTCATAGCTCTTGAATATTGAATAATGCAAGGTTGGAGTTGAGTTGACAACACTGGATTACAAGTGCAAGAGAGATAGGAATGCAGAGAGGGAAATGATTTGCCAAGGCAGAAAAGGAAGTAGGCTTTAGTTCACATATCTCACAGAGGCACAGATCTATTGGACAGACAATAGGATCCCTAATGCAGTTCTTCAGTATCGCCCACGAGGACGACAACAACCTGGACGTCCACAAAAACGACTTTTAGACCCTGTCTAGTTGAGATTGAAACTGGTCAACATTAGGCTGTATTCATGAATGGTGTAGGATGATGATGATACAAGTAAAATAAATAAGAGCACTAATATATAGGTATCCAGTGCAGGATCATGAAAGCCCATAGGACACAGGTCCATGTATTCTTGGCCAACAGTTGCTCTTGCCAACTTTACATTCAGGAAACATCATAGTATTCATTTTGTAGGAGGCTGAGTGGCCCCAGGGCCAGTCTAAACACAAAGATATGCCCTCTGTTCTCCAGGATTGAACCTGGGCCAAATAAGTAACATCTAACAAATAAAAATAAATTTACACATTAATACAGAAGTATGACCAAGGGTCATGGTACCACAAGGTTGCCAGTACCAGCACAGAACACCACAGGTGTTTAATTACCAAATTAATTACATTAATAAGGAAATATACCCTCAGGGGTCCTCATTTAGGGGATATGTGGATGGCGACCACAAGGTGCCCAAGCTGAGCAAAACATTTCTTCCACTTACTTGTGTTTTGCACTCTTTCAACTTTACTATCTAACCTCTTTTGGTTAACTCTTGTTTTTTCGACCCCGATGCTGTTAGGGCATCCGAGGGCTAGGGAGTCTTTCCTTTCTTCCATTTCTTCTTTCCTTTATTTTCTTTTCTTCTCCAGAAAAGCCTGACCAGAGGCTATAAGATGGCAGCCCCATCACTGGTCTTGCCTTCCTTTGGCCAGCAACCAATCGAAGGGACTATTATTATGCTTTCAAGTCTTATACGAGAATTTCCCGTAAATGTTCTATAGGATCGTAACAGGCCTTGGCCTAATACTTGGAAGGAAGAAGAAGAAGATAATAAATGTGTAAAGATAAAGTGAAACCACTAGAGGCCTTAGGAGACCCTTGGGGATAGTAGGAGTTAAGGCTCCCACTTTTTTCTAAACAATCGACACTTGATGTCAGCCCTGCACGACGGCTGCCTTTACCCCCAGAACAAGAGTATGGTATTCATTTCCATTAGAGGCTGAGTCAACCCTAGGGCCATAGTGCTGCCAGAAGGTTTGATCAATTTAAAAATCTTGACCACACTGTGACACGAACCCTCAACTTTCTGGTTTGTAGCATATTCCTTAACCACTGTGCTATGGCATGTCCCCAATAAACATGTATAAGAGTAAATACATGTAAATAAAACTGTCCATGAATTAATGAGTAATTTTTTACATCTTACCTCATAGTTTGTTTTGTTAAACACGGGAACTGCAGTTTTCAAGAGAACCATATCTCTAATTTTCAACCAACATTATGTTGAGTCAAAATGTCGATTGAAATGAGAGAGATGGTTCTCTTGAAAACTGCAGCTCCCATGTTTAAGAAAACAAACTATGAGGTAAGATGTAAAAAAATGACTCATTAATTCTTGAATTAAGAACCTCATAATGTTACTTCCCCATTTAACTATGAACAAATAAAACTGTACATAAATAAATTTGTTGTAAGTAAATATCCATGATGTGTTCTGTGTTGTGAAGACATGGACACTGAGACGGATGGAGGAAAGTAGAATAACAGTAAATGAAATGAGATTTATGAGTTGTACTGCAGGATATACAACATGAGGAAATTATGGGAGAATTTGGTCTGGAACCAGTACTCCATTTTATACAAAATTATCAAAACAACTGTATCAGCCACTTATGATGGATGAGATCCTCTAGAATCCTAAAAATCTATGTTTCACTACCAACCCCATGCGAACAGATCTTGAGAACATCCCAAAAAAGGGACTAAAGGAAAATTTCTCCTATATGAAATCATAATAGGCCATTTCCTTCTTCTTTCCAAGTATTAGGCCAAGGCCTGTTATGATCCTATAGAAAATTTTCCCTCCAGCGTTTCATAGGACGGCCCAGAGATCTTCGTCCTCTTGGTATATAATTATAAATCTAAGATACCCTGCTCCTGAATGGATACATATTTTTACAGATGGCTCCAGCCTACCAAATGACGGTGGCACTGGTGCTGGTGCAGTATGTCCACTTTTTTCCTTTTATCGTAAACTAAACACAAATTCAACAAACTTTGATGGTGAAATTCTAGCAATTTTCTTAAGTTTACAAAATCTTTTATATCATATCCAAAAATTTACAAAACTTGTAATTCTGTGACTCCAAAGTAGCCATTCTCGCTATAACACGAGACAACACCCAAAAGCATCAAAATTATTGAGTGTCACAAAATGATAAAACAGTTAACCCATCTACATAAAGAAGTTGTACTTCAATAGATTCCGGCCCATTGTGAAGTGACAGACAATGAAATAGCCGATTTTCTGGCCAAGAAGGGTAGCAAAATTGTTTTGAACCCAACTTCTACTCCAGTTTCCTTTTACTCTATCAGAAGAATTGTCTCAAATAAATATATCAATAAACTTAGAGAAGAATACACCACCAAAACATCTGGAAAGGAATGGGAAAATCTACAAGCTTACGACATTACTACGTTACAAAGAAAATCTGCAGTAGCAACATTCAGACTGCTAACGGGACATGACTGCCTGAATAAACACCTACACAGACTTGGCATAACAGATTCACCTAAATACCCTTTTTGCAATTTAAATGAAGATATGGAAAGAAACCATCTCCTCCATTGTCCAGCTTTTGTAGAAGAGACCAGCCTTTCTGCTAAATATTGGAGTGCAAGAGAGCAAATGATTTCATTATCAAGTGCTCAACATTAGATACCAACCAACCATAATTATAAACTGCTTTGGGGATCTGATTTGCTTAACACCTGTATTAATGATGACTATAAAATATTCAGGGAAATTAATATAATATAAATGGATAATTGAAGTAAAAATTTTTTGATTGAGACTTTTATGTGTAATTAGGAAATTATAATATTTAATTAATTAAACAAATAAAACATCTTCAACTCATGTCCAACTCAGGGTCAGGTTGACAAATGAGATGAGATGAAGCCTGTATATTTATAGAGGTCTGAACTACAAGGATGCCGGTCGACCATCCCTGATGCACTGTCATAGAGTGGGATGAATAAAATTAAATTAAATGGATGAGTATGGAGAAATGGTGGAATAAATTTTTGGCAGTGGAAAACGGGAGAAACCCCAAGAAAAACTTGCCCAAGCTCCGTTTTGACCCACTTCGAAACCCACATGCACTAACCGAGACTATCTCGGAACCCCAGCTGTGAGAGACAAGCATCTAACTATTTGTGCCACAGAGCTGTCTAATACAGTGAAACTTGTTTAATCCGGAATGTGAATAATGTGGAAATCTGTCCAATGTGAACAAATTTATTGGTCCCAGCAAAATAATAGTAATTTTACGTGTATTTATTTCGTATAAAACTGAATCTGTCCAACGTAGAAACGGAAGGATATTTAAAATTCATCGGAGAACATATTGTTTAAACAACTCACCTCATAGAATTCATGCTTCCATGATATCGCGATTTCAAACATAATCATGTTCATCGTCAGCCATAACTCCGACTGATGAAATTCTTCGGCCGTCAACTATTCTATTGTCGCCATCTTCAGTGCTGCCATCTATGGTTGAATTTATGAACTTCGAAATCAATGTAAGGATATTTCTACACAATTCAAGAAAAAAAGATGTTTAAAAGGCAGAAATATTGAAATCCTGTTAGGATAAATAACAGTAAGTGATGATTCCTGCCGCAGGGTGAAATGGAGTTTCTACCTGTATCTGAAATTTTTCTTTCAGCCTCACTGCACACCCATTTTGCGAAATACAGGTTCTTTTAACAAATATTTGTGTGTGACATCTATCTTACAAATAACAAGTGCACTGTAAAATCTTAAATTAGTTTAATATCTGAGATTGATTGTATCTTTCACAGATAGCATTCTAAATTCATGGAATAAAGACGGTTAGCTAAATTGTATGTATCATTGTCATTAAACGAAAAAGTGAAAGTGATTGAAGATAAAGAAAAAACTCTCAGTACGTAAAATAATGACTAAATTTAAATGTGGAAAAATGCAAGTTTATGAGATTTTAAAACGCAAAGAAAAAATGAATGAATGGATGCAAGGAAATGGTCAAATGAAGCAGAAAGAAAAAAATGAAAAATCAACAAAGTAGGGTGGGAGTTTTACAAGACCACGATTAAAAAATCTACAAATTTCTGGACTGATGCTCCAAAGTCAAGCTTTAGCTGTTTCTATATCCCTAGGGAATAATGATTTCAAGACATTTTCAGGTTGGCTGCACATAATGTAGTGTGGAATGAAATTTGTGGGGAATCAAAGGATGTGGATGAAAATATAGTTAGTGAATGGAAACTGAAACGGCATACTTTAATTACAGGATACGCGCCTAAGAGACATTTTTAATGCTGTTTTTTCACGCGTCACCGTTGAAGTAGCTCATACATACTATACTTCACTTTCCAACGGCAGCAGAACTGTAATTAATCCAAAGTACGTAAAAAGACATATGGTACTCTATAATATAAGATTGGTTAATAAGTTTTTGTTTTTTTATAATGCAGAATGTTGTCTAATGTGGAAAGAAAAATTGGTCCCATGTGATTCCGCTTTGAACAAATTTTACTGTATTTAATTAATTCCTGGCAATTAAAAATTTTATAAATATATATAAAAGACATATAGGCCTAAAAGAGATGAACAGACAGGTGAATGGAGAAGACTACATGACAGTGAACTACATGGTCTTTATAGAATGCCAGATATAATAAGAACAGTTAAGTGTCATAGACTGCAATAGGCAGGACATGTGGCATGAATGGAGAATAAAAGAGGTGGATGGAAGCTTCTTGTAGGAAAACCAGAGGTAAACACCCAGTTGGTAGACCAAGAATGAGGTGGGACAATAACATTACCCATGATTTGAGGAAAGTGAATTATACAGGAAATGATTTGAAAACATTAGCTCAGGATATGGATGTATGGAGAGCTTATGTATGCATGGCCATGATCCTATGGGTTCGATACTGTCGTTGAGTTATTTATATATATATATAAATGAATGATACATATTTTTTAAAATATCAGAAGGATTAACCAATAACATATAAAATAATATTTTATGAAATTAGAAAATTAAGCACTGAGATAACAGCACCAGTATTAAGAGTGACAGTATTTCTAATGTTAGAAAGTAATGCATACTTGCCTGGTACAGAGCATGACTGCCTGAAATATAGTATTGTCACCAATCTTGATCCATTTCCAATTGTCTTCTTCATAAGGCTGTGACCCCCTGACTAGGAAGTTCGGACGAAACTGTCTGTGTGTCACATTGACATGTGGAGGAACTCTCGACTTGAGGTCATTCACTGATGCCTCAGTCATAAGCATGTAGCTGGTTAGATCAGGATAAGCTCCCTGTAACATCCCATTCATATTTTTATTACTCGTTTCATACATCTCAATGATGGATAAACCATATTTGAAGAGAAAAATTATATGCACAGATTCTAGAAGCCAAAGAGAAAAATTTGCGTTTAGATTGGATCTTGCCCAGATAGCTCGGTCGGTAGAGCGTTGGTCTAGAAAGTCAAAAGATCCTAGTTCGAGTCCCAGTCTGAGCATATAATTTTTCACTTCAAATATGATCCCATTCATAGTTTACTTTAATGTAACAAATTTTGCTCGAGATTATTTCACATCCTTCTGAAGGATTTTTATGCCAAGAAAAACTCCATTGATTGTAGCAAGATTTTCATCTTCAAATCTTGAACCCAGAGGGCATGCACAGTAGATCTCTAGGTCCAACTTCTAGTAATTATAGAGGAAAATATATTTTAAGAAAATAACACTACCAGAAAGTATGACTTAGTCAACTTTTTTTTTCTTGTCCAATGCCATCAGGTTGCCTCTTATGACATTTTTGGTTTTCTCCCCTGGCTTTGTCAGAATTGTAATCCATTTCTTAGGTTGGGGCACCTTGAAGGCGGAGTTACATTATCTTATGATATGATGGGTGATATGTGATAATGAAGCGCCAGGAGAGCCCATAACCTAAATTCCAGACCATGGTCAACCACAGGAATAATTCCCTTTAAGAAAAAAATTCCTATGGTCCAATCAGGAATTGAATTTGGTACCTCATGAATTGTAGTCAGAAATGCTGACCACTAGCCTAAGAGGCTGGTCACTTTAAAGCAACTCCTATTATGAAAAATAATAGAGAATCGACAAATTATTCTAAGAAATCAGAAACAATTTAATTGTAAATTTAAATTCTATTTACACTTCTGGTTAATTACAAAACCAACTCTATTATATCTAAGTTCACAAACCATAATACAATTCTAGGCCAAACCCTCGTCATGTCTGTTTTTTATAAGCTTTAATTATGTATAAAATAGTATTGCTAATAACATATTTATAAATTAAATTAAATTAAAGTAATGTTAATTTATGTGCGTACCTGATCATTTTCCTTAAATACCGATATGATCTTAAATTTTGTGGCAATCTGTCTTTTTGGTGCAACACCGTCTATGTAATATCCCAAACGAAGTCCTTTCTGTTCACCCGTAGATGTATTTATTAATCCAAGCTGCCACCTCATCTCCACAGTCAACTGTTCCTACTTCCACTTGATGAAAAATTCTAGGAAAAAAAAAACAGTACAAAACTCATGAAATAAGCAAACTTCTTCCTTATAAGCTCATTAATATGACTCTTGTCACCCTTAAATGTGGATTAGTCCATTGGTTCTATTATAAATAGGATTTCTTCCAAGATCTGCAGATAGCGTGCCATATCTTAACCCAATGGACTCTTATTTAAATTATATTTGAAGAGAAAAATTTTCGCCTAGACCGGGACTCGAACCCGGGACCCTTGGCTTTCCGGGCCAAGTGTTCTACCAACTGAGCTACCGAGGCGAGTTACGATCTAGATGCAAATTTTTCTCTTATGTACGTTGTAATTCCCTCGTGCCAAATGCTTATTTAAATGCCTGCTAACTTTCCCCTCCACTCAGATTTAAATGGCCACAGAAGACAGGAGGTGTCATGCTCTTTACATGCAAACACAAAAATGCTCATAGAATGGAATTTAATAAATATTTTTCTTTGGAAATTTTAGTGAAGGCTTCTGAATAAATCTCTTACCTAAACGATGTCTTGGTGTGGTAAATCTGTAAACATTTCGGGACATGAAGTGGAAATTCACACTTTTTGCACTGAAATGTAGTTTCACTTCTTTTGTTCTGTTTTGAACACACGTTTGTAGGGTTTCTTTTTATTGTCTGTGCTGGGGATATACAATGGAAAGTGAGCCCAGTTCCTTGCCTGTAACCTGACAGGGGTTGTACTTGATGATGGGCAGCCTTTCACATTGTAGAATGGCAGCTGAATTGTCTCCAATAACTGCTTAGCGACAGCTATTCTGAAGGTAGAATATGCTGTCTTGCGATCTATGAAATTATTGTAGACCACGAAAGAGTTAAACGTACATATGTCCAGCAAATAGAAAAATAATTTTCTGTATCCTTTTACAGTGTGACGCATTATAGGGAAAAGGGCAGTGATCTGGTCTTGCAAGTGAACGCCTTTCATTGCTTCCTGGCAGAGTCTTGGTTTTTTTTTTTATTTCTTCCATAGGTCTTTGCCCTTTTACCCTCCTCAGTTTTCCTGTCGGTGTTATGTCTCCTGTCTGATGTTTCAAGGACAAAACTCGATAATAGACTCAAAATCCCGTCAAGATTGTCACCACGCACCCCCTTAGACGCCATTTCAAAGACTGAGCACTACAAATTTCTTCTATATATTTCCAACAAACAGACAGCTTCTAATTTCACAATTTCTTACAAAAAAAAGTTGGGTCGTCCAACAACTTTTCTCTCAGGAACCTAGAAAAGCTAACACATTAGACATCTATGGGGTAATTTGGAAGTTATTGCAAAATATATGAGCTTGTGCGCTTGATGTGAATGTCACATCATTTGAAGACTGGGTCTCACTAGAGTGCGCGTGAACGTCACGTCATACGAGTTGAATGGGTTAATTGAATGTAATGGAATCACAAATTATTGGAATTCTGATTTGTAGTCTAGAACGAATTAACCTGGATTAATTAAAATTTTATATAATAATTAACAATTGAAGAATACAATTAAAATATGGAATAATATATAAGTCTGCACGAACATCCAGTATAACTGTGACATCATGACTTGATATTTTACAGCATTATAAAGTTGTGGTTAAGAATGGTAGAATGTAATGGAAAAGACATTATGGCATGAATAGGGAATGAAAAAGGGACATAGAAATGTCCTGTAGGAAAATCAGAAAGCACCCGGTAGGTAGACCAAGAATGAGATGGGAGAATAACATTAACCATGATTGAGAAAGACGAAAAATATTAGCTCCATGTAGGGATCTGTGGAGCTTATGTCCATGTGCCTATGAACCTCGGAGTTTGTTAGTGCCACTTAAGTTCTTCTTCCAATGGTGTTACAGTCATAGCGGGCCCAGGCCTTCTTGATGTAGGCCTCCAGTCTTCTCTATCCAATGCTCTCTGTTGCCAGTTCCTACAGTTCAGGATTTGATGACAATCTTCCTTCACCGAGTTCATCCATCTTTCCTTAGGTTTTCCTACTGACTGTTTCCCAAACATCTCCTCCATCATCATTTTTTTAGGTATGCATTCCTTATCCATTCTTTGAACATATCTGGCCCATTGCAATTTTTTTTTTTTTTTAATTTTACAAGAGTTGATATATCAGGTTCTTTAAAAAAGGTAATTGATTTCCTTATTATATCTCATTCATTCTGGAAGTACATGCTATTATGCATTACAGGGACTCTTGACATCCCAACTCCTTTAAAAAAACGTTAAACTGAAAATATATAAAACTATTATTCTACCAGTTATATTATATGGGTGCGAAACATGGACTCTTACTTTAAGGGAGGAAAGGAGATTGCGAGTATTTGAGAATAAGTTCTTAGCAAAATTTTTGGACCAAAGAGAGATGAACAGACAGGTGAATGGAGAAGACTGCATACCAGTGAACTATATGGTCTTTATAGGAAGCCTGATGTATAAGAACAGTTAAGTCTCAGACTGTGATGAGCAGGACATGTGGTACAAATGGGGAATAAAAAACATGAATGGAAGCTTCTTTTAGGAAAAGAGGGAAAATGCACAGTTGGTAGACCAAGAATGAGGTGGGAGAATAACATTAACCATGATTTGAGGGAAGTAGATTATACAGGGAATGATTGGAAAACATTAACTCAGGATAGGGAGTATGGAGAGCTTATGTCCATGTGGCTGTGAACCTACGGGTTCATTAGTGCCAGTATGTTAGTTATTATACCTCATTCTCCATCTTCCATTCTCTCTTACAATCTATATATCCTTCTCAACATATTTCTTTCAAAAGCGTTAATTAAATTTTCAGAGCTCTTTGTCATAGTCCAGGTTTCACTTCCACATACCACTATTGGACATATGCAGGTTTTTTATAGTCTTATTTTAACTTTCCTAAAGATAATTTTGGATTTTAGGATTGGAAGTAAATTAAACAATTATTAGGATATGCTAGAAATTCAACATAGACCATGGAATCCTAATAAACTGATTGGTATAAAGCATAAAATGACATTTGGATACTGTACAGTATAAAAAGAACATTTACTTACGTGCACTTTGTGTGAGTTTGCTTATCAGAGCCATCTGGTATCTTAAATATCAGATCTGGCATATCAGGTGCTGACAGTTTCAACGTGTTGTTACCTTCTGGTGTTGTTTTGATGAACACCATTTTTGGAAATGTCCGGGCAGTCTTAAATTCTCCATTCTCACCAAATACCACAAAAAACCTTGAAAGGAATTTTATTGAATTATATCTAGTTTTTTAAAAAAGGTTCTTGTGAAATTCTTATTAGTTAAAATTTGAAAGATTGTGAATCAATTTTTTAAATGTTCTTATTATTAATTTAATACTTCTCACTGAAGGACAAATTATATTTCAAGAGAAAAATTATATGCTCAGACCGGGTTTTGAACCCAGAGCCTTTGACTTTCTATGCCAATGCTCTATCTAGTGAGCTACCTGAGTACCCCAATTTAAATGCAAATTTTTCTCTTATACACAATACATTCTCTTATGTATAAGAGAAAAACTTGCATTTAGATTGGAGTGCTCAGGTAGCTCAGTTGGTAGAACATTGGCATAGAAAGTCAAGTCTTGGGTTCAAAACTTAGTCTGAGCATATAATTTTTCTCTTTAATTATGATCAATTTTTTATTAAACAATTTTTTTTATTAAATGGAGCTCGATTGTTTTTCTTAAGCTCTTTCTCCATGGATTCTCCTTGTCAGCTGAATGTCTTTGGGCATGATGGTGACCCTCTTGGCATGAATGGGACACAGGTTAGTGTCTTCGAAGAGACCTACCAGATAAGCCTCGCTGCTTCCTGCAGAGCCATGACGGCCAAGCTCTGGAAGTGAAGGTCAGTCTTGAAGTCCTGTGCTGTTTCTCTGACCAAGTGCTGGAAGTGCAGCTTGCAGATGAGGAGCTCCGTGCTCTTCTGGTAGCGATGAAATGGTTTCCAGATGGTACCGATGGGGTTTCTTCACTTCCCCTCTAGCCTGGGCACTCTTTCTGGCTGCCTTGGTGGTAAGCTGCTTGCAAGGAGCTTTTCCTCTGGTGGACTTACGTACAGTCTGTTTGGTACGAGCCATCGTAAAGAAGTAGTAATTTTTTTATAATTATTAGCAAATTTGTATATACAGTGGAATCTTTTTAATTCAAACTCAAGGGGGAATTTTTAAAAATTTGAATTATCAAAACTTTAAATTATTTTACAAAGTTCTGTACCCTGAAATAAATTTATTTCATGCAAACAATGCAATTAACATGCCATATAACTCACCTTTTAATTTCCATATATTGTAAAAAAATAAGTAGCATTCTCACGGTGCACATTTTTAAACGAAATGCCATTTCATTCCTGAAAACCACTGAACCAACCTCCTTGCTTTAAAAATTTTAACGCCCAACTTTTCTGCAAATTCTTCGGCTTTGGCACGCACCAATGGGCCACTAAATGGTATGTTACGATCACGCGATTGTTTCAACCATTTGAACACACACTCGTCAACTTCAGGAAATTCACCTCCTTATATGCGTTTCCTACTTCCACCACTTTGTAGGTTCCAACTCTCCATTAATTTTTCTTTATTCTTTATGTAGGTGGATAAAGTGTTTGGCAGTATTCCATATTCCTTGACAATATCACTTCTTCTTTGTTCCTTTTTCTACTTCCCTGAGCACTTCAATATTTTTTGTGTTGAACTGGTGTATACTCCGTGTTTCGACATTGTGAATCGAGTCACTTAACACATTCGTACTGAGTTAAGTTTTTATCTGTACTGAACTGTATGTGTACATGTATCTGTACTGTAATGTACATGAATTATTCTCGGTTTTTGGGCTATGAGCGAGGGGTGGGTGTCTATGTACTGTACCTGATGAAACAAAGAGCTGGACAATATGGTCCAGTTCACTTGCCATCTAACGGGATTTTAACAATAAGCAACTAGGAATACAGACACTACACAAATTCTTGGAATTTTCCAAGCATATTTAAACTTTTACAGAATTCAGATTATTTTTTCCATCTTTCATCCGAGGCTTGATCCTTGGGACTGCGAGCAATGTATAAGATACACCTTGAAGTGGGTTGCTAGCCCGTTTTCATGGCGGGTTTATTATTCGGGTTTTCCTCCCTAGGCCGATTGTCTTCACCCAGCTCCAGAGCTCAACCTGCCCCGTTTTATTTCAGAGTTGTCTCTCCTAGATGGTTTGTCTTGCAGGACTAACGAACCCCATCTGCCCATTATATAATATAATATAATATTATATATAATATTAATGCATGAACCAGGAATCGATTATATATGATATATATTATATTATAATATGATCCATTATTTGAACTGTGTTAAAATAACAATATCGGAAAATGTTAAATAATATTATATATATATAATAAAAGAAGTAAAGAAACAAGCTGATAAAGCAGCACAAATATCAGGATATATGAAAGATTTAATTTGGTGCAACATACATATGTCAATAGAAAGCAAAACCCTCATATACAAAACGATAGTTCAACCAGTTATTGTATATGAAGCAGAAACTAGGGCTGATACAACAAAAACTAAACAAATAAGCACATGCGAAATGAAAATCTCAAGAATATTCAGGGGAAAATATTATTTGATAAAATACACAACACAGAAATTAGGGACAAATACCATATTCAAGACATAACCAAATTCATTATAGCTAGACGAAAATATTGGAAGAGTCATATAGATAGAATGGAAGAAAACTGGCTTGCAAAAAGAGCTAAAGAAGGCAGACCAATGGATGGGAGAAGAACAAGAGGAAGACCAGCCAAGAGATTGATAGACAGTGAATGGACATCCAATACGTCTTCATCCGAGGAGTGATTTTGGAAATAAACAGGATGAAAATCCTACAAATTAAGTTTAAGAAGAGAAGAAGATTATTTTTTTCATAATCAGTAAATTGAATTATGGCTTTGAATTACCCAAATGTTGGCTTCAAAACGTCGAATTAAACATGGATTTTTAACATTAGTTTAAATAGGAGTTTCAAGGGGACCGTACTTATATTCGAATTATTGAATGTCAAATTAACCGGTATCCACTGTAATATGATAGAAATAAGTTACTATATTTTTTATATTTATCTAATTTTAAACCTTGTTTTTACTATAGTTTATAGTGTGGTATTTAATTAGGATTGTATTAACAAGAGAACAGTACTATATACATTAACATTAAATATTTTGCAATTCTTAAAAAACTCATTCAAACTAAAATTCATAAAAACTTTTATCATTCTTCAGAGCCTTATCTTTGGTTAAACATGTGATAATATTGTGTATATTCGTTCCTAGACTGCTGATATAATACAAAGATTAAATTAGGTTTATTTTATAGAAAATTTATATGGCCTACATTCTTAAGGTTAGTGACCTCATGTTTCCTAGAAGATTAGAAATCAATGAAACAAGTTTTTGTACAGAACATTATCCCCTCCCATAATAATAACCTACTTACTTACTCACTGGCACTATCGAACCTATAGGTTCATGGCCACACGGACATAAGCTCTCCATACATCCCTATCCTGAGCTAATGCTTTCCAATCATTCCCTGTATAATCTACTTCCCTCAAATCATAGTTAATATTATTCTCATTCTTGGTCTACCAACTGGGCGTTTTCCCTCTGTCTTTCCTACAAGAAGCTTCCATGCAAGTCTTTCATTCCCCATACGTGCAACATGTCCTGCCCATCGCAGTCTACAAGACTTAACTGTTCTTATTATATCTGGCTTCCTATAAAGACCATGTAGTTCATTGTCAAGTAGTCTTCTCCATTCACCTGTCTGTTCATCTCTCTTTGTCCAAAATTTTTCCAAGTACTTTATTCTCAAATACTTGTAATCTCCTTTCCTCCCTTAAAGTAAGAGCCCATGTTTCGCACCCATATATATAACTGGTAGAATAATAGTTTTTATATTTTCAGTTAAACTTTTTCGAAAGGAGTTGAGACTTCAAGAGTCTCTGCAATGCATAATAGCACGCATTTCCAGAATTGAGCCTATGTTTAATTTCTTTGTGCATCTCATTCCTATTTGTGATTATTGTTCCTAGGTATTTGAATTCAGCCACTTCCTCAAAACTTCCCTCATTTGTCATTAGCTGTCCATTTCCATTATATAATGAATTTCTATGTGTGACCATATATTTAGTTTTATTCATATATACTTCCAGTTCTAATTTCTTAGTGTTACTCAGTAGTGTGCGCGTGTTGTCCTTTAGTATCTCCTCGTTATCAGCCAATAATACTACATCATCAGCATAAACTGACAGCTTATTAATACCATTGAGTTTTAAGCCTTCCTCATTCTCTAAAGATTTAATGGCATGCTCTAGTACAAAATTAAATAGTAGTGGAGATGGTGCATCTCCTTGCTTCAACCCATTCTGGATTTCAAAAGTGTCCGAAAACTGTTTGCCGACACGCACCCTACTCTTTGTGCCATTTAGACACATTCGAACTCCAGCAGGATACTATATAACTTCTCCCTCTTAATTGAATCATATGATTTTTTTGAAGTCTACATATAGTTGATGTACAGTACCATTATATTCCCATTTCTTTTCTAAAATCTGTCTTATACTAAAAATCTGATCTGTTGTAGACCTGTTTTTCTTCTAAATGCACATTGATGATCTCTTAGAATGTCATCATTATAAGGAGTAAGTCTGCTTACTAATAACTACTTACTAATAATAATAACCTATGGAAATTATATTCTATATTTTACAGAAAATACACAGGGAATCTCAAATGGAGGAAGTTTTATTCTTTGATATTTTAGTTTCCACATTTTTTTTACAAATTGAATTAAAATGATGAAAACAAATATGTGTTAAAAATATTAAATAAGAAGAATTTATAATATTGCAGATTGTTCCATTTTCTAAAATGAAAAAAGAAATTATTTGTGTTTTATTAGAAAATGGATACATTTAAGATTATAAAACAGAAAATAAAATAATTAAAATAACTTTGAAATGTTATACAAATTATATATTTTATTAACAAATACAAAGACTGTTTGAAAATCAAACCAATACTCATGATCGTTATAGAGTAATTCACAAACAAACTTATGCAAAAAAATAAGAATTTTTCCAAACTACTGTGCATATGTTTGAAGAAAAGCACCCAACAAGTAGGCTAAGAATGAAGTGGAATAATAATATTAATCATGATTTGAGGTAAGTAAATTATACAGGGGATGTTTGGAAAACATTAGCTCAGGATAGAGATGTATGAAGAGCTTATGTCCATATGGCCATGAACCTTCAGGTTCGATAGTGCCAGTGAGTTAATTAGTTACCAGTACTGTAAATAATATGTTGAACCCCATACTCATCCTTCTTGTAAGAGATGATAGGTTAGTATGATCAACTTTACCTGTCTTTTAATCTAGGTTGTATGTCACCAATTGTCTGAATTCCAGTATCTGTACATTCGGCTTCTGTCAACTTGATACCTGCTCCAGATTTCATGGGGAAAAGAGTCAAGTCCGTAAGTTTCTCCAACTTCACGCCATGTTTTGGGAATGGCGACACTTTTCCTCTTTTTACGTTGCCAATATCCAACCAATAAAGTTGTCAAAATGGCAGTTGCTCCCCAGAATAGAAGAGAAGGGAATTCATTTCCTCTAATTTGTATCATTTTGATTTCTGAAAGCTAAAAACAGTCATTCTTAATTAATTTTATTATTATTATTGTATTGCTACAAATAATGCATTATATAAATATATATGTCCACCACTGTGGTCGAGGTAGCATGCTATCTTGACACGCAGCAGGCCCAGGTTCAATCCCCGGTTGGGACAGGCTCCTGGGTGAGGTTTTTTTCGGGGTTTCTCCTCACCTGTAAGACAAATGTCAGGAAGCTTAGGACCCAACTGTCCTTGAAAATCATCCTTATCATTAACATCATCATCCTTCATCTGTGTGGAAAGCAATATAGGAAGCTACCACACCTATAATTCCCTAGTAATGCTGCAAAGCATAGCATGAAAATGCTATGATTGCAGCAAAAGACCTGCCCTCAGGCAGAATTACTATGGATGGATATATATATATATATATATATATATATATATGCCTACAAAATAACAATAAGATAAATTCTGGCACTTTCCTTATTGAGAAATCCTGAGTTCATGAGAAGATTCTAAATATACTATTGCAAATTACAAGCTGTAATTAAAATATGCTGTTTTAAGTCTTCCATGGGGGAAGAAATTTTCTCATGGAATTTCAGCCAGTATGGGACCAGTACCCACCCAGAATCATGAGGCTTTTGGATAGCTACAAATAGTAGCTGCAGGTTGAGAAAACCAGCCAGTGGCAGAGGGTCCATGTTAGCACTGTTAGCCCGGCTAACAATTTCAAAAGTTAGAATTAAACTCTTTGATATTTAATTAAAATGAAACATAATACTGGAATGAGACACAATAATGCATTGATAGTTGTCTAAATGCTGTAAACAATAGTAACATAATAATGTATATTGTATGCATTGCGTATGTACTGTAGCATTACAATACTATACAATGTGCTTCAACATGTTTAAATCCCCATATTGTTAACCGTCCTCCCGAGGCTAACTTGGAACGAGATCTTGAGAATTTTTTGCACAGGTGCATTTAAGTTGATCAATAGCACATCATGCTGCATTTCAAGCCGAGTACCAGGCTGCCCAATGCTACTCTGTAGCTGCCCTGAGCACTCTAGAAACGGTTAACAGCAAGGTTTCGGTTGTTCCAAGTAAGTCCTGTGTACACGTAGTGCTTCTGAGCTTAACAAATACAGTAATTAAACCACTAAATAAATATCATGGGAGAGGAATGTGCTTGAGTTATTAAAGACTTGTTAAGTCATCGCTTTTCCTGCAGAAGCTTTATTAAAAAAAGTTATAAACCAACTCCTAATTTAAATAGCATTATAAGTCAAACAATAACTAAAGTGCATTGTTTAATGACGGACATGAAGGTTGGTATGAACATGACATGTGGCTGCAGGAAGTCATGTTCCCTTTACTGTTAGCCTTGCCTTCTATTTTCGACAGAGAAAAATGTTTGGACAACAAAGGGGATTTCTGATGTAAATAGTTTTCATATGCTGAAAAACAACATGAACTGTCTGAAGTCCATGTTAACTGTGAAATAGTGCTATATAAGTTTAGCCATTAGAATTGAAGAGTCCCGAAGCTGGCTATCAAAATTAATATGGATAAGCATAACGAAAACGTTAAAGCAAACAAGTACATTATTTTTATTAAATTAATATTGAGAAGCTATAGCTATTATTATGATAGAAATAAGTAAGTCAATGGACACAATTAAATTATTGTAAATCAATGGTAAAGAGAAAAATTTTTGCCTGAACCGGGAATCGAACCCCGAACCTTTAGCTTTCCGTGCTAATGCTCAGACCACTGAGCTAATCCAGGCTTCATTCCCATAGGAAGGATTTCTGCTTGGATGGGAATGAAGCCTGGATTAGCTCAGTGGTCTGAGCATTAGCACAGAAAGCTAAAGGTTCGGGGTTCGATTCCCGGTTCAGGCAAACATTTTTCTCTTTACCATTGATTTGAAGTACATTGTTAACTGCCTAATAGACGCTGTGTGTTTCTTAGCCATACAAGAGCTACCATTTAGGAGCCATGTTAAAAACTCAATCTAACAAAAGAAGTAGGGCCTGATTATATTGAATTGTTGCACTGTAGATGAGAAATTAAGAAACAATTTGGAAATTTCTACTGTGTTTGTTGGCACATTACATGATATTGAAAACAACTTAATATGTACTATATATGCTACTTTATTCAATAAAATAAAACAAGAGATCTCACCCTTAGCATCTTTAATAGAAGGTGAGTGTACCAATGTACAGAGCTCACTTATAAGCTCTAGAAATATCTGTGTCTTAAAATCATTGCTGTGGCGTAGCCGGTAGAGTCCCTACCTTCCAATCCGGTGACCTGTGTTCGATTCCCAGCAGGGTAAGGGATTTTAAAAATCTCAACCTTGGGACTGGGTGTGTATCGTGTCCTAATTGTAGCCATTGGGTTTAATTCCTCTAAAAAATCATGCATTTATATATTTAATAAACAATATGTCCAATTACTGCCTTTGATTTCCTAAGCACTATACATATAGTAGTTTATTATATTTGATACTCCTAACGTTACATGTCGTTCCTTTTAGAAGTTCATTTACTTATTGGAAATGATATAATAAATACAATATTATATCCATATTGTCCACCGCTGTGCTCTCGAGGTAGCGTGCTGACTTGTCACGCAGCGAGCCCAGGTTCAATCCCCAGTCGGGGCAGTTTTTCTGGGTGAGGTTTTTATTGGGGTTTTTCCTCACCTGTAAGACAAATGTCAGGAAATCTTCAAGGCCCATATGGCCATCGCAATCATCATCCTTCACTGGTGTGGAAAGCAACTGGAAGCTACCACACCTACAATTCCCTAGTAAAGCTGCAAGCATAGCATGAAAATGCTATGATTGCAGTGAAGGACCTGCCTTCGGGCAGAATTACTATGGATGGATGGATATCCATATTACTGTAAATAAAACGACGGCTAACACGCTCCGCTACTGACCATCAAAAGCGTGGGGCGCTTTTTATGATTTTTACATTTTCTTCTTAGAGACTTTACTTTTACTAATATCTGTTTATTATCAAATATATTAATTGATATAGAGCACCCCACGCTTTTGATGATAAAATTATTTTCTTTTTGTTGATAACTCTAGTTTTATTCTATATGCGTTGGAGATGATTTTTTTTATTGACCACTATAATTTTATCCCAAGCGTGTTGGGAATTAAAATTATTTTTCATTTTTTAGTTTGGTTTTCTAATAAAGTGTGTTGTTTTAGTTTTTTAAAACTATTATTTATTTTGTAGTTTTAATATTTTACAGAATAAGATAAAAATGTAAATATCTTTAAATTTGATACTATTGTAGTATGAGCTAAAAGTACTACTCTAAAAAAGATCCTCCCAGCCGGATTTGAACCAGTGATCTATGGATTACTGAAATTATATACCACTACAATTCACCGCTCTACCAACTGAGCTCTTACAACGATTGACTAAAAAGTCAACAAGTCCGCAACCTATTATACCAGTTTTCATTTTCTTGATTTTCTGATGATTCTGGCCAGGATTTTAGAAAAAAATGAAATTATTGTATTGTCATGGGTCCTTTAAAAGTATACAAAGTTTCAAGTCGATTCAATGTTTCTAAGTGGGTGAAAATCGTGTTCAAAGATTCCGTTACATAGATACAAAGACACTTTAATTTTCTGATGATTCTGGCCAGGATTTTAGAAAATAAATATGAAATTATTGTATTGTCACGGGCCCTTTACAAGTATACAAAGTTGCAAGTCGATCCAATGATTTTAAGTGGGTGAAAATCGCATTGAAAGATTCCGTTACATAGATTGATAGATACAGGTCAAGCTAATATGAAGCGTGTAAAAATGAATGTTTGTTTGTTTGTACTTTATGCGCGACCATACCGTCGATTCGATTGTGATGCGGCTTTTTGCAAAATTTTCAGGAGATTCCCGGGATCAACATAGGTTATAAGAGAGTTATGATCCTCATCTCCTACACCCTTAAAAATCGCCCTTTGTAGTATAAAACATGAAAAAAAGTAGCTCTTTGGACGCTTAAATGTCTTATGCTGCCTAAACCATACCAAATACACAGACTTAATGTATACAGAATTGAATATCTCGAAAAGCTCTACAAAAGTCCGCGATACCATATATTTATCTCTTATGAGTAACAAACAATAACCATTTTTGTCTTTCATTGATGCCAAGAAGATCAAGACAAGTACATAGATTCCTGTTCAAGCATAGCAGCACAAGACGGGTATTCTTTTGCAGATAACTCACAATTACGAATTTTGTCTTTTAGCTCATTTATGCCAAGAAGATCGAGATAAGAATTCGGATAATCAGCACGGGGAATCTTAAAATAATTACGATATACATTTATAATTATTTTTCATTTTACTTATTCAAATAATCATAAGAAGTACATTCATTTTCGTCTTTCAGGTCATTTATGTCAAGAAGATCGGGATGAGTAGATTCCCGGACAACGCCGGATAAACAGCACGGGGTATCTAAAAATAATTACGATATAAAATTTTTCTCGTACTTATTTAACTAATCATAAAACACATTAATTTTCGTATTTCAGCTCATTTATGTCAAGAAGATCGGGATAAATTCCCGGGTATTTTTGGTTGCGATTATATATCTTTCGGTCTTATTATATTAAGATTGTGGATTTGTGTTTTAATCAGCTCGGGGTATCTAAAAAAATATAAATTTATAATTATTTTTCCTTCTACTTATTCAACTAAACATAAAAGCACATTAATTTTCATCTATTTAGGCGTAACAGCGCACGCTGGGTATTAGCTAGTGCTAAAATAAATTATGTAGCTACAGGGGCAATATTGTTTTGAAAAGTATTAATATTTAAATATAACATTGAAAAAAAATATACAGGGCATCTCTTTCTGGGCCCAGCCAGTCCATTCTCTCGAAGAATTGGTTTAGTTCATTATCCTATATTTCGTATTGAAAGCGCATAAAAAATTGACTGTCTGATGATCAGAAATGGCCTTAAAGAAATTCTCCAGTTACGTATTGATACCCTTGATTGTATGATATACTCTTCCCAAAAATATAAAGAGTTGGGTGTTTTCAGAATAACATGAGAAGCTTTTCTCCAAATATAAATTCCTTTAAGAAACTGCTACACTCTGACAATTTCCACATCAGCCATGCTCGTGATTTGACTGGAGAAATCAAAACACGTGTACAAACAAACAAAAAATTAAGATTCTCCAATAACAGCAAAGAAAGCCAGAGGCAACAGGAATTTGAAAATAGTGCAATCTTCCGCATAAAGAAAGGAGCGTTGTTCTATATAAAGAATATACCGATATTCCAGCAAATCATTAGATTAGAAATAGGACCAATGTAACGTCTCTCCCATCAAAATGCAGGCAAATGTGTGTACAATTCGAACTGTATCAGGCAGATCCAAGTGCACTACCTTAGGATCTTGTTCCTTCGGAGAAACCTTGCATATCACTAGGTACAACAAAATAAGAAGTTTTATCGCTGCAAGTTTTCGATCAAAATGGCTTACACTTCACGAGAAAGTTCATGGGATAGCTGATATGTCGCATTGAAATGATTGTTATTATATCCAACAATTCCGCTGTCAACGTCGACCCTAAGATACCCTTGAATCCAGCCTTAAACAGCCGGTTGAAGTGAACTTGGAGAAGAATGTTATATACGAGCCTACTATCCCTTATTACCACCTGGACACACTCTCCATCAATGGTTTACTTGTAGGTTCTTGAGGTATAATACCTAAAAAAAACAGAATAATTCCTGAAACAAATATGAACTGGGAAAGATCTCATAATACAAATTGTAAAAACTACATTGAATGGCTCTTTCTCTATCTTAAGAAACCATTGGGTATGGCGCATCATCTATATGGTCAGTCTCCAAATCCCGGTTCTTGGTTTTCTCCTTCATTCAGAATTACCTTTTCACATACATTCTAGTTCTATCTTGTTCTACGTCTATTACATAAATTCAAAAGATATATGTATTGTCTCTATATCTATCTGTTTTTATTGTTTTTCTTCTCTATTATAAGGTGATCAGACATCCCGATTTTGGCGAGACAGTCCCAATTTTTAACAATTTGTCTCACGGATTTTTAAAAAAAAAGTCTGATTTTTTTTAAAGAATGCACGGCAAACTAGGGAACGGCAGGAGAACGGAAAGGGAATATACGGTTTTCGGCAGCCATGTGGCTATTTTGCCAAGATAGGCTATGAGTTTTACGTCCACCGCTGTGGTCTCGATTCTCGGTTGGGAGAGGTTCCTGGGTGAGGTTTCTTTCGGGGTTTTTCCTCACCTGTAAGACAAATGTCAGGATGCTTAGGGCCCAACAGTCCCCTAAAATCATCCGGCCATCATCAGCATCATCCTTCACCGGTGTGGAAAGCAACGGGAAGCTACCACATCTATAATTCCCTAGTAAAGCTGCAAAGCATAGCATGAAAATGCTATGATTTCAGTGAAAGACCTGCCCTCTTGCAGAATTACTATGGATGGATGAGTTTTACATTATTTTTGTTAATTTTAATGTTAAACTTAAATAATAACAAATAATTGCTGAGAACTGATTAATCGAGAATTGCTTATCAAAGTTTTCAGTGTTGATCAGTTGTTAGAATTCGACCACCATTGTTTGGAGTTAATGAACAATGGCATTGTTTGACATTGGTAATGACGAAAACATTTTGTAACTGTCCCTCAGACGAAACACATCGTACTGCGTGCTAGTGCTAGTTAAACAAGCGATGTCAACAAATTAGCTATTCAGTTAATTTAGGTAAGTAAATTATTTCATTCATTTTCTTCAATTTAGCAGACAGTACTCTTATTATTTATATATAGCGCTGGCCTTGAAAGTTATGTTTACAACTTATGTTACGGCAAATTTAGAGGAAAAATAATACAAGTAAATATTGTTATTATTTAAAAAGAAATAGGCATATAGGATTAAAATTAAAATAAATTTTAAAATGTAGTTACTTTATAACAATCAATTTAATTTATAAATTAAAAAAAAGGTAAAGTCATCCCATTACAGGCCTTAGGAGACCCTTGGGATAGTAGGATGTTAAGGATCCAACTTTTTCTGGACACTCGGCACTTTATATCGGCTTTGCGTGACGGCCGCCTTTACCCTCAGAACAAGCGTCTGGTACTAATTTCCATTACAGGCTGAGTCGACCCCAGGGCCATAATGCTGCCTGAAGGTTTTGGTCAGTTTAAAAGTTGACCCTACCGGAACTCGACCTTCTGGCTTGTAGCTTATTGCCTTAACCACTACGCTACGGAATTTATAAATTAACAATAAAATATCTTCATGTAATTATGTACCAACTTGCCTACTTAAGCAATATGTATATAATAATTTAAAATTATTATTTTTTTTTTAGATTTTTAATAGGAGTAAGGAAAGATGATGCAAATTCAACGATCATCTAATAAGCATTTTCAGAATTAAACAAAAATCTATAAAAAGTTAACTTTATATCCATATGTTCTGACGCATCTAATCATAAAGATATAAAGTTATTTTCAACCATTATTAGATTTTTTATTCGGAAACTGGAATTAAATTAGAATTTTAGTTTTCGTTTCTTTACCCGGCAAAACTTCTGAAATAATTTTCAGTTCCATTATTAATATTTTGGAAAGAAAAAACAATTTAAAACATAAAATGATTGCATTTTGTGCAGACAACACTAACGCGAATCTTGGAAGTAAAGCAAGAAGAGGTACAAATAACATGTTTTATAAGTTAAACAAAAACCTTAATCAAAACATTATTGGTGTTGGTTCTGCAGCGCACGTAATACATAATGTCATTCAAACAGCTTCTGACTTGTTGCTCGTAGATGTGGAAAATATTATTAAAATATATTTTTATTTCTATATACAGGCCTACACGGTGCACGTTGAAATGCTTAAAGAATTTTGTGACACTACGGAAGTCGAATACCAGAAAATTCTTGGATACAGTAAAACGCGCTGTTAGCTCTTTTGCCAGCTGTCGAAAGAATTTTGAAAATATATGATCCTTTGAATTCCTACTTTCTATCACATTCTATCCTAGAATTTTAGAAGAGTTTTTTGAAAAAGGATATTCAAAAATTTGGCTAGAGTTTTGTACACAATCAAGCAGCTCTTTTTCAAAATGCTATAAAACTTATTGAAGGTGACAAAATTTCGGCAATCAAAGTAGCAAATTAAGTTAATAATTTAAAATTGCGTGTCAAGAGTTGTTAGAAAATAATTTTCTTCCGTTAGCTATCTGTAATAGTATAAGCCAGCTAGAAGAACAAGGCGCAATAAATCGTGCAGAATCACGAATCATGTTGAAGAGTTCTATAGTAACTGCATAGATTATTTAGAAGAGTGGACGTTATATTACAATGATATTGAACATTTTCATTGGGTTACATTAAAACAAGAACTTAATTGGAATGATGTGCATAACTCATTCAATCATATTACTCAAAATTTCCAATATAGTAACATTTCAGAAAATTATCTTTTTAATGAGGTACATATCTAGGATGCAATATCTCATATGAAGAAGAAAAGGATGTAAATGCAAAAATATCTAAATTTTAAAGAATTTTAGGGTTAATAAATTCTATCTTCAAGCCACAATTAGTCCAAAAGCATTCAAGACTGAAAGTGTATAAAACACTGGCTCTTCCAACTCTTTTGTATGGTAGCGAAGTATGGACGTTGAAACAGAAGGATATACAGAGACTTAGATCTGCTGAAATGAGATATCTTCGGAGGACTGCAGGATACACACTACTAGATCACAAAAAAAAATGAAGACATCTTAGAAGAATTACACATGGAATCTTTAGAAAACAAAATTTCTGATTATAAGTCAAGATGGATAAAACATGTTCATCGAATGGAAGATCACAGAATACCCAAACTAATGTTAAGATATCAACCTGCAGGAAGAAGATGACCAGGACGTCCACTCAAAAGACTTCTGGATGGTGTTTCTCTGGAGGCCGAAACAGGTCAACAAATGGCCTAAATTCGTGAATGTACTATGATGATGATGAGGTATCATTGTTAAAAAATATATTGATAAGGAGAAGGTAAAATCTTGGGCATCAGCAAAAATCACAATAGAGAACAAATGGTTAGAAATATTTCATCATTTTGAAACAAACCATGTTCCATACAATAATGCACTAAAAATTATGGAATACACATTGTCCTTACCAGGAACTAATGATGTGACTGGATGTGTTTTTTCTACAGTAAATAAAGTGTGGACATCAGAAAAACACAATTGAGTATTGAGACTTTGAAAGCCATTTTATGTGTGGAATATAATTTAACAAATTCTTGTGAAAAAATTAATGACATTTTAAATGACAGCAACCTATTAAAAAAAATTCACTCAAATGAGAAATATGCCAAAGAATAAAATAATACCGATACTATACATAATTTTTTAATGTATCTGCCTACAATTGTAAATTGTACTTATGTTGAAATTAAAATAATTATATTACAATACTATTTTTGAATTCTATAGAAATATTTGTTGCTCCATATAGAATTTTTGAAAATCAAGAACCCCCCCCCCCCGGTTAATGGTGTCCTACTTTACCAATGCTAAAATCTGGTCACCTTTCTCTATTATCAAATATAGGCCTACTTTGTCACTTTGGCATTTCCTGTCTGGATGAGTTTGTTAGATAAATAAAATAAATACAGACATCTTCCATTGTTAATATGGCATATTTTACATTGTATCTAGTTAGATTTCTCATTCAATTTTCAGCCATTTTTCGAATTAAAATATATAGCCTACATGCAATTTTCATGCTATGCTTTGCAGCTTTATTAGGGAATTATAGGTAGCTTCCCGTTGCTTTCTACACCAGTGAAGGATGATTATGATAATGATGGCCTGATGATTTTCGGGGACCGTTAGGCTCTAAGCTTCCTGACATTTGTCTTCCAGGTGAGGAAAAACCTCACCCAGGAGCCTGTCCCGATCGGGAATCGAGCCCGGGCCCGCTACGTGACAAGGTAGCACGCTCGAGACCACAGCGGAGGACTATATATATAATTATATTGTATAGGCCTATATTCCCCAGGTAATTATTCACTGGGACTACTGCAAAAATAATTTATTTGAATTTATGTAGGCTTGCATGCCTCATTGAATCTTTTTTTTTTTTTTAATTATGATTTCATGTCCCTTAAAGTGAAACGTGAGAGTAATCAATAATCCGTGCCATTCAATAGAAATCAATGGTATTGGTACTTTTGGTACCTGCAGAGCAGCTAAACTGTTATCGCCAACTTGAAAACTGTTATAACGGATAACAAATTGTATATGGTACATTTGTTTTTTAAAGCATAATCACAGCATGATGGATCGTTTTTTATAACGATATGTAGTTTGAAGAATTGATTCATGTCAATATTGTCAATTGCCAAAGTATTCAACGTAAAATAGGTTATGTGCTGAAAATGTTTGAAGTGATTGTTTAAATATGTTTGGCAGTTTTGTTTCGAGAATATTATAGGTAATTGATAATGGATATAGATGTAACTTTGTCCATTTTCCAAGTTTAATTGATTTATAATACTTATGAAGGGTTTTGAAGTAATGGTAATTGTACTTACAAGTGTTTGCTGATCAAGTTGATGAATGAAATTGAACGTTCGTTATTAAAATCGCATTTATAAATGCATTAATGTAGTTCCGGATAATTGCACATAGAGTTCGGGCAAGTCAAATGAACTGAATGAAACGAAGCTTCTCATTTGGTTTGATGGAAAATTACGTAATTGAAATGGAGCTAACCTCCAAGCATGTTTATTGTTAGATTAATTAAACAATAAGTAATGGGATTGAATAGTCCTATAATGATTTTTACAAATCTCTTTATATGAAAGATCTTGGAAATAGTTATAGTTTTAATGTGAATCTGGTAGTTAGTTAATTGTTGGACCAATGATTGATCAGATGAAGTCATTTGTATTTCTAGTCTTGGATTATTACTCACCGTTCTTGCTAATAACAAATAAGAGTAGAATCATTGGCTATTCTATGCCAGGAGTCCACCTATATTTATTTTGTTAGGTGAGAAAATGGACAATTTAGTTTACAGTTTATTGGATAATCTGGCTTACCATAAGGAAACTGTTTGAACAGTGATTAATGTTGGTGGACGCATAGCATAGAATTCCCCTGAATTGTTATTAATGGTATGTAATGATTGTCATTGAATTGATATATAAAAGTTGGGTAAATTAAAGGTTTTCATACCTATATCTAGTTTTTAACTCCTTTATCCCATTTTTATTGAACATACAAACCCTCATTTACTCAGGCCAATTGAGAACTGTAATAGGCTCAACTTAGATTAATTTCCATTTGATTTGTCATACTATATTCTTGTAATTCTGTTCCTCTACATACTTCCTCTGTCAATACTAACATTTCATACTATTTTTAATGTTTTACGATACTTGTAACATTTTTTTTACAATTATTGAATATTTATCTATGTACATAATGATTTCTTCAAAGTTATACAGAACAGCAATGTGCGTATGCCGATGTGTGAATGCTTAATCTAACTTCCACAAGATATCAATAATTTTTTTTTGAAAATGCCCCAGGTTGTCTTTTGACATTCCTGGTGTTCTCTCCTGGCATGGCGTACTTGTAACCCACTTCGGAGGTTGGGGCGCCTAGAAGGTGGGGTTATGTTGCCCTGATGATATGATGGCTGATGATGATGATAGTGGTGCGCCAGGAGAGTCCCTAATCCTTAGCTTAATCTAAGATGAATATGAATGATGATGATTGTGATAGCCATATGATTTTGGGGACAATTTGGGCCTTAAAGTTTTTCCTGACATTTGTCTTATAGATGAAGAAAAACCTCACCCAGAAAAACTGTCCCGACCGGGGATCGAACCCGGGCCTGCTGCGTGACAAGCTAGCACGCTACCTCGAGACCACAGAATATCAATAAAATTGGCATTACCAAAATTCGCAATTAATTCCACACCATATTTCAATAAATTAACTTCATTTTGATAGGTTTGTGTTAGCGTACACTTCATTAAATAATATGCAAAGAAATTAGTGTACAGCCATTTCTAATAAAAGTTTGGGAATTTATTGTGACGGTTGGTCATATTGATTTCACAGCTATATGGCCCATCTAACAACAACTTTGTAATCTTTTTGTAGGACTTACAGACATGTACCTAGCGTCAACTCTATAAACATTTACGCATGCACCCTGTTATTTTGTAGGATTTTGAAAATTTATGGTGGAAATCAAACTAAAGTTTTTCCACTGTAATATAGATTAGTTTTTAACTTAAAAACCTAAGAAAAATTACTCACCAAATCTGGGCCCATTAGTCAGGAAGCAGACATGCTACCACCTTAGCCAGAAAGGTGGTGGAGTGGCTTACATGCTTAAATGACCCCCAGAGCGTGCCGGTGGTACCATTGCTGCCGATAGGGTTACCCATGCCAGACTGGTCGAAGGTAATAAGCCAGACGAAAAAAATATCTAGGTCAAAAGAGTGATGATCTTTCACCGTAAAAATACAACCCATCAAGAAATGTGGACATGAGTTCCACTGGGGTAGGGATGTATGGAGAGTTTATGTCCACATGGTCATATACCTATGAGTTCGATAGTGACAGTAAATTAATTTAGTTAGAGTTAGTTAGTTAACCAAAATAACTTGTGCTTAATGCTAGGTATGTCCTTTTTTTTATGTCATGTTGATTGTTAGGTCACATTTCAGTTAAAGTTTTAACCCTTCAAGCCAGAAGCCTGAGTGTTATAGATTTCTTCCTTACTGGCAATATCCCAGTAAATACTTGCGGGATGGAAGCTTCTTTAAAAATTGTCTTCTGCCATCTCTTATGATTTAGAGATACTAATGCTTGTAGATGATGGAAAAAATCTAAGTAGCAAGTTCTTTGGGAGGGAGATTAAGCCATGGGTTCCGAGTCTCAAGATTTTCAGGCTTGTAAAAGAACCTCAAGTTTGAATATAACATTAACTTAGACATGCTATTTAATAAAAATTGCTAAACTCTAGAATAGAGTAGCAAATGTTGGATATGCCTTTTTTTTTTATTTTAATACACAATTAATTTACAATTAATGTCAGATTGCAATTTAAGATTAGAAGGAAGAGGGAGACAGTTTACTGTTGCATGGAATTTAACATTGGATATATTTGGAGGAATACTTGAATGCAGGCTTTCACAGCCGATAATCATAATGTTGAGTGATTCCGGGCTATGTGGCCATGGTCCATTACTGATGTTCCTACCAGACGTTTCTCCCTCAACTGCGGAGGGCATCTTCAGTGGCGAGTCCTTTTAGGTGTTGTTTCCTGGTCGGAGGCTCAATTGTGAATGAGTGGTGGACTGCTGGAAGCCATATATAAAGATATCACTATTTTACCAGCTGACAAAGGAAACACAACAGTTATAATGAATACCCACGAATATTAGAGCTACTGACATCAGATACATATAGACCTATCAAGCGGGATCCTACATCCAGTATTCTTCATAAAATGAACAGTCTTATCAATTAATCATCCTTATCAGAAGAAATTAAAAACAAGTTATGCGTCTCCGAAGCTCAACCACCAAGACTCTATGGCCCTTCCAAAAGTACACAGGAACAACATTCCACTCCGGCCAATTGTTAGTGCCATAGGTTCTCCGACCTAGTCACTAGCTAAGCACCTTACAGGACTCTTGAAACCACTCCTTGGAAAAACGGATAGCTACATCAGAAACTAGACACATTTCATCGAGAGGCTACGGAACATAAACTAAACATCTAATGATAAACTGGTTAGCTTTGATGTGGTGTCCCTGTTTACTATGGTGCCGGTCAACAAAACCATGGATTACATTAGATTTTCACAGAAGAAATATCCAATCTATTCAGACACGTACTAACAACCACTTACTTTCAGTGGAATAACAGCTATTATGAACAGATCAATGGAGTAGCTATGGGTAATCATTTAAGTCCAGTAGTAGCTAATTTTTTTCATGGAGAAATTTGAAGAAGAAGGATTAAAAACAGCTCCCAAGTCTCCAGAACATTGGTTTCGCTATGTAGACAACACATTCCAACGATTTAACATGGAAATATCAACAACAAAATCTAAAGTTATGGCCTTTCAAGGGAAATTCCCTGTAAGAAGTAAAATTTGTATTCAGAATTCAATATTGGAGCAAGTAAATTAATTTAAATACTTAGGATATAAGTTATGTAGATAGGAAATAACACTATGAGGTTTTTTAATATTGTTTATTTTTTATTATTTCACTCACCTCATACTTCATAATTCATAGCAGACCCAGGGTTTCTTCACATCTTTTGTGACATTCTCAAGAAGGCCGTTGGACGTCAGTTGTGAACGTGACACAGCATTGAGAATGTCACAAAAGATGTGAAGAAAAACCCTGGGTCTGCTATGAATTATGAAGTATGAGGTGAGTGAAATAATAAAAAATAAACAACTTAGGATATAATCTAACTTATAATGAGGAATGTGATATATCCTTTAAAATACAAAACTATAATAAAGCTTTAAGAATTATCAACCAAGTTTTTAAACCATCAAAAGTGCAGAGACACACAAGAATGAAAATCTATAAAGTTCTCGCTAGACCCATAATCTGTTATGGCAGTGAAGCTTGGACCATCAGAACTCAGGATGACCGTCATATTACAGCCACGGAGATGAAATTTTTGCGACAAACTGCAGGTTATAGCCTTCTAGACCACCAAAGAAATTCAACAATAGCCAGAAGAGAGATAAATATCGTACCTATACCTCCAAGAATATAGAAACAATTGGCTAGCCATATTCAGTGCATGGATCATCACAGAATACCAAAACAAATTCTTCACTACTTTCCTCGAGGCAGAAGATCTGTGGGTCAACCTTTTCGGAAATGGCGGGAGACCGTAACGGGCCACTGGGCCTAATACTTGAAAGCTGATGATGATGATGATTCTTAGTATGGAGATATGGCAATGAAGAATTAGAATGATTCCTTCAACACCTTAACAGCAGACACAATAAAATACAGTTCACCATAGAAAAAGAAGACAATGAGAAACTTCCGTTCCTGGATGTTCAAATAATAAGGCCTGATTCAGCACACAGTTTATAGAAAACCTACACACACAGACCGATATCTGCACAAAGACACTAACCACCACAGCAAGGTGTCATGAAGACACCGTTCGACAGAGCTAAGAAGTTATGTCAACCATAACACTTTAAACAAGAACAACACCATCTTTTCAATTGTTTCCATAATATGGCTACACATCCAAAGAAATAAGACAAATCATAAATCCATATAGACAGCACGTCAGAATGGATAATACACCCTCAGAAACATAGCTTTCTTACCATATATACATCGAGTAATGGATCGTATTGGAAAACTACAAAAACACAACATAAAAACAGTTTACAGACCCACAAGAAAAATAGAATACTCCTTCACTCAGCAAAGGATCCTCGGCCACCTGTCTCCACTTGTGGCATATATCGACTGCCATGTTCGTGTGGAAAATCATACATAGGAACCACGAAAAAAAGTGTAGCCACCCATTTATCGGAACACAAAAGAAACTGCAGACAAGGAGAAATGGACAAATCAGCTGTAGTGGAACATGCTATTATAAATGGACATCAGGTTCTGTTTGAAGATACACAAGTTTTAGCCACAACTTCCTGTTATTTTCCTAGACTATACCGAGAGGCTATAGAAATTTACAAACATAAGGAAAATTTCAATAGAAAAGAAGAAGGAATCAAATTGGCTAAAGCCTGGCATCATACATTAGACAATAGATATATTAACACTATCAATAACAAGGAGACAGTTCAGAACCGATCAGACGCTAGATTGACGATGACTAGCCAACCAGCGGTAGCCATGCCCAGCCACCCTGCGTCTACCACTAGTATAAATTATGGCTTCCAGCAGTCCACCGCTCATTCACAGTCAAGCCTCCGACCAAGAAACAAACACCTAGAAGTAATCACCACTGAAGATGCCCTCCGCAGTTGAGGGAGAAACGTCTAGTAGGAACACCAGTAATTAGACCATGGCCACATAGCTTGGAATCACTCAACATTATTTGGAGGAATGTTTTCAAGCATACTAGCATACAAGACTGAATTATGAAGGTAGGACTAAGTTCCAAAACGGTCGTTCTTAAATTGTCAAGTTATCTTAGAAATTACAGTTCAATGAGAAGCTAAAAGGGATTAATGTTCTCTCAAAAAAAAAGTTCAAACTTCTGAGAGTGCAAACTACCGTATTTTACAGACTTTAAGACACACTTTTTTCTTTGAAAAATTGCCTCCAAAATACTCAAAATTAATATAAAAATGTCCATTGTTTGATTTAAAATTCTGCCAGTCTTAAAAATGACCATATATTCGATGCCGCTGAAACCTATCTGTATCTGGCAACATTGGATTCAATTGGCAGCAGCAATGCACCGATGCGACGAACATGAGTTGTGGATTTTCACAAGCTTGCTATCACTGTCTCCTCTCGCCCTGCCATCACTAACCCAGAACACTGTCTAGCCAATGATGCATCAATGCAGTCTACGATGCCAGTGAACTTGAACAAATGGATGATGGATGAAACACAACATGAATTCACACCGAAGGGAGCTTTAAAACAACATACAATGAAACAAGTGTGTCATGGTGTGGAGTGAGAGAAGACATTATTGTTAAATCTTTCTATAATGCTCTTCATGGCAGTGAAGACCATCTTATATATATATGAGGAGAACAATGATTACGAAGCAGAAGAAGAAGGAGAAAAAAGTTCAGATGACGATTTTCAGGGATTTTAAAGATCAGAACCATTTTATAAACTGAGATTTTTTTTAGTGTGGCTTTGCAATCTAATAATAAAAATGGTAAAAATGTTATTTTTTAAAAAATTGCTTAAATGTTAAGGTGCGTTTTATAGTCCATAGTGTCTTATAGTCCGTTAAATATGGTAATAAATAGGCCTCTTCATAAATTATTTTAGATCTGAATTATATCCTACATTACTAATATATTATCACTCAACACTTGCACATCTGGAACGCTTAAATCTGAATCAGTGCTGTGTGTAACTTCATTCTCTATGATGTGTGAACATTAGAAGTTGTGAGTGGTGACATCATAGGATTGTCTGCTTGAATCAAAATGGTGGCAGGTATTCATTTGAGAAACTAAATTTGAAACTATTTTTTCTCAGTAACCACTTTTCAGAGAAACTTACGGTTATGCCATAATTCTTCATTTTTTGTGCTCTTTCATACGGAGCCCAATTCCCTTCCCTAATCGTTCTAATTTGCAGTAGTGTTAGTTATTTATATACCAGTGGTTCACTTGTTACAAGTTTGTCTCTGGCTCCAAGGTTTGCAGATTCAAATGTTCCAGACTTGATACTTTTTTTTTTGAGGATGTCAAAATCATGAGTATGGCTTTCTTTGGAAGGAAAATAAAGCCATAAACTTTGTGTCGTATATTTACAAGATAGAAAAAACCTTAAGTGTGAAATAAGAGGCCTCTGATCAAAATTTTTCCATTTTTATGCGAAGCTTTGAATTATAATGCTAATTACGTAGTTGTTAAAGAGTTAGTTAAATGAAATACATGCCTAGTTCCATGTTTTCATGAGATAAATGATTTTAGGTCCCTGTTAAACTGTATATTATGGAAATTTTCTTACAGTGATGGGGTTTGAATCTGAATCATCATGTGAAGAACCTGAAACTGTCAAAACAGAAACAACTGATGAGGAATATATAGAGCTGACCACAGATGATAATGAATCTCCTAACAAACAGGACGACAAAAGTCATGTGTGTACATATGAAGGATGCAACAAAAAGTTTAGCAGACCATCAAAACTACAAGCTCACCTATGTTATCATACTGGAGAGGTCAGTTATCTTATACTTTGTTTGTTTTATGTCTCACTTTAAGTGTGTTACATAACTTGTTTATTAAAGAGTTGTTTGTGAACTAAGATACAAGATTGAGTTATTTCACACTTTTTATGAGCTTTTAAGATAAAAGTGATGCATGATGTTAAATAGATTTTTTCTGGATGTTTGTTTTCTTAAAAAAAATAATGTGAGCCTACACTCTTTAATGAATAATTTTATACACATTTTAGAATAACACATTGCATGTGCCTTGTATTACATATAATTATTCACATTTGAATAATTTAATAACAAAGTATATAGCATATTGGTTGCTGAATTATTAATTGTTACTTATTTACTTACTCACTGGCACTATCGAACCCGTAGGTTCATGGCCACGTGGACATAAGCTCTCCATACATCCCTATCCTGAGCTAATGCTTTCCAATCATTCCCTGTATAATATACTTCCCTCAAATCATAGTTAATGTTGTTCTCCCACCTCATTCTTGTTCTACCTACTGGGCGTTTTCCTTCTGGCTTTCCTACAAGAAGTTTCCATGCACGTCTTTCATTCCCCATATGCGCAACATGTCCTGCCCATCGCAGTCTATGAGACTTGTTACATGAGATTAAATATTAAATGATGAACAATAAAAATAAAAGACCCAAATCACCAAATTAAAATTTAAAAGAGCCAACTAGTTTCAATAGTGAAGCTATCATTCTCAACTATTGACAAAAGAAAAACAAAATTAAAAAGTACACAAAATAACAATTAAAATTTTGACGTCACATGACGAGATTAATAATTTTAAATTACTTTATAACATCATAAATATGCTCAACATATTTCTAATTATGGTCATGCTATTGATAAAATCTCAGGCTGGTTAGATCGGTCATTAATTTCAAATTCCTTTACGTTCTTGAAAGTTTAGAAATTTATAAAAATAAAGATAAAATTATGAATAATGACAAGGGTCCTATTCCAGTGAGCACCCTCTTTTCTTTAATTAAAAGAGAAGAGGATTAAATTTATGATGTCATAAAGTCATTTAAAATTATTATTAATCTCGTCATGTGACATCAAAATTTTAATTATTATTTTGTGTACTTTTTTAATTTGTTTTCATTAGTCAATAGTTAGTCTTGAGAAAGATAGCTTTTCTATTGAAACTAGTTGACTTTTTTTAATTTTAATTTGAGATTTGGGTCTTTTATTGACTTCTTATAATATAAATTTATCACCAAAAAGATCCTTCTTTTGTATTAAAATAGCAATGGTTATTAAAATCTTAAAACATTCTTATTTTTATTTCAAACTGAATCTATTATTCAACATGTTTCAGCCAAAATTTAGGCCATTAATCAAGAATATTCAAGCCTCACCATAAACTAAGTAAAATAACAAAAGTAGATGAATGTTTCTTGTGTGATATAAAGATTAGCTTGTCTAGCTGGCATCCCAGGTCCACGTTCAATTCCCATCTGTACTGTAGAAATCTTTCTATAGAAAGTGATCCCCTCAACTTTAAGACAGCTGAGTAGCTTTAATATGAGAAGGACCAAAATCTGATTAAGTAAACTGAAAGTAAGTTGAGGGATTGTGTCACACTAATCACTGATTTCATATATTTTCACCTGCTAGCCAGTAATAGCAACCATTTCAGTCAAACTTGGTTATTCTGAGCAGTCTTGCTACAGGTTTATTATTTCTATATAATATTAAACAAAAGCCAGTCACAGAGCCAAGCACATTAGAGATTGAAATGGTGATAGAAAAATGAAAGATGCATTAAGCATCAGGTTCAGATGGGATTCCAGCAGAACTTGTGGAAGCATGAGGAGGAAGATACCGTGATTTCTTAGTATGATTTTGGAAAAAGAGGGTATTCCAAATGAATCAAAGAATTGATTATTGTACCAATCTCTAAGAAAGGAGATAAAACTAATTGCAACAATTACTGAGACATTTCATACTTTCAACCTCGTACAAAATTATAAAAAATATTAGTAAACAGACTTTCTGCCTAAGTTGATGATGTAATAGGTAATAATCAATGTGGATTTAGAAGAAATAGGTCTACAATAGATCAGATTTTTAGTAAAAGACAGATTTTAGAAAAGAAATGGAAATACGTTGTTACTGTGCATCAACTATATACAGACTTCAAAAAGACATATGATTCAATTAAGAGGAAGAGGTTATATAGTTTTATTGTTTTCTAGTGACCAGAATTAATGCTTAAGTTAACTTCTCTCAAGCCACCCAGTACAAGCTGACGAACTCTTTGCATTGTTGTGTTGTGGTGTTCAATGCTGAACACTGCAGGAGGTGATGTTTGTTCATAATATGGTCTAGGTTATTGCACAAAACACATCTGTTGGGTTGATACATACCTAAGATTAAATTAAAATGCTTCATACCTCACCTCATATCCAGTCTTCTAAGTAGACCACGGTTTCAAATCCTTGGTGGATTCACCTTCATTACCTTCTTGTTGACTGATGTTATGTCGATCAGAAGAACTACTTCTTCTTCCCTCTGTTGGTGGACCGATAAACCTGCAGATCCAGTCAGAATCCGCGGGAATATCGAAAGTTCATGAGTTTTCTTTCTTGTTTTTTTGAAGAACTCACAGTTTGGGAAAAAATCCACATTAAAAAAATGGAAAGAGAAACTTATGAACTTCGAAATTTTTGTGGCTTCTGACTGGATCCAGAGGTTTATCTGTCCACCAACAGAGGGAAGAAGAAGTAGTTCTTCTCATCAACATAACATCAGGCAATGAGAGGGTACTGAAGGTGAATCTGCCAAGAATTTGAAACCGCGGTCTACTTAGAAGACTGGATATGAGGTGAGGTATGAAGCATTTCAATTTAATCTTAAATTAAACCTCATAGTGATTTTTTCCTATAAAAGTTCAAATGATATATACCTATCCTGTGCAGGTAGTGAGCAAGACAGTTATGGCCCATCATCAGTCTAAATTTTGCCACTATCTCCTTGTGTCCTTTACTGTTTACTTCCACTGCCAGTTTGTCTGTTTTTCCCATGTCTTTCCCTTTCCTGCTTCAGAGTTCTCTTGCATATATTCTATTTGGAATGTTTTCTTCACTTCCTGAATCTTTCTGTGGAGTGATGGTTTGGTATTTATTGTTTTGGTTCTGGTGGCTCTTTTTTGCAAGTTCATCTGCCATTTCATTACCAAATAATACAATGTGTGAAGGAATCGATTGGAAAGGTTATTGTCTTGTTTAGCTGTTTTAAAAACTTCAGCAGATTGCGGCATTCAATGATGGTTTCAGTTACTAGTGTTTGGTTGGAGGCTTTTGCTTGGATTGCAGCTCAGGAGTCCACTAAGATGACTTATTACACGCTTTATATTAGCTTGACCTGTATCTGTCTATCTATGTAACTGAATCTTTTAACGCGATTTTCACCCACTTAAAATCATTGGATCGACTTAAAACTTTGCATACTTGTAAAAGACCTGTGACAATATAATAATTTCATATTTTGTTTCTAAAATCATGGCCAGAATCATCAGAAAATCAAAAAAAGTGTCTTTGTATCTATGTAACAGAATTTTTTAACACGATTTTCACCCACTAAGAAACATTGGATCGACTTGTAACTTTGTATACGTGTAAAGGAGCCGTGACAATATAATAATTTCATATTTGTTTTCTAAAATCCTGGCCAGAATCATCAGAAGATAAAAAAAGTGTCTTTGTATCTATGTAACGGAATTTTTGAACACTATTTTCACCCATTTAGAAACATTAGATCGACTTGAAACTTTGTGTACTTGTAAAGGACCCATGACAATATAATAATTTTTCATATTTTGTTTCTAGAATCCTGGCCAGAATCATCAGAAAATCAAAAAAATGAAAACTGGTATAATAGGTTGCGGACTTGTCGACTTTTTACTCAATCGTTGTAAGAGCTCAGTTGGTAGAGTGGTACACTCTAGTGGTATATAATTTCTGTAATCCATTGGTTGCTGGTTCAAATCCGGCTAGGAGGTCTTTTTTGTTAGAAGAGTATTACTTTCAGCTCGTACTTACACTAGAATCGAAAAAGGGAAAGAGTTATTTACATTATTTTATCTTATTCGGTGAAAAATTATTAAGAACTAACAAACAACACGCTTTATTAGAAAAACGAACCTAAAAAAATGAAAAAATAAAATAATTTTAATTCCAACATGCTTGGGATAAATAATTTTACCATCAAAAGAGTGGGGGTTGCTTTTTTAGGATTTTTATTATTTTTTCTTTAGAGACTTTTGCTGTTGACCAAGGTAGGTTTATTATCAAATATATTACTTGATAATTTTAAATATATTATATAAAGAGCACCCAAACGCTTTTGATGGTAAAATTATTTATCCCAAGCAAGTTGGAAATTAAATTTATTTTTCATTTTTTTAGTTCGGTTTTCTAATAAAGCGTGTTGTTTTAATTTTTTAAAACTATTATTTATTTTGTAAACATTTTCGGGCAGAATATAATGTTACTGAGTGCTACTTCAATGACTAATTTCTCCCTCAAAGGCTGTGTCATCAGCTACAGCTGGATACATGTAATGAAGAATGTATGAGGCTGTATTACTGGGACCCAATGTGATATATCAGCTGAACAGATATGAGTAAATGCCAACTCCTACATTTTTACTCATTGATTAGTCCCCATCTGTATATATTCTCAACTACTCTGGTTCAGAAAATTTTGCATTTAGTCTTCTAATGATGTTTTTATTATTAATTTAACATTTCTCAATGAAAGATAAATTAAATTTGAAGAGAAAAATTTTCGCCTAGACCGGGACTCGAACCCGGGACCCTTGGCTTTCCGGGCCAAGTGCTCTACCAACTGAGCTACCGAGGCGAGTTACGATCTAGATGCAAATTTTTCTCTTATATACGTTGTAATTCCCTATCGCCAAATGCTTTTGAAACCATTGTTTCTATCTTTGCAAATGGCGGCTTCTTAGTTAAGAAGACATTTATTGGAAATTTAACATTACTTTAAAAGCCAGTAAGGCCTCTAATGATGTTTTTATTATTAATTTAACATTTCTCAATGAAAGATAAATTAAATTTGAAGAGAAAAATTTTTTTTTTTCGCTTAGACCGGGACTCGAACCCGGGACCCTTGGCTTTTCATTGAGAAATGTTAAATTAATAATAAAAACATCATTAGAGGCCTTACTGGCTTTTAAAGTAATGTTAAATTTCCAATAAATGTCTTCTTAACTAAGAAGCCGCCATTTGCAAAGATAGAAACAATGGTTTCAAAAGCATTTGGCGATAGGGAATTACAACGTATATAAGAGAAAAATTTGCGTCTAGATCGTAACTTCGCCTCGGTAGCTCAGTTGGTAGAGCACTTGGCCCGGAAAGCCAAGGGTCCCGGGTTCGAGTCCCGGTCTAGGCGAAAATTTTTCTCTTCAAATTTAATTTATCTTTCATTGAGAAATGTTAAATTAATAATAAAAACATCATTAGAGGCCTTACTGGCTTTTAAAGTAATGTTAAATTTCCAATAAATGTCTTCTTAACTAAGAAGCCGCCATTTGCAAAGATAGAAACAATGGTTTCAAAAGCATTTGGCGATAGGGAATTACAACGTATATAAGAGAAAAATTTGCGTCTAGATCGTAACTCGCCTCGGTAGCTCAGTTGGTAGAGCACTTGGCCCGGAAAGCCAAGGGTCCCGGGTTCGAGTCCCGGTCTAGGCGAAAATTTTTCTCTTCAAATTTAAAAAAAAAAAAATTTAAAAATTCAAATTTAGTCTTCTAATGTTTATTGTTTGGCTACTAGTGGACTTATTTATTTTTTCCTGTCTGTTTCTTTTATCGAGAGGTTCGTTTTGTACTCATACTGCTGTGGTCTCGGGGTAGCATGCTGCCTTGTCATGCAGCGGGCTCGGTTTCGATTCCCAGTCGGAACAGGCTCCTGGGTGAGGTTTTTTCAGGTTTTTCCTCACCTCTAAGACAAATGTCAGGATGCGTAGGGCCCAACTGTCACCGAAAATCATCCAGCCATCATCATCATCATTATCCTTCACTGGTGTGGAAAGCAACAGGAAGCTACCTCACCTAAAATTCCCTAGTAAAGCTGCAAAGCATAGCATGAAAATGCTATGATTGCAGTGAAAGACCCGCCCTCAGGCAGAATTACTATGGATGAATATTAATGTTGGGAATTTTATATTATGAAGTTTTCTTAGTAATTAATTTTTATTTAGTACTGGTATTGTACTGTTGGTAGTTTAGTGGATTTGTTATTTGGTGAATTTGTTCAGTTTTGCCTTCCAACTTATGTTTTTGAAGAAGTGAATCTGTTTTATTAGTGAATGTTGGTTGTATTTGAAGAGAAAAATAAATGCTCAGACTGGGGTTTGAACCCAAGATCTTTCGCTTTCTATGTGAATGCTCTACCGACTGAGCTACCTGAGCACTCGAATCTAAATGCAACTTTTTCTCTTATACACTGTTAATTCCTGAGTGCCAAACACTATGAATTGTTGCTCGATCATGCAAATGGCAGCTCCTTTATTAAAAAGACCTATGTATTTGAAGAGAAGTGTTAAATTAATAATAAAAACATCAAGAAGACTTTTATTGGGAATTTTATGTTACATTATAAAGCCAGTATAAAAGTCTTCTTAATAAAGAAGCCACTATTTGCATGATCGAGCAATGGTTCATAGCATTTGGCACTCAGGAATTAACAGTATATAAGAGAAAAATTTGCATTTAGATTGGAGTCTCTCAGGTAGCTCGGTTCGTAGAGCATTCACATAGAAAGTGAAAAGTCCCAGGTTCAAATCCCAATCTGAGTGTTTTTTTTTTCTCTTCAGATATAATTTATCCTTCATTGAGATGTATTAAATAAATAATAAAACATTGAATGTTGGTTGTGTGGTGTAGTGCTTTTTATTTGGAGTATTGTTAGTAAGACACATAATACAGGACTTCTTTTCTTTCCTTTTGTACAGATTGTTGTTGGTGAACATTCTCATGTGGTTTTAACAGTTCCTGTAACTAATATGAGCATTCTGTTTTGGATTCTTTCTAATTTGTTGATTGTGGTGTTTTTACCTGTCACTAACGCTTCTTGCTCCATGTGTTAATATTGGTATCACATATCTTATAAGTTCTGTTTAGGGTGTTTGTTGAGCTTTCCCAGTTTTTCCTTGCAAGTCTTTCAGTATGGGGGCACGCCGTAGCATAGTGGTTAAGGCACTGCGCTACAAAGCCGGAAAGGTCGAGGTTCAAGTCCCGGTGGGGTCAGGATTTTTAAACTGACCCAAACCTTCTGGCGGCACTATGGCCCTGGGGTCGACTCAGCCTCTAACGGAAATGAGTACCAACACTTGTTTGGGGGTAAAGGCGCCGTCACGCAGGGCTGACAACCCACTGACATCAGTGCTGATTGTCCAGAAAAAGTGGTCCTAACCTCTACACCCAAGGGCCTCCTGAGGCCTGTAGTGGATACTTAACTTTACTTATCTTTCTATTTGCGAGTGTTTGTTGAGGTTTTTCTTCAGTTTTGTTCTATATTATATTGTATTCTTCTGGAATTCAGAATTCCTAAAAAGTCAGTCGGTTACTGTTGCCACAATAATTGCATCTTTTCTAATATTTTTATTTTAATTAATATTTTTTGTATTAAATTTTATGATTGTCATTTTATAATTTCTCAGATTGTGCATAATCTGATGTAATAGTTTTGATTTTGCATCAGACCATTTCTGGCTGATTAAGTATATGTTTAGCAAATATTCTCCATTTGGTCTCTTGTTTTGTTAAATGTTGCAAGTCTGTATTGCCCACAGAAAGATAGCCTTTCCTTACTATTGCAGCCCCTTGTAGCTCTCTTGTGCCAATAAGCTTTGTGCGGATCAAGAAGTGTTTTTATTTGCTTGTTAAATATAATCTTCAAACAAGATTTAAGTATTTCTCTTTGTAAGATCTGGGAAATAAGTCCTTGTTTTTAATATCAACTAGTTATAACTTAAAAAATGAGTTTATAACAGCTAAGTACATAAATTTAAGTGTTTTACTTTAACCCTTTAGGTGCTGTGAGCCGATTGATCGCTTCTGACGTTCTGTACATTACATTCAGACAATATACTTAAACTACTTTCAAAGCCGATCGCATTGGCGGATTCAATTTAAATCTCTGACACAATAAAAATTTTTACCAGCGGTGCGACTTAAATTTCAAGTTTGTAAACATCTTCGTATTTATGTGAAGAGAAAAAATATATGCTCGATTAGGGTTTGAACCAGACCTTTCACTTTCTATGCAAATGCTCTATGAAATGAGCTACCTGAGAAACTCCATTCTAAATGCAAATTTTGCTATATAAACACTGTTAATTTCCAAATGCCAAATGCTAAAAAACCGTTGCTTCGATCTTGCAAATGGTGGCTTCTTTATTAAGATGACCTTTATTGGGAATTTTACATTACTTTATAAAGCCAGTATGGCCATTAACTGTTGAAATTATATCTTCAACATATCTGCACCAAAACTTGAAAACCAAAGAGTTTGCATTCATTATCTGGCATTCAAAATTATCCATGAACAGATTAGCTAAAACTGGGGACAATGGGTTTCCTGTTGCATGCTGTAACTTTTGTCTGTAATATTTGGCATTGTATGTGGAAAACATTTGTTCAATGTATAATTTTGTCAATTTTTTGCATTCTCCTCTTCTTTCTTGGTCTATCTTGTTTTCAACTAACCAGTTTTTTCCATATTTTTTTCTTTTTCTTTTGGGACTGTAGGGAACATCAAATGAAACTAATCTGTTCTAATAGATCTATTCATGTATTTTCTAATTTTGCTATTAGTTGATGTGAACTTCCTATTGCAAGGTTTTCAAAATCTGGCATCTCTTTGAATTTACTACTCTCCAATTTCGATGCTACATAAGTAGCAGACCCAATGTGGTTGACAATTGACCTCATTTCATTGCCTACTTTATGAATCTTAGGCAAACTATGGATGTTGGAGTGTTTTTTTTTAGTTTTATTTTTTATTTTTCTGGCTATATTCAATTTAATTTTTTTTTCTAATGCCACCAGGTTGTTTTTTATGACATTTCTGGCTATTTGAGTTTTTATTTCTCCATTAAAACTTTTTTGATTGATTTTAAATTGTTTTCCATATTCCTAATAGTTTTGGGGAAGGGATCCAATTGAATTTCTTCATATTCTTCTGAGTTCCATTCTATTTTTATAACCAATTAATGTTTTACTTTATCTGATTTAGAATAAACTACATATTGATGGATTTTAAGATTATCATATTTGTCTGACCTATTTTATTTTTAGGTTTGTTTTTTATTTTATCTGGAACTCCTTAACAATCTTTCCTAATTATCATTTTATCTTCAATGTTGAAACCATCAATTAAAATTTCAATATCAGCTACATAGTCTCCTATGTTGTTTGTGTAAAATCTGATTCATTTAATGATTTTAAATACTTCCTCATAATGCTACTTCCTGAAAATATAAATAGATTATAATTTTATGACATATGTTCAGGCTTACCTTAGAAATTGACATGTGTAGATACTTTTGTATGCATAATGCTCGTTCAGTTGGGGCTCTCTTCTCTTTTGCTTCTAATTGTAACATACAGTGGCGAGGCATGAGTTTGGGGAAAAGAGAAGCTCCATAGCGGAAAAAAATAATAAAACTTTACCAAAAAATTACACGATTATATATAAAAAAGAGTTGTTAGACATAATTAATATTTAATTTTATTAATATTGAGGTAAAATGATCAGACTAAAAATAATATAATGTTAGACATAATTCAATTATAGTTTTGCCAAACTGTTTCAACTGCTTAAGGCTTGTAGTGTGAAGGAATGAGAGTGTGTGTTTTTTTTGGGGCTTTATGAAAAATATTTAAATCCTTAAAACCTGTCTTGTTCTAAACATTCTTTTCAGGCGAGAACAAAAGACATGGTCAGCAGAACAATTTTTTGAGATTATTGCAACCACATAACCAGGGGATGGTTTGAGAGGAATTTTGATTGAAATGTCCTGTGAAAATTTTATGGCCTTTATATTGAGTATTTAATTCTGTGAGAGGCTGCGTAGATCTACAATTTTCTATTAATCTTATTTTGTCTTCAAATGAAAGTGAATTAAACGGGTGTTGTAATAGATGTACACAAACAACATAGGAGATGCTGTTCCAACTCAGTTCAAACATTCGCGGCAGAGCTACTAGCATGAGACGATTCTTGGAAGCTTGTGTATGATTCACTCATGACAAAATGCAGAATAAAATTAATTACAACAAACGCTTGAAAATTCACTATTTACATTCACACTATTTGTCTAGTGACAAGGTCAGAATAAAATATAACATACAAATTATGTATTATAAACAATTAAACTAAGTAAAATTAATAAAACTTTACTTTTTCTCTCAACTGCTTCTGCATGAAATGACACTGGTAACACGTGGCTAGGTGTAGTGCATCCAAGCCACCGGAAATGGATGATGTAATTTGGAAGAGCTCCGATAGGTGACACTAGCAAACAGATTTAACTTATAAATTATTTACTTATCAATTTATTTTAAAATAATACAACTTTTTAACGTAGGAATTTTATAATTCCATGATTTTAAATAATATTTAAAATAGTTTTTTTTTAAATTATAGGGAAGCGCTGCGTCCAGCACTTCCATTGACACCTCACCACTGGTAACATACAATACATCTCCTACTTTTTTCTTATAGCAGGTGTAATTTCTATAGAGTGTCTTTGAATGAGTCTCAGAATTGTATTGTTACTGCATTGTTAACCGCAACTTTTGTTTCCTCTACCGAACTGTGCCTGAACAAAAGGATCTTGATAACGTCAGTACTGAATTTCAAATTATCTTTTTTTGTGGTTCGTTTCTCTTACATGATCATACAGCCAAGTCACAGAAACATTTTTAGATACCACTTAAATATCATTTTACCTCTCCCATATTGTTATAATTGACCACATATTGAGTTCTTTTATTAGCACCCCTTTTAATGATTTTGATCAACCTGCAACAGACTTGCAAAAGAGCTCAAGAAGATAGACCAATGGGTGGGAGAAGAGCAAGAGGAAGACCAGCCAAGAGATGGATAGACAATGGATGCACATCCAATATGCCTTCCTCCAAGGAGTGATTTGGGAAATAAACAGGATGAAAATCCTACAAATAAAGAAGAAAAAGAAGAAGATCAATATCCTCCATTTCAGTGGGAAATAGAATTATTCTGGTTAAATTGAATGCAGCCCACTGCACTTTTTATGCTTTATGCAAGGCAGATAGGTGGCGTTTTCAATTTACACACCACTTCTGCAGACTACTTAAGTGTATGATGTGTATTCTGTATAGAGATTAGTGTTTGTGTAGTGTATGAGGGAAAAGAAACCCTCTTCTGTTAAAAAAACACCAAGACCAAAATTTAATGCAGTCATCACTATCTTGTTATCAATAAAATTGTGGCTCAAATTAACATAATGATCTACAAAGAGCTATTTTTAATTTGGAAAATAAGTGCCAATTATAATTTTAAAATTTCAAAGAATAAAACTAAAATTTTAGCATTTAAAGGACGTGATACTTTAAGGGGGGTGATGGGTGAAAAATTGACCATATGAGATCAAAATTGGCATTTTTTGTTTTTCTTCTTCTTCTCTTCTTCTACTTCATGAAATTAGGCCTTTTGACCTGTTTTCACATCAAGTGGGATTTAATGAATCCTCCCATCTAGTAAATGGGCGTCCAACATTTCTATGTCCTATTGGTTTGTACTTTAGTAACAGCTGGGGGATTCTATCTGTAGGCATTCTCTTGACATGTTCATACCAGTTGTTTCTCATGTTGTCAATTCTATTTGTTAAATTAAAAATATTTAAGTCCTTCCTAATATCCTCACTTCTTTTCTTGTCCAAAGTTGTCACACCCGCTACTGAATGTAGGAACTTCATCTTTTTCTTCTTCCTTCCAAGTATTAGGCCAAGGCCTGTTACGATCCTATAGAAAATTTTCCCTCCAGCGTTTCATAGGACGGCCAAGTGATCAGGAACTTCATTTCTGCAGTTTCTATTTTCCTTCTGTCTGAACGGTTAAGAATCCAATTTTCACTTGCATATGTTAAGACAGGCACTGCCATAATTTTGTAAAATTTTAATTGTGTGCTCCTCAAAGTTTTATTTTTTGTACTGAAAAATAACCTGTACTCTAAAGTATGTTGGCAAAGTTTCAGAGACCTAAGGCACTTCTAAGTGCCCTAAATTATGTCAAGAGTTAAAAGGCTGCGCTAGTTAAATACTACCTGCATGCAAATCTTTAAACTTGTTTTTCCACACTTTTATTTCCACTGCATTTTTGTACATTCAAAATTGAATAGAATTCAGAAATTTTGTCCTAGAAGGTTCAAATTTTTACTGCATGTCCTAAAAACAATGGGTAACAAAGTAGTGCATGGGTTTCATGATTGAAGTAGTATTTTAAGAAAAAATAAATAAAATGTATGCAATATATTTTTTTTTTCAATTCCACGGCTAAGGTACAACATTTTTTTTTTTTTTTTCCCCTTTGTATTCACATTATAAGAATTCTAATGCATGATGTTTTTCTAAATATTTTAGGGGTCTTGTAAAAAAAATCAGACAATTTTACTAAAAAATTGTGGAACCCATTTAATTATAATATATGCAAATTTTTTTAAATATAATATTTAATAACTCATAAAATAAATGTCTCACAAGAATGAAACTTAAACACATCATCATGTATCATGTAGTGAATATTTGTTCACAAAATCAAGTCTCTAGCTCAAAAAATGTAGAAAATAGAAATTTCATCTATCACCCCCCTTAAGAGCAAAAATAGTAATTGATGATACAATTTTAGAGCAAGTGAATATTTTTAAAAATCTAGGTTTCGGTTTATCATATGTTAAAATTTAAGATATTAATGCTAAAATAAATAAGTTTAATCTAATGTGTGGCACTATTAAAAGAACCCTTAAAAACACAAGAAAAGAAACAAAAATAAAATTTTATAAAGTAATTGCTGTTCCTGTATTGATGTATGGATCAGAATATTGGACGATCACTAAAAGAGAAGAACAAAGATTGGAAGCAATTGAGATGAGATTTTTAATAAATATAGCAGGATATACTCTACTGGATAAGAAAAGAAATGAAGATATAAGGAAGGAACTAATATTTTCAAACTTACAGATTGAATAATTAAATATAGGAACAGCCTGGAAAGAACATGTTAATAGAATGCCAGAAGAAAGATTTCCAAAATTATTGCTGAATTATAAACCACACGGAAGGAGAAATGTTGGATGCCCACACAGAAGATGGTCTGAACAATTTTAACAATTCTAGCTTTCATGAAACAAGAACGAGCCAATAGGCTTAATCCTTGGATGATGAAGAAGGGGAGAAGAGTGTAATTTTGTCAGCATAGGGATACACAAGCAGGTAAAGGTACAGTATTAAAAACATTAAAACATATTGTCTGTTCATTCTTACCTCTTATAGTTGTTTTTGTTGAACATATGTTTCAGGGCTTTTTAGCCCCATCATCAGAGATTACAGACTGAAATTCAATCTGAAGATGGGGCTAAAAAGCCCTGAAACATATGTTCAACAAAAACAACTATAAGAGGTAAGAATGAACAGACAAAATGTTTCAATTATTAAACAAACCTTTTAATGTTACTTCCTATTGTATTTTAAAATTAGAAATGTTATATTTAAATTAATGTTGGGAAGTAAACATTATGAATGGGTTGAAGCAAGGAGATGCACTATTTCCTCTACTATTTAGTTTTGTACTAGAGCATGCCATTAAATCTTTACAGAATGGGGAAGGCTTACAACTCAGTGGTATTAATAAGCTGTTAGTTTATGCTGATGATGTAGTATTATTGGCCGATATCGAGGAGATACTAAAGGACAACACGCACACACTATTGAATAACACTAAGGGTCGAATTTATAAACGCATTAGACAGTAAAAGGCATTCTCTGCTGAGAAAGTTTTATCCAAATACATTTTGCTTACTCAGAAATCTATTCATGCGATAATAATTGTAAGCTACCTGACGAGGTACCTTAAGATCATAGCTCAAGATAGAAACTTATCGTGAAAATCCCGAAGGGAACCGAGTGTGTTTGAAACCTATGCAGCTTTATCCAAGATGTCGGACCTTGAAGACTTTGATCATGTTTTCGGTATACGCGGAGAAGAGGAATTTGATAGAGTCTACCAAAGAATTCAACTGGAAGAACAGGAGAATCGGCATAATATTGCGCGACGCAGACATCGTTGTATACGGTATTATTTGCGGGACACAAGCGTAAATGCGTTCCTCTATAGCAGACGAAAATAACGGAAGTGGTTTTATCGCTGAGAATTCTGGGTAATTCATTGCCAATATCACGAAAATGTCAACTTTCATGCATGACCGGTAAGTCGACCGTTAATTCGATCTCAGCAATTGCTCACGGTGAGTCAGCTCACCAGTGATTGGAAGTAATTCGAGTAGATACTAATGTATTTGCATGCGGCCCTAAGACATTAGGACTGGAAGTAAATATCAATAAAACTAAATATATGGTCACACGTAGAAATTCATTATATAATGGAAATGGACAGCTAATGACAAATGAGGGAAATTTTGAGGAAGTGGCTGAATTCAAATACCTAGGAACAATAATCACAAATAGGAATGAGATGCGCAAAGAAATTAAACATAGGCTCAATTCTGGAAATGCGTGCTATTATGCATTGCAGAGACTCTTGATGTCCCAACTCCTTTAAAAAAACGTTTAACTGAAAGTATATAAAACTATTATTCTACTAGTTAAATTATATGGGTGTGTAACATGGACTCTTACTTTAAGGGATGAAAGGAGATTACAGGTATTTGAGAATAAAGTGCTTAGGAAAATTTTTGGACCAAAGAGAGATGAACAGACAGGTGAATGGAGAAGACTACATAACAATGAACTACATGGTCTTTATAGGAAGCCAGATATAATAAGAACAGTTAAGTCTCGTAGACTGCGATGGGCGGGACATGTTGCACGTATGGGGAATGAAAGACTTGCATGGAAGCTTCTTGTAGGAAAGCCAGAGGGAAAATGCCCAGTTGGTAGATCAAGAATGAGGTGGGAGAATAACATTAACTATGATTTGAGGGAAGTAGATTATACAGGGAATGATTTGAAAGCATTAGCTCAGGATAGGGATGTATGGAGAGCTTATGTCCTACGGGTTCGATAGTGCCCTGAGTAAGTAAGTAAGTAAACATTATGAGGTTATATTATTAATACTGAGTGGAGAACATATTTTTAATAACTCACCTCATACAATTTCAAATTTGTTTGAGACCATTGGTTTAAAAAAAATTGATTTCAAAATTTATAAACCCAACCAAAGATGGCAGCACTAGAGGTAACCATAGAGAAATCAACAAACAGAGAATTTCAACAATTGGAGTCATGACTGAAGATGAATGAAAAATTTGTTTGAAACCAACGATCTCAAAGAAATTTGAAATTGTATGAGATGAGTTATTAAAAATATGTTCTCCACTGAATATTAAAAATGTTATTTGAAAACAATGAATAATAATTTGATATTTTCTTATTCTAGCGAGCGTACAAATGTGAACATGAAGGCTGCAACAAATCATACTCCCGTCCTCAGCATCTACGTCGCCACATAACAACAAGTCACGATAGTGAATCAAAGTACAAGAAACTTTTAAGGTAACTCACATTATCTCAAGTTAATCATGTATTTTGTTAGGCAACACACAACTTAAGAGCAAGTATGTGTTAAGATTAAATTAAAATGTTTGATATCTCACCTCATAGCCAGTCTTCTAACTAGACTGGTTTCAAAGCCTGGGCAGCTTCATCTCCAGTAATTTATCATTGACTGATGTTATGTCGATCAGAAGAACTGTTGGTGGACTGATAAACCTTCAGATCAACTCAGAATCCATGGGAATTTCGAAGTTCATAAGTTTTAATCAAGTTTGTATGAGAACATCTTACCTCAAATTAATGTTGGTTCAGTTTGAACATGTTTCGATATTATCTTCTATATCATGTTCCAATTCTCACAAAAACTTGATTAAAAGAACCTCAAAATGTTACTTCCCAAAATAAACCATCATAAGTTTTCTTTCTTGTTTTTGAATGTTGATTTTTTCCCAAACCGTGAGTTCTTATTGTTTATATTATTTTTGGTCTGGACATCTTACCTCAATATTTATGGAAAGCTGACGATAAAACAGAATTGTTTTGAAACATGTCCAAGAACAAATCAACATTAATATTGAGGTAAGATGTCCAGACCAAAAATAATATAATTAAAATAACCTCAAAATATAACTTCCTAAAATTAAATATTTTTATTGTTTTCCTATTTGTTTAATTAGACTAGGTTTTTGTACCAATTAGATGTTTTTCAGACCAAGTATGAGCAGCTACTGCTGACTTTTCCACTTCCATATATATTACTTATTATAACATCCTCAACTCAGGGTCGGGTCAAGGGATTGTGATGAGATGAACCACCTATATTTATAGAGGTCTGTGAGCAACAAGGGTTCTGGCTGACCAGGCCTGTCACAGAATTGGATGAACAAAATGGAGGACATGAATATGGAGAACTGGTTGAATGAAATTTGTGGCAGGGGAAAACAGGAGAAATCCCAAGAAAAACCTGCCCAAACTCCATTTTATCCACCACAAAACCCACATGGAGTGACCGAGACTTGATCTCTAGACCCCCGCTGAGAGAGGTGGGCATGTAACCAGCTTGTGCCATGGAGCTGTCTTGCAGTTACTTGTAATAAATCACTGTAGGCTTAACTATGTAAGAAGTAACAGTATGAGGTTTATATTAAATATTAAATAACTTTTATTACCTCACCTCATACTTTGTCTTCTTTTTAGACCATTTTTTCAATAATAATTATTCCATCTTCATGACTGTTCTATCATGGTGATGCACTGCTTCTTCCTGTATCTCTTGGTAGACCAATCAACCTCCAAATCAAATAACATTCCCCAGAAATTTCAAAATTCATCCATAGTAATTCTGCCCGAAGGCAGGTCCTTCACTGCAATCATAGCATTTTCATGCTATGCTTGCAGCTTTACTAGGGAATTGTAGGTGTGGTAGCTTCCCGTTGCTTTCCACACAGGTGAAGGATAATGATAAGGATAATGATGATGGCCATATGATTTCGGGGACTGTTTGGGCCTTAAAGTTTCCTGTCATTTGTCTTACAGGTGAGGAAAAACCCTGATAAAAACCTCACCCAGAAAAACTGCCCCGACTGGGCATCGAACCCGGGCCTGCTGCGTGAAAAGGCAGCACACTACCTTGAGACCACAGCGGTGGACATATATATATATATTTGAACCAAGGATCTATGGCTCTCTGTGCCAATGCTCTAACCAACTTAGCTATCTAATGCAAATTTTTCTCTTATACATAGTTAATTCCTGAATGTCAAATACCACAAGCCATTGCTCGATTATACAAGTGACAGCTTCTATTTAAGAAGACTTCTTATTTATATATTTATCAGATATATATGTTTTTTTTATTGTGGATTTTTTCCAAACCATGAGCTTTTTAGGTTTTTCTATTTGCTTTATAAATGTAGTCTTTCTTTCGATTTGATGATCTTCAAGTCAGAGTTACGTTACCTCGATGATATGATGTGTTATGAATGATAACCAGGAGAGTCCTTGAACCTAAACTTAACCTAAATTCCAGAACATGGGCAACCACAGGAAAAATTCCTATAGCTTGACTAGGAATTTCTATAGTCTGTTGCTAGGAACCTCATGAACTGAAGTCAGAAGCTCTGACACAAGACTTGGTAATAAAAAAATAACAATGTGGGAAATAAAATGTTTTTAAAAATAAACCCTGGCTAATAAATTAAAAAATCATAATCACTTCATTGCGATTAAATTCAAGAGTTTAAATTTAAGAGTTCACTTAACAGACTTGGATTGTTTTATTAAAAGTAAATGGTTTTAGGTTCAACAGGGCGGATAATCTGACTGTAGAGAGATACAATATACAGGGTGCCCATAAAGTAACTATCGTTTTCATGTTGTTGATCTGCTCCAACAAAATAACCATTATTTTTAGATAGATAGGCTAATGCAGTTCAACATGTCCATCTTCATTGTCGATACACTGTTGCCATTGCCTTGTGGTTGAGCAGAACACGCGCCATAAAAGTCCAGGGGTTATTAGACGGCATGCTGCTTGTATTCGCCATTTCAGCTCATTCAAATCTGGCACCTTGGTAGCATAAACTTTGTTTTTGATGAAACCCTATGCAAAAAAGTGGGAGCCCACATGCGATTTGCAGCTCTTCCTATCCACCTGTTAGGAAAGGTCTCGTTTTGGTAGTCCCACACAATGTTTGCCTAGTGGAGTGGTGCCCCATCTTGCTGATAAATTGCAGAGGCAAGGGTACCATCCTGTTGCAACTGTGGTTCCAGGAACAACTGCAGCATGTCCAGATACCATGTCCTGGTAACTGTCCGTTCAGCAAATGTAACAGGGCCATAAATTTAACTTTTATAGGAATTAATCACTATGAGGTTTAATTTATGGTGAAATTAAATGTTTCTTACCTCTTCTCATATAAATTTTCTAAGTTGATCGCGATTTTGAGTCTATAACTGTCTCATCCTCAGAACTTTGTTGGCGACTGGTGTTATGTCGATCTCTAGAGAGAAGAGTTTCTTCCGATCGACAGAACACCAGTCGCCAACAAAGTTCTGAGGATGAGACAGTTATAGTCTTGAAATCGCGATCAACTTAGAAAATTTATATGAGGAGAGGTAAGAAACATTTAATTTCACCATAGGGACATAAATGTTATCCTTCATGAGACCAAGCCACACATTGATTTTGCCACTTGGTGAATTCATTGGGTTGCTCCTCTTCCCAGATCCGACAGTTGTGTCTGTTGATGATGCCAGAGACATGAAATGTTACTTTGTCACTGAAGAGAACATGATTCATGAGGTTCTCCTTGTCTACAGCATCCAACAGATCACGACACATGGCTGCTCGTGCTGCATAGTCTTCATCCTCTAGCTTGTGAAGCACCTGGATACGATATGCCTTCCTTTTAAGGGTGTAATGAAGCACTTTTCATACTGTTGATTTTGCCATGTTTAGCTTATGACTCAACCGGCAACTTCGTTCGATAGCTTCCCTCACACTCTTTACAGGTTGTGGGCTGACCGGTGGTCGCCCAGAGTGGCCCTCATCAGCTACAGAACCTGTACGCTTGAACATGTTCACAGGATTCTGAATGGCAATCCTCGTAGAGGGGTCATTGTGAAACAGCCTCTGGACTGCATCATAGGGTTTGCCATTTAAACAATATTGAACAAGTGTGATTATTTCGTTTATTGTAAACATTATGACATATTGATGTTTTTATTATTAATTTAACACTTCTCACTGAAGGATAAATTATATTTGAAGAGAAAAATGTTTGCCCAGACCAAGACCTGAACCCGGGACCTTTGACTTTCTAGGCCAATGCTCTACCATCTGAGCTATCAGGGCAAGTTCCGATCTAGACGCAAATTTTTCTCTTATATACGTTGTAATTCCCAGCACCAAATGCTATGAAGGCCTAGAAAGTCAAAGGTCCCTGGTTCAGGTCTCGGTCTGGGCGAAAATTTTTCTCTTCAAATATAATTATGATGTATCTTCACTGTACCTGTAACAAAAATAATCCACATGTATGTTTTCTGCAAAGTGTATAGTTACTTTATGGGCACCCTGTATATCTGGAGTTTCTTACATTCCTAGGGTTTTACTTTCAGTTGTCAACTAATTAAGAGTTTCCTTAAGCAATAAGTAATAATAAGAATTTACTTGAGTTGCATTTAAACTTACAGATGCCCTTATCCAGCTGTTTGAAGGAACTGAGCAATCGACAAAACCTGAAGAAGCACTACTATCGTAAACATGAGAGAAAGTATCCTTACACATGCGAATATTGTGATAAAGGATATCCCAAACACCAACAACTGAAACAACATCTGTATCTGCATACTGGAATTCCACCCTTCAGGTAAGCAGCCAAACTTTTACTTTAGAGTTACTTACTTTTTTGGATCAAATCTGGCTGGATCATTACGTTTTTCGGGGCAAAAAGTTCTAAGTATGAAAGAAATGTAAAGACATGGATTTTATTACTTTTTTTTTAGGAATTAACACTATGAGGTATTATATTTGAAGAGAAAAATATGCTTATATTTAAATTAATATCGGGAAAAATATACTCTCAGACTGAGGTTTCAACCCAGGAACTTTCGAACTCTAGGCGAATGCTTTACCAACTGAGCTACCTGAGAAATTCCAATCTAAATGCAAATCTTTCTCTTATATATGCTGTTAATTCCCGGGCACCAAATGCTATGAAGCAATTGCTTCTATCTTGCAATTAAAAGCGTATATAAGAGAAAGATTTGCGTTTAGATTGGTTTCTCAGGTAGCTCAGTTGGTAGAGCATTTGCCTAGAGTGTGAAAGGTCCTGAGTTCAAACCCCAGTCTGGTCATATATTTTTCTCTTCAAATATAATTTATCCATCATTGAGATGTATGAAATGAATAATAAAAACTATGTATAATATTATCACTCACCTCATATTTTTCTTCTTAAACTAGTTTCGTTACTATCTTCTGTTCCATCGTCAATATTTCATGACCATTGTTTTGTCGTCTTGAAGAGCTGTCTTTTGATCCTCTGTTGGTAGACTGAAAAACCTCGAAATCATATCATTTTCCACGGGAATTTCGAAGTTCATTAATTTCTCCTTTTCTATCTTTTTTTTTTAAATGTAGAGTTTTCCCAAACTGCTATTGCAGACTTATCCACTTCCCCCTTCTTAATATTCCTGAGATGTTCTTTCACTCTTAGTTTTCAAATTTCTCTTTTTCTTTCCTATGTATATTTTCTCACATTCTCCGCATTTAATATGATAAATCCCTGATTTGTTTTCTTCTTCTATTCTATCATTCATCATAATCATCATCCAGGGATTAAGCCTGTTGTTCCAGTTTCATGAAAGCTAGAATTGTTAAAATTGTTCAGACCATCTTCTGTGTGGGTGTCCAACATTTCTCCTTCTGTGCGGTTTATAATTTAGCAATAATTTTGGAAATCTTCCTTCTGGCATTCTATCAATATGTTCTTTCCAGTAATTCCTATATTTAATTATTCGGTCTGTAAGTTTGAAAATATTTAGTTCCTTTCTTATATCTTCATTTCTTTTCTTATCCAGCAGAGTATATCCTGCTATATTTCTTAAAAATCGCATCTCAACTGCTTCTAATCTTTGTTCTTGTCGTTTAGTGATCATCCAACATTCTGATCCATACATCAATACAGGAACAGCCATTACTTTATAAAATTTAATTTTTGTTTCTTTTCTTGTGTTTTTAAGATTTCTTTTAATAGTGCCACACATTAGATTAAATTTATTTATTTTGTCATTAATATCATTTCTATCATTCTTGTTGGATCTAATAAATCTAATGATGCTGAAGTCATTTTTTGAAAAATTTTTCACCAGTCCACCCCATAAATAGAAATCAGTTGGAATTAGATATGAGTTGTGTGCAGACCAAAAATTGTTAATTATTTGTAACACAGTTAGGTTGTTACCAGTGTCACAGATATGTGCTAATGCCTCATGGCAGGCAGGACTTGCTTCTGTGCTCTTTTGAGCTTCGTTAAATGGGTTTACTGTATTTAGATAATGTTAAGTTAAGAAAAGCATTATTAATTTTTCATTCTTCATTACGTTATCCAGCCGTAGCTGATGACACGAGTCCATTGTATACTTATGCTATAAGTTGCAATGGGGCTGCATTTGAACATGCGGCTTATGTGGGCATTCAAGGTGAGTGCCCACACGACGTTAAAACAAAGAGATATAGGAAAGACAGAAATGAACCCTTCAGCCTCGAATACTCTAATACCATCAGGGTAAAAAAAAACTAGAGGCCAGGTAAGGGAGACTGGATAGGAAAGTAAAAAGAGGGATCTGGTACTAGAAAAAGAAGAAATATCAGATTGGTTAAAGATAAAAGTAAGGAGCAAAACACAAGTAAATGGAAGTAATGTTTTGCTCAGCTTGGGCAACTTGTGATTACCATCCACATATCCCCTAGATTGGGACCTCTGAGGAGAGAAAACCATTATGTAAAACAACTACATTTAAAAAAGTAAAAGAGTTATGTAATAGTGTTGATGGTTTGTGTTACAGATGTTCGGAGTGTAATATGGGCTTCACAAAGGTTGGAGACCTTAACCGACATAACAGAGGACATAAAACATATACATGCAGTGTTAAAGGATGTGGAGTGGTACTGAAAGCATGGACACACATGAGGACGCATATCAAATTAAAACATCCTTCAGGTAACTAAATGTATTTTATTAGCTTGCATTTCTAGAAATTGTCATGTTTGGTTTAAGACCACTCAGAATAACATAGCTCAAATATTTATAAATGATTGATCTTTTATATGAAACAGTCACTATGAGTAATTAAATTATTTTGAGTCTGTGATATCGTACCTCAATATTAATGTTTATTTGTTCTTTGACATGTTTCGATTAGTCTTCTAATCATCTGCAGCATCATGGCCAGACTTTCTGGTCATGATTACCTCAATATTAATGTTTATTTGCTCCTTAACTGTTTCGATTAGAAGAATAATCGAAACATGTTAAAGAACAAATAAACATTAATAATGAGTGGAGAACATATTTTTATCGACTCACCTCATATGATTATTCTTCTAATCGAAACATGTTAAAGAGCAAATAAACATTAATATTGAGGTAAGATACACAGACTCAAAATAATTTAATTAAAAACCTCAAAATATTACTTCTTAAAATAAAACATTAGTCACCATGAGGTTAATTTAAGATTTAAATTAAAATATTCTATATTTAAATTAATATTGGGAAGTAAACATTATGAGGTTATATAATTAATAATGAGTAGAGAACATATTTTTATCGACTCACCTCATATGATTTCAAATTTCATTGATACTGACGGTTTCAGACAATATCATGTCTGAAGAAGGACATGATATTGTCTGAAACCGTCGGTATCAAAGTAATTTGAAATCATATGAGGTGAGTCGATAAAAATATGTTCTCCACTCATTATTAATAAAATATTCTATACCTTACCTCATATCCAGTCTTCTAATTACACCGGTTTCAAAGCTTGGACAGCTTCATCTTCAGTAATTTCTTGTTGACTATTGTTATGTCAATAAGGAGAACTTGCTTCCTCCTCACTCTGTTGGCGGACCGATGAACCTCCGGATCAAATCAGAATCCCCAGGAATTTTGAAGTTCATAAGTTTTTCTTTCTTGTTTTTTTTTTAATGTGGATTTTTTCCCAAACCATAATTTCAAACTGAGGAACATAACATCAGTCGACAAGAAATTACTGAAGATGAAGGTATTCAGACTTTGAAACCAATATAATTAGAAGACTGGATATGAAGTGAGGTATAAGATATTTTAATTTAAATCTTAAATTTATAAATTACTTTTATTTAATATCTGTACATGACAAAAGATCCTTTTTCTGTAGAATTTATTTCACTGCTGTCAGAAAATAGAACAAGCTGATACAAGGAAAAACAAATTTTGTGGCTAGAAATTATTATATGACATATTCTAAATAATACCTTAACGTTTCATTGGTGTCGAAATATCCTTTAGTTATGTAAATCGACTTCATGGTCCATAAAGTTAATAGAACAAAATATTCATAAGTTAAATATGAGAAATAACATTATGAGGTTTTTAATTCAATGAATGAATGAGTCAATTCTTCAAAGTTAAATATGAGTCATAATGGTGGTTGAAAATGAAAGGGATTGACCTCTTGAAAACTGCAGTTCCCATGTTTAAGAAAACGTAAACTATGAGGTAAGATGTAAAAATGACTCAATAATTTATGAGTCAATTCCTATCTTACCTCATATTTCATGTTTTTTTTAACATGGAAACTGCAGTTTTCAAGAGGACATCCCTCTCCCTCAGCTGATATTATGACTACCAGATTTTCGTTTGAATCTTCATCTATTAATGTTGCCATCTGGTGATGATTTGATGAATCTTGAGATCAAGTCCCGTTCATCAGGAATTTCAAAACTCATGGATCTAATTTGTTCTTCTTCATATATGTATTTTCTCAAGCAGTCAATTCCAAAAGTTCTTCCAAATTACTTATTTTAGGAATTCTCACTATCAGGTATATTCATTAAGGTAGAATTTTTTATCACTCACCTCATATTGTTCTTCTTATTTGACTATAAACTAGTTTTGGAATATAGTTTCTGTTCCATCCTCAGCATCGTCATGACCGTTGTTCTGTCGTCTTGAAGAGCTGTCCTTCGCTCCTTCCATTGGCTGACTGAAAAACCTCGAAACCAGGTCATTCTCACCGGGAATTTCAAAGTTCATCAATTTCTTCTTTTCGCTCTTTTGAATGTAGATCTTTTCCCAAACAGTAAGTTCTTTTGGTTTTTCTATTTGTTTTAATAATTACATACAACTACAATCTTTAGACAGATTAGTTTCTTTTGATGTTGTTTCCTTATTTCCAAGCATTCCGAAAGACCAAACTATGGAAATTTTAGAGATTTGGCTGAACAATAATAAAATTGAAAAAGGAAAGATAGTCGAATATAAATCTTTAACTAAATTATGTATCGATAATATGTTTTTCACCTACAATGGAAGATTTTATAAACAAAATTCAGGACTTTCGATGGGAAACCCTTTATCTCCATTCTTAGCTAATCTATTCATGGGGAATTTTGAACACAAGATAATTAATGGACATCGTTTAATTTTCAAGTTCTGGTGCAGATATGTGGATGACATAATTGCAATAGTTAATCATAAACAGATAGATGATGCATTAAAATTATTGAACATTCAAAGTCAAACTATAAAGTTCACTATGGAAAAGGAAATCAATGGAGAAATACCATTTTTAGATCTCAACTTAAAAAGGAATGAAGAAAATAAGATAGAATTTGGAATTTACAGAAAGAAGACACATATAGATAACTACATAAAAGCTTCAGTTTCAATCACATAGCTCACAAAGAAGCAGTTTTCAATAGTTTGACACATAGATTAGTGAACATACCAATGAACAAAGAAATTATGAAAAAGAGAAAGAACACATAATCAACGTAGCCACGAAAATGGTTTTGCAATAAAAATGATACTCAAGAAAATAAACAAGTTCAAAGACAAACATTTATTAATCAAAGCACTCTTCTAAAAGTAAAAGAAGAAAATGTAAAATTTAGAAAATTCACATAAAATTCACATTAAAACACCACAAGTTTCAAAAAATGTTTAAAGATTTCAACATAAGTTAGCACCCAAAAATGACTACAGCATCAGTAGACTGATTAGACCTAATAAGAATGAAAAAATTAAAGAAGAAAACAAATCAGGGATTTATAAAATTAAATGTGAAGAATGTGAGAAATTCTACATAGGAAAAACTAAGAGAAACTTGAAAACTAGAGTGAAAGAACATCTCAGGAATGTCAAGAAAGAGGAAGTAGAAAAATTTGCAGTTGCTGCCCATACATGGTCTGAAAAACATCTTATCGAGAAGGAAGCTAAATTATTAAAACAAATAGAAAAACCAAAAGAACTTACTGTTTAGGAAAAGATCTACATTCAAAAGAGCGAAAAGAAGAAATTGATGAACTTTTAAATTCCCGGTGAGAATGACCTGGTTTCGAGGTTTTTCAGTCAGCCAATGGAAGGAGCGAAGGACAGCTCTTCAAGACGACAGAACAACGGTCATGACGATACTGAGGATGGAACAGAAACTATGTTCCGAAACTAGTTTATAGTCAAATAAGTAGAACAAATATGAGGTGAGTGATAAAAAATTCTTCCAAATGTTTTAAAAATTTGGCCTCTTTTTCAATTTTATCACCCTCCAACAAACTATGTGCTGCTATAGCTGATTTTTCAATTTCACCATTTCTGATATTTCTAAAGTGTTCCTTTGTACTAGTGTCCAAATTCCTTTTTTGTTTTTCCTATGTATACTTTATTGCAGTCTTTACAACAAATTTGATAATTCCAGATTTTTTACTATCTGAGATATTAACTTTCTTATTGGTTATTAATAGATTACCCAGGCTAAATTTATTTATTGATGCTAGTGTAATATTGAATTTCTTTATTAAGTTATGTAGATAGGAAATAACACTATGAGGTTCTTTAATATTGTTTATTTTTTATTATTTCACTCACCTCATACTTCATAAATCATAGCAGACCCTGGGTTTCTTCACGTAATTTGTGACATTGTCAATGCTGCGTCACGTTCACAACTGACGTCCAACGGCCTTCTATCCTGCAGACTGACCTCCGCGCCATCTGGTGGCCGACCGAAGAATTTCCAAATCAGTCCTCTTTCTTTATAACCGGGTATTTCAAAATTCATAGTTGTATTTTCATTCTTGCATATGTAAATTTTTTCCCAAATTGTGAGTTCCTTCGGTTTTTCCAATTGTTTAATACAAGATTAAAAGAACACCTCAGAAATGTTAAAAATGGAGAAACCGAAAATCTGCAATAGCTGCACATGCCTGGTCAGAAAAACATAGAATAGAAACCAAAACAAAATTACTTAAACAATTGGAAAAACCGAAGGAACTCACAATTTGGGAAAAAATTTACATATGCAAGAATGAAAATACAACTATGAATTTTGAAATACCCGGTTATAAAGAAAGAGGACTGATTTGGAAATTCTTCGGTCGGCCACCAGATGGCGCGGAGGTCAGTCTGCAGGATAGAAGGCCGTTGGACGTCAGTTGTGAACGTGACGCAGCATTGACAATGTCACAAATTACGTGAAGAAACCCAGGGTCTGCTATGATTTATGAAGTATGAGGTGAGTGAAATAATAAAAAATAAACAATATTGAATTTCTTTATTTTTTAAATTTTGTTGTGTATTTCAGGATAAGTAATTTTCTTGAATTGATAAATTTGAGTTGTTGTTTTTTCTTGAATTGTTTTCCTTTCTTTGAATCAGATTGCAGGGTAGTGTATTCTTTTAATATTTTTTTGTTTTCTGAATTTCTTTAATTTATTTAAAATTATATTTTTAGATGACAGAGCTGATAATTTTATTTACAAATAACAAGCAAATGTTACACTTATTACAAATTTAGAGTGAATGTAAAAGTAATGACTTGATAATCAAAAGTAAATAAATAATCTTAGGATCATTGTGATTTGTATAGCAAATCTTGTCACTCAGCCTCTTCTTAAATGAGTAACAATATAATTAATGAACTATGACGGAATTAAAATCACAAATAGGTTAACACACTGTTAGATGAAGTAATTATCGGACATATACAAAATGTATACTCATTTCACTTGGAGAAATCAAATGCAATTTGATTTTGATATTATCAAGTAGGAATAAAGTGATACAGAATAGTTGAAAAATCAAGGAATAAATAATCAGTTATTAAGAACGAAAGACATTTAGGAAGGCGGACCTCTTTTCTATTGTCATGTGACAGTGTGACGAGTGGTCATAAAGGATCCAAAAACTGTACAGTCCTATTATTTTTCCAGCTTGCCGAGTGCCCCTTTGTGTAGCGAACTCATACCATTGAAGACACCACACTTGTGGGCAGCTTAGATACAATAGAAAATTTATTATGAAAAACTTCGTAAACCCAGCACACAGGTGTTTTTACAGAGAGAGAAAAACAAATGCAAAAGACTGGAGAGACGCAAGTACGGTCAATGAACCAATTCGAGATTAGACGCGAAGCTGAAAACAGACTTAGATCAGGATTCTCTGGTTCAAACTTATGGTAAAACTGTACCTAATGCAATAAGGGTGTATACAACCAAGGCTTGGTGACGTCATATCCTATCAGATGCTGGAAACTCCTTCCTCATATCTAGGAAATGGTGATCCACCAATCAAAAGGGCCATTATACTACGATAAGGTAATGACCTCATGATGATACAATCGCAGAGGGGGATAGACCTAATTTTCCTAATAGACGAAAAAGCAATCTCTAGTTAGTTGACGATTTTTATTATTAATTTAACACTTCTCATAGAAGGATAAATTATATTTGAAGAGAAAAATTTTCGCCTAGACCGGGACTCGAACCCGGGACCCTTGGCTTTCCGGGCCAAGTGCTCTACCAACTGAGCTACCGAGGCGAGTTACGATCTAGACGCAAATTTTTCTCTTACTCGGTAGCTCAGTTGGTAGAGCACTTGGCCCGGAAAGCCAAGGGTCCCGGGTTCGAGTCCCGGTCTAGGCGAAAATTTTTCTCTTCAAATATAATTTATCCTTCTATGAGAAGTGTTAAATTAATAATAAAAATCGTCAATAGAAGCCCTACTGGCTATAAAGTAGTGTTAAATTCCCAATTAATGTCTTCTTAACTAAGAAGCTGCCATTTGCAAAGATAGAAGCTATGGTTTCAAGCATTTGGCGCGAGGGAATTACAACATACATAAGAGAAATATTTGCGTCTAGATCGTAACTCGCCTCGGTAGCTCAGTTGGTAGAGCACTTGGCCCGGAAAGCCAAGGGTCCCGGGTTCGAGTCCCGGTCTAGGCGAAAATTTTTCTCTTCAAATATAATTTATCCCTCTAGTTAGTTACCAATTACTCGCAAACATGAATAATTCTTCATAACCAAACCATAACAATTGTAAATTATTTGCAATATTCTCAACTTCACGAATACTTAGAAAATTCGGCAGTGATAGGCAATCTGATATTTCATTCGGAGGTCAGTGCCTAATCCAACGTTGTAAAATTATATTGTACTACGTGTTCATAGTGTCTTAATAAGAAGAATAAATAATTATATTATTTTTAGTCTGAACATCTTACCTCAATATTGTATTTGTATTGTAAGCCCATGTTTTCCCTTTACAGAGATTTAGGCGCTCTCTCCCTACAGGGAAGAAATTGAACCATACTAATTTAATTACACTTGTTTTCATATAGATGTAATTTTTGAGTGGTCCGTGGTCAGCGTTCCGCCTCATACTGACATCTAGGAAACCGAGGTAGTAGTAGGACGGGAAAATTCGGTTAAATTTTGCTTAGAGGCCTTTTCATTTAGGCTTAAGGATTTTTTACGAGCCTGAAAATCTTCACACTCGGGACCCACGGCTTAAAGTCCCTCCCGGAGGACTTGCTCCTTGGATTTTTCCATCCTAAAAAATCCATCGACCCCGGCCGGGTTTGAACCCATGACCCTTGGGACCAGAGGCAAGGAGCATAACCACAAGTCCACCGCGGCCGATACTAATGTTGATTTGTTCTTGAACATGTTTCAAAACAATTATGTTTTATCGTCAGTTTTTCCAGAATAATATAATAAAAATAAATAATGTTTTCTAAAATTTGTCTCACATAGCCTTATGCCCGCCAGCATCATTTGCATCCCTGAAGAAAAAGAATCTCAGCTCTACCAAAATCTGAAGCCGAGTAATACCTAATTTCTCAAACATTGAGAAATCCTATCATCCTCCTGACGCCCAAACAATCTTTTTATTACCATTAAACCAAAACAGAAGAACCCCAACTAAAAATCCTTCTGCATTTGGGCCACAGTATTCCCAAATAAAATTTATCCTGTATAACCTATTGTAAGTTTACTGTTATATGTATGATGATGATGATAATAATAATAATAATCCATCCATAGTAATTCTGCCCGAAGGCAGGTCCTTCACTGCAATCATAGCATTTTCATGCTATGCTTGCAGCTTTACTAGGGAATTGTGTAGGTGTGGTAGCTTCCCGTTGCTTTCCACACAATAAACCCTTTTATTTCTACTTGCATCTCGTTTCATCAATAACTCCCATTATAATATTTCCTACTGTCTCACATCCAAAATCTATTACCACCCCTAAGAGGCTCATACTATCAAAGTGCTGCTGCAAATTCTACCCATTTTGTGTGGAATTTGTATATTAACAACATAGTAATCATGGAGTTTTCTGAGGTGAGATGTAAAAAGTTATTTCTGACTCACATTATATTTATAAACAGGTTTACAATGAAATAAAACATCTTGTGCTCAAAGCTTTTTAAATTTTTATCTTCTTTCTCCATTCTTCTTTATCTTCCCATTCCAATTCTTCCAGACCTAGCTCCCTCATACTTCTTCTTATATCATTCATCCATTTAAATCTGGGTCGACATCACTTTTCTTTACCAGGTGGAATCCATTCCAAAGCTTGTCTGACAATTCTATGTATATGACCATACCATTCTAGTTGTCTGTATCTCACAAAATCTATTATTGAATTTTGGGCTTTCATTTGTTGTCTGATAATTGTATTTCTGCTTTTTTTTTTTCAATTTAGAATGTCTAGTTGCGCGTCTAAAACAGTCTGTTTCAGTAGACATAAGCTTTAAACTCAAATTTTTATTCAACTGCCAAGCGTAAACTGTACGTTTAGTGTTCTTCTAATTATGGATTTATAAATTTGTAATTTGGAATCTATGCTTATGTTCTTATCCCATCAAACTCTGTTTAACATTGTTATTACCGATCTGCCTTTTTTAATTTTATATTTTATGTAATTTTTTTGGTTACATTTTGAGTTAATTTTGATCCACAGGTAATTAGGAATTACATTATTTACATCCTTTGATACATCCCATTCCATCTGCAAAAATAAATCTTTCTTTTCATCATCACAAGATAAATAAAATGATTTATTTAAATTTACTTTTAAATTCTTCTATGAGTTTTTTACTCATATATTCCTGATGCTCATAATCATGTGCTATAACCAACTGGTCATCTGTAAATAATATATATAAATGGTAGTATCTTCAATAGGTATCCCCATACCTTTACACTTTTTCTTCCATGTTTGCGAAGCTTGTATATAAATCTTGAACAACAGCCTTGGCATAAACTTTTTGTTACTGAAAATTCATGAGACATATTTTTCCCAATCTTTTAGAATTTGCATTTTCATATAATTCACAAGTAATTTATTTTCAATATTTTCTTGTAAAACTTCCCATAATTTATTTAGCAGTATAGAGTCATAAGCTTTTTCTAAATCGACCAATAACAAATGCAGAGGTTGCCCTTTAACATTTGTCTTTTCCATAAGTTGTTTAACAACAAAAATATGATCAGCTGTTGATCTTCCTGCTCGAAATCCTGCCTGCTCTCTCTAATATAATTTATTAATAACCTCATATTGTTATTTCCCATTGTAAATGTTTTATTAAAATGGTAAAGTGTGTTTATTTATTTATCTTTATTTCAGAATTTCCATGTGATGAATGTGGCTTGATTTTTAGAACGAAGTCCAGACTCAAAATGCATGCTTCTATTCATAAAGAACCACATGAAAGAGAGATATTTGCTTGTAATCATCCTAATTGCCCAAGGTAAGCTGTATTTAATCTTTTAGTGCTGAATTTTTTTGTATTGTGCTTTTTTTGGATTGAGCTTGAGTATACAAGATACTAACAAATATGTATGTCAAAAGTTTTAAGGAAAAGCCATATACTAGAGTTTATTAAATTAATATTAAGAAGCTAAAGCTGTTACTATGATTGAAATAAGTATATTAAAGTACACTACTAAATTATTGTAATCAAATGGTAAAGAGAAAAATTTATGCCTGAACCGGGAATCGAACCCCGAACCTTCAGCTTTCCGTGCTGATGCTCTAACCATTGAGCTAATCCAGGCTTCCTTCCCATCCAAGCATAAATCCTTCCTTTACCTTACTGTCTTGGTCCCACATTCAAATGCTGTGAATCATCATTCACAAATACACAATGAATGGCTTCTACCTGAAGAAGACATGAAGGGACTCCACATAGCTATAGCATTATTTATTAAATTAATTTTAAGAAGCTAAAGCTGTTACTATGATTGAAATAAGTATATTAAAGTACACTACTAAATTATTGTAATCAAATGGTAAAGAGAAAAATTTATGCCTGAACCGGGAATCATACCGCGAACCTTCAGCCTTTGCCTTTGAGCCTTTTTTCTCGGGCTGCAAACTTTGCGTGTTCATCCGCATTAAATAAGTTAGTACAGCTTCTATCCATTAGATGTCTTAGTTAAATATGGGAAATAACATTATGAGGTTCTTAATTTGTAAATTAATGAGTCATTTTTACACCTTACCTTATATTTCATGTTTCATTAAACATGGGAACTAGTTTTCAAGGGAACCATCTCTCTCATTTTGTCATAATGTCGGTTGAAAACTAGTTCCCATGTTTAATGAAACATGAAAATATGAGGTAAGATGTAAAAATGGCTGTTAATTTATGAAGTGCTTTAACACATTGGTGACGGGCCACGGAGATCTCCGTGTTTAAATGACCAGCGCTAGACGACGGGCCACGGAGATTTCCGTGTTTACGTTTTCTATGGTTTTCCAGCCTCTTCGCTTTTGAAGGAGCGTGCAATTTTGTTTTTTCTCATTGTGAAATAAACTATAGTTGTTTTTGTACCCTCTCTTCTCTTTTATGAAATTGCCAACTTTACAGAAAGAGTTGTTTACAATTTTAAGACAGATGGCTGGTGAAATATGGAATTTTAGTGCCGATAGTTAGGCGATTACGGGATACGTATGTAACCTGTAAATATATGTTGCAGAGGGGAAAAATTAGAAGAAGCACTATTTTGCGTTCTGGAGCCGAATTTATATCTGTGGCATCATGTGTACCAGGATAATTATTATAAGTGTGGCTAAAGCTGAAAATTTGCTCGAAAGAAAGACAAGAGTTTCTGAAGCAATAAAGATTAACAGAGGGCTTCCAAAATCATTTCTGGAAGCAGGAAAATAAACTCAAACCAGGAGAATGTGTGTTTTGAAGTAAGGGGGACCTTTTGCTACAAACATCGAAAGATAAAAGAGATGTAAGAATGGTTAGCACATTGCATCAGGCAACACGAGAGTGGGAGGGGTAAAGTTGTAAAAATGCCGTATTGAATACTTCAAAATAACAAGTATGTGAAGGGTGTAGACAGGGCTGACCAGTACCTATCATATTACTCCATCCTTAGAAAAACAGTGAAATGAAGCAAGAAAGTTGTATTGTGGCTTGTGAATTGTGCACTCTTTAATGCTTTTTGGGTCTATAAATTTCAAAATCCTAACAACAATATGTCAAACAGAAGTTTTTTTGCTTGAAACAGCCTCTTGTTTGGCAGTCGTGAAATTAGGAACAGATGACAGGGAAGAGGAGGGAAGATAGAGTGAAAAGGACATCATGTCAAGCCCCACCAAGAATGCTGAGACATATAGAAACATAAATTAACACCAACTGTGTCTGAAAAAAAAACCTTCCAAAACCTTGCCACGTTTTTAGTGAACACAAGAAAAGAAACTTGCTACATATGCTCTTTTGCCCTGTGCTTTACATAAAGGGAAATGTTTATAACGCTATCAAACCCTCAATTTCTACTAGAAGGTCTGATGAGAACACTAATAAAGATTTACTTATGCAATATTGTTATTGACTGTAAATATATTGATGTAAAAATCACACTGTGCTAGCGCGGTTTAAAATTTAAAAGTCCACGCTACTGACAGAAATGTCCGGTCCAGCAGCAGTGGATGGAACGCACAGCAGTCGGTCACCAATGTGTTAATACCTTGACTCATTCACTTAAATAAAATGGTCTGTACTTTTTAACTGTTAGGTTTATCTCAGCGAATACTTTGACTTAATATAATATAAATCAGTTAGTATTCAAAGATGTCCTGATGAGTAATATAAACACATATAATGTAATAATTGAGTATATATTTTTTAACATTCTTACCTCATATGATTGTTTAGTTGGACATATGTTTCAAGGCTGTGTCCCCATCTTCAGCATTACACAAACTGATTTTTTCTTTTCTTCAAGTTGTCAGCCCTGGATATGTGTTCCAAAGAACTTGGTAATGAGGCTTCTTTCACAATGATTTTAAAACATATAATGTATTCCATCTTTTTTTTTATTTGCTTATAACTTACTTTGATATTTCTTTTATTTTCTAAGAACTTTATGTTATCAGTCTCTTTTGATGGTAAAATGATTATCTTCATATTACTTACCAAGTAAGATACCAACATTAGACAGATATGTAAATTGTTTAATACAGTAAAAGCTTTATTAAATTAATATTGAGAAGCTAAAGCTATTACTATGATAGAAATAAGTAAATTAATTTACACAAATTATTGTAATCAATGGTAAAGAGAAACATTTTTGCCTGAACCCCGAATCTTTAGCTTTCTGTGCTAATGCTCTGACCACTGAGCTAATTCAGGCTTCATTCCCATCCAAGCATAAATCCTTCCTTTACCTTCTCTCTTGGCCCCACATTCAAATGCAATGAATCATCATTCACAAATACACAATGAATGGTTTCTACATTAAGAAGACATGAAGGGACTCCACACAGCTACTTAATTGTGTTCATTAATTTACTTATTTCTATCATAGTAAAGCGTTAGCTTCTCAATGTTAATTTAATAAATAATGCTATAGCTGTGTGGAGATCGGAGACCCTTCATGTCTTCTTAATGTAGAAGCCATCCCCATTGTGTACTTGCATTTGAATGTGGGATCAAGAGAGAAGGTAAAGGAAGGATTTATGCTTGGATGAGAATGAAATCTGAATTAGCTCAGTGGTCAGAGCATTAGCACGGAAAGCTAAAGGTTTGGGGTTCGATTCCCGGCTCAGGCAAAATTTTTTCTCTTTACCATTGATTACAGTAAAAGCTCCTTATTCGTGGTTTCATTATTCACGGGTTAAAAAATTGCGACACAGTTCCTGTATTCACGGCTAAAAGTTTCTTTTATTTGCGGATCCAGTTGAAGGATTAGTGTCCTTTATTAACCATCAGCAGATTTATTTTTTACTGTGGGCAGGTGCCAAGGCAGCTTTTACAAATAGTGATTCAAATCAAATGGACAAATAAATATCAAAACAAAACAATCCTTATTGTCACTAATCCTAAAGTTCATTGTTAAAAGCTGTTGTCATATTTTATGTGCTGATATGTACTTTAATAAATGCCTCCATCGCTACAATTGGTATATTATTGTCGGTATAACTTGTTATCCGTTGCAATAATTTTGATTGAATAACACGTGTCTCTTGTGCTTTGTTCCCAGTTTATAATGTTGAGTAAAAGGAACGAAAAATTAGTACCAAAGAGAAAAAAAATAGTGTTGCTGCTTAAAGTAATAATAGAAATGCTTGACCATTTATACACATTGGCAAATCATTTGCATCTATATCACACTGTTTCAATGTTAATGAATCAAGAAATCCGAAGACAAAATAAGGAATTCTATCACAGAATTCACAGCTGAATATCAATCTTAATTGAAAGTCTTTTAAAAGCAGCAAAAGGGGTATTGTACATCAACTATACGTAGACTTCAAAAAAGCATATGATTCAATTAAGAGAGAGAAGTTATATAGTATCCTGCAGGAGTTCGGAATTCCTAAAAAGTTAGTTAGACTTATACGAATGTGTCTAAATAGCACAAAGAGTAGGGTGCGTGTAGGCAAACAGTTTTCAGATACTTTTGAAATCCATAATGGGTTGAAGCAAGGAGATGCACTATCTCCTCTACTATTTAATTTTGTACTAGAGCATTCCATTAAATCTTTAGAGAATGAGGAAGGCTTACAACTCAATGGTATTAATAAGCTGTTTAGTTTATGCTGATGATGTAATACTATTGGCCGATAGCGAGGAGATACTAAAGGACAACACGCACACACTATTGAGTAACACTAAGAAATTAGGACTGGAAATAAATATCAATAAAACTAAATATATAGTCACACGTAGAAATACATTATATAATGGAAATGGACAGCTAATGACAAATGAGGGAAATTTTGAGGAAGTGGCTGAATTCAAATACCTAGGAACAATAATCACAAAATAATCACAAATAGGAATGAGATGCACAAAGAAATTAAACATAGGCTCAATTCTGGAAATGTGTGCTATTATGTATTGCAGAGACTCTTGATGTCCCAACTCCTTTCAAAAAACGTTAAACTGAAAATATATAAAACTATTATTCTACCAGTTATATTATATGGATGTGAAACATGGACAGCTAATGACAAATGAGGGAAATTTTGAGGAAGTGGCTGAATTCAAATACCTAGGAACAATAATCACAAATAGGAATGAGATGCACAAAGAAATTAAACATAGGCTCAATTCTGGAAATGTATGCTATTATGCATTGCAGAGACTCTTGATGTCCTAACTCCTTTCAAAAAACGTTAAACTGAAAATATATAAAACTATTATTCTACCAGTTATATTATATGGATGTGAAACATGGACTCTTACTTTAAGGGAGGAAAGGGGATTACGAGTATTCGAGAATAAAGTACTTAGGAAAATGTTTGGACCAAAGAGAGATAAACAGACAGGTGAATGGAGAAGACTACATAACATTCCCAGGGAAAAAGAAAAAAAATTGATTTGGAGTTCATCGGTCAGCCAACAGAGGGAGTAGAAATCAACATACAGGATCGACAACCACAAATTTGGCAGCTGGGAGGCATTGACAATGTCAGACAAGTGTGCAGAAACTAGTCTGCAAGAAATATAAAAAAATATGAGTTCAGTCTAAAACCCTAACTCATAATAATTAACGTAAATAATAATAATAATAATTATTATTATTATTATTATTAATGTATTATTCATATTTTTGCAAATAGTGATAGCAGCCTGTAAGGAAAATATTGTAACTTGTTAGGGGGTGACGTCATTTAGCCTCCTGTAGTCACATATTTTTTAGAAGAAACCATGAATGTAGATGCATATTTTATGTATGCTGATAAAAACTCATGAATATACCTTTCATGCAGAACTAGAATATTGCTGTTTTGGCCTAAAAAATTAAGTCCATACTTCGTAAGTAATTTATAAATGTGTAATAAACTCTCTCCATTAAGAATATATAGAAATATATTTTACTTATATGACATTCATTGGATGTAAGAGAAAGTAAGAAGTTTCACACCCAACTGTAATGATCTCCCAGACACATTTAAATTCTATTTTAGAAAGAAAAATTAATGCTCGGACCAGGATTCAAACCCCGAATCTCTGACTCTGCATGTCGATGTGATACCATTCGTATCGGAGTTCGGATGGTGTAATCTGTATCATACTGATGCGCAGAATCAGGGATCGGGGTTCAAATCCCAGTCAGAGCATTAATTTTTCTTTCTAAAATAAAACTATGTCCAAATCTGGAAAATGTTAATTTAAAATATAACATCAAAACATTGAAATTTGTTGAATTTGATTCCAGGTTTTACTTTAAAAAGTCTAATCTTACACATCACATAAAGTCAAGCCACAAAGGAAAGAAGTTTGAGTGCACATATGAAGATTGTGGCAGACAGTTATGTTCATGGGTAAGTTCTGTCTCAATTCTACAGTCTACTTACATTTTTAAACAAAATATTGAAATTAATGTACTCGGAAGCTATTTGCATATAACAGTTACTACAACTAAAGAACAAACCTTTCTGCCTCAACTGGGATTTGAATCCACGGTCTCATCTTCATGCACTGATGCTACTGAGGTACTCCAGTTTGATTACTGCACCAGTGCTATCATGGGTTATATGGGTATTTCAAATAGAGACAATTTGTGTCTGCTGCTGGATTGCCTTAATAGCACAATTGGTCAATGTGCCATTGCATAAAGCTGGAGATTCAAATTTTGGATCAGCCAGAAATTTTTATCAACAGTTGTACTGATACTAGTAAAATTCATGGTGATTTTTCCGTTGAGGTATTAGTTCACAGTAATATAATGTATGGTTAAAAACTATAATATAGTTACCTTGTAGGTCCGTCTCCTCAACTTAAGTTCTTTTAAAGACCTACAGAGTTTTAAAAGAACTTAAGTTGAGGAGACGGACCTACAAGGTAACTATATTATAGTTTTTAACCGTACATTATAGTACTGTGAACAGTTATACTACTTACTTTTTGTTCAAAAGTGACAAAATATGATAATAATCTCTATATACAGGAAGTATCAAAAAGTAATGTAAGGAAGATGAGGTGTAAACAGTTTTTTACTTCGATTCAAAATATGTGATTAAATAAGGAACTAGACCAGAAAAATAATACAGTATTACCCCACTTTTATGTTCCTGCATTTTACGTTTTTATACCTTTTACAACATTCTTTAAAGGTCCCTTCTGTTTCCCTATAATCACAATGTATTAAAAATCTTGCTTTTACGTTTCTAAAATTTTGTTTTCCTGCAATTTACGTCACATCATGTCGTCCTTCAGCGTTAAAGATTGAAGATATTAAATTTATTTGATCGATTATCTCGCTTCTGTACAATCGATATATAGTAGAGCCAAGTTAATTGAGCCAACAAAGCTCGCTGCTATACAATCGATAAGGAGCCAGGCAAGTTTAATGAACCAATGAAGCTGGCTTTTGTACAATCGATAAAGAGCAGAGCATGTTCATCGAGCCAACTTTCAAACATTTCTAAAATTCAACCCACATTTCTATGGCAAACAAATTTGTTTTAATCTCTCAATAAAGATTCATAGTGCTGCTTGCTGAACCTCTCCTTGTTATTTATATTTTAAATGGTGAAAGTAAAAGAAATAAAGTAATTTTATGTTTACAGCTGTTCAAAACACACATTACAATGAACTATTATATGAATATCACTATGAGGTTTAATTTACAATAAAATTCTTTATACCTCACCTGATATCTTGTCTTCTAAATAAATGAAAGACAGAATGAAGTGAGGTGTAAAGAATTTATATTTTAAATTAAAAGAAACAAAACAAATGTCACTGGAAATGATAAATCTAAGATACCCAGCTCCTGAATGGATACATATTTTTACAGATGGCTCCAGCCTACCAAATGATGGTGGCACTGGTGCTGGTGCAGTATGTCCACTTTTTTCCTTTTATCGTAAACTAAACACAAATTCAACAAACTTTGATGGCGAAATTCTAGCAATTTTCTTAAGTTTACAAAATCTCTTATATCACATCCAAAAATTTACAAAAGTTGTAATTCTATGTGACTCCAAAGCAGCCATTCTTGCTATAACACGAGACACAACACCCAAAAGCATCAAAATTATCGAATGTCACAAAATGATAAAACATTTATCCCGTCTACATAAAAAAGTTGTACTTCAATGGATTCCGGCCCATTGTGGAGTGACAGGCAATGAAATAGCCGATTTTCTAGCCAAGAAGGGTAGCAAAATTGTTTCAAACCCAACTTCTGCTCCAGTTTCCTTTCACTCTATCAAAAGAATTATCTCAAATAAATACATCAATAAACTTAGAGAAGAATACACCACCAAAACATCTGGAAAGGAATGGGAAAATCTACAAGCTTATGACATTACTACATTACAAAGAAAATCTGCAGTAGCAACATTCAGACTGCTAACGGGACATGACTGCTTGAATAAACACCTACACAGAATTGGCATAACAGATTCACCTAAATGCCCTTTTTGCAATTTAAATGAAGATATGGAAAGAAACCATCTCCTCCGTTGTCCAGCTTTTGTAGAAGAGACCAGCCTTTCTGCTAAATATTGGAGTGCAAGAGAGCGAATGATTTCATTATCAAGTGCTCGACATTAGATACCAACCAACCAACCAACTAACATTATTTAGCCAATATTGTATATTATCCCAGTCAGTGCTTTTTATGCATGTTGTGGAATGGTTGCTGAATATGATGGTCAACATTTTTTAGCTTCTCTTCATTTCCCATAATTTACACTTTCCTCCAATTTACACAATTTTCCCTCTGGTCCCTTGAAAAGTGTAAAAGATGGGTAATGCTGTAGTATATTATCCCCATATGTTTTTTTCGTGTTCTGAAATGGATGCAGTCAACATTTTTCACCTCATCTTCATTTCCCTCAATTTACAGTTTCCCCTATTTTCCACTGTTTTTCCTGTAGTCCCTTGAAAAGTATAAAAGAGGGGTAATACTCTATATGAATATGTCAAATGGACAAAATATCTGGGGATCATAAAAAATCTGTTATTTAATCACTATAATTAATTAATGGTATTTCTGTTTTCCAATATAGCTAAAGTTGAAACAACATATGAAATTGCACACAAATCATCCTACACTTCGTCGAAAAAGAAAGTCCAAACATAAAAGATGCGATGCTGGAACCCACAAACGAAGCATGGCCGTTAAACTCTCTGGTATAAAAATACCATATCAGGATGAAAAATTGCTTTTAAATAATGAAACAAATCCACACCGAGAATTGAATCTCATTCAGCCATGTCATGTTGTTCTTGAGAAACAAAAATGTATTGAATCTATTTCTAAGCATCTTCAAAATGAATCAAGTACTGAAAGTGAAGAGGATGCTGTAATTTCAGATGATAAATTATCTCATTCATGTGTTGTTGTCCTTGAAAGAGAAAAGTCTGTTGATTCTCAACTGAAACTTATTCAAAAAGAATCTTCTACTAAAACCGAAAAGGAAGTTGAAAGTTCTGGTGAAATAATAAATACAGACAAAACCCAACCTGACCATTTTTGCAATGAAACTGCAACTTCAGTGAAGAGTACCCATGATTTTATGACTTTGGCCTGTACATCTCCAATAAGTGCAATTGAATCAGAATTGAAGGAAACTGAAGGAGATTTAAGTGGTAGCAGTACATTAACCAATACAATTGAAACTGTATCAATTCCTTTTGGTCCAGGAAATGAAATAAATGAATCAGATTCTACTTCAGAACAGCAGATTGAATACCACAGAGATGATTCCAGTCATTCATATTTTTCTAAACCTTTGAATTCAAATGAAAATAAAAATGTAAATGTTTGTTCAAATTTAAATGAAGATATGAACATTTCTTCAAAATTAGATGAAAATTCCAATACAGATAAAGATATAAATATTTCTGCGAATTCAGATGAAAATGTGTACATATCTTCAATTTTGATTCAAAATTCTAACTTATCTTTGACTTCAAACAAAAACATGAACATTTCTTTAAATTCAGATGAAAATGTCAATATTCCTTGTACATCAGAAGAAAATTCTGATGTATCTTTGTTGCCAAATAAAAATGGAAATACATCTGTAAATTTTGATGACAAGATGAACCATTCTTCTATTTCAGTTGAAAATTATAATTTGTCTTTTACTATGAATAAAAATAAAAATACTTATTTAAATTCAAGTGAAAGTACAAATATGTCTTCAATTTTAGTTGATAATTCAAAAATATATTTACCTTCCATACCAAGAGAAAATTCTGATCTATCTTTGATATCTGATAAAAATGTAAGTACATCTTCAAATTCTAATACAAATGTAAACATACCTTTACTTTTGGTTGAAAATTCTAACACAACATTGATTTCTGATAAAAAGATAGATCTTTCTTTGAATTCGGATGAAAATATGAGCATGTTATCAACTTCAGGTGAAAATGTTGATGCTCTGATGACTTTAAACAAAACTTGTGATATGTCTTTATGTAATTTAAATGTTGAACCAATAATGAGATGTGATTGTTTGTCTGTTGAATCCACATTAGATGTACCATTAGAACATGAAAACTGCTCTTCTGTGGTATATATTAATTCTGATCATGGTACATTGTTACAGGAAATAGGAGCGTCCTCTGCTGATAACAGAAAAAATGAATCGTTAACAGGAGATAAACTTCAGCATTCAACTACAGACGATTGTTCAGAGAGGGAAAGTGTTGAAAAAGAAGTCAACAAGAAAAGTGATGACTGTTCTCAAAATAAACTTCCAGAAGATATTTCAAAATTATCTTCTGAAATTCCAACAACTAAAAAAAGAAGAATAGTAACTAACAGAAAAATGCTTGCAAGTTACAAAAAATTAAAAACTGCTGATATCATCGCCAAAAACTCATCATTGTCATCTAATAACATACCTCTTGTCATCAATAAAGTAAAGGATAGAACTGATTTGTGTATGCCAGAAGATGACCGTACATCGATAGATACAATTTATAAAGGAGATAAATACATTGAAGACTGTTTACGGGTTATTGATACAAAAGAGTTGAGATTAATGGAAGAAAGAACTGAAATTTTAGATATTATGAGGTTACCTAATGATGAAATTGATGAAACAGATGTCGATAGAAATAACAGTAGCATTTTAGAATCATCCCCTTCGTTAATGCACTTACTTTCAAAGAGAAAACAAAAATCTTTAGACCAAATAGTTGATTCTCTTCATTCTGTGTTAGGGAATAAATCAGGTATAAATAATTCATGTGTTGATAATGAAGAATTTAAAGTAGAAAATGTTGCAATTGAATCCTCAGAAATAGAGGATACTAAGAGTTGGCATGAGAGTTTGTTTGGTGTTCAGCATCGTCTGAGGTTTATGTAGGGAATAACGATAATTTGAAAGATTTGTGTGCTATATCTCAGGAAGCAATGTTGGAGGAGAAGTATCCACTGGATGGAGAGCTGGCATGTGTCAAACAGGAGGTAAGTAGTGACACAGAGTTTTATCCAACGATTATAGACATAAAAACAGAAATGGAATAAGTATATCTGTATTGAACTTCAGGTTGAACATATAAAAGACATTAAGTACAGGATAATTAAAACATTTTGTCTGTTCATTCTTACCTCTTAGAGTAGTTTTTGTCGAACATGTTTCAGAGCTTCTTAGCCCCATCGTCAGTTATTACAGTATTTTAAAATAAAGTACAGGATGGTTGGAATTCCTTATTGATTTACTTTTTTACTTATTGATTCCTTATTGACTTCCAAAGTCTCGTGGTGAATTGAGAAACTGTTTGAATGTAAACATTGACAAATTACATGCCAGCTCTAGTTGTAAGAATAGATTCTTGAATAAGTTTGAAGACAAAAATATATGCTCAGACTGGGATTTGTGTTTAGATTGTAGTGCTCAGGTAGCTCAGTTAGTAGAGCATTGGCATAGAAAGCCAAAGTTCCTGGGATCAGACCCCAGTCTGAGCATATATTTTTCTTCATAGTTAACTATGGGAAATAATATTGTGAGGTTCTTAATTCGATGAATGAATGAGTCATTTCTTATCTTACCTCATAGTTTGTTTTCTTAAACACGGGAACTGCAGTTTTCAAGAGGAACATCCCTCCCATTTTCAACCGATATTATGACTACCAGATTTTCGTTGGAATCTCCATCTATAATGTTGCCATCTGGTGTTAATTTTATGAACTTCGAAATCAGATCCCGTTCATTGGGGATTTCGAAGTTCATGGATCTAAATTTGTTCTTTTGAATATATATCTTCTCCCAAACTGTCAATTTTAAAGGTTTTTCGAAATGTTTTAGAAGTTTGGCCTCTTTTTCAATTGTATGACTCTCCAACAAACTATGTGCTTGCAATAGCTGATTATTCAATTTCACCATTTTTAATATTTCTAGTGTTCCTTTGTGCGATGTCCAAATTCCTTTTTTTGTTTTTCCTATGTATACTTTATTGCAATCTCTATATCTAATTTGATAAATTCCAGGTTTTTTACTATCTGGGGTGTGTTCAATTTCTTATTGGTTATTAATAGATTAGCAAGACTAAATTTATTTATCGGTGCCAATGTAATATTGAATTTCTTGAAATTGTTTTGAAACTTGCTATGTATTTCAGGATGACAAGTAATTTTCTTGAATTGTTTTGCTTTCTTTGAATCAGATTGCAGGGTGGTGTATTCTTTTAATTTTTTTGTCTGAATTTCTTTAATTTATTTATAATTATTCCCTTCAAAAACCATTTAAATTAGCTATGTTCAAAATGTGATTGTATTCTTTCTTAAAATCTTCTTCATTTAGTGGAACATTTAATAATGTATATATCAGATTGTTGAAAATTGCATGTTTATGCGCAATAAGATTGAAACCTCAAGACTTTATATAATTGTCAGTTTGAATATCCTTCCTGTATATATTGAATTCAATTTTTTGTTGTTGTTCATTTCCTTGTTATGTAGAGATCCAAAAATGGGATTTGGTTATTCTTTTCTAATTCCATAGTAAATTTTACAGATTCATCTTGAAGATTGAGTAATTTCATTGCATCATCAATGTATTTAGAATTTATCACAGAGAAAATATCATCCACATATCTATACCAACATTTAGGGTCATATGCAAATACATTAGTCTCTACTCAAATTACTTCCAATCACTGGTGAGCTGACTCGCCGTGAGCAAGTGCAAAGATCGAATTAGCTACCCACAAACTGGTCATGCATGAAAATCGTCGTTTTTGTAATATTGGCAAGAAATTACCCAGAATTCTCAGCAATAAAACCACTTCCGTTATTTTTGTCTGCTATAGAGGAATGCATTTACGCTTACGTCCTGCAAGTAATACCGTATACAGTGACGTCTGCGTCGTGCAATATTATGCCGATTCTCCTGTTCTTCCAGTTGAATTCTTTGTTAGACTCTATCAAATTCCTCTTCTCCGTGTATACCGAAAACATGATCGAAGTCTTCAAGGTCTGACACCTTGGATAAAGTGGCAAGATTTCAAACTACATCAGTTACCATTGGTTCCCTTCGGGATTCTCACGATAAGTTTCTATCTTAATTTATGATCTTGAGTTACCTCGTCAGGTAGCTTACGAATTTCAACAATTATTATCGCATGAATAGATTTCTGAGTAAGCAGAATCATATTAGGATAAAACTTTCTCGGCAGAGAACGCCTTTTACGGTCTAATGCGTTCAAAGATTCGACCCTTAAGCATCCAGGGATAAGCATTGGTATGACACTCTAAATAACCCATAAATAATAAGAATCAAATGAATTGTAAATTCTTCTTACCTCATTATTTCTATGTTTTTTAAACACAGCACTGCAGTATCGGTAAACATCTTCACCATCGTCAGCTGTTTTCACAACTTCAATTTTTTTCTTTTGCCGGTAATTATCCAAAACTGCCATCTGGTGTTCTTTTGAAGGAGTAATTTTCTAAACTACCATCTGATATATTTTTGAAGAACTTTGTAATCAAGCTTGGTTCGTCCAGAATCTCAAAGTTCATGGTTCTAGTATGGTTTTTTTGAATATATATCTTTCCATTGCATAGTTACACTACTTGAAGAGTTGATTGGTGATTTTTCAATGTAAACTATATATAAGCTCTGCAATAGCCCATAGCTTAGGTGTGGATAAGATGAATTTAAATTTTTACCCAAGGTTTGAGGTATTTCTATGGCAATTTATAGATGTACAGTTCAGCAGAATATGTTCTAAATCCTCCTCTACAGCTTGGCACAGTGGGCACATAGATGAGTCATTTAGGTTGAATCTATATAAATATGTCTACCTTTTACAATGATTGTCAGCCTTTAATTTTTTTCTCAAGGAAGACAGAAATCTAATCTGGACTACCGACATTTTGTATTTGAATGAAACAAATTTTGGTTTGTAAACATGATACATGATAATCCATACAGTATGCACTTAATGGATGTTATCTAGTTGAAAAGATATTATAGGCCTCTATATGAAAACTTTCATTGCAATTCTAGATCAAGAACACTGAAAAGTATGAATGTTACCTCATATAATTGTCTTAATATTTTTTATCCCAAGAAGCACATAATGTAATATTATATGCCAATTTATTTTATTTGATAAAATATCTCATAGTGTTACAATTTTGTGTTTAAATTTACACACTTTTCTTTTAATTAATTCTTGATAATTTATCATAACTTTCTTGTGTAAGTTTTTAGTCATTGAATATAAATAAATTATTCTTGTATATTACTGTATATAATTTGTTGATTCTCCCCTGATTTTATCAGTTCTGCTGGGATCCCATCTCAACCTAATGCTTACTCACTAGCACTATCGAACCTGTAGGTTCATGGCCACATAGACATAAACTCTCCATACGTCCCTGTTCTTCACACATATATACCGTACAATTTAATCAACCTTTAATATTTCATTTATTTAGGCATAGCAACACACGCTGGGTATTGGCTAGTACATATATAAATAAATAAACATGGAACATTTGAATTACATATGAATATAGAAAATTAAATTATGGGTTCTCTCCCTAATGTATATTGATTCAACCACTCTCCTGACCTAAAAGAAAATTCAAATATGACATGAATTGTTACAGTAAACAAACATATTTAATATTGACAAACATGTATATGAGTGAAAAAACTTAACTCAGCTAGCTTGGGACAATCTCTTACGCAATATAAAATGTAAATAAACATAATTTTGAACAGAGCCTAATCCTTCACAAAACACATATTTTAAAGTAAAAAAATAAACTTTTGTAAGTTCTTAACACATATGTAGTGTATTCATACCCAAGAATCATTCCAAAATCTAAGTCCATATGTAACTAGCCAATAAATTTGGAGAAATGAAGAGATCAGACCAATGCAGCCACCTAACTGTAGAACAACTCAGGGTGAACTGTTAAGAATGGTTTTATTTTTAGAAAATAAATTATGTTTGGACCGGGAGTTAAACCCCAGATTTCTGGCTCTATACGTCAGTGAGATAGCCATTATGCCATTTGAACTTCTGATAGGAACGTCAAATTTCTTTCCATTTATACAGTTCTCCTTTCATCTGAAGGCAGATACCCATCGCTATCAACAATGCCATCTGATGACTTCTATTGAAAGTTCTTTTTTCTTTATTGAGAATTTAAACTTTACTTTTAAGTGGTGAAACTTAATATTTGATGTTATATTTTAAATTAACACTTTCCAGAATTCGATATTGTTTTATTTTAGAAAGAAAAATATAACATCAAATGTTAAGAATGGTATTCGGTGCTCCACAGATAAGGATGTGCGCAACTGTAGACATGTAGGTGATTTCATGGGAAATGGAAACGGTGGATAAATTTGATGCAGTGTTCAGAAAACTGTACTGTCTTACGCTTCAATTGTATAAAGCATTGGGTTCAGATGGGGTCCCAACCGAACTGTTAAAAGTCAGGGAGAGAAAAATTGATGGATAAGATACAACAGCTGCTTATTATGATTTAAGAAAAAATGTTCCAAATAAATGAAAAGAATCAATTGTACCAATCTATAAGAAAGGTGATAAAAATGATTGCAACAACTACAGAGGTATCTCATTACTTTCAACTTGGTACAAAATTCTAATAAATATATTAATATCCAGACTTACTCCCTATATTGATGATGCAATAGGTGATCATCAGTGTGGATTTAAAAGAAGAAGTTTACAGTTGATCAGATTTTTAGTATATGACAGATTTTAGAAAACAAATTAACATTTTCCAATTCTGGATAGAATTTAATTTAAGAAGGAAAAATTAACGCTCGAACCGGGGCTTGAACCCTGGATCTCTGATTCTATACGTCAGTGTGATACCAATTATGCCATTCGAGCACCAATAGAAATTGAAATAAAAAATATGAAGCTTTGCCGCTAAAAAGGATGTGTAAATTGTCAATAAAAATACTTTTGAATAGAAGATGTCAGTTGGCATAATGGTATAAAACTATCAGTGTTTGGACAAACGAGAATTGTATAAGTGGAATGAAATGTTGACATTCTTATCGGTGCTCGAATCGTGTATTTGATATCGCTCTGATGTACAGAATCAGAGATCCAGGGTTCAAGCCCCAGTTTGAGTGTTAATTTTTCTTTCTTAAATTATAATCTTTTTAGTTGTTTGTTTTATTTCAGTATTCTAATTTTGATTAGATTCTAGATATCATCCCAAGTTTTTTTTAACAATGTTGGTGTATGAAATTTATTATCTAACATGGTAGCTGGCATGTTGCACTTGTTATGGAGTGAGTAGTCTTGGATGATTGATAATTATTACTTGTGTTTTACTTACATTTAGTATTCTGAACTTTGCTGTTGCAGAGATAATGTGGCTTGAACAAAAACATTCCTAAATATGTTAAACAAATGTGTTTATAGATCTGTATTGTGTTTCATCTCCTATTCCAAATATTTTCCTAAATATATTATTCTCATTTTCTCTTAGAAATAAGCAATCTATTGTGTTACAGGTTTGGAATATAAAAATTCGAAGACATCTGACAATTAAAAAATGGTTATGGCTAATGCAGAGAGTAATGGAAGACATTTTGCCATCAATAAAACAAAAGTTTTGATTAATCCTATTATTATTATCATTATTATTATCATCATCATAATCAATCATCAATCATCATCATCATCAACTTACAGAGTAATTGAAATCAGTGGTAAGAATTAATTGTTTTAATTAGGATAAGTTTATTTAAGTTAATATGTATATTTTTTTAATCGATATTACAGTGGGAAGTAACACTGTGAGGTAATTTATAAATTGAGTCAATTAAAATGTTTTTTCACCTCACACCTCATGAAAACATAGAAACTTTATGAGGTGTGCTGAAAAAACATTTTGTCCGACTCAAATTATAAATTGTATATTGTTTTTTAAGTATTTTCAACAATGTTCAATTCAGCTGGATTTCAAATAAGAGCTTTTCAATTGAAGGATGCAGGGAACAAAATTACAGATGTTTTGTCAAAATTCAGATTTTATTTAAAGATTAATGAGTTGGTTATTTTGACTCACCTCATATTTCTTGATTCTTATGCAGACCAGGTTTTGTCGCTTTTGTGCGACATTGTCGATGCATTCCAACTGTTGTTTTGTGGTTGTCAGGTTGATTTCTGTTCCCACTGACCAATGAACTTCCAAATATTTTTTTTTCTCTGGGAATTTCAAAATTCATAGTTTTCTTCTTATTCTTACAGATGTAAATGTTCTCCCAAATTGTGAGTTCCTTAGATTTTTCTAACTGTTTCAGTAATTTGGCCTTAGTTTCAATTCTGTGTTTTTCTGACCATGCATGTGCAGCTATTGCAGATTTTTCTATTCTTTTCTCCATTTTTAACATTTCTAAGTTGTTCTTTCAATCTTGTATTTAAGTTTCCTTTTGTTTTTTTTTCTAAGTATATTTTTTCACAATCTCTACAATCAATTTGATAAATCCCTGATTTGTTGCCGTCTTCAATCTTCTCGTTTTTATTGGTTTTGATTCATTTATTTGAACTGTAATAATTTTTTTGTCCTAATTTAATGGTAAATTTAATGTTAAAACTTATTAAATACTTAAGGATGGTATGTAAATTTCTTACATTTTTTATCAGTTTATTTATCTATCTGAAGAGTACTTTCATTTATCACTTTTTGTTTCTTGAATTTATTTATTTTCTTATGAATCATCTTTTCCTGAAAACCATTTTTTTTTCTATTTTTACAATGTGTTTTTTTTTCTTTAAAATTTTCTCTTCTAATGGGAACATTCACAAGTCTGTATGTTAAACTATTAAATACTGCCTGTTTGTGCAAAATATGGTTAAATCCTGTTGCTTTAATATGTGAGTTTCTTTTCTGTAGATTCCAAATTCTATTTTGCTTTTTCCTCATTCCTGATTAATTTAAGGTCTAAAAATGGTATTTCTTGGTTATTTTCCACGTCCATAGTAAATTTAATTGTTTTATTATAGATATTCAAAATTAACGGCATCTTCTAATTGTTTTTGTTTGATTATTGCTATATGCTATGATATCGTCCACATGTACATATATTAAATTTTATTTAATGTTTTAATTTCTCTAGGCATATGCAATTGTATGGTTAAATTCAAAGTAACGATATTAATTAAAAAAAGTCTTTGATCCATGTCATGAGTGTAGCAACATTTGGACAACAGAGAAAATGTTAATGAAAACAACAGTAATTGTTAGTTCTCAGTCTGTCACATGTTTAGAATCTGAATATAATAGGAAAGTACAGCAGTTACAAAAAAAAAAGATTAACAATAATAAAAAAAACAAATTATCTATTTGAAATTGATATAGTTCAGCATAGAATTTGTCATATCAATATGTTTTGTCAAAAAAATCATTTTTTTTTTAATGATTTATTTGAAAATACAATAGGAAGAAACATTATGAGGCTTTACTTACTAAAAAGTGTTGTCTGTATAATTCTTACCTCATATCTTTGTTTTTTTTAGATATGTTTCAAGGCTTGTTAGCCTCATCCTCAGTAGTTACAGACTGGCTTTTCCCAAGTTGTCATAGCTGGATCTCCACAGAAAAAGATAACAGAAGTCAAGATTCAGGACTGACAACTTGAGAAAAACCAGTCTATAACTACTGAAGATGAGGATAACAAGCCTTGAAAATATGTCTAACAGAAACAACAATATGAGATAAGAATTATACAGATAACACTTTTTATCCTTAATAGTATTTAAGTAAAATTTTATCACCTCATCTCATATTCTTCTTCTTCTTCTTAGACTAGTTTCAGATCCTTCTTCAGTTCCATGATCAGTATTTTCACAACTGTTGTTACGTCGTCCTGAAGGCTGCTCTTCAGGATTACATAATGGTCACAAAAATATTGACGATGGAACCGAAGAAAGATCCAAAACCGGTCTAAGAAGAAGAATATCAGATTAGGTGATAAAATTTTACTTAAATAAATAATACAGATGACATTTAGGAGATGCTTCTAGTCTGTCCAGCTTTAATCCAACTGCACAACACTCTAAGGACCTTGTTCGCTTGTACTGGGAAGCCAGAGAGAAAATGACTTAAGCGTCAAATCTCGCCATTAGAAAACAACAAACAACATTTAGGAGATGAGGAAGAGGTACAGCAGAGGACAATCTGACATTAGCAACAACATCTCTGAAAACAGTAAACAAATTAAAATATCGAGGACTGACCCTACAGACTACAGTGAAATCCTTCAGCCACATGTACATGACAAAAACAATAGCTGCCATCAAAGCAATCTACAGCATCAAGAACTTAGCGAGACTATCGCTGCCGGCAGCCATGATTCTATTCGAAACCACGATTTTGCTGATTATCACTTATGGAATAGATCTGATATGGGAAAAACTGACTCTCAACGACCTTAGGAAGATAGAAAATGTGAAAGTCCGCTTCCTAAAAACAGCACTGAGAGTGGGGAAAACTGCACCCTCACAACTCATCTATGAACTCACAAAGGGAACATACTACATAGAAGATCCACGACTGAGAATGCTACTAGCCCTCACCAAGAACTTTTAAACAAGACGAGACAAAAACTTCTACACCTCAGAGCTATGCTGGACAGGAACTGGACGAAAGCCAGCCAAGAGCTAAGACATGTTGTAACATGATATGCGATTCACAGCTTTCATCATAAGGTGTGCAGAATCAAGAAATATCACGGATCTAGTGAGAAGTGCATGTGTGAATTGTGTGGCGGACAGTGCAACCGATATCATGTACTGAAATGCCCAAGAAACATGAAATCGCTGAATGACTACAGCAAAGACTAAAGTACAATCAGTGCCCATTAGGGCGAACCTCTCTTCTTATTAATAATACAGTACTTCATAGTGTTAATTACTAAAAAATGTAACACTTTATGTTTTTTTTTCTTGCACTTTTCTTCAGTTTTTGGAAGATAAAAAAATCTGTCTTAATGTGGGCATAAAAAAGTCTGTCTTAATGTGGACAGATAGAATTATTTATGGCATATTTATAATTTGTCTTAGCCAATTTATAAAAATTCACAACAATTAAGTAACTCATAAAAACTGTGGAAAGAAAGAAATTTGCATTGGATTTCTTAAAAATATTTAAAATTAAAACAAAAATAACATGATACATATTAGTAATTTATTAAATATAGAACCCAGTAAACATATACTGTAGTCATTTTTAAGCCTCTAGGAGTACTTGAGGGAGGAGGTGACGCATGGACTTCCCAAATTTGCTTAAAAGAGCAGATAATAGAATGGATAAGTTAAGAAATACATATGCTTTGCTTTACTCACAAACAATGCATTTGATGTTTTACTTCTTTTTAAACGGTTTTATTTTATTTACGCAAAAAGCATGCACAGAAAATAATTTTTAAATGTACACATTACTTTATAGAATTTGGAGTTTCCTGTGTTATTGAAATTACAAGAGATCTGATATTAATGATAGTAATAAATACTCTAGTGTATAGTAGGTAGAGGGAATGACATCAGTAGGAGAACTGTTATGTGGATCATTAATTAATAATGAAGATATTCCCATCCATGCTTCCCAAGTTTATGATGATAGCAAATTTTTGGACCAAAGAGAGATGAATAGACAGATGAATGGAGAAGACTTGCATAACAATGAATTACATGGTCTTTATAGGAAGCCAGATATAATGAGAACGGTTAAGTCTCGTAGACTGTGGCGGGCAGGACATGTGGCACAAATGGGAAATGAAAGAGGTGTATGGAAGCTTCTTGTAGGAAAACCAGAAGGAAAATGCCCAGTTGTTAGACCAAGATTTGAGGTGGGAGAATAACATTAACTATGATTTGAGGGAAGTGGATTATACAGGGGATGATTGGAAAACATTGGCTCAGGATAGGGATGTATGGAGAGCTTATGTCTGCATGGCCATGAACCTATGGATTCGATAGTGCCAGTGAGTTAGTTAGTTAGCAGCATGAACTGAATTTTATAAATTTGATGTGAAATAATGAATCAAGGTGTAGTAATGCTTTGATAAACATCATTGTGGTTTAAAATACAGGGCTATTCAGAAAGAAGGAACAGACTTCATACATTTATTTCTTCCAAACTACTAAAAATAGAAAAACAATTCCAACGTTCCTAGAAAGAGAAAAGTTTGAAGTTCTGATCATGGCCGCATTGGTGCTGTTGCTTGAAGTTGCGATCACGCCTGCATTGGCGCTGTTGGATTGAAAGAGGAGTAGCAGAAGATCAACTTCATCGCCGGTGGCCTCCCAGGTCACTAGATCTAACCCCGTATGATTTTTATTTGTGGGGTTATGTAAAAGTCTGTGTTTTTATTATCCCCCTATGCTTGACACTTGAAAATCTGTGACATCAAATTGTTGAAGCTGTGAATTCAATAACTAGAGACCAGCTGATTCATGTGTGGCAAGAAATGAGCCACCATTTTATTTGTTGTGCAACACATGGTGCTCATATTGAATGCATAAAATAGTGAAATTTGAACTTTTCTCTTTCCTGGAACGTTAGAATTGTGTTTATATTTTTGTAGTTCGGAAGAAATAAATGTTTGATGCCTTTCTTCTTTTTGAATAGCCCTATATATATATACAGTAATTTACCCTTCATACTTTTACTGAAGGTCAGCTTCCTCTTGTAGGAAGTAAATTTGTTAACCAAGAACTGTTCCTTCTATAGACGTGCTTGAATTGAACTAATTCCTAGTCTTTACTGGAAGCTTTTTCATTCTCATCAGTGCTGAAAACTATCTTTCTGCAGAAGAAGTATATTCAACATATTTGTTGGAGAGTCAGTCACTGCAAAATAATGTTCTGTCCTGTTCAGAATATTAAAAAGGAGGAGCTTTCTTTATTTTGGTAAACAGAATTAGATAAATAGCGAGGTGAAATACGACTGTCATTGGTTGTAAAACAAAATTAATTGAAACGTGATTGGTCATTGACTACCATTTGGGGCATGAACATTGCCGATTATTTGATTTCAAGTGCAAAGTGTTTTGAGAGCAACTCATGCTGAAATATTTGGGGGGAGCACTAAAACAATTTTACAGGAGGTAGTATTACTGTAAGACCCGTGTGGCGTGTAGCATGTAAAACTAACCTAAAATGTGAGAGGTTAAATTGTGTCAATTGAATGGGTATTTTTTTTTTTTTTTTCCCCTTACTGAGCGATATGCTTTAGGTCGTTCCGATGGTTCTGTCATTTGTGGTGAAGTGATACAAAATGCACCCTATGAATAAATGTTAAGTTTGCAGCTTTCAAATTACTTTTAAATGAGGTATTTTTTGGTGTTTGAATGTTGATAGTATTTGATTGAAGTATCGAATCTAGAAAATTTCCCGCCATTTTCAGAGTTACAAACTATTGATGAAACATATAGCTGTTTGGCCGGATATCCGGCCAAACATTGCTGATTGGCACATCGTAACGAGGCATCGCACGAACTATCGGGTGAATTCGGGTATTTTCGTTCATGAGCGAAGTTAAGCAAGTGTTTCATTGACTTGTTAAATTGATTGTAAACATTATCACTTGAGCTTATTAATAGGACTCGGACATGAAGTTAGATTAAGTGCAGTCTTACTATACATATTATTGCTTGATGAGAGAGTGGTAGGGAGTGTAGTAGCACCAGTCTGACTAGTATGGCATTTGTGCTGTACTGTTTACAGGAAGTATAGGCAGGTAATGAAATAAGTAGCTAATTGTGGATTACAAGTTTATTTTGTTGCATAAAATATTTTTTAAATTAAACGCTACAGTACAACAAAAAGTTAAATTTATAATTTCCTTACATTAATTCTCTTTGTGCATCTATAAATACAATGCTGCATACATTATTACAAAAAATAACAAGTTCATTATTTCTGCACAATTATTTTCTTCGTACAGTTTTAAATAAAGAGGTAACACAAAAAAAAAAATATTTTTAAAACCCTGTTAGTTAAACTCGTTTCGATTCTGTAGAGCTGTTACAATGAATAACAATGTATTTCCGTAAAGTTTCAAAAGAAAAACTTTTTCGGTGACTGTTCAAGCAAAGTTTATATTTAGAAAAACTCCTTTCTACTTCACATGAGATAACTGGTGCAAAACGAAAGTAGGGTATATCACAGGTATCTAACATGGAGACAGTACATGCGTTCTTGTTGTCCATTAGAAAATCCTTTATACTGCAAATAGCTGAGTATCCAGGGTTTTTCAGCAATACACTTTGCAATTTCTGTTTTACAATTTCAGATGCCAAACTACCTCCTGTTTCATCAAAATGTCGCGATAAAATTTCTACCAGTTTTATGGAATCAATCAATGCTATATGTGAAGATTCCAGTTTTTATTATTATTATTATTATTATCTTTGTAGACGTTGTTGATTACCAGCAAATTTTGATACAGTTGTCCTGCACATCAGAGATTTCACATTTTTTATCGCCGAACTTTCTTCAGCATTAAATGTATTAACTACTTAACAATCACTTCATTATGCTGTAAGTAGTATGCAGTGGTCTGCAACCAAGTCCCCCATCGAGTTAAAACAGGTTGAGGTGGCAAAGGGATTTGTGATGCAACTTCCTTAAATTTCTGTTTCCTAGAAGGGACCTTTAAAAATATTTTTTCATATTTGATACAAAATGTCCACATCAGAGAAATGCAATGTAATTCTTTCGGCTACTCGGTGAAGTCCATGGGCCAAGCAAGTTAGATGTATCATTTTCGGATATCGTTCTTTAATTCTGGAAACTGCTTTCAACATATAAGGGGCTGTGTCTGTTACAAATAGAAAAACATTGTCTCTTTTTATTTCATTGGGCCATAGAAGAGACATAGCATTTTCAAAAAGGTGTCAATTTCTGAATGGTTGACTTTATTTAAGACCTCGGTAGTTAACAAAAATTTATTCCCAGGGTTTTCAGGTAATAATACCCCCCCTATCACATTTCTTACAGGCCTTCTGGACACATCCTGGGTTTCATCGATTGACACTCGTATTTTATGATCTGCCACAGTATTTTTAATGTATTTCAGAACGTCTTCATAACAAGGATAAATAATACCTGTGTAAAGTTATTTCACAAGGAAATTTTCTTCCCATATATTTCTCAAAAATATTTATAAGCTGGAATTTGCACTTTATTGAAAGGAATATTCGCAGAAACCTTCTTTTTGCATAAATCCTTGTAAAATTCTGAAACTCCTTGTGCAGATGACTGTATTTCATCGTCAAGCTTGTGTTTTACATTCCCAATGTGTGTTTTAGATTTGCAATGGCTCTTGATAAAAATTCTTCTCTCCCCCTTCAACTCTACATTACACAATTTACAAAATATAATATTTTATCTTCTTTTAGGCAAAAATACTCAGGGCCATACTCACGTACAAGTGAATTCATCTTGTGTGTGTTTGTTTTCGGCATGTTGTAATCATTCATCAGATCGTGGTGATCGGTATTATGACTTGACTGCATACTATACTTGTAGCAGCACAGCAAAGACACCACTGACTGTGGCACTGCGCATGGGACACGACTAACTACCTGTGTAGTCAACTGTTTGAGAGCGAAAAGGCAATGAAGTCCGAGCTCTACTTATTAAATAACATGCTATTGTTGTTTGAGGTTGTTATAAAGGTATTTTAAGTAATTCTAAAAAGATTTAGCGATGAAAAATGACAGTAGCAGTTCGTCTTCAACACAGGCTAAGAAAAGTAGAGGAGAAGTGACAGTCAGCTGTATCTCATGACACGTTCTGGAAGTGCTTTTAATGTGGTAGCAGTCAGTCTCACGATTAAGAAAAAAAACGCGATTGCATGTGAGATTGATTTTTATCTGAAGTCAATGTGAATTGATCGCGATCGTGGCTCTCATATTTGGTGGTCAGCTAATGCTACACAATACCCTAACTTAACAAAGTTTATCTTTCAGCAACCTGCAGCACGTATACGGCAAAATAACTTTTCTTTTTTTAAGCTGGCCTTGTCTATGAAGGCAAGCGAAATTGTTTGTTGCCTCTTAATGCAGAGATATTGGTATTCATCACCATCATAGTACATTCACGAATTTAGGCCATTTGTTGACCTGTTTCGGCCTCAAGAGAAACACCATCCAAAAGTCTTTTGAGTTGACGTCCTGGTCTTCTTCTTCCTGCAGGTTGATTGGTATTCATTCATCATAATCTCCCCTTAGTGCAATACTAGTACCATTTTATTGTATAATGAAAATATGGTGATTTGTTATGTGGATTAAATAAAGTACCGGTACCTAAATTTTATATTTCGTATTTTTTTTTAATCCGGTATCCGGCCGGATAAAACTAACTCACTGGCTCTATCGAACCCGTAGGTTCATGCACTCCATACATCCATATTCTGAGCTAATGTTTTCAGATCATCCCTGCATAATATACTTCCTTCAAATCATCGATAATGTCATTCTCCCACCGAATTCTTGGTCACCTACTATGCGTTTTCCCTCTAGTTTTCCTACAAATAGCTTCAATGTACCTCTTCCATTCCCCCATTCATGCCACATGTCCTGGCCATCGCAGTCTACGAGACTTTACTGTTATTACATCTGGCTACCTATACATACCATGTAGCTCATGAGGCCCGCCATAAGCGGGCGGCACGCCTAGGGGGCGGCGAATTGAGCAATTGAAATATGTGATAAAATATATTTGATTGATAAAAAATATAACTCCAAGCACGATATGTCTAGAAGGCCCTTGGCCTACCAACCAGCTGCTGGCCTAACGTACACATGTGTTAATCACAGAGGTAGACTATCATATGCCAGGGTTGGGGTGACATATGGTCAGCATGTCGTGTCCCAAAGCCATTATAGCAGGTTTTCTTAACCTGGAGTCGCTACTTATTGTGGCTACCCAATTGTCTCACGATGCTGGGTGGGTACGGGTCCCAAACTGGCCGAAATCATGAGAAAATTTCTCTCCCATGGGGACTCGGACCAGCGCAAGTCCCGTAGCTCTGCGCGAAGGCATCTTGCCTTAACCACTCGGCTACTGTGCGGGACTTCAAAGTTATAAGATCCAGCTAAAACAACAAATGTCATCGTATGGAGAATGAAACGCGTATAGCACCGACGCACAATTAATATTTTACGTAGCAATAATATTGTCATCTATAGGTATCCACCAGAATTAAGATGCGAAACGTCTTTCGGAGTTCGAACTGCCCGGTGGTACGAGGCGGCGCGGCTCTCGTAAATCAAGTAGGCCTACAAAATAAATTATCTGATCCGGTGGCAAAAATCATAACTACGAGTACATTATCATCATCTTCATCTGCATTCATGGATTAGGTATGTTGACCCGTTCCGACTTTCTAGTCTTTCTAGTCTGCCCACATCTCGGGTGCCTTTGGGTCTGTTTTTTGTTATTTGTTTTGGATATCTATCTTCATTCATTCTGTCTATGTGTTGCTTCCATTTTTGTCTATATGTATCTATTTTATCAGTTATTGCAAATATTTCAAGTTCCTGTCTTATTTCTGTGTTCTTGATTCTGTCTTCCTTAGTGCACCCTTTAACAGACCTGAAAAATTTCATTTCTGCCGCCGTTATCCTACTTAGATATTGTTTTTTATGTATCCAGGCTTCTGATCCATAGAGCAGTACAGGTACTGCCAATGTTTTATAAAATTTCAATTGGGTCTCTCTTGTTGTTTTATTATTTAGTGATCGTTTTATCATACCACATATTCCCTGGAATTTTGCTATTTTATTAGTTATATCATTATCATAATTAAATGAAATGTCACATCCTAGATAATTGAGATGGTTCACCTGTTCTATGATTTTGTTTCCTATTACTATTTTGGATCTGATTTGATTTTTCCCTTGGAATGCCATTACCTTAGTTTTTTTTCTATGGATATTTTGAGATTATATTGTTCACATATTTATATTATGTAATTTAAAAATATTCCTTTGAAGCTCGTCTTCCGTATTATTTAAACTCAGTTTCATGGACAACAGCGGCTCTCTTACCGGATCAGATAAGTTTGTTACACTAGTTATACCCTATTGCAGGAAGACCTCACGAAATCAGGGATCTTCTAGTCACCACCACCTAGATTTCTTCTCAGTCTGTATTGTATATACTTGACTACTTGTATGCATTCGAACAGAACTATCACACATTTAACTACAGTATACATAGTTTGTTTTAACAGTTATTTTTTCCGAGATAGGTCTACCTAAGAATAATTGATATTTTAACTTGGTTAGTGTTATTATATTTCAAGTAAAATATAAAACCAAAAATTGCAATTGTGGCAAGTTTCTAAATTTATTTATCGGCTTAACCCAATAATTACTGTTCCCAGTAATTGTCTGTTAGTAGCATTCATAGAATGAAATCGTTACAAAATTAGAATAAGTTATGACTCTGCGGGCAGAACATCCAAAATCGTGATTATGGCAATGAGAACGACTTAATCTGCTTATAGATGGAATACATCCATCCATAGTAATTCTACCCGAAGGCAGGTCCTTCACTGCAATCATAGCATTTTCATGCTATGCTTGCAGCTTTACTAGGGAATTGTAGGTGTGGTAGCTTCCCGTTGCTTTCCACACCGGTGAAGGATGATGATGATGATGAAGGCCATATGATTTCGGGGATCGTTTGAGCCTTAAAGTTTTCCTGACATTTGTCTTACAGGTGAAGAAAAACCCCGATAAAAATCTCACCCAGAAAAACCACCCCGAGCGGGGATCGAACCCGGGCCCGCTGCGTGATAAGGCAGCAATGCTACCTCGAGAGCACAGCGGTGAACACATTTTCTTTAAATTTAAATGAGACCAACCTCGATTACAATTAATTCATTAAAAAAATAATAATTGAAATCGGTTAACAATTGGCGAAGATGTCTCGTAACAAAACAAAAAAATACTTTTTTAAATCGCTTAAAAGTAGAGTAGGTACCTAATACCGAACATCGTACGATTTTTAAGTGGTGTGTATACGCGCTACAATATAAAGTTCTTTTGAGTTTGAGTGGAGTTGAGTCGTATGGCAGTGTAGATAATAATTAACTTATTTATTTCTTGGTCTGACCTGAATTTATTGTATTTAAAACATTTTAAAAATTCATATTTACCGTTTAATAAAAATTTCAGGAACCGCAATATGGAGAAAAAAAAACTTTCCGGAGCGCAATTTTGACAGCAAAAATGAGAAAAAGGGACACAGAAAGAGAAATTGGCGCCCTTAAATTAAAATGCAGTGGACATAAATTAAACGCGATTTAAACAAAATATGTAACAATCATGTAAATATAAGGCAAAATTACTAACAAGGGAATGGTACGAACAGTTGTAACATGAACAATGCCTGTGACGCCATTTGAAAGTACGCAAAAAGTAATAGCGAATCGCCAAGTTTTAGGTGCAATGAATGAGAAATTAAACTAAACAACGCTAAAATAGAAACTCAACTATACACATTGCTGTGAACGCTTTTGAAGGAAATATTCAAACAATTCTCTGTTTAACTGTTGTTTCAATGGCCTTGTAGGGACAGCATCCGGCATCTTCAAACCTTCCTCAATTTATTTTTGAAAGACAGTCTTGTTCTTTATTTTCCGCTTTAGGATTATACACTCGGACCAACGGATCTGTGCCCCCTGTAGCGCTGGCATCGTTCTTAGAAAAGTACACGTCAATACTCTCACCATTTTACCGCACTCCCTACCCCTACGTCAAACAACAGCCATCGAGTAGGGATGTTGCCAAACTTCCCCCAGTGTCATGGCTCTTGAATATTGAATAATGCAAGGTCTGAGTCAAATTGACAACACTGAGTGCAAGTGCAAGAGAGAGATAGAAATGCAGGGAGGGAAATGATTTGCCGAGGCAGAAAAGGAAGTAGGCTTTTGTTCGCATATCTTACGGGGGCACAGATCCGTTGGACAGACAATGGGGGCATTCAGTAGCCAAAGCGCTGCAAAAGCGCTTTATCTGCAGCATACCATTCAGAGGGCAATAAAGCGCTCTAGCGGACTTGCAGCGAAGTAAAAGTAGGCTGCAGACATAATCCCTGGGCTGCAGACAGAAAAAACCGCTGCATCCATTGTGATTGGCCGGTTCATTCAGTTTAAACATGGCATCTTTGTCCATAAACAATTTATATTTTATGTACAAATTTTGTGTTATTTATGTCTGGACATTAATATATGAGTTATTCGAGGTGGCTAACCGTTTTAGACGAACATAAGTGATATATTAAGTAAAACTAAAGACAGTGATAACTTTAAGATTATTATCAAGATCAAGAATTTACGATTATAACCTCTTTTCATGCAAATCATTGTGTTATTGACGAGTGAATGTTTTTATTATGAAAATTGTATCCGCAGATGATTCATTCGCTAATACCTGGTGCCAAGTTTTATAATTTTTGTTTTCAAGATATATGAAATAAATTAGAATAGTATGATTGTGTTCATGGAGTCATTTCTGGAAGTGCTACAGTGGTTGTCGAACCAATTTTCTCTACAGATAAAACGAACATTTGTACTACAGGGTGGACCGCTCGAATGGACCTAATTTCAATTGCTTGTTACTGGCAAACGGTTGAAGATAGAAACTTAAAACAACGTTCATAGTACAGAAAAACTCACCAAGTTTCGAATCCTGTCGGTAGATGGCACAAAGATACGTTTCTCGTTCTTAGATTTAATTGTTTGTGAAAATGGCGACTCCGCAGATGAAAGCGCAAGCTGTTTTGTGGTATGCGGAGTTTAAATCAATCATTAGAGTTCAAAGGGAGTTCCGGCGTGTGTTTAACCGTGATGCTCCAACTGCTAGAAGCATAAAGAAGTGGCGTGATACATTATTAGCTACAGGATCTGTGTTGAAGAAGCATGGTGGTGGTCGCAGAGCATCCGATGAAATGGTAGCAAATGTTCAAGCCGCATTTGAGCGAAGCCCCCGGAAGTCATTAAGAAGAGCTTCGCGGGAACTTCAAATACCAAAATCGACATTACAACGGATTGTCCACAAACGCCTCAAACTGCACGCATATAAAGTGCAGTTAGTGCAACGTCTGGAGCCGAATGACATGCCGAAACGAGTGGAATTCGCCAATACGATGCTGGACCGTCTCGGCGCTGATCCTGACTTCATGACCAAGATTTTCTTCTCGGACGAAGCCACTTTCCATTTGTCAGGCAAGGTAAACCGGCATAATGTGCGGATCTGGGGATCGGAGAATCCTCACGCTATTCAAGAGCATGTTCGTGATAGTCCGAAGATGAATGTTTGGTGCAGTTTGTCACATAATAAGGTCATTGGACCGTTTTTTTCTTCGCCGAGAAAACTGTTCGTGGTACCACATATCTTGACATGCTGGAGCAGTTCTTCTTTCCACAAATTGAACAACTGCAGCCTAACATCGTTTCCAGCAAGATGGTGCTCCTCCCCACTGGTCCAATGAAGTTCGTACGACTTTGGACAACATTTTCCCTGGCCGTTGGATTGGTAGGGGAGGACCAATCGCGTGGCCCCCGAGATCTCCCGATTTAACACCACTGGATTTCTTTCTCTGGGGCTATGTCAAAGATAAAGTTTACACCACCCCAGTCAAAGACCTTCGTGATCTTCGTGAGCGCATCATAGAGGCTATTGAGAACATTCCAGAAGACATACTCCAACGTACTTGGCAAGAAATTGTTCATCGCTTTGATATCGTCACAGTGACTGCTGGGGCTCATATAGAGATGTGGTGATCTGGATATCAAAACTTGGTGAGTTTTTCTGTAATATGAACGTTGTTTTAAGTTTCTATCTTCAACTGTTTGCCAGTAACAAGCAATTGAAATTAGGTCCATTCGAGCGGTCCACCCTGTATTCTTTAAATGTGCAACACAATAAGAAATTTGTGTAATGGGCAAAGAGATGAACTGTGTATCTTATGTTTGTAATCTTTTCTGAATAAAGAGCTTTGTGAAGTATCAGCCATAACTTGAATTCAAATATTACAATATTCTAGTTTTTCTTATCTAAATTTGACCAGTGAAGATACAAATACTCAGTATGATGTGCATGAATAAAATTAAATTACAGCTAGAGTTGGTTAATGTATTAACAGAAAATTTTGCACTCAGCATGGGATTTTAATCACAGCTGATCCATTATTATTTAATCTCCAACTTTATATACTATGTCCTATCATTGAGATACTGAGAGCCGTTACTTGAACCAGGTATGAATAATTTTCACATTAATTCCCAATTTATCATAAAATGAAATGTGGTGTTATATCTTTTAATTCAAATGCATGTAGTCTCTCGTATGGGATATTGCTATTCACTGTATATTACCATTAATCTTGGTGGTAAATGTTTTTCATGTTATTATAAATAATTCAGTGATATACTATTTAGTGTAGCACTTAACTTTACTAAGAAAGTGGCATTGCTAATGTTAGAATTATATTAAATAATGTCTTAAGTATGGTGAGTGAGAGGTTATCTATAATTAACTGCTGTTATGACAGAATTTCACATACATGGTTGGAAATTACATATAATGTTTTGGTTTTATTTTAGCCATAAATATTATGGTAGTTACTCTTATAAGTAATTAATATTATCAGATGATGCAAAAAATTAATTATTAAGAAAACTATTTAAATTATTATAAATTAATATTCTTCTTTGTTTTCATTCCTATTCCTTGACAAATTTAAAATAAAGATGAAGTATGTTTGAGGTTGAAAAAATACAATGATGCCTTCCTTTATACAATTGTTTGGTTGCTGTACTTAGGTCATGTCTTGCACCACATACATTAATTTTGCACATATGCCTGTACTTCCTGCATTTTCTAGTGTAACCCCTATTCCTCATAGATTTAAATATAGACCTAAAAGTGTCAAATATTATGTAAGAAATCACATGAATAAAAGGCTGAACAATTGAATAAAATTTACCCTACAGCCCACCTGGCAATACTTTTAGTGTGGTTATTAAATATATGTGTTATGTGATGATGAAGGAGCAATATATGCATCACATAGGGAATTCGCAGGAGTGATGTTTAAATAATAAAAATAATATCAAGTTGTGTCCAAATCAGGGTCAGATCAAGTGATTAGATTAAGCCCCTATATTATAGAGGTCTGTAATTAACCAGGGTGCAGGCTGACTACATCTGAAATGGATGTTATGAAAATGGGGAAAGGTGGAATAAAATTGTGGTAGGGGAAAATAGGAGAAACCCTGAAAGAACATGCCGTAGATCCGTTTCCTCCACTACAAAATCTACTTATAATGACCGAGACTAACCAAGTTAAAAAAAGCTACTCTTACTAAAACACAAATTAATATGATTAAACTAATAATAACCATTATAAATAAGGTTCTCGAGAAGCCAGCGGTGAGAGGCGAGCGTCTAATCGCTTGCGTCACGGAGCCGCCTGATATATTAATAATTAAAAAAATACCAATTTTCTCGTTATAATAATATTTTATTTTAAACGATCTATTCGTCGATTTTATAAATTACATACAATTAAAATTAAATCGTTTTTTAAAATCTGTATAACCCTATTAGCATTATTGATTAATTTCAATAGCATCGCGTAGTCATATGAGTAATGAGCCAATGAACAAATTTAAATTTGGCGGTATAGCTGCATGCAGCGGTCCATTCAACAAACTCCTTAAATTTCCGCTGCAAATGGCAGCCATTTTTGCTAAAGCGCTAGAGCGCTTTATTGGCAGCTGAATGCGCCCAATAACGGTCTTGAAGGGCACTCGAAGTGACGAATCAATGACCAATCCTGGAAGGTACAGTTGAGGAGGGTCGGTGTTGCCATCTTTTGCCCTTGGTTGTTTTGTCAACATTTTGTACGTGTCTGCAACGTATCCTACTTGAAATTTGGTTCGCGTCCTGTTTGGTGATGATGCGTATGAGGAATTACTGCTTACGTGACGTGGCGATTGTGCTCGTGATATGTTGGGGTGTCGTCACCAAAGTCGCTGTCTGTGACCTCGTCACTGTCAGACGATAATAAATCATCAAGGACAAGTGTATGCCCCCCCCCACAATTAAATCCTGCTCAAACAATTCCATCTTTATGTGATCAAATTTCATAAGATCAACTTGGCTTGGCGTTGCCTCTGATAGGCCGAAGAAATCTGCCAATATGTTTACTACTATTACTGGATTCATGGTTTGCATAGTAGTTTTTGTACAAACAAAACTCCCTTTGTAGCTACTTTCTGAAGACAAAAGAATGCCGTGGTTGAATAGTTGAAACATAGCAGTATAACAACCATAGTAGTATATGTACAGAGAAACTGAAGTGCTCATGCATATGACAATAGCATCTGTACCTGTTGTCCATTGCACCTAAAAGTTTATATATAAGTTGTTTTGATACCCTTCTTTATAATGCACATATTGTGATTTTCCAACCAGAGACAACTATTTGTCCTATATTGAGGTACTGTTCCCTGTTAAGTATCGGTACTTACTTATTATAAATATAGTTTTTCATTGCAAAGTATTTTTCTTTTTCCATACTCTTGTAATTAGAGTGAGGAATTATATGAAGAAAATTATACCAAAATATGAAATCGTAATAACAATATATGAAAATTATGACACAAAAATATTATGAAGCTACTATTTTTTTTCAACTTTTTACATATATTTATATACAAAAGCCCTGTATAATCAATGGATATACATACCAGCACACAAATGAGACAAGAAGACATTTTTATAGATCAAGAAATCAAGGATTTCGCTGTATTTCCATTTTAATTAATTTTTCATTAATTCTGACCCAATAAAATATCATGTTCGTGATTTGAAGGAATTTTAATGGCTCGCGTTATAGTGTAGTTGTTTGACGAAACACGCTACAAGCAGAAAGGTCGTGGGTTTGAGTCTCAGTGGGGGCAGAGTTTTTAGCTGGACCAAACCTCCTTGTGGCATCATGCCCCTAAGGTCTACTCAGCTCTTAATGCAAATGTGTACCAGACGCATGTTCTGGGGGCAAAGGCGGCCGTCGCGCAAGGCTGACGGCCCAGTGAACATCCTATGGCGATTGTCTAGAAAGATGGAAGTCTCAACATCCATCTACCCCATGGACCTCCCAAGCCTGTAGTTTGACACTTTACGTTAATAAATGAATACTGGGAGATTATATACATAAATACGATCAATTAATTTATACAATGATATTTAATTATGAAATCTAAACATAAACAAAAAAACAAAACATAGTAACAGAAACAAACACGCTTCCATCAAATATACCACTGACAAAATTTAGAATGGGTACAGTTTGGATGATTGCTATTTTCCTTTCATGAAGATATTGAACTCCAATATATGTAAATGTAACACTAACATTAAATCGGATGCATCAGAACACAAGTAGACCAAGTCCAGTATGTCATATTTGGAGAAACAAAATGTTAAAATGAATTAATCCATAGTTAATTCTAGGGAGAATTTCAAAACTCTCTTTGCAATTACAGTTTGATTAATCCTATAAAATACACGTATGAACATGGTGAAATGTATGCGTAGTTAAAATTATTTTAACATTAGTTTTTTTTATGAAATTGGCCGATGACAGTATCTAATCTTGGTCTAGTTGAGCTTAGAACAATCTAATTATTAATTCTGTTCATAATACACAGTTAGGAGCTTTGTCTACATATTATAAATTGTTTTAATGCCTGTCCGTCATTGTTTTATACGATCAGAAAGTACGCTCCACACCATATGATGTTATGGTAGCAAACATGTACCGCACTATATTTGATAGTTTGATGTAATTAAAAATAATATTGGCGTCACCTACAAGAACTTTATTAATTTCATAAACTGTGGAGTAAGACCTTATTTCCCAGCATAGCTTCAAGTTTAGCAGCAGCAGCAGCAGTCTTTTCTACATTTAAATACTGTAATCCATTCACAAAATAGCAAAAAGGACAGGCACCTACCTGAACATTGTTGTTCTACTTATTCATATAGATCCCTGTTATTGTTCTGAGTTTGGTACAAAAGCCTCCACTTGGTCATTTCATGCCTCGTTATTCTCGTTTTCTTTTATCAAATATATTTATCTTGTTCCGGATGGGATACTGAGGAATTTTCACTTGTCTACTTTATTACATTGTCAAAAAATTACAAAACTACAGTCACTTCAAATATGTTTTTAACCAATTGTTAGAAATTTTATTTAAAAAGTTTAAAGTTGAAAAATATGAAGGAAATTAAATTTTTACTAAAATATGAACATTTTGCCAAAATAATATGGAATATAAAAAAATAATTGTGATCTTATTTGATTCTACAGATCATAAAATGTGAAGATATTTTGTCTACGTGTTCTCTGACTAATAGTTTAAAACGTGAAATTTCATAAAAATCCTCGCTCTACTTATAAGTCTTTCTGCCCCCTTATTCACAACGACTCGAGTTCGATTTGATACTCGGATTCGAAGAAGTAGTCGAATGGATTGGACGTTACTAAAATCCGTTCGGGAGCGTTCCACTGATTCGCCGATTCCAAGCTCAGCGTAGAGTTGTACTTGGGGCGGCATTATCGATATTGCATGCGAGCGTACAGACAGCTTGCGGCGGGTCTGTAATCTCGCTATTATGTAGTTTTCTCCATTCATCTGTCTGTTCATCTCTTTTTGGCCCAAAAATATTCCTGAGAACTTTAGTCTCAAATACTCTTAATTCTTTCCTCCCTTAAAGTATGAGTCCATGTTTTGCATCAATATAATATAACTGGGAGAATAACAGTTCTATAATATACTTTCAGTTTAACGTTTTTTTTAAAGAAGTTGGGACTGAGGTTTACAATTTGACTCTTTACAATTTGACTCTCACAATTTTCCATCTGTCCACCGCTGTGGTCTCGGAGTAGCGTGCTGCCTTGTCACGCAGCGGGCCCGGGTTCGATCCCCGGTCGGGACAGTTTTTCTGGGTGAGGTTTTTATCGGGGTTTTTCCTCACAAATATCAGGAAAACTTTAAGGCCCAAACGGTCCCCGAAATCATATGGGCCATCGCAATCATCATTCATATCCATCTTAGGTTAAGGGACTCTCTTGGCGCACCATTATCATCATCACCCATCATATCATCGGGGCAACGTAACCCCGCCTTCCAGGCGCCCCAACCTCAGAAGTGGGTTAGAAGTACGCCATGCCAGGAGAGAAACCAGGAATGTAGAAAGACAAACCTGGGGCATTTGAAAAAAAAATCCATCTAACATTCTTACGTCACTGATACACTAAACACTTTCCAACCATTTATAATAACGTTTCGTACTATTTTAAACATTTTCGAACCATTTTATAAACATTTCTTACGATTTTCAAATATTTATAAATTACGCGAATATTGTGAATCGAGTTCTACAGACGCTAGATACAGCTAGGTAGCTCTCAAATCCGAGTAACCAACATTTGAAAACAATTACAAACCATATTTCAAGAAATTAACTTCGTTTTGTTACATTCAGATGGGACAAGTTAATGTACGTAAAATTAGTTTATAATTTATTAAATAATATGCATGTAATTTGTTTTGTTGGGTTAGGAAATGGGAAGTTAGTTTACGTCCATTTTTTTAGCATTTGGGAATTTATTCCGAGAGTTGGTTACGACGACTTCAGAGCCATCTACCGGAAGCTATATTAACCATTACAGCAACTCGCGCATGCGCACTGTGATTCTGTAGAACTTCAAAAAATTCATGTCCACCTTGGGACGACAAGAACAGACAAGAATCCCTGTAATAAATAATAGATCCGGCCGGATACTAGCTCATTATCATAGAGAAACTGTGGCTCATTATTAGGTATCCGGCAGGATACTAGCTCATTATTAGGTATCCGGCCGGATACTCGCTTATTGTTCGGTATCCGTCCGGATAGTAAATTTTAAAGCGAAACAGGGTTCTCTATGATCAGGACTGTTATGGCCAAATGTCAGATGGGTTACCTTTTCATCCCTATAAAAACACGTTACCAGGGATTATATTTATCTGTGCACGTTGCAAAAAGCTGTTAGAAAGGTTAGAGCTTCTGTATGAAATTTCGTGATTTTTGAAGGTAAAGAAACTTTGTTCTTATCAAAGAGGTTACAATTATTTGACTAATTCACAAATTGTTTCTTGTTAGCGTATAATACTGTATGTATATTATTATTGGAATTAAATATTACTGCTGTGAGGTTATACACGAAATTGTAAGTGTATCACATCGCTCCATAATGTTAATTTGACTATGCTGAATCAGAATATGAACTTAGTTTGTCTTAATCACATACCAATTTGTCGCAATATAATAAATAGTAAAATATACTCTTTTGGCTGAAGATCCAATTAAGCGTAGTGAGAAATTTTTGGCAAACACCACGCGCATGCGCCAACAGGGTTTTATTTTCACATTATTTCCCACTATTTACAATAAATTTTACATTTTTTCTAATCATTATTTCAATATATTTTTCTATGATATTTAATTACATACGTAATATGAAGACGTGGCAGCCATATTTATTTTTATCGAATATTCTTAACAATAATACGTGTTCCAGTTCAACCAACATAGGATATACACTTCAGAACTTACTATTTATTTTTTGACGTTGCATTCTTTCACAGCTTAGAACAGAGATAACCCACTAGGCTTATGCTACGGTTTATTATACAGCGTGTCGCTCCCGACGTGACGCGAATTCGCGTTTCGCTCGGCGTGATGCTGGTTCAGCATGGAGCGCATACGTTACAGCGCATATGTTTATGGAATTGTCGCCAGACGGCACCACATATATGGAAAATCAAAATGACCAACGTTCATAATAAATTTCCAAATGTATTTACAAAAACTAATGTATACAAACCTGTCCCTGCATAACCTAATAAAATAAATTACATACATACTATTTAGTAAACTATAAATTAATCTGGTGTACACTAAACTGACCCATCGGAATCTAACAAAATGAAGTGATTGAACATTTATTTCTTAAAATATGGTTTGGAATTAAATGCAAAATGTTGGTCATTCACACATATGTCCTGCCATCTGGTGGATTTAATTTTATGAGCATTCACGTATGCCAACTTCAATTCTAATAAAGAACTTAGAAAATAAATTGAGAGGAAAAATCATAATTTGTGTACATAGATAAACATATTAAAATTCTTCATTAAAAAAGTTTCAAGTGTCGTTGCAAAACGATTAAATAAAATAGTTCGAAATATTAGTAAAGACAGAAAAAAGTAACAGCTTTTATTTATCTCTTGACTAAGTTCAAGCCATAATAACTTTTTTCTGTACATCTCTGTACTCCTTCATGTTCATATTGTATAAAATATATATAGAACTCGATGATTTGCAAGAAAACTATCTAACTTTTGTCGTTAAAATTGGAAAGTTATAAAACAAGTACTGTATTTCCGACATTTTGTTATAAAATCTTAGTTTGTTTTTAGCAATTACACCAATGAGTACGGGTAATATCTTCTATATTCTTTGTTTGCGCTGGCAAATTGCGTCCTGGATTCAAGAGATTCCAAAACACGACGCGACATGTCAGCGCAAATTTTTTTGCGCCAGCAATTTGCGTTGTAGATAAACCACCTCCATTTAAATACATGGGGAGCAATTTTTGCGCTGGCGCGTTGCGTCGTAGATAAACCACAGCATTAGAGTGCTTAAATTTCGTTAGGTTCGTTAAATATCGTATATTATGTTGGCTGCATCGCGTGATTCCATAGTGTAAACACTGTAAACAGCCTCGTGCCCTCGTGTTTGTTAGCATTTTGTTAGTACATGCGCGTGGTGTCTGCATGGGACTTAGAAAAATGTCTTACTGCGTTTAATGGAAACTTTATGGCTAAAATCTTTAGAATGAACTAATATTTCACCTGTTCTAAACAGTCTCTTAAATTTGAACGTTAGCCCAATTTTTTTACATTCTGCTTTCAAATGAATGCTTGTTTCATTACCTACTATGGAAAGAATTTGGTACATCTCTTGAAAAAAGTACAGTATTTGTCTATTTAACTTTCACATGGAAAAAACACTATGAGGTTTAATTTAAGAATTTAATTCTTATAGTATTTGTCGTTCACGAATTTTTCTAAGTTCTACAGAATTGCAGTGCGCATAGTTGAGAACTCTAATGCTTAATGTAGCTTCTGCTAGATGGCTCTCAAATCGGTGTTACCAACTTCAGCATTTAATTCCCAAATGCTCCTTGAAATTGGACTACACCAACTTCCCATTTCCTAACCTAACAAAACAAATTACATGTAGGCCTATAATCTTTAATAAACTATAAACTAATCTTATGTAGGCTACACTAACTTGTCCCATTGGAACTTATGTAATGAAGTTAATTTCCTGAAATTTGGTTTGGAATTAATTGTGAATGTTCGTAATACAGATTTTAGAGTAATTTAACAGAAGTAATGTTAAACATTTGTGCAACTGTAGAACTCCATTCACAATATTTGCACAATTATATGGATATTTAAAAATCTTTAGAAATGTTTGAAGAATTGTTGCAATATGTTTAAAATAGTATGAAACGTTATTACAAGTGGTAAAAGTGTTCAACAGTGGCATAAGAAAGTATTATGGAAAATCGTGAGTGACAAATACTAGACTTGAGTCACATCTCTTTTCAGCAACCATATTCACATTCCACTTTCCCAGGTAACATCTTTCCATCTCTTTTATGTGTTGGAGAAGTTTTTCACCCTGCTCCTCACTGACGCAGCTGAGATTTTCTGGAAAGAATTTCAAATGAGAGTATAGGAAATGTACTTTAACACTCATATTGCAGTCCAGCTTTTGAAATTTCTCAAGCTTATCTTCTTCAATATTTTTGTAATTTGGATCCTTGTAATTTCCTAGAAAGATTTTGATGACACTCCTAAAATCAGTGAATGCCTGTTTTTCATTATCCGTCATCGTTTCTTCAAATAAGGTAAAAGAACATTTTGAAGTTTATATCTGCGGAATTTATAACATAGGGGTAATATAATCTTTTGAATATTTCATAAGTGCTGTTTTTAAGCAATAAATAAGTCTTATTGTAATATTGAAAACATTTTATAACGGAAATATAACTTACTCACTGGCACTATCGAACCTGCAGGTTCATGGCCATGCGGACATAAGCTCTCCATACATCCCTATCCTGAGCTAATGTTTTCCAATCATCCCCTGTATAATCTATTTCCCTCAAATCATAGTTAGTTATTCTCCCACCTCATTCTTGGTCTACCAACTGGGTGTTTTTCCTCTGGTTTTCCTACAAGATGCTTCCATGCACTTCTTTAATTCCCCATGTCCTGCCCATCGCAATCTACGAGACTTAACTGTTCTCATTATATCTGGCTTCCTATAAAGACCATGTAATTCACTGTTATGCAGTCTTCTCCATCCACCTGTGTGTTCATCTCTCTTTGGTCCTATATGTTTTATTAATTGGGATCTGTACCCAGTGTGCAGTGGTTAGAGAGCCATGGCTGAAGTTTCAATTAAGTGTAGTGAGAAATATTTTCTAAGTCCCAGGCAGACACCACGCGCAAGTGCCAACAGGATTGTATTTTCAAATTATTTACCACCATTTACAATAAATTTAACATTTTTCTAACAATATTTCAATATATTTTTCCAAGATATTTAACTACATATGTTACATAAAGATGTGGCAGCCATATTGATTTTAACGAATATTCTATACAACACATGTTCCATGCACCCAACATAGAGTATGTACTTCAGAATTTCAGAACTTACTATTTATTTTTGGACATTACATCTTTCACAGGCTAGAGTGCTTAAATTGCATTAGGATAGCTTTTAGGTTGGTATTTTGCAGGCTAGAGTTCATAAAATGCATTAGGTTGGCTGCATTGCATGATTCCATAGTAAACCGGTTCGTGTTTGTTGGCGCATGCGCATGGTGTCTGCCTGGGACTTAAATTATCTGAGAGCAACCTTCAACTGTTCCCTGTGTGATGAATTTCTTAGTACAGCTCATCCCCATATGAAGACTGTGATGCTTAGACTCACTCCAGTGCACTGACTCTGAAAGAGATCGGCCAAAAAAGACCAGTTAGCTTATGACATGCAATAGAGTTTACTTATTTATATATATATATATATATATATATATATATCTTAATATATACAAATTTCATGTCACATTGTTTGTCCGCAATGGAATCCTAAACTACTGAACCGATTTTAATAAAATTTTGCACACTGTGTGCAGTTTGATCCAACTTGAGACTTAGGGTAGTTTATAACTAAATTTATAGTCACATTATTTTTTTATTGCAAATTATTTGTTTATTATTTAACAAAGAATTATAATTATCTGTGAGTTCCATACGATTCTAACAGATGGCGGTGTAAGGTAATTTGGTAAGGTAATTGGTTTATTATTTAACAAAGAGAGATCCAGATGGCTGTGCTTTTTGTTGCAACCGCGGATTTCAATTGAATTACAAATATTGATTATTTCATAATTTAAGTGTGTTCAGTGTTTATTTTATTTTCAATATTATTAATTTCATGTGTAAGTATTAGTTTTAAGTAATCTGGCTGAAAGATAGCAACTTAATTTAAATTTTTAACATATACCTTAGCCACAGCAACGCGTGGCCGGGACTTCTAGTATATATATGAAGAGTTTAGGGCAGTAACATGATAAGCCACATTCTGTTAAGAAATGTTGTTTATTACAATGATAGCAAATAAATGTATTGAAATATCTATAAAATTATTTGTAAGTGCACCAGTGATGAGTTAAAACATATAGACACACAATATATTAACAAGAATACTGCCCAATTAGTATTTATAATTTTTTGAAATGTTAAAATCCTTATATCTCAGAAAGAACAATATGTGGCTTATTGTGTTATTGCCTTAAGTCCTTCATACATATTCTATACCAGTAGTTCACTGGTTACAAGTTAAAAAATCCTGGGTATGGCTTTCTTTGGATGGAAAATAAAGCCATAGACCTTGTGTCGTGTATTTACAAAATATAAAAGTGCCTTAAGTCTGAAATAAGAGGCTTCTGGACATCTTTTTTTTTCATTTTTATGCTTTGAATTGTAATGCTAATTACGTTAGTTGTAAAATAGCTTAGTTAAACAAAATACGTACCTAGCTCCATGATTTTAGGTCCCTGTTCAAATGTATATTATGGGAATTTTGTTATAGCGATGGGGTTTGAATCTGAAGTCTCATGTGAAGAATATGAAACTGTCAATATAGAAACCACTGATGAGGACTGTATAGAGCTGACGACAGATGATAGCAAATCTTCTATGACGACAGATGATAGTGAATCTTCTAACAAAGAAGATAACAAAAGGCATGTGTGTACATATGAAGGATGCAACAAAAAGTTTAGCAGACCATCAAAACTACAAGCTCACCTATGTTATCACATAGGAGAGGTCAGTATAAGTGTGTTACATAACTTGTTTATTAACAAGTTACATTAGGAAATAATATTATGAGGTTCAACTTTTCATCATCATCATAGTACATCCACAAATTTAGGCCCTTTGTTTACCTGTTTCGGCCTCAAGAGAAACACCATCCAAAAGTCTTTTGAATGAACGTTCTGGTCTTCTTCTTCCTGCATGTTGATATCTTAACATTTGTTTGAGTATCCTGTGATCTTCCATTCGATGAACATGTTGCAACCATCTTGACTTATAATCAGAAATTTTGTTTTCTAAAAGTTCCATGTGTAATTCTTCTAAGATGTCTTCATTTTTTTTGTGATCTAGTAGTGTGTATCCTGCAGTCCTCCGAAGGTATCTCATTTCAGCAGATCTAAGTCTCTGTATATCCTTCAGGTTCAACTTTTATAGGACAAAATCACTATGAGGTTTAATTTCAGATTTAAATTAAAATACTTATACCTCACCTCACCTCATAATCCAATCTTCTAATTATACCAGTTTCAAAGCTTGGGCAGCTTCATCTTCAGTCATTTCTTGTTGATGATATTATGTCAATCAGGAGAACTGCTTCTTCCTCCATCTGTTGGTGAACCGATGAACCTCCAGTTGAAATCAGAATCCCTGGGAATTTTGAAGTTCATAAGTTTTTCTTCCTTGTTTTTTTTAATATGGATTTTTTCCCACACCGTGAGTTCTTTTTTGTTTTTCTATTTGTTAAATTAGACTGGCTTGTATTAATTCAATTTTTTTCAGACCAAGTATGAGCAGCTACTGCTGACTTTTCCACGTCACCATTTTTGACATTTCTAAGATGTTGTTTCACCCTTGTTTTCAAATTTCTTTTGTTTTTCCTATATAAATTTTGTCACAATCCCTGCATTTGATGTGATAAATACCTGGTTTGTTTTCTTTTTTAATTTTTCGGTTTTAATTATCTTATTTAGACTGTATATATTCTTCGATGCCAATCTTATATTAAACTTTTAATTTTTTTTTTAACTTGTGGTGTTTCAGTGAATTTCTTGAATTTTATGTTCTCTTCTGTTTGTTTTTTATGTGTGGTTTGATTAATTAATTTTTGTCTTTTAAACTTATTTATTTTCTCGTGTACCATATTTTATTCAAAACCGTTTACTGTTGCTACATCAATTATATTATTAAGAGTCTGTTTATCTTACCTCAATATTAATGTTGATTTGTTCTTGAACATGTTTCAATTAGTTCTTAATCATCCTCAGCATCTTATCCAGACTGCTTGGATTTATGTTGTAAACCCTGGATGTTGACATCAGATCCCTTCTGCGGTTGGCCAAAGAACCTCCAAATGAGGTCACGTTCTGTCGGTATTTCAAGTCTCTTTCCTATGAATCCCAAATTCAATTTTCCTTTTTCTTTTTTTTTAAATCATACAGAAAATTTTATTAAATCAACAGGGTTCAATCCAATTCGACATAAATTGGCAGCCTTCAATAGTTTAACTTGCAGATTGGTAAACTTACTCTTAAACGAAGAAGATTTCAAACAGGAGAAAAAAACACACAATCAGAGTAGCAAGAGAAAAATGGGTTTGATGAAAAAATGGTACACAAAAGGATAGAAAAGTATAAGAAACAAAAAATGGTCAACAAAAGTACTCTTGAAAAAGAAAAACCACCTACGAAAAAATACAGGAAACTCACATATCACCCTTGGGCACACAATAAATTCCAAAAGTTATTTGAGAAGCTTAATATTAAATTAGCACTGAAAAATAAACTGATAAAAACCAACAAAAATGAAAAACTGATAAAAATAAAAAATCAGGAATATATCAAATTGAATGTACTGGTTGTGAAAATATATATATAGGAAAAACAAAAACAAACCTAAAAATTAGAACAAAAGAACACAAGATATATTAAAAATGGGGAAATAGAGAAATCTGCAGTTGCTGCTCTTGTTTGGTCTGAGAAACATAATATAAATTTGGACACTAAATTATTAAAACGGTTAGAAAATACAAAAGAGCTAACTATTTGGGAAAAGATCTATATTCAGAAGAACAAAAACAGAGTTATGAATTTCGAAATACCAATGGAGTGTGACCTCGTTTGGAGGTTCTTTGGCCAACTGCAGGAGGGAGCTGACATCGACATCCAGGGTCTACAACATAAATCCAACCAGTCTGGCCATGATGCTGAAGATGATTAGAAGACTAATCGAAACATGTTCAAGAACAAATCAACATTAATATTGAGGTAAGATTTTACAGACTCAAAATAATTTAATAAGAAGAACCTCAAAATATTACTTCCTAAAATAAAACATTAATCACAAAACATTTTTATATCATTTAATTCTCCAATAAAGATCTATATCTCCCATATTGTTATAATTGACCACATATTGAGTTCTTTTGCTAGCATCACTTTTAATGATTCTGATCAACATCCTCCATTCCAGTGGGAAATAGAATTATTCTGGTTAAATTTAATGCAGCCCACTGCACTTTCTATGATTTATGCTATGCAGATAGACGGAATTTTCAATTTACATACCACCTCAGCAGACTACTTTAAGTGTATGATGTGTATTGTGTACAGAGATGAGTTTTTGTGTAGTGTATGAGGGAAAAGAAGCCATCTTCTGTTAAAAAACACCAAGACTAGAATTTAATGCAGTTTTGCATGCAATATCTATAATTTGAAATGTTACATTTTAATAGATTGTGGCTGAAATTAACATAATGTGTAATTTTCTTAGCATACAAGCAGGGATAAATATTATATGAAAAGAATGAATAATAATTTGATATTTGCTTGTTCTAGCGACCATATAAATGTGAACATGAAGGCTGCAACAAAGCATATGCGCGTCCTCAGCATTTACGTCGCCACGTAACCAGAAGTCACGATAGTGAATCAAAGTACAAGGTACTTTTAAGGTAACACACATTATCTCAAGTTAATCATGTATTTTGTTAGGCAACACTTAACTTAAGAGCAAGTATATGTTACTTATAATAACATCTTCAACTCAGGGTCAGATCAGGGGATGGGATGAGATGAGATATTTATAGAGGTCTGTGAGCAACAAGGGTGCTGGCCAACCAGGCCTGATGCACTGTCACAGGATTGGATGAACAAAATGGATGAGATGAGTAAGGAGAACTGGTTGAATGGAATTTGTGGCAGGGGAAACAGGGGAAATCTCAAGAAAAACCTGCCCAAACTCCATTTTATCCACCACAAAATCCACATGGAGTGACCGAGACTTGATATCTAGATCCCAGCAGTGAGAGGCGGGCATGTAACCGCTTGTGCCATGGAGCTGTCTTGCAGTTACTTGTAATAAATCACTGTAGGTTTAACTATGTAAGAAGTAACAGTATGAGGTTTATATTAAATATTAAAATAACTTTTATCACCTCACTCATACTTTATCTTCTTTTTAGACTTGTTTTGCAATAATAATTATTCCATCTTCACAACTGTTCTATCGTGGTGATGCACTGCTTCTTCTTCCATCTGTTGGTAGACCAATCAACCTCCAAATCAAATAACATTCCCCAGGAATTTAAAAATTCATTTTTTTTTTAATATTGGTTTTTTTCAAACCATGAGCTCTTTAGGTTTTTCTATTTACTTTATAAACTTAGCCTTTCTTTCAATTTGATGATCTGGAAGTTAGAGTTACGTTACCTCGATGATATGATGGGTGATGAATGATAACGCGGGAGAGTACTTGAATCTAACTAACTCTATAGCACAACAGGTCTAGAAGGCCCTTGGCCTACCAGCTGGCTGCTGGCCTCACATCTACATGTGTTAATCACAGAGGTAGATGATCATCCTGCCAGCGTAAGGGTGACATTTTGTCAGAATCTTGGGTCCCCCAGCTGTTATAGCTGGTTTTCTCATCTTGGTGTACCAAAATCACCTTTTCGGTACATAATACTATGCAACTACTACGTCATCGTGTCTTCCTTCTTCAGTAATCTTATAGAACCGTGCCAAATTCCTATCTTCGTTGTCCTCTCTCCTATGTACCTTCCCCTTCCTTCTTTATGCGCTGCATGTTACTGCACATCTTCCCCTTGCTAGCGAAGTCCTCAAATAAGTTGTGCAAGTGAATATCAGTGTCATCATCAACTTTGGTTTCATCGGGGTCAAGTCGATAGTAGCTTGAAGGAGCTGTTTGGTTTAATCAGTCCCATAAGCCAGGGTAGGGCAATTAGGACTGTTAACCCTAACCCTTGACTGGACTGGATTGAGTGTATGTATGCATGTATGTTTATTAATATTGTTATTGACTTTTCTTTTGATGACCGATTAATATTATTATTTCTTTCATAACTTATCTTTCAATGGTCAAGAAGATAATCTTTTGTTATATTATTTGTATTTCACTTATCTGACTTATGACTCTAATTAAAGTTACATTATTTTTAGTTAACTTATGTTTACTAATTTCGTAGCTTGTCATGTTTGGTATTGATTTAAATTCTAAAGCTTTCTCAAGCCAATTTAATCCCCTTTTTCCTTCTAGCTTCCATGATTATAATACTGCTTAGCATACGGTACTATATGTTTAATAATTTACTAAGGAAAGGTGGATTAATCTTTGCCTTCTATGGGCCCAGGCAAAGGAATGTAGATTTAGGCACTCAATACTTTCAAATTCAAGGTAATTATAAAAGATTGGTACGATCACGCACGAACATGCGAGTGGTTGCAAAGAAGGTAACAGAACGCACGTTGCATTGGAGTCACTACTTATTGTAGCTATCCAAACTCCTCACGATGCTGGATGGGCACCGGTCCCATACTGATCGAAATTCCATGAGAAAATTTCTTCCCCCATGGAGACCCAAACCAGCGTAAGCCCCACAGCTCTGCACCAAGACGTCTTGCCTTAACCACTCTACTATAGTACAGGACTAATCTGTTGCTAGGGTCCTCATGAACTGAAATCAGAAGCTCTAACACAAGACTTGGTAATAAAAAAATAAAATGTGGGAAATGAAATGTTTTTAAAAATAAACCATGGTTAATAAATTAAAATCATTATGTCTTCACTGCACTGTGAAGAGATACAATATACATCTGGAGTTTCTTACATTCCTTGGGTTTTACTTTCAATTGTTAACCAATTAAGATTTTCCTTAAGGTGGCTATGTACTCTTAAATGTTGAAAAAATACAATTTTTGTTTTTTTTGTTGGATAAAATAGGAATTTTTTTTATAGTTTTAAAAAATGTCTGGTTTATTGGTGTAGCATCAATTTCATGTATAAATAAGAGAAGTTCATGGAAGATTCAGTTAGATGTATGGACCAACTTTTGCATTGTATGTGTGCCAAAAAAAAATCAACGAAAGAAGTAAGGGATCAAAGAAGGTACTTAAGAGGCCACAAGAAAATGAAGGAAGACAAAACTATTGCCAAGGAAGGAGTTATGTATGAACCAGGTGTTCTACCAGTCATATGAGTGAAAATTTACCAATATCTTTGCATGCAATTTACTGAAAACAGATTTTTCCTACATTTACATTATTTTAAAACTTCATAACTTCTCATTCAGATTAGGGTTATTTTTATGTTTTTTTGCTTTAAATTGAAGCAAATTGTTGCATGCAGGTTCACTACTTTCCTGAGAACAATAACAATAAAAATGCAGTTTTAATGACCTGTTAAACAATTTTTTTAAGTTTTAAGATTCAAATAATAAGGAAGAAAAAAAAATTGAATCAGTTACTTTACAAACATTTAAAAGAAAATCCTATAAAACATTCCCCATATGTTCTTGAATAATACGGTATAATGCAAATTTTATGAAAATTGGTTAAAAATTGTATGAGATGCACATTGTGGATCATTATGGTGCAAATAGCAACAAATTAAATTGTTATAAACAAATTTCTTGAGACAAATTGAAAATGAGTCTGAAATTCTGTTAGTTATAAGGTTATGATACTATAAAAAATTAACATTATTTTCAATTGATGTATGTGAAAAAAAAATGTCTAATGTATATGGCCACCTTAAGCAGTAAGTAATAATAAGAATATACTTTTTTATTTCAGGATTGTTTCTGTTTACACAGGTATCCTCAACCAAAATATACAATATTTTTCTTCCACACTTCCTGGTCTTGTGTGTGTGCTTCTGTCATATTTCTCTTCTTCATGTTGTCTTGAATTCCCTTTATCCACGTTGGCTTTGTTCTACCATGTTTCCCTTTTCCTGGAGGTATCAATTTCAATACTTCTTTGTTTATTTCTGTGTTCCTTCTTCTGATTATATGTCCATACCATCTTGAGTTGGATTTCTTCAATCTCTTGTACAATATCCTTTTCTACATTCATTATTTCTCTTATTGTATTATTTTTTACTTTATCCAATTTTGATATTCTTGTCGATCTTCTTAAAAAGTAGAATATACTTGAGTTGCATTTAAACTTACAGATGCCCTTATCCAGGCTGTTTGAGGGAACTGAGCAATCGACAGAACTTGAAGAGGCACTACCATCATAAACACGAGAAAAAGCATCCCTACACATGTCTATATTGTGATAAAGGATTTCCCAAACACCAACAACTGAAACAACATATATATGAGCATACTGGTATTCCACCCTTCAGGTAAGCGCCAAACTTTTACTATAAGGTTACCTAGTTCTTTGGTTCAAATCCGTCTTTTTTCAGGGCAAAACGTCCTAAGTATGAAAGAGGTGTAAAGATGTGGATTCTATTACTTTTTTTTAGGAATTAACACTATGAGGTATTATTTATTTTTGTACAATTTTATCACCTCTATCATCAATTTTATTTATCATATGTATGAATCAGATAGTTAGAGCATGGAGAGAACAACATCATGGACACATACAATTGAATAGAAATATGAAATTAGATACGTTAATTTTCACATATGATGTAGCATTAAGCCTAGAGAAGGCAGCGAAAAGAATGAACCTTAAAATTAACCAAACCAAGACAAAATATATGCCGATGATTAAAGGTAAATGTTAAGCTTGTCCATCTAGTTTGGAGGTTGGCACATATAAATTTCAACTGGTTCATAGCTTTATTTATCTAGAATCTGAAGTAAATTGTAGAAATGACAATTTGGCTGAAATTCATCTGCGGATCATGGCTGCAAACAAATGCATTTTTTGGACTCAGGAAAATGTTTAGATCTCAGTTTATATCTAGAAAGACAAAAATACTCATGTATAAAATTCTCCTTAGACCAGTGTTAACATATGCATCAGAAACTTGGACCATGTTGAAATCTGATGAGGAATTATTAGGGTGTTTTGAAAGGAAGATACTGAGATCCATTTATGGTGCCGTGAAAGAAAATAATGTATGGAGAAAGAGACACAGTAATGAATTGTACAAACTGTACAATCAGCCAGATATTCTGAATTTTGTTAAAGTTAATAGATTGGCATGGGCTGGACACATTATTTGTATGGATAACAGAAGGATTACAAAAAGAATTTACAATGAGCAACCTCTATTGGCCAGAAAAGTTGGAAGACCTAAATTAAGATGGGAGGATAGTAAGGAGATTAAGATTTTAAAAATAAAAAACTGGAAGAATGAAGCTCAGAACAGGGAATTCTGGCATAAACTTCTGAAGGCAGCCAAGGCCCACATGGGGCTGTCAAGCCATTGATGATGATGATGATGATGTAGCATTAGTGGCACCCTCAGAGGACGAATTACAATATTCAGTATATAATTTTAACAAAATAGCCATCATCATCATCTTCAAGGTATGGGCCTGTTGGCCCGTACCACTCCCCGGCGCACTACATGCCGCAGGCGCAGGTCGTCCTTCCAACGACATTTTGGTCTTCCTACATTAACAAAATAGCCACCAAATATAACATGAAAATCAATACAGGGAAAACAAAAGTAATGACTTTTCATAAGTAATGCCACGAGTGATTTCCAAATTATCGATAAATCCACGACTCACGAAGTGAGGAGTAAATTTATCTAGAGAATTTGGAAAGCAAGAGTGGCATTTGTTAGGACTATTTAATGAATTAAATTAAGCTGTTTACTCACAAATCATTATTTAACTATAGTTATTTTAAAATATTTATATATTTAATGTAAACGGTGATGTTTGAAAACAAATGAGAAACTATAGGTACACTTCATCTGCTTCTTTTGTTTATCACTGCAACCAGATCATACTATTTATTGCCAAAGGAATGCAATATTGTAAGAATGCTCTCTAATGGAGAAAAAATGAAACACATCAAACTGTATATTAATTCATTTCTGATGTCGTATGATGTAAATATGACAATTACATTTTTCTGGATTATTACTTGGGAAAAAATACATTTAAGAAAGTGCAAACAGTGGTTTCTTTTTTTGGTGGTATAATAAATTGCTACAAATATTTTTATATTAACTCCTGCAAGCGCTATGTGTTGACATCTATGCACTATATATACAATATGGTAGCCGTATTTCTTATAGGCTCAATCACTGCAAAATAATTCTCAGACCTGTTCAGAATATTAAAAAGGAGGAGCTTTCTTTAATATGGTAAATTTAACACTGATAAATATTTCGTGAAACACGACTCTGATTGGTTATAAAACAGAAATCATTGAAACGTGATTGGTCATTTACTCCCATTTGGGGCATGAGTTAAATAGTCAAAGAAAATATCCTGTACGCAGCAAAATTTGTATAGATTCAAAAATACTGGAAAGAGTAAATACATTTACTTACCTTGTATATACATTAACATATTTGGATGAAGTAGACATAGCAATTTAATTAAAATTACAGTGGGAAGAAACGCTATGAGGTATTTATATTAATAAATGAGTTGGAGAAAATGTTTTAACATTTCACCTCACACGCAACTTTGTGAGGTGAGATGTTAAAACATTTTCTCCAACTCATTTATTAACCCGTCAGTGACGCACCCTTTTACTTGCTTTCCTACTGCATGAACGGAGGCCATTTTAACATTTTACTATTCCTAGAACACTGATTTGTATAAACGATCATAACTTTTTTAAATATCGATGGATTTGAACGAAATTTTTACTTGTTAGCTCAGAAATAAATGAGAAATTTAATACATACCGTATGGAGTTCAGCAAACTATTAAAAAAAATTTTGAAATCTGAATTTCTCTCTCATGATACACATTTTTACTAAATAATTTGATTTGCTCACATTGGACATCCCTGTTTCTTTCTGTGAGACACTAAATATATTGTGTGGCATGGTGCTGATTCATCTGTAACTTATATATACAAAAGCAGCTGACATAACCAAAATAAGAATGAATATTTAGAAGAGTGAACTCAAGCTCAATCTTGTGTCAAAGCACCAGCAATGTTTATACTTAGAATCTGAATTATTGCTTGGATTCGTATAAAAATTCTACAGCAGTTATTTGCAACTACACAGACCATAAAAATAATTTTCTCTTATTTTAGTACTATTAATTTTAGAAATAAAAAATCACATAACCTTAGTAGTTGAGCTTGGTGTGATACAGCTCGAAACACTCTTCAATACACAGACATACATCACATTCCTGGCAGCAATAAACAGATGTCTTTCTTCTCCCATGTTTAGTACAAACAACACACCTCCTTTGAGGTTTCAATTTATTACTTTTAGGGGTAATTTTTCTGATGAAGTGTCTTTTAGGTTACGACTGGCCATAATTACGTATATAACGCACGACACCGCGCCTCAGACTGATTCCTTGTAAGTAACATCTATTTGAAAGAGGCAAAATAAATCAGGTATTCCCCTAAACAGGTCGATTTATATATCAATCGATAGCTTGTATATCATTTTATCGACCTGAAAAATTAGATTGTGTATAAGTTTATTAGAAGCCCTGCAGAAAGCAGCACAAAGCTAGGTCTGTGTGCCATCGAGTGTTGAAGTAAGAAACTACTTCAACCTCAATACCACATGCACAAAATGTGATCACAGCTGATTCATACACTTAGAAAGAAAGCTAAGATCTTAGGCTTCAAAATTATATTGTTCATACACAAATATAAGAATATACAGCAGTAAAAAAAAAAATGAAAAGGTCGCGCGCATTTAGAGAAAATTACGATTACTTCAATCTCATCTGATTTTTAAAAAAATAATATGAAATTAAATTTTAAACAAATATTATGTTTATTCATATGTTCTGAAAGCTCATAATTTCTACGTTAAACACAAATAAATTACATATTTGTAGCTTCAAAAATGTACGATCCAGAACAAAAAGAAAACATGCCTGCATAGGTCTATACCATGTATAGATGTCGGCAATAAGTGAAGAAGAGAGGGTCTATACCACGTATGGATGTCGGCGCTGACGGGTTAATAGACATAGCAAATAAAATTATCAATTTTAATAAAACCATGGGAATAATAAATTCAGTAATGAAACCTTCGCTAGTCCAAAGAGATACCAGAGTATGGTTATACAAAACCTTAGCAAGACCTTCACTTTGCTACGGCAGTGAGGCATGGACTTTGAGGAAAAGAAAAGAGAGTAAGATAACTTCTACTGAAATGAGATTCATGAGATATACAGCAGGATATACCAAATGGGATCACAAATGCAATGATGATATCTTGAAGGAACTACATTTAGAACCAGTCATTAAATACTACATAAATACCAGAACAACTGGATGAATCATTTGCGAGGAATGAGTTCCCAAGGCTATGCTTTGTTATTTTTCAACAGAGAAGAGATCTCTGGGCCATCCAAGGAAATGCTGGATACAAAATTCATCGGTGAGATTGTAACAGGCCTAAAACTTGGTTGGCTGAAAAAGAAGATAATTTTATCACCTCACCTCATTCCAGATTTGAGAAGTTATCTTCTTACCACAATATTGTCACAAGATAACAGTCTGCTAACAATCCCTCTTCATAGCACTTCCTCTTATTCTACTTCTTTCACAGTAGCCTCTGCCTGCTCCTGGAATTTCCTTCCTCAAGATATCAGGGTTTGCTGCACACTTGGTACTTTTAAGTCATGCTTATACAATTACCTGTTGTTAAATAATTAATTTTTCTCGAGAATTAAATTTATTCTATGTCATTAATAGCTTTTTCTCATTTTTCTATCTTGTACATTTTATATTTCTCGTATAAGACTTGAAAGCATAATAATAGTCCCTTCATTTGGTTGCTGGCCAAAGGAAGACAAGACCAGTGATGGGGCTGCCATCTTATAGCCTCTGGTCAGGCTTTTGTGGAGAAGAAAAGAAAATAAAGGAAAGGAGAAATGGAAGAAAGGAAAGACTCCCTAGCCCTCGGATGTCTAATAGTGTCGGGTCGAAAAAACAAGAGTTAACCAAGATAGGTTAGATAGTAAATTATAGTATATTTACGCCAATTTTGGAATATATTAAACAGTACCAACTAAATTGGAAACACCATCTTGAAAGAATGCATTCAAATCAGGTCCCCAAAGCTGTTTATAATTATATACCAAGAGGACGAAGATCTCTGGGCCGTCCTATGAAATGCTGGAGGGAAAATTTCTATAGGATCGTAACAGGCCTTGGCCTAATACTTGGAAGGAAGAAGAAGAAAGAAAGACATTTTATATTTCATTCGTTAAATCTAAATTAAATCAATATTTTTTTAAATAATAACTATATTATAGACATACTATGTAATAAAAAGTGTTGTCTGTGTTATTCTTACCTCATATCATTGTTTCTGTTAGACATATGTTTCAAGGCTTGTTAGCCTCATCTTCAGTAGTTACAGACTGATTTTTCCTAAGTTGTCGGTCCAGGATCTCAACTTTTGTTCCCTCTTTCTGTGGTACAAAGAACTTGTTAATCAGGCTATGTAATATTTTTTTATTGTAATTAGATGTAAGAATAATTTTTTTTAACCTGGTTGAGTGGTAGATAAGATCTTAAGGGCTTAACTATGCCAGGTAAAATAAAGTTATTATTATTATTATTATTATATTTTTCTTCTTCTTCAACTAGTTTCAGAACTATCTTCTTTTCCGTCATCAGTATTTCATGACCTTTGTTTTGTCGTCTTGAAGAGCTGCCTTTTGCTCCCTCTGTTGGTAGACTGAAACACCTCGAAATCAAATAATTTTCTGCTGGAATTTCAAAGTTCATTAATTTCTCCTTTTCGTTTTTTTTTTTAATGTAGAGTTTTTTCCAAACAGTCAGTTATTTAGATTTTTCTAATTGTTTTAATAATTTAGCCTTTCTTTCAATAAGACTTATCCACTTCTCCCTTCTTGTCATTCCTGAGATGTTCTTTTACTCTTAGTTTTCAATTTTTTTTTTGTTTGTATATTTTCTCACATTCTCCGCATTTAATCTCACTATTTAACTCATGCTCCAAATGGTAGTCAATGACCAATCACAATTCAATGAATATTGTTTTACAACCAATGACAGTCATGTTTCACCTCGCTCTTTATCAATTTCTCTTTATCAGCTCCTGGTTTTGTGATAAAGAAAGCTCCTCCTTTTAATATTCTGAACAGAGTATTATTTTTCTCCAACAGTATATGAATATAGCAAATAATGAACAGATTCCTTGATTTTACCGAGTTTTTTACCAAAAAAATAAATTAATAACTTATAATGCTGTTTATAATATAGTTTGATGTGTTTCATTATTTCTCTACTGGGGTGCAATCATACAATATTGGTATCCAATTTGGCAATAAATAATATGATCAAGTTGCAGTGAATATACATAACCTCACATTTCTGATTTGTTTTCAAACATTACCGTTTACATTAAATATATAAATATTTTAAAATATTGGTAACTATATTTAAATATGACTTTTGACTAAACAGCTTAATTTTATTATTTAAATAGTCCTAACAAGTGCCACTCTTGATTTACAAATCCTCTAGATAAATTGGAAATCACTCATGGCATTACGTATGATAAATCCCTGATTTGTGTTCTTCTTCTATTTTTTCATTCTTGTTGGATCCAATTAATATAATGATGCTGAAATTGTTTTAAAAAAAAATCTTCACCAGTCCATCCCAAAAATAGAAATCAGTTGGAATTTGATATGAGCTATGGCAGGCCAGAAATTGTTAATTATCATTTGCTCACGGAATATGCAACACACTTTGATTGTAACAGTGTCATAGATATGTGTTGATGCCTCATGGCAAGCGAAGATTTGCTTCTGTGCTCTTTTGAGCTTCCTAAAATGAGTTTACTGTATGTAGATAGTGTTAGGTTAAGAAAACCGTTATAGAAAATAACTAAAAACTATATAAAACAAAATAACTAAAAACTAACTTACTCACTGGCACTATCAAAGCCACAGGTTCATTTCCGTGCAGACATAAGTCCTCCATACATCCGCATCCTGAGCTAATGTTTGCCAATCATTCCTTGTATAATCTTCCGATTGAGGGTCTTTCCACTTTTCAGCGGTTGCCCTTTTACCAGCCAGCTGCTGGCCCTTCACATCCACATGTGTCAATCACAGAGGTAGATGATCAACAGCCAGTGTAGGGGTGACATGTGGTTAGCATGTCGAGTCCCCCAGCCGTTATAGCTGGTTCCTCAACCTGGAACCGCTACTTATTGTAGCTACCCAATTGCCTCACGATGCTGGGTGGGCACCGGTTCCATACTGGTCGAAATACCATGAGAAAATTTCTTCCCCCATGGAGACTCGAACCAGCGCAAGTCCCATAGCTCTGCGCCAAGGCTTCCTACCTTAACCGCTCGGCTACGGCGCGGGACTCCTTGTATAATCTACTTCCCTCAAATCATGGTTAATGTTATTCTCTCACCTCATTCTTGGTCTACCAACTGGGTGTTTCCATCTGGTTTTGCTACATGAAGCTTCCATGCACGTCTTTCATTCCACACATGTCCTGCCCCATTGCAGTCTACGAGATTTAACTCTTCTCATTATATCTGGCTTCCTATAAAGACCATGTAGTTCATTGTTATGTAGTCTTTTCCATTCACCTGTCTGGTTTTCTCTCTTCGGTCCAAAAATTTTCCTAAGAGCTTTATTCTCAGATACTCGTAATCTCCTTTCCTCCCTTAAAGTAGGAGTCCATGTTTTGCATCTGTATAACTGGTAGAATAACAGTTCTATATATTTTCAGTTTAACGTTTCATTTCATACTTCTCATTTATGAATAAATCATATTTAAAAAAAAAATTTATACGCTCAGACTGGGGCTTAAACCCAGGACCTTTCACACCCTAGGCATAGAGTGCGAAAGATCCTGGGTTCAAACTCCAGTCTGAGCATATAAATTTTCTCTTAAAATATGAAACGTCATTGTGTTTACTTCCTTCAAGTATTAAATAGTGTTGATTTTTCTTATCCTTCCATGGTATCTTTACCTTGCCATGGTAGAGTGGCTTGCGTGCTTAAATGACCCCGAGAGCTATGCCGGCGGTAGCATTGCTGCCGAAAGGGTTACCCATGCCAGACAGGTCGAAGGCGATAAGCCAGGCAAAAAAGTATCTTGGTCGAAAGAGTGACGATCTTTCACTGCAAAAATACAACCGTCAAGAAATGGGGAAATGGGTTTCACTGGGGTAAAATTCTCCAAAGGTAAAATAATCTGCCATTCGGTTCTCTGGGCATGGGATACTTCAGGGAATCCATGCCTCATAAAAATAGGGATGTATGGAGATCTTATATATGTGTGGCCATGAACCTACGGGTTTGATAGAGGCAGTGAGTTAGTGATGGTTTGTGTTACAGGTGTTCAGAGTGTGATATGGGCTTCACAAAGATTGGAGACCTTAACCGACATAACAGAGGACATAAAACATATACATGCAGTGTTGAAGGATGTGGAGTGGTACTGAAAGCATGGACACACATGAGGTCGCATATGAAATTAAAACATCCTCCAGGTAACTAAATGTATTTTATCAGCTTGCATTTCTAGAAATTGTCATGTTTGGTTTAAGACTACTCAGAATAACATAGCTTAAATATTTATAAATTACTTTTTTTTTAATATCTGTACATGACAAAAGATCCTTATTTTTACACGCTTTATATTAACTTGACCTGTATCTATCTATCTATGTAACGGAATCTTTCAACGCGATTTTCACCCACTTAAAATCATTGGATCGACTTGAAACTTTGTATACTTGTAGAGGACCCGTGACAATACAATAATTTCATATTTATTTTAGATTTTATTTCACTGCTGTCAGAAAATAGAACAAGCTGATACAAGGAAAAGCAAGTTTTGTGGTTAGAAAATATTACATGACACATTCTAAATAATACCTTCACTTTTCATAAGTGTTGCAATATCCTCTAGTTATGTAAATTGACATCATAATCGATAAAGTTAATAGAACAAAACATATTTTTTTATTCAGTGTCCCAGGTTGTGATTTCGACATTTCAGGTGTTCTCTTCTAGCATGGCATACTTGTAACCCACTCCTGAGGTTGGGGCACCTCGAACACAGGATTACACTGCCCAGATGATATGAGAGTTGATGATGATGCGTCAGGAGAGGGCTTAAACTAAACTTACCCTAATGAGGCAAACATGATATTTAAGATGGTGTTCAGGGACTGTTTGGTCCTTAAAGTTTCCTGACATTTGAGTGGGTCAGTGGAATAAGGGCCCATCCCAACTGCACTAAGTTTGGAGAAAAATTGCATTTTATTAAATTCTATATTGGGTAAAATATATAGAGCACACATTGATAATATTTGGTACATGTCTTGTACATAAAATAAGCTTTCTGCCTGCAAATGTATAGATCACTATATTGTTTCATATGTCTAATCAAAGAAAAATAAAATTGAGAATATAAAAGAATACAACATAAATAAACAAATTAAATAACACTTTTTAACTTGATTATTGCATTAATCTACATATTCTATGTTTGCAGCATTTGTATCATCATCATCACCATCTGATTTAAGGCTACTGTTAAAATGTCTGGTGTACAGGTGGTACAAATGTCATGAGAGTCATGATGTCTTCTTTATCATCCTACCGTTAGGAAATTTTGTTGTCAATATTACATCTCATAATACAGGACACCTTCCTTTCCCTTTTTTTTTTTTTTTTTTGAAGCTTATTACTTCCTCTAAAGCCAAATCACCGAAACTGGATTTTATGTACATTACATGTCTGTTTTCCACAAAACGAAACTGAGATGTTTTTCTGATGTCTACCTTATGCTTGTCCAGCGTCACATTTCTCTTTGTGAACATTTTATTTAAGTTATCCAAATCTTTAAACTCTTCTGCATTTATCTCAATTACTGTGAATGGTTTCTTTGTTCAACTCTTTCTTATGAGGTGAGCCCACTGTTCAGGTGTATAAACCACTTGTGTTTTTCTTTTAACTTTTTCAATCACACCAAAGTCAGCATCACAGGGAAGGAAAGTGTGACCTGGTACAAGAAATTTATGTTCAATTTCTTCAAACCAACCACAATCAATCATGTACAGCCAAAGTCCCATTATTGTATAATTCTTGTTTTGAACAACACATGAATCACTATATACACTATAAGTTTATTTTTATTAGCACCTTTTTCAATCAGTGGCACAGCTTTTAATAAACAACTAGCAATTTCGTCCGCACCTCTTGAAGCAACTGATTCAGGCCGATATATATTCCTTTCCACTGTTGCGTAAAATGTTCTGCTTCATTTTATTCCACTCTTGCACATTTATTTTTCTTTTCTTATATTTTATTACACTATTTCCATTCACACAAGAATCTGCCGCATCAGCCATTCTGCATTTACTGATATTTGCCGGCAATGCTAGTCAGTATTGCAGCGGACTACAGAGTAGCGGACAATATACGGTCACGTGTCAGCAGTTGGGATGGGCCTTTATTTCCCGCGCGCGTGAAGAAGTTAGAAATTTTTCTTAGACATAAAGTCTCATTTACCCTCTTTTGAGCAAAGTTAGAATTATGAGCTTCTAAAGATTAACAGAAGATGGCCATAGGATACATAATCTGCAAATAACTAAAAATTGAAAATCAACCATTGGTTGGGATGGGCCCTTATTCCACTGAACCCCTCATTTGTCTTACAGGTGAGCAAAAACCTCACCCAGGAAATTTGTCCCGACCAGGGATCGAACCCGGGCCCACTGCATGGCAAGGCAAGATTGCTACCTCGATACCACAGCATTGGACACAGAACAAAATATTCATAAGTTAAATATGGGAAATAACTTAAATTATGTTGTTAGGATATAACTCTATGGGGTTTATTTAATTAAATTTGACTTGTTTTTTGACTCACCTCATATTTCTTGACTTCTATGCAGACCCAGATTTCGTCACTGAATTCTTGACATTATCAATGCATTATCATGATCACAACTGAGTACTTTTTTTTTTCAAAATTGTTTAGGGCTACCTCTGATCTTTCGGTGAGGCTCCATGTCTACTACCATAAGTCAAACTGTTCTTATTAAAACTTTATATAGCCTTATTTTAATAGTGAGTGTATGTTATTACTCTTCATTATTTTATGAAGAGAGTAATAAGCGTTGTTGGCCAGTTTCAGTCTTCAATGTGACTTCAAATTGGTCGTTATTATCTGTAATACTTGAGCCAAGATAATTAAAATGTTTCACAATGTTAAAAACTAATATATTTTATGCTGTTATATTGTTATACTGTTTTCGGTTTAACACCTGTCTGTTTTCTGTATGTTGATTTCTAGGCCTATATCTTCTGTACCTTCTGTATACAATTCTTGAATGGCTTTGTTACTTCTGCTTAAGAGACATATGTCATCCGCATACCTTATTATCCATGTAGTGTGATAGTTAAATGATGATAATAAACCATTTTTATTTCTACTTCATCTCATTTCAGCACCAACTCCCACTGTAATATTTTCAACTGTCTCACACCCGAAATCTATTACCATCCCTTAGAGGCTCATACTACCAAAGTGCTGCCAAAAATCCTGTCCATTTTGTTGTGCAATTTATATATTAACAACATGGTAAATCACAGAGTTATATGAGGTCAGATGTAAAAAGTTATTTGTGACTCACTTATATAATTTATTAATTACCTCATATTGTCACCGCTGTGGTCTTGAGGTAGTGTGCTGCCTTGTAATGCAGTGAGCCTGGGTTCAATTCCCAGTCGGGACAGGCTCCTGGGTGAGGGTGTCAGGAAGCTTAGGACCCATCGGTCCCCGAAAGTCATCCGGCCATCACCATCTTCCTTATTTTCATCATCATTCTTCACTGGTGTGGGCAGCAATGGGAAGCTACTACACCTATAATTCCCTAGTAAAGCTGCAAAGCATAGCATGAAAATGCTATGATTACAGTGAAAGACCTGCCCTCCGGCAGAATTACTATAGAATGGAATATTGTTATTTCCAATTTAAAATATTTTATTAAAATTTTTAAACTGACCCAAACCCTCTGGCGGCACTATGGCCCTGGGGTCGACTCAGCCTCTAACTGAAATGAGTACCAGACGCTTGTTCTGGGGGTAAAGGCGGCCGTCACGCAGGGCTGACAACCTGGCTCACATAAAGTGCCGATTGTCTAGAAAAAGTGGGAGCCTTAACCTCCTACTACCCCAAGGGCCTCCGGGCCTGTTGTGGGATCACTTTACTTTACTATTAAAATGGCAAAGTATGTTTATTTATTTATTTATTTATCTTTATTTCAGAATTCCTATGTGAAGTATGTGGCTTGATTTTTAGAAATATGTGCAGACTGAAAACGCATGCTTCTATTCATAAAGAAAAGCATGAAAAAGAGAAATTTGTTTGTGGTTATCCTAATTGCCCGAGGTAAGCTATATTTAATCTATTAGTGCTGACTTTTTTTGTTATTGTGTTGTTTCTACGATTGAACCTGAGTATACAGGATACTAACAAACCTTTTGTGTGGATCATCATTAAGTGAGATGTTAGTACAGCTTCTTTCCATTAAATGTCCATCTTTCGAGCCTGCAAGCCCTAGTGGAGGCTTGAAGCTCGCATAAACCAATAACTTAACCTTTAAGCACCCATGTTTAAATGGCCAGGTAGCGGCAGGCTACCTGGGTTTAAATGTCCATCTAACTTTCAAACTCCTGATTTTTGACTATAACTTTGCTAATTTTATTAACTTATATTTTTAAATGTGTTGGGGTCACAAACATCAAACAAAGTTTATAGCGTTAAATATTGTTGTAAAATTGGTGGTATTCACGGCAAAAACCCGTAGCGATATTTTATACCATAGAGAGAATTTTTAAATTCAGGATAGTTACCAAATAACTTTAGGAGTTTAGAGTGTTATGAGTCAGGTTAGAAGTGAAAAACTATATATATTTAGATATATTCCAACCCTCCAGTATTCTTTTGTTTAGAATTGGTTTTATGTTGCATCCGATCAGTTTTCCCCCAAAGCAGAAAAAGTTTTGGAAAAAAAAACAGTCACATTCCAACGCAGCCCATATTCATTCATAGTTTTGTGACCCAGAGTGATGTTTACGATATGTCACTAAGTTCTGCTGAAATACAAGAAATTCTTGGACTGTGACAATGACGAAGACGATAACAATGACAATCACGAGCTAAAATCAACTGACACTTATACCATCAAGACACCTGACGTATGGGTAGAGTCTTGGGTTCGTGAAACTAGAATTGACTGTAAAGAAAACTGTACTGTTCCCCCTGACATGACAGAATCAGAAATGTACCTTTTTCTTGGCTTAATTATTCAAATGGGACATGATGTACGCGACTGTCTTAGGGACTATTGGTGGACAATGGAACAGTTTCATACACCTTTTTTTAGTAATACTATGCATCGTAATAGATTTCTACATATTCTTAGTTTTTTACATTTTACAGACAATAATAACCCCCTAATAAAAACGACCCCAATTATGACAGACTTTGGAAGATAAGAACCATTTTTCATATATTGAATAATGCCTTCTGTAAACTATATAATCCTTCTGAACTTTTGGCAGTAGATGAAATCATTGTATCTTTCAAATGACGAGTAATTTTTAGGCAGTACATTCCAAAAAAAGCACAAACGTTTAGACATAAAAATTTATAAATTATGTGACAAGACTGGATACACGAAGTTTATCTCAAGAAATTAAAAACATGATCTGCTAACGACATGACTGTTATCCATGCCACAGTCAGACAATTGACTAAAAATGTAGAAGGATTTGACGGTTTGACTAAAAAAATTAATTGTTGTGGGATAGTAAGACCTAAGAGAAAAGGGATGCCTAATAATCTAATAATAATAATAATTCCATGGTGCGACAGGCCTAGAAGGCCCTTAGCCTACCAGCCGGCTGCTGGCCTCACACACACATGTGTCAATCACAGAGGTAGATGATCATCTAGCCAGTGCATGGGTCAGCATGTTGAGTCCTCCAGCCATTATAGCTGGATTTCGCAACCAAGAAATTATTTTTTTAATTTGTTAGACATGACCATTCTAAACAGTTTTCTTCTTCTGACTTCATGTGTCACCAAAACAACACATAGAGACTTCTGACTTAGACTTGTCAGAGACTTTTTGGAACAGGCTGGTAGAACACCCTGTAGACGACTCCCTGGTAGACCTAGTATATTGAGTACAGACATTTCACGACTTGAAATTAACTTCAGTCAATATTGGCTGGTAGCTTTACAAAGACTAATTTGTCGTGTATGTTTGGCACGGGGAATCAGAAAGTGAATATAAAAAGTGTGATGTCGGTTTGTGTATTGGGATTATTTTGAGACTTATCACACAAAAACAAACCTTCAGTAAAGAGATGTTATCTTCACATAATGTTGCCAAGCATCTGATAACCATGAAATAGGTATGTAACAAAAGTAATATTATCCAGTATAATTTCAAGCAACCAAACAGCTCCGCCTGCTCAGAACCCATACGTTGGGTCTGCGGGCAGACTGGACGTACAATTTAAAATCCAACATATGGGCTCTTGGGCCTTTAAAGAAGGTTAATATAAAACATAAAGGGATTAAAAGAATTAAAGGAAAAATTACTATTAACATTGTAGAATGCTTTGATACCTTGACTCATTCTCTCATATAAAATGGTCTCTCTTTTTTAACTGTGAGGTTTATCTCAGCAAATTCTTTGACTTAATATAGTATAAATCAATTAGTATTCAAGGATGTCCTGATGAGTAATAAAAACAGATATGGTGTAAGATTTAAATTAAAATATTTTATACCTCATCTCATATTCAGTCTTCTAATTATACTGGTTTCAAAGTCTGGGCAGCTCATCTTCAGTAATTTTTTGTTGACTGGTGTTATGTTGACAAGAATTTATTGAAGATGAAGCTGCCCAGGCATCAAAATCAGTATAATTAGAAGACTGAATATGAGGTAAGGTATAAAAATTTTAATTGAAGTCTTAAATTAAACCTCATAGTGATTTTTTCCTATAAAAGTTCAACATATAATGTATTCCATCTTTCTTATTTGCTTATAACTTCCTTTGATATTTCTTATATTTTCTAAGAACTTTGTGTTATCGGTCTCTTTTGATGATAAAATGAATGAATATCTTCATATTACTTACCAAGTAAGATATTAAACATTAGGCAGATATGTAAATAGTTTAATATTTGAAGTAACATTATGAGGTGGGTTTTAAGGGGTAGTGTCATGTATATAACCTTTCCTACCCAATTCTCATCCTCACCTTCTAATGGTTCAACCCAAGGCTCTGAGGACCGAGTCACAGCAGTATGAACGTTCCATCGGGTAAATGGTGTATCCTAATGTCTGTCCAGAGACTAAAAGGTAGCAGCCCTACCGCTGGAATACTTAGTGTTGGGCCAGTAACCCGTCCTAAGGAATCTCAACTTTACTTGCAAGTCTCAACATGAAGAAATCCAGTTGGAATTGAAATATGACGACCCACAGCCTTTAGAAAAAAATTCTGATTATAAGTCAAAATGGATGCAACATGTTCATTGGATGGAAGATCACAGGATACTCGAACAATTGTTAAGCTCATAAAAATTAAATTAATCGTGATTATTTCATACCTCATACTTCTATATTTCTTTAAATACAGCACTGCAGTATCGGCAATTTCTTATCATCATCATCAGCTGTTTTCATTGAAATTGAAAAATCAGCTATAGCAGCACATAGTTTTTTAGAGCATCATAGGATTGAAAAAGAAGCAAAACTTTTGAAACATCTATCTAAACCTTTAGATTTAACAGTTTGGGAAAAAATATATATTCAAAAAAATCATACTAGAACTATGAACTTTGAAATTCCAGATGAACCTAGCTTGATTACAAAGTTCTTCAAAAATACAACAGATGGCGGTTTAGAAAATAATTCTTTAAAAGAACATCAGATGGCAGTTTGGATAATTATCAACAAAAGTAAAAATTGACAATCGTGAAAACAGCTGATGATGGTGATAATAAATTGTCGATATTGCAGTGCTGTATTTAAAGAAATATAGAAGTATGAGGTATGAAATAATCACGATTAATTCAATTCTTATGAATGTGAACCTCATAATGTTAAAAATTCCCAAATTTAATATATAAATGTTAAGCTATCAACCTGTAGGAAGAAGAAGACCAGGACATCCACTTAAAAGATTTTTGGATGATGTTTCTCTTGAGGCCGGGTCAATAAATGGCCTAAATTCTTGAATTTACTATGATGATGATGATGATGATGAACACTATGAGGTTTATTATTTGTAGGAAATAACACCATGAGGTTTCTTTTAATTATATTTGAGTTGAATATTTTGACTCACCTCATATTTCTTGATGAAGAAGTATGAGGTGAGTCAAAATATCCAACTCAAATATATACCCTGTCTGCTCTGAAAGTGATCCTCGTCAAAACAGAACCATGTGACCTGCTCACTTTTCATTGGTTATGGACGCTGATGTACATTGTAGAAGCAATAAGCATGCAAAAATGCAGTTCCCTTCATTAAATTAAAACTATATCCTCTGAATATACTTGTTATTCTTCGTGAATGAAAACAATAATATTGAAAGCATACAAAATATTCTAAAATATACCTAATCAATAATTTCAACTTAAAATAGTGCATTACATATGTGTGATGCATTTGAGTCAAGTTTCAGTCCATTGTCATGAAACAAAATGGCTGAAAGTATTGAATCTTCTGTTGCTGTGTCATCTCCTTGTCAAAAGTGACAGTAATTGTGGCGCAAGTGGAGGAAGGATATTGCTTCTACAACATACATCGGTGTCCATAACCAATGAAAAGAGAGCAGGTCACATGGTTTTGTTTTGACAAGGATCACTTTAAGAGCAGACAGGGTGTAACTATGAGGTTTCTTTTAATTATTATGAGTTAGGGATTTCCCTCCATGGTATCTTTACCTTGTCGTGGTGGAGTGGCTTGTGTGCTTAAATGATCCTGAGAGCTATGCCGGCGGTAGCATTGCTGCCGATAGGGTTACCCATGCCGGACTGGTCGAAGGTGATAAGCCAGACGAAATAAGTACCTTGGTCGAAAGAGTGACGATCTTTCACCGTAAAAATACAACCGTCAAGAAATGCGGACATGGGTTCTACTGGGGTAAAATTTTCCGGAGGTCAAATAGTCCCCCATTCGGTTCTCCGGGCGGGGACTACTTCAGGGAACCCATGCCAAAGGCTCAAACACAGGGACATGTTCCTAGGAACATGGAATGTTAGGACTTTATACAATAGCGGGGCACTAGAGATATTAACGCGGGAATTGGATAAATCGCCCTTGGATATAGTCGCTTTAACAGGAAGTTAGGTGGCCAGGAGAAGGTAGTCAGGAATCAGGAAGCTTTGCATTATACTATGGTGGTGCAGAAAGACCTGCATTTGGAACAGGTTTTTTAGTCAGAAGGAGGATCCTATCCGCTATCCGAGATATTAAGTTTGTTAGTGATAGGATATCGTACATAATTCTAAAGGGTAAACGACATGATTTTTATAATTGTAAATGTACATGCCCCCACAGAAGATAAAGATGACAAGATCAAGGATGAGTTCTATGAAGAATTAGAATGCTTATTTGATAGCCTTTCACGATATCATATGAAAATTGTCTTAGGAGATTTAAATGCAAAAGTGGGGCGGGAAGATATATTCAAACCAACAATAGGCAAATTCAGTCTTCATGAAGATAGTAACGACAACGGGGTTAGATTAGTCACATTTGCCACATCAAAGAATCTCATTGTTAAGAGCACAACATTTCAGCATAAGGATATTCATAAATACACCTGGACGTCCCCAGATGGAGAAACTCGGAACCAGATAGATCATGTATTAGTGGATAAACGCTGGCACAGTAGCATCATTGATATTAGATCAGTTAGAGGGACAGACTGCAATTCAGATCATCATCTGGTCAAGGTGAAAATCAGACAACGGCTATCGCTTATGAGAGGAACAAACGCTAAAGATGATTCTTGTAAAATATGAATTAAAAAACTTGAAAAATGATGAAATGCGGCAAGAATACCAAATCAAAATTGCTAATAGATTTGAAGTACTGGAATCTTCAGATGACATGTGGCAAACGAAGAAGAAACTGATATAAATAAAGAATGGGAGGCTATAAGAGATACTATTAAATTGTCAGCATCAGAAAGCATTGGTTGTTTAAAAAAAGAGGCAAAACAAGAAATGGTTTGATGAGGAATGTGCCGACATTGTAAAGAAAAGAAAGCTAGCAAAAATGAAATGGTTACACGAGCCAATGAGGCAAATTTAGAGCAATTGGGTAGTGTTAGACGGGAAACCACCAAGTTACTAAAGAGTAAGAAGAGGGAATATTTGAGAGAGAAGATTAATGACCTTGAAATGAATGCAAAAAATAGGAACATTAGAGAATTATATCAGGGAATTAGTATAGAGAAGAAAGGGTTTCAGGCTAGAACAAACATAATTCGGAATGAAAATGGGGATATGATTGCAGATTCCAAGAGTATATTAAATAGATGGAAAAGTTATTTTAATCAGCTATTAAATGTACATACAGAACAGGACATTGAGGAGGATAAGTTACAGACAGCAGAAATGCTAGTCGCAGAGCCAAGTGCATTAGAGGTTGAAATGGCAATTGAAAAATTGAAGATGTATAAAGCATCAGGTTCAGATGAGATCCCAGCAGAACTGATAAAATCGGGGGGAGAAAAATTGATGGACAAGATACGCTGGTTGCTTAGTATGATTTGGGAAAAAGAAGCTCTTCCAGATGAATGGAAGGAATCAATTATCGTACCAATTTATAAGAAAGGAGATAAAACTGATTGCAACAACTATAGGGGCATCTCATTACTTTCAACTTCGTACAAAATTCTAACAAATATATTAGTAAGCAGACTTACTCCCTATATTGATGACATTCTAGGAGATCATCAATGTGCATTTAGAAGAAACAGGTCTACAACAGATCAGATTTTTAGTATAAGACAGATTTTAGAAAAGAAATGGGAATATAATGGTACTGTACATCAACTATATGTAGACTTCAAAAAAGCATATGATTCAATTAAGAGGGAGAAGTTATATAGTATCCTGCTGGAGTTCGGAATTCCTAAAAAGTTAGTTAGACTTATACGAATGTGTCTAAATGGCTCAACGAGTAGAGTGCGTGTAGGCAAACAGTTTTCAGACACTTTTGAAATCCAGAATGGGTTGAAGCAAGGAGATGCACTATCTCCTCTACTATTTAATTTTGTACTAGAGCATGCCATTAAATCTTTAGAGAATGAGGAAGGCTTACAACTGAATGGTATTAATAAGCTGTTAGTTTATGCTGATGATGTAGTATACTACTGGCCGATAGCGAGGATATACTAAAGGCCAACACGCACACACTATTGAGTAACACTAAGAAATTAGGACTGGAAGTAAATATCAGTAAAACTAAATATATGGTCACACGTAGAAATACATTATATAATGGAAATGGACAGCTAATAACAAATGAGGGAAATTTTGAGGAATTGGCTGAATTCAAATACCTAGGAACAATAATCACAAATAGGAATGAGATGCACAAAGAAATTAAACATAGGCTCAATTCTGGAAATGCATGCTATTATGCATTGCAGAGACTTTTGATGTCCCAACTCCTTTCAAAAAACGTTAAGCTGAAAATATATAAAACTATTATTCTACCAGTTATATTATATGGGTGCGAAACATGGAGTCTTACTTTAAGGGAGGAAAGGAGATTACGAGTATTTGAGAATAAAGTTCTTAGGAAAATTTTTGGACCAAAGAGAGATGAACAGACAGGTGAATGGAGAAGACTACATAACAATGAACTACATGGTCTTTATAGGAAGCCAGATATAATAAGAACAGTTAAGTCCCGTAGACTGCGATGGGCAGGACATGTTGCGCGTATGGGGAATGAAAGACGTGCATGGAAACTTCTTGTAGGAAAGCCAGAAGGAAAACGCCCAGTTGGTAGACCAAGAATGAGGTGGGAGAACAACATTAACTATGATTTGAGGGAAGTAGATTATACAGGGAATGATTGGAAAGCATTAGCTCAGGATAGGGATGTATGGAGAGCTTATGTCCGTGCGGCCATGAACCTACGGGTTCGATAGTGCCAGTGAGTGAGTTAGGGATTTAGACTCACCTCATTTTTTTTTTATATTTCTTGCAGACTAGTTTCTTCATGCTTTTGTGATATTGCCAATGCTTCCCAACTGCCAAATTTGCATTTGTCGATCCTGTATGTTGATTCTGCTCCCTCTGTTGGCTGACCGATGAACTTCCAAGTCAATTTTTTTTCCCCCCCTGGAAAACTATGAATTTTGAAATTCCCAGGGAAAAAGAAAAAAAAATTGATTTGGAAGTTCATCGGTCAGCCAACAGAGGGATCAGAAATCAACATACAGGATCGACAACTCCAAATACAGCAGTTGGGAGGCATTGACAATGACACACAAGTGAGTAGAAACTAGTCTGCAAGAAATATAAAAATATGAGTTGAGTTTAAAACCCCAACTCATAATAATGAATGTAAATTATTATTAATGTGTTATTCATATTGTAAGTAGTGATAGCAGCCTGTAAGGAAAATGTTGTAACTTGTTAGGGGGTGCCGTCATTCAGCCTCCTGTAGTTGACACATATTTTTTAGAAGAAACTCTGAATGTAGATGCATATTTTATGTATGCTGATAAAAACTCGTGAATGTACCTTTCATGCAGAACTAGAATATTGCTGTTTTGGTCTACAAAATTAAGTCTGTACTTTGTAGGTGATTTATAAATGTGTAATAAACTCTCTTCATCAAGAATTTATAGAAAGATATTTTGTTTATGTGATGTTCATTACATGTAAAAGAAAGTAAGAAGTCTCGCACCCAGCTTTAATGATCTCCCAGGCACATTTAAATTTCAATGTTTTTATTGTTCATTTCATATTTCTCAATGATGGAATAAATTATATTTGAAGAGAAAAATTCACACTCAGACCAGGGTTTGAACCCAGGATCTTTGGCTTTCTAGGCCAATGCTCTACCACTGAGCTATCTGAGCACTCCAATCTACTAAATGCATTGTTGATTGCTGTTCATCAAATGCTACTAGCCTTTGCTCGATTATGCAAATGGCGGCTTCTTATTTAAGATGACATCTATTGGAAATTTAAATATTACTTTATAAAGCCTGTTGGGCTTCTTTCAATATTTTAATTTTTAATTTAATACTTCTCTCTGAAGGACAAATTATTTTTGAAGAAAAACATTTTACATTCAGACCAGGGTTTGAACCCAGGACCTTTGGCTTTCTAGGCCAATACTCTACTGATGAGGTATCTGAGCACTGCAATTTAAACACAAATTTTTCTTAAGTTATGTAATATTAAATAACACTATGAGGTTTATTTTAATTAATTCTGAGTTGTTTGTTGACTCACCTAATATTTCTTGATTTCCATGCAGACCCAGGGTTTCGTCACTGCTTTTGTGATATTCTCGATACAAACCACGTTCACAACTGCCGTCCAGCAGTTTTTTCTCCTGTAGATTGATTTCTGCACTCTCTGATGGCTGACCGATGAACTTCCAAATCAATCCCCTCTCCTTTTCACCAGGTACTTCAAAATTCATAGTTTTCTTTTTATTCTTGCTTATATAAATTTTATCCCAAATTGTGAGTTCCTTTGGTTTTTCTAACTGTTTAAGTAATTTAGCCTTGGTTTCAATTCTGTGTTTTTCTGACCAAACATGTGCAGCTATTGCAGATTTTTGTGTTTCTCAATTTTTAACATTTCTAAGGTAATTAACTCCTTTTTTTTCCCCTATGTATATATTTTCACAATCTTTACAATCAATTTGATAAATTCCTGATTTGTTGCAGTCTTCAATCTTATCATTTTTGTTGTTTTGATTAAATTATTCAAACTGTAATCATTTTTCGGTGCTAATTTAATGTTGAATTTGTTGAAAAATTTTTGGAACTTGTTAAATACTAAAGGGTGATATGTGAATTTCTTGAATTTTTTTACCAATTTCTTTACCTGTCTGAATAGTACTTTCATTTATCATTTTTTGTTTCTTGAATTTATTTATTTTCTTGTGTATCATCTTCTCTTGAAAACCATTATCCTTCACAGTTTTTATGATGTGTTTTTTCTCTTTATTGTAATTTTCTTTGCTCATGGGGACATTCACAAGTCTGTGTGTTAAACTATTAAATACTGCCTGTTTGTGTGAAAAATGGTTAAATCCTGTAGCTTTTATATAATTGTCAATGTGAGTTTCTTTTCTGTAGATTCCAAATTCTATTTTATTTTTTTATTTTTTCCTGATCAATTTAAGGTCTAAAAATGGTATTTCTTCATAGTTAAATATGATTGATAACATTAAGAGGTTCATAATTCGTAAATTAATGAGTCATTTTTTTACAAATGGTATTTCTTGGTTATTTTCTACATCCATGATAAATTTGTTTTGTTATGAATATTTAAAAAATTAATGGCATCTTCTAATTGTTTTTGTTTTACTATTGCTATGATATTGTCCACATATCTACTCCAAAATTTAAACATCAAAGGGTATGCTTTGGTTACCTGACATTCAAAGTTACCCATAAACATATTCACTAAGAATGGTGATAATGGATATCACATTGCAAGTCCTGATCTTTGTCTATAGTATTTTACTCTAAAGGTGAAGAACATTTGATTTAAGCATAATCTGGTTAATTTCATGTACTCATTAACGCTATCGTCATCTACTAGTTTTCTTTCAACCATTTTTCTAAAATTTCCATAGTTTTGTCAGTTGGGATGTTTGTGAACAATGATGTGATGTCAAATGAGATCTTTCTGATGATTCGATTTCTACATTTTCTAATTTTTTTATTAGTTGGTAAGAATTTTCCACTGCTAAATTTTCAAATTTGTTCATACTTTTGAATGCATTGCTTAACCATTTTGATATATTGTGTGTTGGTGAGTTGATATTCTTGATAATTGATCTTATTTCTTTCCATTTTTATGGGTTTTAGGAAGACCATGAATGTTGAGGTTTCTGGGATTTGATATTTTCAATTTGAACTTCTCCTTTTCTGACAAAATTTTTTTAATTGATTTTAGATTAGATTCTACTTCTTTAATTGTTTTTGCAAGGGGGTTTGTTTTTATTTCTTCATATCCTTCTCCCTTGAATAAATTCTCCATCCTATCATTGTAATCTTCTCTATCCAAAATGACTACATTATTCCCTTTACCTGATTTTGAAGAAAAAAAAACAACATTTATATATATTAATTAAATAAAAATAAAACATAGTTTTATTTGATTTTCATATTTATTATATTACATTTTTATTGTTAATGTTTCTGACTTTCTTCATGTTTGTTTTGCATTAGTTTTCTATATTTGTGTTTTTAATTTTTTCAATAACTTGCTCGCATTCTTTCCTGATTATTGTTTTTTCTTCAAATTTCATGTCTTCAATAGCAATTTCAACATCCGCTATGCAATCCACTGAATTTTTTGAATAACTAATGCAAGTTTTCAAACCTTTGTCCAAAATAGATATTTTCTCTTTTGTGAAGTTTTCTGATGATAGGTTAATAACATTCTTCTTTCTCCCCCCCCCCCTAAATTAGTGGTTTAATTTTTTGTGTTTTTACTGTTCTTCACTTTATTTAATTTCAGTTTCAAATTATTTGTTGTCTTCTTTTGTAAACGTTCCCATGAGCAAAGAAAATTTCAAGAAAGAGAAAAAACACATTATAAAAATTGCTAAAGATAATGGATTTCAAGAAAAGATGATTCACAAGAAAATAAATGAATTCAAGAAACAAAAAATGATAAATGAAAGTACTATTCAGACAGGTAAAGAAATTGGTAAAAAAATTCAAGAAATTCACATACCACCCTTTAGTATTTAACAAGTTCCAAAAATGTTTCAACAAATTCAACATTAAATTAGCACCGAAAAATGATTACAGTTTGAATAATTTAATCAAAACAACAAAAATGATAAGATTGAAGACTGCAACAAATCAGGAATTTATCAAATTGATTGTAAAGATTGTGAAAATATATACATAGGGAAAACAAAAAGGAGTTAGTTACCTTAGAAATGTTAAAAATGGAGAAACACAAAAATCTGCAATAGCTGCACATGTTTGGTCAGAAAAACACAGAATTGAAACCAAGGGTAAATTACTTAAACAGTTAGAAAAACCAAAGGAACTCACAATTTGGGAGAAAATTTATATAAGCAAGAATAAAAAGAAAACTATGAATTTTGAAATACCCGGTGAAAAGGAGAGGGGATTGATTTGGAAGTTCATCGGTCAGCCATCAGAGAGTGCAGAAATCAATCTACAGGAGAAAAAACCGCTGGATGGCAGTTGTGAACATGGTTTGTATCGAGAATATCACAAAAGCAGTGACGAAACCCTGGGTCTGCATGGAAGTCAAGAAATATGAGGTGAGTCAACAAACAACTCAGAATTAAACAAATTTTTCTTTTATATATTGTTAATTCCCAATCGCTGAATGCTACCAGCCTTTGCTCGATTATGCAAATGACGGCTTCTTATTTAAGAAGACATTTATTGGGAATTTAAACATTACTTTATTTAGCCAGTAGGGCTTCTTTCAATTAAATTGCATTTATATTTATTGAATTTGATTCCAGGTTTTACTATCAAAAGTCTAATCTTACACATCACATAAAGTCAAGCCACTTAGGAAAGAAGTTTGAGTGCACATATGAAGATTGTGGCAGACAGTTAAGTTCACGGGTAAGTTCTGTCTCAACTTTACAGCCTACTTACTTTTTTAACAAAATATTGAAATTAATGCACTCAGAAGCTATCTGTATGTAACAGTTACTACAACTAAAGAACAAACTTTCTGCCTCAACTGAGATTTGAATCCAGGTCTCCAGCTTCACGCACTGATGCACTAATCAAATGTGATTTAGTGCACCTGTATATGGAAGTTCGCTATCATGGGTTATATGGGCATTTCAAATAGAGGAAAATTTGTATCTGCTGGTGGATTGCCTGATTAGCATAATTAGCTAATACGCCAATGCATAAAGCTGGAAATTTTTTAGTTCAAATTTTGGTTCAGCCAGAAATTTTTATCAACAGTTGTACTTATTTAATATTTGTAAGAAATAACACTATGAGGTTTATTTTAATCATTATGAGTTAGTTATAGTTTATTTTAGGAAATTACATTTTGAGGTTCTTTTAATCAAGTTTTTTTTGAGACTGGAAAACATCTTACCTCAAATTAATGTTGATTTATTCTCGAACATGTTTCAATATAATTTTCTATATCATCTTTAGCTTGCCCAGACTGATGATTTTTGTTGTGAACCCTGGTATTCATATCAACTCCTTCCTCAGGCTGGCCGAAGAACCTTCAAACTAGGTTAAATTCAGCAGGATTTTTTAATTATATTTAATTATGTTCGGAAGTAAACATTATGAGGTATAATCATTAAAATTCATCAGAGAACATATTGTCGGAGTTATGGCTGATGATGAACATGACTATGTTTGAAATCGTGATATCATGGAAGCATGAATCCTATGAGGTGAGTTGTTTAAACAATATGTTCTCCGATGAATTTTAAGGATTTTTTAAATTCATAACTCTATTTGTCTTCTTCTGAATGTAGATTTTTTCCCAAATGGTGAGTTCTTTTGTATTTTCTAATTGTTATAATAATTTAGTGTTTGAATTTATATTGTGTTTTTCGGACCAATCATGATCAGCAACTGCAGATTTTTTTATTTCCCCATTTTTAATATTTTTTGTGTGTTCCTTGGTTCTAATTTTCAGGTTTCTTTTTGTTTATCGCAGTTTAAATAAACTAATAAAAACTAACAAAAATGAAAAAAAACTGATCAAAGTAAAAAATCAGGAATATATCAAATAGAATGTACTATATATATATCGTCCACCGCTGTGGTCTCGAGGTAGCATGCTGCCTTTTCATGCAGCGGGCCCGGGTTCGATCCCCAGTCGGGGCAGTTTTTCTGGGTGAGGTTTTTATCGGGGTTTTTCCTCACCTGTAAGACAAATGTCAGGAAAACTTTAAGGCCCAAACGGTCCCCGAAATCATATGGCCATCATCTTCATCATCATCATCCTTATCATTATCATCATCACCATCATCCTTCAACGGTGTGGAAAGCAACGGGAAGCTACCACAGAATAACATTAACTGTGATTTGAGGGATGTAGATTATACAGGGAATGATTGAAAAGCATTAGCTCAGGATAGGGATGTATGGAGAGCTTATGTCTACGCGGCCATGAACCTACGGGTTCGATAGTGCCAGTGAGTAAGTAAGTAAGAGTAAGTAATGAATTTTAACTACCACTTTCAGGAAGTTCCATTTAAAGCTACAGATTTTAGAGTAAAAAATATATGAAAAAGTTACAAGATTTTCATAACAATAGTTTTCATAATTTAAGAAAATTTATTTCTGGTTAACTATTACAGATTTCCTAATGATTCTGATCATCAGAGTAGCTAATTATACTTTGAATGTTCATACAAAATTCTAATTATTTACTGCAAGTAGTTTCTTAGGAAAAGGTACCTAAAATCACCTATGTTTTAAACGAAAATTGTCTGTACAAAATATTTTTAAAAAAATCAAGTATCAGGGTTAGAATGATAAACTAAACACTATAATAATTCGCGAGATGTTGTGTTCATGATGTAAAAGTTAGAAGTAATTCTGATTAAAATTTAACTGAGGTAGAGCACATTTACTTTACAGTTGTATAATATCCATATGCTCAGACTACCCTGTCCTCTTAAATAAGGAACTAGACCAGAAAAATAATATATGAATATATCAAATAGACAAAATATCGGGGGATCGTAAAAATTTCTGTTATTTAATCACTATAATTTATTAATTTGATTTCTGTTTTCCAATATAGGCAAAGCTGAAACAACATATGAAATTGCACACAAATCATCCTACACCTCGTCAAAAAAGAAAGTCCAAACATAAACGATGTGATGCTGGAACCCACAAACGAAGCATGGCCGTTAAACTCTCTGGTATAAAAATACCATATCAGGATGAAAAATTGCTTTTAAACAATGAAACAAAATATATACCGTGAATTGAATCTCATTCAGCCATGTCAAGTTGTTCTCAAGGAACAAAAATATGTTGAATCTATTTCTAAGCATCTTCAAAATGAATCAAGTACTGAAAGCGAAGGGGATGCTATAATTTCAGACAATAAATTATCTCATTCATGTGTTGTTGTCCTTGAAAAAGAAAAGTATATTGATTCTCAACTGAAACTTTTTCAAAAAGAATCGTCTACTGAGACCGAAAACGAAGTTGAAACTTCTGGTGAATTGACAAATACAGAGAAAACCCAACCTGACCATTTTTTCAATGAAACAGTAACTTTAGTGAAGAGTAGCCCATACTTTACATCTCCAATAAGTGCAACTGAATCAGAATTGAAAGAAACTGAAGGAGATTTAATAAGTACTAGAAGTAAAATTGAAACTGTATCAATTCCTTTTGGTCCAGGAAATAAAATAAATGAATCAGATTATACTTCAGAACAGCAGATTGAATACCACAGAGATGATTCCAGTCATTCATATTTTTCTAAACCTTTGAATTCAAATGAAAACAAAAATGTAAATGTTTGTTCAAATTCAAATGTAGATATGAACATTTCTTCAACATTAGATGAAAATTCTGATGTATCTTTGTTGCAAAATCAAAATGGAAATACATCTTTAAATTCTGATGATAAGATGAACCATTCTTCCACATCAGTTGAAAATTATAATTTGTCTTTTACCATGAATCAAATTAAAAACATTTCTTTAAAATCAAGTGAATGTGTGAATATGTCTTCAATTTTAGTTGATAATTCAAAAATATATTTATCTTCCGACAAAAATATGAATGTTTCTTCTAAACCAGGAGAAAATTCTGATCTATCTTTGATATCTGATAAAAATGTAAATTCTAATACAAATATAAACATACCTTTACTTTTGGTTGAAAATTCTAACACAATATTGATTTCTGATAAAAAGATAGAAAATATGAGCATGTCATCTACTTCAGGTGAAAATGTTGATGCTCTGTTGACTTGTGATATCTCTTTATGTAATTTAAATGTACCAATAATAAGATGTGATTGTTTGTCTGTTGAATCCACATTAGATGTACCATTAGAACATGAAAACTGTTCTTCTGTGGTATATATTAATTCTGATCATGGTACATTGTTAGAGGAGATAGGAGCATCCTCTGCTGATAACAGAAAAAATGAATTGTTAACAGGAGATAAACTTCAGCATTCAACTACAGACGACTGTTCAGAGAGGGAAAGCGTTGAAAAAGAAGTCAACAAGAAAAGTGATGACTGTTCTCAAAATAAACTTCCAGAAGATATTTCAAAATTATCTTCTGAAATTCCAAAAACTAAAAAAAGAAGAATAGTAACTAACAGAAAAATGCTTGCAAGTTACAAAAAATTAAAAACTGCTGATATCATCGCCAAAAACTCATCATTGTCATCTAATAACATACCTCTTGTCATCGATAAAGAAAAGGGTAGAACTGATTTGTGTACACCAGAAGATGACCGTATATCGATAGATACAATTTATAAAGGAGATGTATACATTGAAGACTGTTTACGGGTTATTGACACAAAAGATTTGAGATTAATGGAAGAAAGAACTCAAATCTTAGATATTATGAGGTTACCTAATAATGAAATTGATGAAACAGATGTTGATAGAAATAACAATAGCATTTTAGAATCATCCTCTTCGTTAATGCACTTACTTTCAAAGAGAAAACAAAAATCTTTAGACCAAATAGTTGATTCTCTTCATTCTGTGTTAGGGAATAAATCAGGTATAAATAATTCGTGTGTTGATAATGAAGAATTTAAAGTAGAAAATGTTGCAATTGAATCCTCAGAAATAGAGGATACTAAGAGTTGGCATGAGAGTTTGTTTGGTGTTTCAGCATCGTCTGAGGTTTATGTAGGGAATAACGGTAATTTGAAAGATTTGTGTGCTGTATCTCAGGAAGCAATGTTGGAGGAGAAATATCCACTGGATGGAGAGCTGGCATGTGTAAAACAGGAGGTAAGTAGTGACACAGAGTTTTATCCAATGATTGTAGACATAAAAACAGAAATGGAATAAGTATGTCTGTGGTGAAATTAAATGTTTCTTACCTCTCCTCATATAAATCTTCTAAGTAGATCACAAATTCGAGACTATAACGGTCTCATCTTCAGTACTTCTTTGGCGAATGATGTTATGTCGATCGGAAGAAACTCTTCTTCTTCTTGGATTAGCTCAGTGGCAGAGCATTAACACAGAAAGCTAAAGGTTCGGGGTTCGATTCCCGGTTCAGGCAAACATTTTCCTCTTTACCATTGATTTACAATAATTTAATTGTGTTCATTAATTTACTTATTTCTATGATAGTAATAGCTTTAGATTCTCAATATTAATTTAAGAAAAATATATGCTCAGACTGGGATTTGTGTTTAGATAGAAATGCTCAGATAGCTCAGTTAGTAGAGCATTGGCATAGAAAGCCAAAGTTCCTGGGATCAAACCCCAGTCTGAGCATATAGTTTGCTTCATAGTTAACTATGGGAACTAACATTATGAGGTTCTGAATTCAATGAATGAATGAATGAATGAGTAATTTCTTATCTTACCTCATAGTTTGTTTTCTTAAACATGGGAACTGCAGTTTTCAAGAGGAACATCCCTCCCATTTTCAACCAATATTATGACTACCAGATTTTCGTTGGAATCTCCATCTTTAATGTTGCCATCTGGTGTTGATTTCATGAACTTCGAGATCAGGTCCCGTTCATTGGGGATTTCGAAATTCATGAATCTAAATTTGTTTTTTTGAATATATATCTTCTCCCATACTGTCAATTTTAAAGGTTTTTCCAAAATGTTTTAGAAGTTTGGTCTATTTTTTAATTTTATGACTCTGCAACACTATGTGCTTGCAATGGCTGATTTTTCAGTTTCACCATTTTTAATATTTCTAAAGTGTTCCTTTGTGCGAGAGTCCAAATTCCTTTTTTGTTTTTCCTATGTATACTTTATTGCAGTGTCTACATCTAATTTGATAAATTCCAGATTTTTTTACTTTCTTATTGGTTACCAAGGCTAAATTTATTTATCGGTGCCAATGTAATATTGAATTCCTTGAAATTTTTTTAAACTTGTTATGTATTTCAGGATGAGAAGTAATTTTCTTGAATTGTTTTCCTTTCTTTGAATCAGATTGCAGGGTGGTGTATTTTTAAAATTTTTTTTGTCTGAATTTCTTTAATTTATTTATAATTATTCCTTTCCAAAACCATTAAAATTAGCTATGTTCAAAATGTGATTGTGTTCTTTCTTAAAATCTTTTTCATTTAGTAGAACATTTAATAATCTATGTATCAAATTGTTGAAAATTGCATGTTTATGCACAATAAGATTGAAACCTCAAGACTTTATATAATTGTCAGTATGAGTGTTCTTCGTGTATATATTGAATTCAATTCTTTGATGTTGTTCATTCCTTATTATGCAGAGGTCCAAAAATGTGATTTGGTTATTTTTTTCCAATTTCATAGTAAATTTTACAGATTGATGGAGAAGATTGAGTAATTTTAATGCATCATCAGTGTATTTAGAATTTATCACAGAGAAAATATCATCCACATATCTATATCAACATTTAAACATCCAGGGATAAGCATTGGTATGACACTCTAAATAACCCATAAATAATAAGAATCAAATGAATTGTAAATTCTTCTTACCTCATACTTCTATGTTTTTTAAACACAGCACCGCAGTATCGGCAAACATCTTCACCATCGTCAGCTGTTTTCACGACTGTCATTTTTTTTCTTTTGCCGGTAATTATCCAAACTGCCATCTGGTGTTCTTTTGAAGGAGTAATTTTCTAAACTGCCATCTGGTGTGTTTTTGAAGAACTTCGTAATCAAGCTTGGTTCGTCCAGAATCTCGAAGTTCATGGTTCTAGTATGATTTTTTTTGGGAAAAGATATATATTAAAAAAAAACATACTAGAACCATGAACTTCAAGATTCTGGACGAACCAAGCTTGATTACAAAGTTCTTCAAAAACACACCAGATGGCAGTTTAGAAAATTACTCCTTCAAAAGAACACCAGATGGCAGTTTGGATAATTACCGGCAAAAGAAAAAAATTGACAGTCGTGAAAACAGCTGACGATGGTGAAGATGTTCGCCGAAACTGCGGTGCATTGTTTAAAAAACTTATAAGTATGAGGTAAGAAGAATTTATGATTCATTTGATTCTTATTAATAAAACCTCATAATGTTAAAAATTCCCAAATTCATTATATTAAACCCATAAATAAATTTGACAAAAATGGTGAAAGTGAGTTTCCCATAGCCAGATCTGAGATTTGTTTATAAAAAGAGAAATATTAGGAGAGAACCAAGGGTCCCGGGTTCAAGTCCCAGTCTGAGCGTATAATTTTTCTCTTCAAATATAATAAAAGAATATTTAAATCTTACAAAACTTCGACAATAATTTTTTCACCTTCGATGGAAAATTTTATAAACAAATCTCAGGTCTGGCTATGGAAAACCCACTTTCACCATTTTTGACAATTCCCTTGTTAGTCTAAATCCAGACTATGGGCAAAAAATAATGAAAACATACAAGGTTATTACAGGAAGTGTTCTTATAAAATATAAGAAATAAGAAAGAACAAGCATGGAAGGGAATTTGTGCTAAGCTGTGTTTAAATTTTGGAGGTATGCACCAATATATAAAATTTGTTTACCTTCATTCATTCTTTATTACATGTTTCCAGCAGTAGCTGATGACATGATTCCATTGCATAGTTACACTACTTGAAGAGTTGATTGGTTATTTTTCCTATGTAAACTATATACAAGCATGGGCGTAGCCAGCATTGGATTAAGGGGGATGCAATTTTTTTTTCAACTGTAGGCCTATACGTTCTGGGTACAAACGAACAAATCAAAAATATAAAATGCTACCTTTATTTTTTAAACTAACCTCAATATATTTTGGAAGAAAACTACAGCGGTATTGAAGAATAATCCTGAAATAATTGCAGTTTTTAGACTTTGGCAAATTTAATTTTTTGTCAAGATTGCTTCTTAATTTTTATACCTAATTGTATTGAAACAATTAGCTATATTTTAGCTAGTAACAAAGTACAACTGCACACATAGTTCGACTTGCCTTTTCATTTCGAAGCATTTTTTAAATATGTTTTGTTTGAATTTTTCAATATTATTTTAATAAGTTTTTGTGCAGACTGAGCATACACAGACCATTAAGGCGATTTTCTGTCATTGTAAAACGGCACCATGTCTTCACTCTTTTTATGGTGCTAAACGTGCGTTCAACTGACGCGGTAGTGCATGGTAAAGACAGGCATATTACAATTGCTTTTTTGATGGATGGGAGAAAAAATGCACTCGTCCACAATGTTAACAAAAACACCTTCTTTATCCTTGTCACTTCGTTTCATCCACATATGGTGCCATAGTTCAATTTCGATGGACATACCCTCGATTTTATAACACTATGAAATTTTGCTTTCCATTGCTTGGCATCTTTCAGAGACTTTTTAGGTCCTTAGAGTGCAACATTTTAAGTTCATAAGCAGAACTCTGTTGTTTTCCAAATATGTCTGACAAAGCTATGTGAAAGGAATCAAGTAGAGATTTCAGATGGCCACCTTAAAGTAATCTTTGAGATGACATTGTGGATTAGCTCAATGTGTCTGCTTATTGGATATCCTTGGTAGTGTGATTTCTACTCTTAGCTCAGAAGCAATAGTCTCCATCTATTTCATGATGCCTTCGAAGATCTCATAACCTTTTTTGCTATGATCTATTATCATTAAATTAATATTGAGAAGCTAAAGCTATTACTATAAATAAGTAAATCAACACAATTAAATTATTGTACATCAATGGTAAAGAGAAAAATTTCTGCCTGAACCGGGAATTGAACCCCGAACCTTTAGCTTTCTGTGCTAATGCTCAGACCACTGAGCTAATCCAGGCTTCATTCCCATCCAAGCAGAAATCCTTCCTTTACCTTACTCTACTGGTCCCACATTCAGTTGCAATGAATCATCATTCACAAATACACAATGAATGGCTTCTACCTGAAGAAGACATGAAGGGACTCCACACAGCTATAGCATTATTTATTAAATTAATATTGAGAAGCTAAAGCTATTACTATGATAGAAATAAGTAAATCAATGAACACAATTAAATTATTGTATATCAATTGTAAAGAGAAAAATTTCTGCCTGAACCGGGAATCGAACCCCGAACCTTTAGCTTTCCATGCTAATGCTCAGACCTGAGCTAATCCAGGCTTCATTCCCATCTAAGCAGAAATCCTTCCTTTACCTTACTCTACTGGTCCCACATTCAGTTGCAAGAATCATCATTCACAAATACACAATAAATGGCTTCTACCTGAAGAAGACATGAAGGGATTCCACACAGCTATAGCATTATTTATTAAATTAATATTGAGATATGATAGAAATAAGTAAATCAATGAACACAATTAAATTATTGTATATCAATGGTAAAGAGAAAAATTTCTGCCTGAACCGGGAATCGAACCCCGAACCTTTAGCTTTCCGTGCTAATGCTCAGACCACTGAACTAATCCAGGCTTCATTTGATTCCCGGTTCAGGCAGAAATTTTTCTCTTTACCATTGATATACAATAATTTAATTGTTCATTGATTTACTTATTTCTATCATAGTAATAGCTTTAGCTTCTCAATATTAATTTAATAAAAATAATGCTATAGCTGTGTGGAGTCCCTTCATGTCTTCTTCAGGTAGAAGCCATTCATTGTGTATTTGTGAATGATGATTCATTGCAACTGAATGTGGGACCAGTAGAGTAAGGTAAAGGAAGGATTTCTGCTTGGATGGGAATGAAGCCTGGATTAGCTCAGTGGTCTGAGCATTAGCACGGAAAGCTAAAGGTTCGGGGTTCGATTCCCGGTTCAGGCAGAAATTTTTCTCTTTACCATTGATATCTATTATCATGTTTTTAATGCTTTCAACATGGGCCATGCATTTAATTAAATCTATAGCCATGGCTAGGAGCGAATTAACGACAGGTTCCAAATAACTAGAACATTTTTATATCAGGCACAAACCAAAAATGAAAGTACTTCTACTTGCAGCAGCACGCAACTGATCAGCTTGTTTTCGGCTTGATGCATTTCTTTCTACGGCAATCAATTTCAGGCCTCTCTTTGAATCAGATTGCAGGGTAGTGTATTCTTTTAATCTTTTTTGTTGTCTGAAATTCTTTAATTTATTTACAATTATTTCTTTTCCAAAACCATTTAAATTGGCTATGTTCAAAATGTGATTGTATTCTTTCTTAAAATCATCTTCACATCCATCCATAGTAATTCTGCCCGAGGGCAGGTCCTTTACTACAATCATAGCATTTTCATGCTATCCTTGCAGCTTTACTAGGGAATTGTAGGTGTGGTAGCTTCCTGTTGCTTTCCACACCGGTGAAGGATGATTATGATAATCATAAGGATGATGATGATGGCCACATGATTTCGGGGACCGTTTGGGCCTTAAAGTTTTCCTGACATTTGTCTTACAGGTGAGGAAAAACCCCGATAAAAACCTCACCCAGAAAAACTGCCCCGACCAGGGATCGAACCCGGGCCCGCTGCGTGACAAGGCAGCACGCTACCTCGAGACCACAGCGGTGGACCATCTTCACATAATGGAACATTTAATAATCTATACATCAAACTGTTGAAAATTGCATGTTTATGCGCAATATGATGAAACCTGAAGATTTTATATAATTATCTGTATGAGTATCCTTCCTATATATATATATTGAATTCAATTTTTCTTTATTAAGTCATCATCATCATCCGGTATCATGGCAGCTACCGCCGTCTTCCGGAAACCAAACGCCATTCCTCTCTGTCCATCCATTGATCTTCCTCCATTCCTCTGATATTCATAGCTGCTTGTACCCCTTTCTTTATTAAGTAAAGGTCCAAAAATGGGATTTGTTTATCCTTTTCCAATTCCATAGTAAATTTTACAGTTCCATCTTGAAGGTTGAGTAATTTCAATGCATCTTCAATATATTTAGAATTTATCACAAAGAAAATGTCATCTATATATCTATACCAACATTTCACAGAAATGAGCAGTCTATTTGTGTTACAGGTTTGGAATACAAAGATTCGAAGACACGTGACAATTAAAAAATGGTTATGGCTAATGCAGAGAGTAATGGAAGACATTTTGCCATCAATAAAACGAAGTTTTGATTAATCCTGTTATTATTATTAACTTATAGAGTTAAATTGCAATCAGTGGTAAAGAATTAATTGTTTTAATTATGATAAGTTTATTTAAGTTAACATGTATATTTTTTAATCAATATTACAGTGGGAAGTAACACTGTGAGGTAATTTATAAATTGAGTCAATTAAAATGTTTTTTCACCTCACCTCATGAAAACATAGAACTTTATGAGGTGTGCTGAAAAAACATTTTGTCCAACTCAAATTATGAATTGTATATTGTTTTTTAAGTATTTGAATTTTCAACAATGTACAATTCAACTGGATTTCAAATAAGAAGCTTTTCAATTGAAGGATGCAGGGAAAAAAAAAATTACAGATGTTTTGTCAAAATTCAGATTTTATTTAAAGATTAACAAGTTGGTTATTTTGACTCACCTCATATTTCTTGATTCTTATGCTGACCAGGTTTTGTCACTTTTGTGCGACATTGTCGATGCATTCCAACTGTTGTTTTGTGGTTGTCCATCCAATAGGTTGATTTCTGTTCCTTCTGCTGGCTGACCGATGAACTTCCAAATATTTTTTTTTCTCTGGGAATTTCAAAATTCATAGTTTTCTTCTTATTCTTACAGATGTAAATTTTCTCCCAAATTGTGAGTTCCTTAGATTTTTCTGTTTTAGTAATTTGGCCTTAGTTTCAATTGTGTTTTTCTGACTATGCATGTGCAGCTATTGCAGATTTTTCTGTTTCTCCATTTTTAACATTTCTAAGTTGTTCTTTCAATCTTGTATTTAAGTTCCCTTTTGTTTTTCCTATGTATTTTTTTCACAATCTTTACAATCAATTTGATAAATCCCTGATTTGTTGCCATCTTCAATCTTTTCACTTTTGTTGGTTTTGATTAATTTATTCAAACTGTAATAATTTTTCGGTGCTAATTTAATGGTACATATAATGTTAAAACTTATTAAATACTTAAGGATGGTATCCTACACTACAGGCCGGAAGGTTGAGGGTTCGAGTACCATTAGGGTCAGGATTTTTAAACTGACCCAAACCCTCTGGCGGCACTGTGGCCCTGGGGTCGACTCAGCCTCTAATGGAAATGAGTACCGTGGCCGTCACACAGGGCTGACAACCCGGCTGACATCAAGTGCCAATTGTCCAGTAAACTGGGAGCCTTAACCTCCTACTATACCAAGGGTCTCCTGAGGCCTGTAGTGGGATCACTTTACTTTACTTTATGTAAATTTCTTAAATTTTTATCAGTTTATTTATCTGTCTGAAGAGTACTTTCATTTATCATTTTTTATTTCTTGAATTTATTTATTTTCTTATGAATCCTCTTTTCCTGAAAACCATTCTCTTTTGATATTTTTACAATGTGTTTTTTCTCTTTATTAAAATGTTCTCTGCTCATGGGAACATTCACAAGTCTGTATGTTAAACTATTAAATACTGCCTGTTTATGTACAATATGGTTAAAATCTGTTGCTTTAATATAATTACCAGTGTGTGTTTCTTTCCTTTAGATTCCAAATTCTATTTTGCTTTTTTCCTCATTCCTGTTCAATTTAAGGTCTAAAAATGGTACTTCTTGGTTATTTTCCACTTCCATAGTAAATTTAATTGTTTTATGGGTGTTCAGAATTTTACTGGCATCTTCTAATTGTTTTTGTTTGACTATTGCTATGGTATCGTCCATATGTACATATATTAAATTTTATTTAATGTTTTAATTTCTCTAGGCATATAAACTTGTATGGTTAATTTCAAAGTAACAATATTAATTTAAAAAATTCTTAGATCCATGTCATGAATGTAGCAACATTTGGATAACAGAGAAAATGTTAATGAAAACAACAGTAATTGTTAGTTCTCGGTCTGTCACATGATTAGAATCTGAATATAATAGGAAAGTACAGCAGTTACAAAAAAAACAAAGATTAACAATAATAAAAAAAACAAATTATCTATTTGAAATTGATATAGTTCAGCATAGAATTTAACAAATCAATATTTTTTTGTCAAAAAAATCGTTATTTTTTTTAAATATCCTTAATGGTTTATTTGAAAATACGATAGGAAGAAACATTATGAGATTTTACTTACTAAAAAGTGTTGTCTGTTTTTTCTTACCTCATATCGTTGTTTCTGTTAGACGTATGTTTCGAGGCTTGTTAGCCTCATCCTCAATAGTTACAGACTGGTTTTTACCAAGTTGTCGGCCCTGGATCTCGACAAAAAAAGATAACAGTAGTCGAGATCCAGGGCTGACAACTTGAGAAAAACCATCTGTAATTACTGAAGATGAGGCTAACAAGCCTTGAAACATATGTCTAACAAAAACAATGATATGAGGTAAGAATTATACAGACAACACTTTTTATCCTTAATAGTATTTAAATAAAATTTTATCACCTCATCTCATATTTTTCTTCTTCTTCTTCTTAGACTAGTTTCAGATCCTTCTTCGATTCCATGATCAATATTTTCACAACTGTTATAACATCGTCCTGAAGGCTGCTCTTCAGGATTACATAACAGTCACGGAAATAATGATGATGGAACCGAAGAAGGATCCAAAACTGGTCTAAGAAGGAAAATATCAGGTTAGGTGATAAAATTTTACTTAAATAAATAATACAGTTGACATTTAGGAGAGGACAATCTGACATTAGGAACAACACCCCTGAAAACAGTGAACAAATTAAAATATCGAGGACTGACCCTACAGACTACACTGAAATCCTTCAGCCAACATGTACATGACAAAACAATAGCAGCCATCAAAGCAATCTACAGCATCAAGAACTTAGCGAGACATCGCTTGCCGACAGCCATGATTCTATTCAAAACCACGATTTTGTCGATTATCACTTATGGAATAGATCTGATATGGGAAAAACTGATTCTCAGCAACCTTAGGAAGATAGAAAATGTGAAAGTCCGCTTCCTAAAACCAGCACTGAGAGTGGAGAAAACTGCACCCTCACAACTCATCTATGAACTCACAAAGGGAACATACTACATAGAAGATCTACGACTGAGAATGCTCCTACCATCTACTAGTTCCCTTACCAAGAACTTTTAAACAACAGGAGAGAAAAACAGAGAATGATAGGTGCTGATTTCTACACCTCAGGAGCTATGCTGGACAGGAACTGGACGAAAGCCAGCCAAGAGCTCAGACACGTTGTAACATGATATGTGATTCACAGCTTTCATCATAAGGTGTGCAGAATAAGAAATATCACGGATCTAGTGAGAAGTGCATGTGTAAATTGTGTGGCGGACAGTGTGACCGATATCATGTACTGAAATGCCCAAGAAACACGAAATAGCTGAATGACTACAGCAAAGATTAAAGTACAATCAGTGCCCATTAGGGCGAACCTCTCTTCTTATTAATAATACAATACTTCATAGTGTTAATTCCTAAAAAGTTAACACTTTATGTTTTTTTTCTTGCACTTTTCTTCAGTTTTTGGAAGATAAAACATTTTGTCTTAATGTGGGCAGATAGAATTATTTATGGCATATTTATAATTTGTCTTAGCCAATTTATAAAAATTCACAATATTTAAGTAACTCATAAAACTATGGAGAGAAAGAAATTTGCATTGGATTTCTTTAAAATATCTAAAATTGAAACAAAAAATAACATGATACAAATTAGTAATTTATTAAATATAGAACCCATTAAACATATACTGTAGTAATTTTTAAGCCTCTAAGAATTACTTGAGGGAGGAGGTGAGCATGGACAACTTGATCTCTGGTGGCCTCCCAGGTCACCAGATCTAACCCCGTATGATTTTTATATGCTTGACACTCTTGAAAATCTGTGACATTGAATTGTTGAAGATTTAACATCAAATTGTTGAAGCAGTGAATTCGATAACTAGAGACCAGCTGATTCATGTGTGGCAAAAAATGAGCCACCATTTTGTTATTAGTTGTGCAACACATGGTACTCATATTGAATGCATAAAATAGTGAAATTTGAACTTTTCTCTTTCCAAGAATGTTAGGATTGTGTTTCTATTTTTTGTAGTTCGGGAGAAATAAATATTTGAAGTCTGTTCCTTCTTTTTGAATAGCCATATATATATTACAGTAACTTACCCTTGATACTTTTACTGAAGGTCAGCTTCCTCTTGTAGGAAGTAAATTTGTTAACCAAGAACTGTTCCTTCTATAGACGTGCTTGAATTGAAATAATTCCTAAAGCCTTTACTGGAAGCTTTTTCATTCTCTTCAGTGCTGAAAACTATCTTTCTGCAGAAGTAGTACTCATAGAAATTGTATACTATGACACTAACAAATCAAACTATGAAAACTTTTCATAGTTAAATATGAGTATTAACATTATGAGGTTCTTATTCATGAAGAATGGGTCATTTTATATATCTTACCTTATAGTTTATGTTTTCTTAAACATGGGAACTGCAGTTTTTAAGAGGAAACATCCCTCCCATTTTCAACCGACATTAGAGTCATAATGTTGGTTGAAAATGGGAGGGATATTTCCTCCTGAAAACTGCTGTTTCCGTGTTTAAGAAAACATAAACTATGAGGTAAGATATAAAAAATGACTCATTCTTTATGAAAACTTTTATTTACAATTGAATTGGCTCTCTCAACAGTTTTGCGCGTTCAATTGTGGTTTTTTGCTATTCTCCCTATCTAACCTTGACTTCCTGTGTAGTACCTAACATGAGATAGAGATGAAAGTAGCTTCATTTGTAGCTGAAAAACTGCACAGAGGTGCATACGCATCAGTTCACTTACCAATGATGTTTTTATTATTAATTTAACATTTCTCAATGAAAGATAAATTAAATTTTTCTCTTCAAATTTAATTTATCTTTCATTGAGAAATGTTAAATTAATAATAAAAACATCATTAGAAGCCTTACTAGCTTGTAAAGTTCGAGTCCCGGTCTAGGCGAAAATTTTTCTCTTCAAATTTAATTTATCTTTCATTGAGAAATGTTAAATTAATAATAAAAACATCATTAGAAGCCTTACTAGCTTGTACAGTAGTGTTAAATTCCCAATAAATGTCTTCTTAACTAAGAAGCTGCCATTTGCAAAGATAGAAGCAATGGTTTCAAAAGCATTTGGTGATAGGGAATTACAACGTATATAAGAGAAAAATTTGTGTCTAGATCGTAACTCGCCTCGGTTGCTCAGTTGGTAGAGCACTTGGCCCGGAAAGCCAAGGGTCCCGGGTTCGAGTCCCGGTCTAGGAAAAAAAAAATTTTTCTCTTCAAATTTAATTTATCACTTACCAATACTGAGAAATGTGATAGTTTTATGAATAATTGTGCAATTAGTGTTGTTACGAAAGCAGTGCTTCTCTTGCTTCCCCTGAATGCATGCCACTAGTCCAGAGGGCTTCATACATTTTGATGTGATGTATATCCATTTCCGTTTCCTGATGGTAGATTTGCAGTTTCTAACTTGTATTGTACATGAAATAGAACTAACTTATTAAGGTAGAATATTTTTATCACTCACCTCATATTGTTCTTCTTATTTGATTATAAACTAGTTTCGGAACATAGTTTCTGTTCCATCCTCAGTATCATCACGACCGTTGTTCTGTACTAACTTGTTCTTTACTTGAGTGAAGTAATTTGTGAGGAAACATTATTTATATTTATATATTAAATTTGGGAATTTTTAACATTATGAGGTTCAATTAATAATAATTAAATGAATCATGATTTTTTCTTACCTCATACATCTATGTTTCTTTAAACACAGCACTGCAGTATCGGCGACACTTTGTCGTCATTGTGAAAACAGCTGACGACGACAAAGTGTTGCCGATACTGCAGTGCTGTGTTTAAAGAAACATAGATGTATGAGGTAAGAAAAAATCACGATTCATTTAATTATTAAACATTATTTAACTTGAAATTTAAAATCAATATTTTGTGGACATGTACTTGTTTCTTTTCCTGATTTATTGCCACTGATTGCAATTATTTTTATTGTTGTTAATTAAAAAAATAAATATTGCTTATTTTGTTAGGTTTATGAATGAATGTTAATAGAACCTTCCAAACTGAACTTGAGTTGATCAATCCTTCACTTAAGTTTGTTTGTCCTTTCCTTATTTATTCTTAAATTATGCAAATACACTAGCTAACTGTCAGTTGTCTATATCACACCTTAAAACAGCTGCAAATCTGATATACATAATTATTTAATTTCAAGTGCAAAGTGTTTTGAGAGCAGCTCGTGTTGAAATATTTTAGGGATGGGGAGCACTAAAACACTTTTACATTCCAATCAATAATTACATTTACCAAAATCAACTCATTAGGTTAATTAAGGGCTGCATGCAAATACATTAGTCTCTACTCAAATTACTTCCAATCACCGGTGAGCTGACTTCCCGTGAACAAGTGCAAAGATCGAATTAGCGACCCACTTAACTGGTCATGCATGAAAGTCATAAGAATTAAATTAATCGTGATTATTTCATACCTCATACTTCTATATTTCTTTAAATACAGCACTGCAGTATCGGCAATTTCTTATCACCACTGCAGTATCGGCAATTTCTTATCACCATCATCAGCTGTTTTCACAATTGTCAATTTTTACTTTTGTTGATAATTATCCAAACTGCCATCTGATGTTCTTTTAAAGAATTATTTTCTAAACTGCCATCTGGTGTTCATTTTAATTAATCATTTTCTAAGCCGCCATCTGTTGTATTTTTGAAGAACTTTGTAATCAAGCTAGGTTCATCTGGAATTTCGAAGTTCATAGTTCTAGTATGGTTTTTTTGAATATATATTTTTTCCCAAACTGTTAAATCTATAGGTTTTGATAGATGTTTCAAAAGTTTTGCTTCTTTTTCAATCCTATGATGCTCTAATAAACTATGTGCTGCTATAGCTGATTTTTCAATTTCTCCATTCTTTATATTTCTGAAGTAAAAAAGAAACTCTTAAAAAAGAACACTTCAGAAATATAAAGAATGGAGAAATTGAAAAATCAGGTATAGCAGCACATAGTTTATTAGAGCATCATAGGATTGAAAAAGAAGCAAAACTTTTGAAACATCTATCAAAACCTTTAGATTTAACAGTTTGGGAAAAAATATATATTCAAAAAAACCATACTAGAACTATGAACTTCGAAATTCCAGATGAACCTAGCTTGATTACAAAGTTCTTCAAAAATACAACAGATGGCGGTTTAGAAAATGATTCATTAAAATGAACACCAGATGGCAGTTTAGAAAATAATTCTTTAAAAGAACATCAGATGGCAGTTTGGATAATTATCAACAAAAGTAAAAATTGACAATCGTGAAAACAGCTGATGTTGGTGATAAGAAATTGCCGATACTGCAGTGCTGTATTTTTAAAGAAATATAGAAGTATGAGGTATGAAGTAATCACGATTAATTTAATTCTTATGAATTTGAACCTCATAATGTTAAAAATTCCCAAATTTAATATATAAACATGAAAGTCATTTTTGTAATATTGGCAAGAAATTACCCAGAATTCTCAGCAATAAACCCACTTCTGTTATTTTTGTCTGCTAGAGGAATGCATTTACGCTTGTGTCCCGCAAATAATACTATATACGACTACGTCTGCATCGTGCGATATTATGCCAATTCTCCTGTTCTTCCAGTTGAATTCTTTGGTAGACTCTATCAAATTCCTCTTCTCCGCGTATACTGAAAACATGATCGAAGTCTTCAAGGTCCGACATCTTGGATAAAGTAGCAAGGTACACGGCAAGGTTTCAAACTACATCAGTTCCTATCGGGTTGCTCACGATTCGTTCTCTGCAAAGTCACCTTGCCAGGTAGCTTAGGAATTTCGACAATTATTATCGCATGAACAGATTTTTGAGTATGCAAAAAGTCTTTGGATGCAACTTTCTCAGCAGAGAACGACTTTTACGGTCTAATGCTTTCATAGATACGACCCTAAGTGCTACAAAATTACTATGTGAACTGCAACAGATGTGCAAACACATTCACAGCAATAACAAGTTGACAGAAGAATCATCATCTCTTCCCTTTTCCACTGTATTTGTGCTCTCATGGCACTTGATTCTAAAGATATTGTTCTTAATAATGTAAATTAAAAATATTTAATTTAATTTTTTTCTTCTGAAATGTTTTAAAAGTCATTTGGGATTAGCTTTAACTTTAATTCCTAGTCTCTCACACTTTTGTATCCTTATAAGGAATTCTAAATTCTCCCATAAATACTAATACTGCAAAAATTCACACCATCATTAGAAGGGTTTCGTTTAGAAATGCATGTCATCTTGACAAAGTCTGACAAGAAACATTTTACATGGCAGACTAGTTAGAAAACCTGGTCAGCAGCATCTGCTTCACACAAGCTCAGCAATATGTAATTTTGAAAAGACTTTACAATATATTAAAATATAAAATTAGTACCTGGTAAATCAGTCGTCCTCAACTAAAATGAAGTTCTGTTATAAAACTTTGATAAGTTGAAATGCAGAAGATGAAACATTGTTTTTGAAAGGTCTTCATATTTTAACTACTGGTACTAGACGAAGTTTTATAACAGAACTTCGTTTTAGTTGAGGATAACTGATTTACCAGGTACTAATTTTAATATTTTATTACATAATCTCAATGGTGCTTCAAATGAATTTTAAAAGTATGGACTCTATAATTCCTAAGGCTATCAATTTTATGTTCTGAAATATGGAACATTTGGCTTCAGGGTTCACTTAGTCTGCTCAATATCAGGTAGATAATATTTCTATTTTACAATGCTCTATAGTTCATTGAATGAAGTCTGAGTGAAAAGAACTGATAAACTTCCCTAGAAGCCTCTTAGATCAGGCTTAAGGTTCTTTTGCATGCCATAAATTTACACATGGGACTTGTGTTTTTTTTTTTTTTCTTAAGGAAGCACTTAAAAACTTATTGACCCAAGTTGAATTTGAACCTGTGAAACTCAGTACCAGAGGAAATTCCAGGAGAATCCCTAAATCCAAACTTAACCTAAATTCCAGACCATGAACAACCTCAGGAATAATTCCTTCTAACAAATCATTCCTGTAATCTGAGTGGGATTCGAAAACAGGACCTCATGAACTGTAGTCAGAACCTCTGCTCACAAGACTATGAGGGTGTTCTGTCAGATAATGTTAATCATCATCATCATCATCCTGCCAGGTATTAGTTCTAGAAGAACTGTTACGGCCTGAGAAAGCGGTTTTCGTGCCATCTTTTCATAGGTTGACCAAGTGACCGTTTTCCTTTGGACAGTAGTTCATTATTGCCTTGGTGATCCTGGATCTAGCCATTCTCGAGACATGTTCCTTCCAGTTTAGCTGATGTCTGGAGATGTAGTCCAGTATTGGTGACACATTATGTTGTTGAAGGATTTCAACATTTTTTTTTCGATCCCATTTGGTGTAGCCAGCTGTTCGGCGCATAAATTTCATCTCACAAGCTGTTAGTCTGCTTTCATCTCTCATCCTTATAGTCCACGCTTCACTCCCATAACATAGGACTGGTCGAGCCATTATTTGATAAAGACGAGTACGAGTTGATTTTTGCACTAATGAAGGTTTTAAAACTCTATTAATGATTCCCATTGATTTGTTGAATTTCACAATTTTCTCTGGTAAATCCAATTTTCAACAAAAGAGAGTTTATATCCTAAATAAGTAAACTCATTAACTCTCTCTAAAATGTTGTTATTTAAACAAACTTAGATAATGTTGTCTCTCATAACCTCTCCTACTCAATTCTCAACCTCACCTTCTCGTGGTGCAACGTGTTTTAACAAACGAGGCTCTGGGGACCGAGTCATTGCAGTATAACCATCCCAACTAATACTGAGTAAATGCAGTATTGAAGCAGGTCCAGATGCTTAAAGATGGCAACCCCATCGCTGGACTTACCACTTCCTTGCTAGCAACTAGTTGGTGGGACATTGTATTGCTTTCAAGCCTGATAAAGGGAAAAGCCAGACAGATGATGTTAATTCCTTCATTATGTTATAAATTGAAATTGCAGAGAACCAACTAGAACACATTTTCCTTATACAGTGAAATCTGCCACAAGACATTCTTCAAATTAGCTGAGTCGGAACAAACAATACTGAAGATTTTTTAATTTTGCCAGACAGTAACAGGAAAATTGCAAAAAATAAATACAAATTAGGACAGTAGTACAATATAAGCAACAAATTACAAAAATATCATCATGCTTTATGTTCTCTTTGGATTCGGATGAAATTTCTTTTAAATTAACTTTACAGATTTTTACACAAAATTTTTACATTGATTATATTTATACATATAAATAATGTGCTGCCAATAAAGTCTCTCATCACAATTGATTTTACTGTTCCGTTCTTTACACACACTAACAGTTTCATCTTGCCTTCACATTTACACGTCCCCACTTTTGACTCGACTCCATTCGTCTGACTCTTGCACCTCCTCATATATCCGAGAGTAGAAATAATCTGGAACCCAGTCATGACACTTCTTCAGTAGAAGACTCGAGAATGGAGGTACAGATGTAAGTAGAAATTTCTCTGCAAACTTTCCAATTCATCTCATGACTCCTTCTTTACCATACAAGGCAGAATCCAATTCTCACTTTCGCCTGAAAAATTAAAAAAATCAGCCCAACAATGCGTCAGAGTACCATTTTATTACATTGCAATTCAGAAGTTTTCAACCTTTTGCTGTTGTGGTTCACCTCAACAGCCAAAATCTGAACACAGCTCCACTATCAAAAATGAAATATATCAACAGATTATACGTGTGTTCCTTAATGAAGGTCACCGCTATGGTATCATTTTTAATCATTAATGGAAACATGTCATTATTCACATTTATAATGTCATTAGCTGGTATAATCCAGTGCAATAAGTAAGATATTCATGATAATAGTTTTATATAAACTCCATAGTGCAACAGACCTCCCAACCAGCTGCTAGCCTCATATCCATGTGTTAATCACATATGTGGTTTTTTCTCGACAAGCCTAGCTACTTATTGTAGCTATGCAAATTTCTCATGATGCCGGATGGGGACCAGTCAGATATTGGTTGAAATTCTATAAAAAATGTTCTTCCCCCATGGGAACTCAAAGCAATGGAAGTCCCATAGCTCTGCACCAAGGCATTATACCTTAAATCACTCAGGCATGGTGCTGGACAAGAATTTAATATAATAAATATAATTTTAATTTTAGTTCCATTCCTAAAAATTAATAAATACAAATACTGATTTGAATATCAGTTTTATTTTATTTATGCACGATTAAGTATACAATTTTCATTATAAATATGTTTGTTTTTCATTTTTTGAAGAGAAAGCTTTTTTTTCTGAACCAGGATTTAAACCCATGAACTCTGGTTCATAGCACACTAATTATTGTGCTATTCAGGCATCCCTTTCCAAAGGCAGATTTTTCTTTCTCTTTTATAATCCCCATTTCCCTGTAGATGAACCTTCCTTCACAATGCTTGTAATTCAAGAAGACTTTGTGACAGTATCATTAATAATACTGTAATTATAATGTTTGCACTTAGATTGAATAATAAATCATATTTATTTATAATAAAGTGGAGGGCCAATGTGATGTAAGACGTTATGCTACTTGCTTCTGGTCCTGAGGGACGTGGGTTCAAACCTAGTCAGGGTCAGTGGGTTTTTAGAATGGAAAAATCCAAGGTACAAGTTCTCAGGGAGGGAATTTATCCACTGGATCCCAAGTCTGAAGATTTTTGGGCTCGTGAAAGAACCTCAAGCCTAAATTATTGCTTCTGAGTAAAATTTAATTGGTCTTCATCCATGTAATACCACTAGTGGTGTGTTGACCACATGTCACTCGCAGACATCTGTAGGAAATTAGCATAACTAATTAACGTGGAAAGGAAACTGCCATTAGGGAGCACCAATCTCCCCACATAGGAATGTATGGGGGTATATCATATTGAACATTTTTAAAAGTACTTGTGCCTCCCCCCACAAGACACAGCTTTAAAATCCCGATTATAATTTGCACAATATGGTTAATGATATAAATAGGAGAGAGCTGAGCTTACTGTACAAACCACAAAGAGCTGTGCAACTGCTTGCTATAGTACTCGCTCTGTATTATTCTTCAAACATGTTTTAGCCATTTATGTTCACGTGGTTCTAATTTATTGACTTATTTATGACTTTAAATTGTTCTCCAATATCTAAATTTATTTTTTAACCTTTTGACCGCCGAGTTTCCATTTTGCAAGCTGGGCTGTGGGTGCCAGGTTTTTTAAATTTAAAGTACTACGCCATACTATATAATATAAACCTATATAAAGTACAATTAACTGTCTACATGCCATGCTAAATTGAATTTAAATTCACTATTATACATTTATTTGAAGGTTAGGCGGTGTTGCTTCCACTTGTAAAGATCCCAGGTTCGAATTCATAACGGCGTCTTCATTGAAATTTGTTATCACTATCACTAAACATTTATCCTATTGAATACTTTTGATGGCATTATCACTAAACACTTGTAATATTCAAATTGTTGAAAAGTTTTATGGTCCTGGGTTCGAATCCATTCCAGTCAAACAGCTGTTTTATGCCACGTGTTTCGTCTGGCGCGACACGCCCACCACTGTCACTCACACCATGTTCATTTAGGTCTAGATCACTTGCTTTACTATTTACAGGCTTAGATTTTAATAATTATCTTAGAAACAGGACTACTATCACATTAGTGAAACGAATAACCATTTGATGAACTGTTACTGTCACTCTCATCTTCTGATAAAACTGACACAATAAACTCGCGTATTGTATTTTCGTCAACTTCGAGACATGAATCACTGTGTTTCACAGCACGACCTACCCCTTGGCCAGGTACCTTTCCAACTAAAAATAAAATAAATAAAGAGAAAATCCTGAAATTGCAATATTCCATAGCCAAAACAAAAAAAAAAAAAAAAAAACCTTGAAACATGAATGTATACACCCTCCTTTAGAAAACGCATTTACAACTAGCCTGTACCGTTATTCTGTAAGGGATGTGCAAAGTATTGCTAAGAAAGGATGTACAAACACAGCACGAAAAATAATTTTAGTTTATTGAAGTAAAAACTTCAGGAAAAAAATATTTAAAATAATAAGATTGAAAACCGGAGCTTGCCGGGCGTGGCGTACCGCTGTACACACACTTTCCCCGGCGCACGCCGGGCATGGCGTTCAAAAGGTTAAATCTAATCTTGAGAGTCTTAAAATAGAACTTAAAATTGCTGACCCTGTCGATGTTCTATTTCATTGACGATTTTATTATTAATTTAACACTTCTCATTGAAGGATAAATTATATTTGAAGAGAAAAATTTTCGCCTAGACCGGGACTCGAACCCGGGACCCTTGGCTTTCCGGGCCAAGTGCTCTACCAACTGAGCTACCGAGGTGAGTTACGATCTAGACGCAAATTTTTCTCTTATGTACGTTGTAATTCCCTCGCGCCAAATGCTTGAAACCATAGCTTCTATCTTTGCAAATGGCGGCTTCTTAGTTAAGAAGACATTTATTGGGAATTTAACACTACTTTATAGCCAGTAGGGCTTCTATTGACGATTTTATTATTAATTTAACACTTCTCATTGAAGGATAAATTATATTTGAAGAGAAAAATTTTCGCCTAGACCGGGACTCGAACCCGGGACCCTTGGCTTTCCGGGCCAAGTGCTCTACCAACTGAGCTACCGATTTTTCTCTTCAAATATATATTCTATTTCATTGTTTAATCACTCATTTGGACCAAAGAGAGATGAACAGAGACTACTTATTAGTGAGCTACATGATCTTTATAGGAAACCAGATGTGGGTAATAAGAACAGTTAAGGTTCGTAGACTGTGATTAGCAGGACATGTGGCACGAATGAGGAATGAAAGAGGACATGAAAGTTGAGGAAACCTCAGTATGCAGGAAAGAATGAGATGAGACAATAATATTAACAATGATTACATTAAATTATACAAGATATGATTGGTAAACATTAGCTTAGGGTAAGGATGTATGGAGAGCTTATGTAAGCATGACCATGGACCTACAGGCTCGATAGTGCCAGTTAGTTATTATTTATGTTAATAGTAGTTCCTAAATAGAATCTTTTAAAATGGAATAATGTAGGAACTAAGATGCATATTCCATGCACACTACATAGAAAGTTCTTCTCTGTGATTTTTACACAATGAAAATTAGTCTCTTGTTGTTCCATATGATCTGTTATTTCAGCCTGAAACATAATTGAACATTATAAAAATATTTTAACATGTTTCAATGTATTGTAAACTTATCAATAACAATATTTAAGTTAATATGGATTAATAGTGAGTGGAGAACATATTTTAATCGACTCACCTAATACATTTTCAAACTTCTTTGATACAAAGTTTATAATCCCAACGAAAGATGGCAGCACAAGAGGTGATGTCACTAAAGAAATCAATCACGGAATTTCATCAGTGGATGCCATGATTGATGAAGGACATGATATTGTCTGAAACCGTCGGTATCAAAGAAGTTTGAAAATGTATGAGGTGAGTCGATTAAAATATGTTCTCCACTCACTATTAATGATATAACCTCATAATGTTTACTTCCCGATATTAATTTAAATATAATATGGATTAATTTACCTTTCATGCACATTCTTAGCAAAATAATTATTTTCTGTGTGTATTTATGAATATCCTTATGCTGAAATGTTGTGCTCTTAACAATGAGATTCTTTGATGTGGTGAATGTGATATCAAAGAATCTCATTGTTAAGAGCACAACATTTCAGCATAAGGATATTCATAAATACACCTGGCCATCTCCAGATGGCAAAACTCAGAACCAGATAGATTATGTATTAGTGGACAAACGCTGGCACAGTAGCATCATCAATGTTAGATCAGTTAGAGGGACAGACTGCAATTCGGATCATCTGGTCAGGGTGAAAATCAGACAATGGCTATCGCTTATGAGAGGAACAAATGCTAAAGATGATTCTGTAAAATTTGAATTTAAAAACTTGAAAAATGATGAAATGCGGCAATAATACCAAATCAAAATTGCTAATAGATTTGAAGTACTGGAATCTTCAGATCACAATGTGGCAAATGAAGAAGAAACTGATATAAATAAAGAATGGGAGACTATAAGAGATACAATTAAATTGTCAGCATCAGAAAGCATTGATTGTTTAAAAAAAAGGCAAAACAAGAAATGTCGGGGAACTACAAGCCTCATGACCACGGTCTACAGCCCGAAAATCTTCAGCAAGATCATCATAGCAACTCCGGCCGTGAAAGTCTACATGAATACAAACAAGAAATGGTTTGATGAGGAATGTGCCGACATTGTAAAGAAAAGAAAGCTAGCAGAAATGAAATGGTTACACGAGCCAAATGAGCAGTATTAGATGGGAAACCACCAAGTTACTAAAGAGTAAAAAGAGGGAATATTTGAGAGAGAAGATTAATGATCTTGAAATGAAGGCAAAAAATAGGAACATTGAGAATTAATTCAGGGAATTAGTATAGAAAAGAAAGGGTTTCAAGCTAGAACAAACATAATTCGGAATGAAAATGGGGATATGATTGCAGATTCCAGGAGTATATTAAATAGATGGAAAAGTTAATTTAATCAGCTATTAAATGTACATACAGAACAGGACATTGAGGAGGATAATTTACAGACAGCAGAAATGCTAGTCGCAGAACCAAGTGCATTAGAGGTTGAAATGGCAATTGAAAAATTGAAGATGTATAAAGCATCAGGTTCAGATGAGATCCCAGCAGAACTGATAAAGTCAGGGGGAGAAAAATTGATGGACAAGATACGCTGGTTGCTTAGTATGATTTGGGAAAAATAAGCTCTTCCAGATGAATGGAAAGAATCAATTATTGTACGAATTTATAAGAAAGGAGATAAAACTGATTGCAACAACTAAAGGGGCATCTCATTACTTTCAACTTCGTACAAAATTCTAACAAATATATTAGTAAGCAGACTTACTCCCTATATTGATGACATTCTAGGAGATCATCAATGTGGATTTAGAAGAGACAGGTCTACAACAGATCAGATTTTTAGCTTAAGACAGAATTTAGAAACGAAATGGGAATATAATGTCACTGTACATCAACTATACGTAGACTTCAAAAAGGCATACGGTGCAATTAAGAGGGACAAGAAGTTACATAGTATCCTGCTGGAGTTCGGAAATCCTAAAAAGTTAGTTAGACTTATACGAATGTGTCTAAATGGCACAAAGAGTAGGGTGCGTGTAGGCAAATAGTTTTCTGATACTCTTTGAAATCCAGAATGGGTTGAAGGAAGGAGATGAACTATCTCCTCTACTATTTAACTTTGTACTAGAACATGCCATCAAATCTTTAGAGGATGAAGAAGCCTTACAACTCAATGGCATTAATAAGCTGTTAGTTTATGCTGATGATGTAGTACTATTGGACGATAGCGAGGAGATACTAAAGGCCAACACGCACACACTATTGAGTAACACTAAGAAATTGGGACTGGAAGTAAATATCAATAAAACTAAATATATGGCCACACATAGAAATATATTATATAATGGAAATGGACAGCTAAATGACAAATGAGGGAAATTTTGAGGAAGTGGCTGAATTCAAATACCTAGGAACAATAATCACAAATAGGAATGAGATGCACAAAGAAATTAAACATAGGCTCAATTCTGGAAATGCATGCTATTATGCATTGCAGAGACTCTTGATGTCCCAACTCCTTTCAAAAAACGTTAAACTGAAAATATATAAAACTTTTGAAGAGAAAAAATTATTCTACCAGTTATATTATATGGATGCGAAACATGGACTCTTACTTTAAGGGAGGAAAGGAGATTACGAGTATTTGAGAATAAAGTACTTAGGAAAATTTTTGGGCCAAAGAGAGATGAACAGACAGGTGAATGGAGAAGACTGCATAACAATGAACTACATGGTCTTTATAGGAAGCCAGATATAATGAGAACAATTAAGTCTCGTAGACTGCGATGGGCAGGACATGTGGCACGTATGGGGGAATGAAAGACTTGCATGGAAGCTTTTTGTAGGAAAGCCAGAGGGATAACGCCCAGTTGGTAGACCAAGAATGAGGTGGGAGAATAACATTAACTATGATGAGGGAAGTAGATTATACAGGGAATGATTGGAAAGCATCAGCTCAGGATAGGGATGTATGGAGAGCTTATGTCTGCGCAGCCATGAACCTACGGGTTCGATAGTGTCAGTGAGTAAGTAAGTAAGTAAGTAAAGCAATATATAGAAATATTTTCAAAAAAAATTTCAAAGACAGGTATTATGAATTAGAAATGTGGATAATAGAGAACCTTAGTATAAAATTCACTTCAAAAAATTATGTTTCCAAAATATTATGTCAACTGAATAAAAACTTAATATTTAAACAAGATTTACACTTAACAGTACAGATTATATATGTATCTAACCATTGTTCAAGAAAATACAACTTGAAACAATTACATACAGGTCTTTTATATACAATTGAAAATTTCTTGAAGGAAGAAAAAAATATTACACGGGAACTAATTACTGAGTAGAGCTGTCATTTTATTAATATTTAATTTTAGGAAGTTATATTTTGAGGTTATTTTAATTATATTATTTTTGGTCTGGACATCTTACCTCAATATTAATGTTGATTTGTTCTTGAACATGTTTCAAAACAATTCTGTTTTATCTTCAGCTTTCCCAGACTGGTTTTATTTATGTTGCATTATGTTGCACCACCTGGATGTCGATGTCAGCTCCATCCTGTGGTTGGCCAAAGAACCTCCAAACAAGGTCACCCTCCATCGGAATATCAAAATTCATAACTCTGTTTCTGTTCTTCTGAATATAAATTTTTTCCCAAATAGTCAGCTCGTTTGTATTTTCTAACTGTTTTAATAATTTAGTGTCTGAATTGATATTATGTTTTTCAGACCAAACATGAGCAGCAACTGCAGATTTTTCAATTTCTCCATTTTTAATATTTCTTATGTGTTCTTTGGTTCTAATTTTTAGGTTTCTTTTTGTTTTCCCTATATATATCTTTTCACAACCCATGCATTCAATTTGATATATTCCTGACTTTTTATTTTATCAGTTTTTTCATTTTTGTTGGTTTTTATTAGTTTATTTAAACTGTAGTTATTTTTTGGTGCTAATTTAATATTAAACTTCTCAAATATATTTTGAAATTTATTATGTACCCAGGGGTGATATGTGAATTTCCTATATTTTTTCATAGGTGGTTCTTCTTTTTCAAGATTACTTCTGTTTATCATTTTTTGTTTTTTATACTTTTCTATCCTTTTATGTACCATTTTTTCATCAAACCCATTTTCTCTTGCTACTTTGATTATGTGTTTTTTCTCATGTTTGAAATCTTCTTCGTTTAAGGGTAAGTTTACCAATCTATGAGTTAAACTATTAAATGCTGCTAATTTATGTCCAATTGGATTGAACCCTGTTGATTTTATAAAATTTTCCGTATGAGTTTCTTTCCTATGAATCCTGAATTCAATTTTTCTTTCTTCTTCGTTTCTGACCAATTTAAGATCCAAAAAAGGTATTTGTTTATTGTCTTCTATTTCTTTGGTGAATTTAATGTTACATTAAATTCACCAAAGAAATAGAAGACAATAAACAAATACCTTTTTTGGATCTTAAATTGGTCAGAAACGAAGAAGAGAAAGAAAAATTGAATTCAGGATTCATAGGAAAGAAACTCATACGGAAAATTTTATAAAATCAACAGGGTTCAATCCAATTGGACATAAATTAGCAGCATTTAATAGTTTAACTCATAGATTGGTAAACTTACCCTTAAACGAAGAAGATTTCAAACATGAGAAAAAACACATAATCAAAGTAGCAAGAGAAAATGGGTTTGATGAAAAAATGGTACATAAAAGGATAGAAAAGTATAAAAAACAAAAAATGATAAACAGAAGTAATCTTGAAAAGAAGAACCACCACTATGAAAAAATATAGGAAATTCACATATCACCCCTGGGTACATAATAAATTTCAAAATATATTTGAGAAGTTTAATATTAAATTAGCACCAAAAAATAACTACAGTTTAAATAAACTAATAAAAACCAACAAAAATGAAAAAACTGATAAAAATAAAAAGTCAGGAATATATCAAATTGAATGCATGGGTTGTGAAAAGATATATATAGGGAAAACAAAAAGAAACCTAAAAATTAGAACCAAAGAACACATAAGAAATATTAAAAATGGAGAAATTGAAAAATCTGCAGTTGCTGCTCATGTTTGGTCTGAAAAACATAATATCAATTCAGACACTAAATTATTAAAACAGTTAGAAAATACAAACGAGCTGACTATTTGGGAAAAAATTTATATTCAGAAGAACAGAAACAGAGTTATGAATTTTGATATTCCGATGGAGGGTGACCTTGTTTGGAGGTTCTTTGGCCAACCACAGGATGGAGCTGACATCGACATCCAGGTGGTGCAACATAATGCAACATAAATAAAACCAGTCTGGGAAAGCTGAAGATAAAACAGAATTGTTTTGAAACATGTTCAAGAACAAATCAACATTAATATTGAGGTAAGATGTCCAGACCAAAAATAATATAACTGTCATTTTATACTTTTTTGTCACTAGATATCAATTTACACTGAATAGAATTCAAAGTTCTCTATACTAATATAGTACACCACATTCATCTTCACGTTGGTAATTATCTTAACACATGGCACATCTGCTGTTAATTGTGATACTTCAAAATGGGAGGTTTTCTGAAAATATAATATAGAGATTGTAATAAATTTAAAAAATTGTCACACCACATAAATAGATATTGTTTGGCATAAATGTTCACAATGAGAGGTTTTTGTAGATATGCAATTTAGAAATGTAAATTAAAAAAAGTCATCACCCACATAAGTAGGTATAGTTTGGCATAAAATTAGATGAATTTGTAGTTAAAGCACATCCCATCTTTGTATTAACAAACTTTTCACAATGGTTCGTCCAAAAGAGTCTTGTGGCTGAGGTAAAAAATGTGCAGGAATCTTGAATTTAAATAATGCACCTAATCAATGTCAAATTCTATAATACATTAAATAACATTAACTTACTCAAACACATTATAAATTACAAACATTTATAAAGTTCTAAAGTAAAATATTACCTGCATGTTTCATGCAACTTCAGGGCGTACACCGTATGCCTCAGAATAATTTCAACCTGAAATATTGTTACAAATTATAATAAAACTGCATTTAATGACTTTGGAATAATATTAATAATCGAACAGAGTTTCAAGAAGATGATGAAGCTTTTCAAAATACAGAAATAGTTTGGGAATTAACAGAAGAGAATGTACAATACATCATAGCATTGGGAAGAAACAAGGCAACTGGACCAAGAGGAATACATTTGGAAATGTTAAAATATGGAGGACCAAAATTAGTAAAAAGTTCGACAAAATTATATAAAAAGATTTTAAATGGAGAAGTAATACCAAACAGATAAAATTGGGATACATCACTTCCATATACAAAAAGGGAACAGAAAATGATGCTCTATCAAGGAATTTGTGTAATGAACCCTATAATGTAAGAGTTTTTGAAAATTGTGAAACAACATGTAGAAGAAAGGTACAATTAACACTGAAAAACAATGTGGATTTACTGCTGGAAGGTCCTGTATAGATCACATTTTTACACTAAGACTTATTGGAAAAATGTAAAGAAAAGTGAAGAATGTTCATAGATTTGGAAAAGGCATACGATAGTGTCTAGAGGAAACTATTATGGCTGAACTGAAAAAAGCATTAATAGATGAAAAAACAATAAAAATGTTAAAATCAATATATTCAGGAAATAGATACCAAATTAAAATGGGAAGCAAGCTATCTAGAGTGAATATCTCACAGCAGAACTAGAGAATGAAGATAAATTACAATGTGGAAATTAAAAAAGTTGAAAAATTCAAATATTTAGGCTCAATTTTAGAATCAGATGGGAAAAGTTATATTGAAATTAAGAAAAGAATTAGTGAAAGAAGAAAAGAAATTGAAATGTGAAATTCAGTGATATGGAGTAAAAATATCGGAAATAAAACCAATACGCTGATATTTAAATCATTAGTACAAAGTGGTATGTTGTATGGTGCAGAGACCTGGATTTTAGGGAGACAGCAAGCAAAAAAATTATTGGCAACAAAGATGGATTTTTTGTGAAGGGCATGAAGAAAATCGAAAAAGGAGAAAATTTGGAACCAGAAAATTAAAGAAATAATGAATGTTAAACATAATATTATAGAAGTAATAGAAGAATGAAGATTGAAATGGCATGGACATCTGAATAGGATAGAGGATTAGAGTCTCAAGAATGATGCTAGATTGGAATGCAGAAGGCAGAGGAGGAGGGGGAAACTCAGGGAACAGTGGATGGATGAAATGAGAAGAAACATGGTGAAATTAAATGTTTCTTACCTCTCCTCATATAAATCTTCTAAGTAGATCGCGATTTCGAGACCATAACTGTCTCATCCTCAGTACTTTCTTGGTGACTGATGTTATATTACTGTGGACTGATGTTATGTCGATCAGAAGAAACTCTTCTTCTTCCCTCTGTTGGTGGACCGATGAACCTCTGGATCAGATCAAAATTTGTGGGAATTTCGGAGTTCATAAGTTTTCCTTTGTTTTTCTGAATGTGGATCTTTTCCCAAACTGTGAGTTTCTTTTGTTTGTCTATTTGTTTAACTAGACTGGCTTTTGATTCAATTAAATGTTTTTCGGACCAAGCATGAGCTGCTACTGTTGATTTTTCCACTTCTCCATTTTTGATGTTTCTAAGATGTTCTTTCACCCTTGTTTTCAAATTTCTTTTCGTTTTTCCAATATAAATTTTGTCACTATCCCTGCATTTGATCTGATAAATTCCTGATTTGTTTTCATTTTCAATTCTTTAATTTTTATTGGTTTTAATTATCCTATTAAGGCTGTATTCATTCTTTAGTGCTAATCTTATATTAAACTTTTTGAATTTTTTTTAAATTTATAATGTTTCATTGGATGGTAAGTGAATTTCTTAAATTTTATTTTTTTCTATTTCTTTTATAAGTGTGCTATAATTTATTAATTTTTGTCTTTTAAATTTATTTATTTTCTTGTGTACCATATTTTCTTCATAACCATTATCTATTGCAACATTAATTATGTGGCCTTTTTCTTTTTCATAGTTTTCTTTGCTCATAGGTGTATGTACCAATCTATGTGTCAAACTATTGATACTGCCTCTTTGTGAGCAAAATGGTTGAATCCTGAAGCTTTAATATAGTTGTCAATATGTGTATTCTTTCTACAAATTCCAAATTGTATCTTGTTTTCTTCGTTTCTTCTTAAAGTGAGATCTAAAAATGGGATTTGTCTTTCATTTTCAGTTTTCATGGTAAATTTTATAGTTCTACTCTGAATGTCCAACAGCTTTAAAGCATCCTCTATTTGCTTGTGATTCACTATAGCAATTACATCGTCAACGTATCTACTCCAAAATTTGAAAACCAATGGATGTCCACTTGTTATTTTCTGCTCAAAACTTCCCATAAATAAATTTGCCAAAAAGGGTGATAGAGGATTTCCCATAGAAAGCCCAGAATTTTGTTTCAAAATTTTCCATTATATGTAAAAAAACATTTGTTCAATGCACAATTTATTTAGAATTATAAATTATTTTATACATTCTTTTTCTAAAATTCATCTGAGAACATTTTGTTTAAACAACTCATCTCATAGGATTCATGCTTCCATGATACCACAGATTCAAACACATTCATGTTCATCTTCAGCCATAACTCCGATTGACGAAATTCTTCGGCTGCCAACTGTTCTATTGTCGCCATCTTCAATGCTGCCATCTATGGTTGAATTTATGAACTTTGAAATCAAAGTAATTTCGTTAGGGATATCAGAATTCATTGATCTATCTTTATTTGTCTGAATGTATATTTTCTCCCAAACTGTCAATTCCAAAGGCTTCTCTACTTGTTTTAAAAGTTTAGCTTCTCTTCCAATTTTATGATGATCTAGTAAACTATGTGCAGCAATTGCAGATTTTTCAATTTCACAATTTTTAATATTTCTGAAATGTTCTTTTGTCCAAATTTCTAAATTCCTTTTGTTTTTCCTATATAAACTTTATTGTAATCTTCACAACTTATTTGATAAATTCCAGATTTCTTACTGTCTGGGACATTGACTTTTTTATTGGTACTCAGAAGATTACCCAGACTAAATTTCTTTGGCACCAATAAATAAATTTAGTCTAGGTAATCTTCTAAGTACCAATAAGAAAGTCAATGTCCCAGACAGTAAGAAATCTGGAATTTATCAAATAAGTTGTGAAGATTGCAATAAAGTTTATATAGGAAAAACAAAAAGGAATTTAGAAATTCGGACAAAAGAACATTTCAGAAATATTAAAAATTGTGAAATTGAAAAATCTGCAATTGCTGCACATAGTTTACTAGATCATCATAAAATTGGAAGAGAAGCTAAACTTTTAAAACAAGTAGAGAAGCCTTTGGAATTGACAGTTTGGGAGAAAATATACATTCAGAAAAATAAAGATAGATCAATGAATTTTGATATCCCTAACAAAATTACTTCGATTTCGAAGTTCATAAATTCAACCATAGATGGCAGCATTGAAGATGGCGACAATAGAACAGTTGACGGCTGAAGAATTTCGTCAGTCGGAGTTATGGCTGAAGTGAACACAAATTTGTTTGAAACCGCAGTATCATGGAAGCATGAATCCTATGAAGTGAGTTGTTTAAACAAAATGTTCTGCGATGAATTTTAATGATTATACCTCATAATGTTTACTTCCCAACATTAATTTAATATTCCTTTTCTAATTTGTTTTTATTTAAGCATTTTTTCCAAAATTTCAAGAGTGGATTCTCTAGGGATGCTGGGAAACAATGAAACTATGTCAAATGACACTAATCTGTCTGTTAGTTCTATTTGTGTGTTCTCTAATTTTCCTATTAGTTGAAATGAGTTATCTATTGATAGGTTATCAAATTATTCCATTTTCTTGTATTCATTGCATAACCATTTTGATATTAGGTATGTTGGTGACCTTATACTGTTGATAATCGGCCTTATTTTACTCTGCCCTTGTGAATTTTGGGAGACCATGCATTTGCGGATTTTTAGGATTAGAGACTTTCAGTTTGAATTTATCTTGTTTCATTAAAATTTTGTTTATGTTTTTGAAGGTGTTATCAACTTCTTTAATGCATTTTGGAAGTGGATCAGATTTTATTTCAGTATATTCTAGAGATTCTAAAACTCTTTCCATCCAATTTTTATAATCTTTGTTATCCATGATTACTAACTGATTACGTTTGTTAGCTTTTGTGATTTTTGCATTTTTATTGTTAATTTCTTTAATTATTTTCATGTTTCCCAGTCCTCTTTTATTTCTTGGTATTTCCTTAATTTCTTCTATTATTTTACCACATTTGTTTCTAATTAAATTTTTTTCTTCTGTTTCCAAATCATCTATTATTACTTCTACGTCAGCTACGTAGTCTTCAATTTTGTCAGAATAATTCACACATGTTTTGAACTCTTTTTCTAAAATTTCTAATTCTCTATGGTTGAAGGATTTTGAAGACAAGTTAATTACATTATTTCCACTTGTTTTCCATGTTTTTGAAGTGTTTTCCTTACTTTTTTTTGCTTTCGATTTCAAATTTTCAATTTTCTTATTTTGTCTAGTTACTTCTTTTTTTATGCTTTTGTTTAGTTGTTGAAACGTTTTTCTTCTAATCTATCCCAAAAAACATTACCTATATGTTTTGAAATTTTTAAATGTAGGAAGTATAATTTAGTGTCCAAACTGCTAATAATTTCGTAGTGTTTGTTTTTTCCATAATCAAAATTTTTTTCTCAAATTAACAATAAAAATGCAACAATCACAAAGGCTGACAAAGTAATCAGTTAGTAATCATGGATAACAAAGATTATAAAAATTGGATGGAAAAAGTTTTAGAATCTATAGAATATACTGAAATAAAATCTGATCCACTTCCAAAATGCATTAAAGAAGTTGATAACACCTTGAAAAACATAAACAAAATTTTAACAAAACGAGATAAATTCAAACTGAAAGTCCCTAATCCTAAAAATGCATGGTCTCCCAAAAATTCACAAGGGCAGAGATAAAATGAGGCTGATTATCAACAGTATAAGGTCACCTACATACCTAATATCAAAATGGTTATACAATAAATACAAGAAAATGGAAGAATTTGATAACCTATCAATAGGTAACTCGTTTCAACTAATAGGAAAATTAGAGAACACACAAATAGAACCAACAGACAGATTAGTGTCGTTTGACGTAGTTTCCTTGTTTCCCAGCATCCCTAGAGAACCCACTCTTGAAATTTTGGAAAAACGCTTAAATAAAAACAAATTAGAAAAAGAATATTAAATTAATGTTGGGAAGTAAACATTATGAGGTATAATCATTAAAATACATTGCAGAACATTTTGTTTAAACAACTCACCTCATAGGATTCATGCTTCCATGATACCGCGGTTTCAAACACATTTGTGTTCATCTTCAGCCATAACTCCAACTGACGAAATTCTTCAGCCATCAACTGTTCTATTGTCGCCATCTTCAATGCTACCATCTATGGTTGAATTCATGAACTTCGAAATCGAAGATTTCTTTAGGGATATCAAAATTCATTGATCTATCTTTATTTTTCTGAATGTATATTTTCTCCCAAACTGTCAATTCCAAAGGCTTCTCTACTTGTTTTAAAAGTTTAGCTTCTCTTCCAATTTTATGATGATCTAGTAAACTATGTGCAGCAATTGCAGATTTTTCAATTTCACAATTCTTAATATTTCTGAAATGTTCTTTTGTCCAAATTTCTAAATTCCTTCTGTTTTTCCTATATAAACTTTATTGCAATCTTCACAACTTATGTGATAAATTCCAGATTTCTTACTGTCTGGGACATTGACTTTCTTATTGGTACTTAGATGATTACCCAGACTAAATTTATTTATTGGTGCCAAAGAAATTTAATCTGGGTAATCTTCTAAGTACCAATAAAAAAGTCAATGTCCCAGACAGTAAGAAATCTGGAATTTATCAAATAAGTTGTGAAGATTACAATAAAGTTTATATAGGAAAAACAAAAGGAATTTAGAAATTTGGACAAACGAACATTTCAGAAATATTAAAAATTGTGAAATTGAAAAATCTGCAATTGCTGCACATAGTTTGCTAGATCATCATAAAATTGGAAGAGAAGCTAAACTTTTAAAACAAGTAGAGAAGCCTTTGGAATTGACAGTTTGGGAGAAAATATACATTCAGACAAATGAAGATAGATCAATGAATTCTGATATCCCTAACGAAATTACTTTGATAATTAAAGTTCATAAATTCAACCATAGATGGCAGCATTGAAGATGGCGACAATAGAACAGTTGGCGGCCAAAGAATTTTGTCAATCGGAGTTATGGCTGAAGATGAACATGAATGTGTTTGAATCTGTGGTATCATGGAAGCATGAATCCTATGAGATGAGTTGTTTAAACAAAATGTTCTCCGATGAATTTTAGAAAAAGAATGTATAAAAGAATTTGTAAATCTAACTAAATTGTGCATTGAACAAATGTTTTTTTACATATAATGGAAAATTTTTCAAACAAAATTCTGGGCTTTCTATGGGAAATCCTCTATCACCCCTTTTGGCAAATTTATTTATGGGAAGTTTTGAGCAGAAAATAACAAGTGGACATCCATTGATTTTCAAATTTTGGAGTGGATACATTGATGATGTAATTGCTATAGTGAATCACAAGCAAATAGAGGATGCTTTAAAGCTGTTGGACATTCAGAGTAGAACTATAAAATTTACCATGAAAACTGAAAATGAAAGACAAATCCCATTTTTAGATCTCACTTTAAGAAGAAGAACGAAGAAAACAAGATACAATTTGGAATTTGTAGAAAGAATACACATATTGACAACTATATTAAAGCTTCAGGATTCAACCATTTTGCTCACAAAGAGGCAGTATCAATAGTTTGACACATAGATTGGTACATACACCTATGAGCAAAGAAAACTATGAAAAAGAAAAAGGCCACATAATTAATGTTGCAATAGATAACGGTTATGAAGAAAATATGGTACACAAGAAAATAAATAAATTTAAAAGACAAAAATTAATAAATTATAGCACACTTATAAAAGAAATAGAAAAAAATAAAATTTAAGAAACACTATACATTTAAAAAAAATTCAAAAAGTTTAATATAAGAATAGCACTAAAGAATGAATACAGCCTTAATAGGATAATTAAAACCAATAAAAATTAAAGAATTGAAAATGAAAACAAATCAGGAATTTATCAGATCAAATGCAGGGATAGTGACAAAATTTATATTGGAAAAACGAAAAGAAATTTGAAAACAAGGGTAGAACATCTTAGAAACATCAAAAATGGAGAAGTGGAAAAGTCAGCAGTAGCAGCTCATGCTTGGTCCGAAAAATATTTAATTGAATCAAAAGTCAGTCTAATTAAACAAATAGATAAACAAAAGAAATTCACAGTTTGGGAAAAGAGCCACATTCAGAAAAATAAAGGAAAACTTATGAACTTTGAAATTCCTGCAAATTTTGATATGATCCAGAGGTTCATCGGTCCACCAACAGAGGGAAGAAGAAGAGTTTCTTCTGATCGACATAACATCAGTCGCCAAGAAAGTACTGAGGATGAGACAGTTATGGTCTCGAAATCGCGATCTACTTAGAAGATTTATATGAGGAGAGGTAAGAAACATTTAATTTCACCATAAATAAACCTCATAGGATTAATTCCTATAAAAGTAAAAAAAAAAAAAGAGATGAAACATGTTGAGTAGAGACATTCAAAGAAGAAGATGCTGAGAATAGAAATACATAGCGAAGCAAAATACATTTGTACTGAAGGATACCTACTATAATGAAGAGAAAGTCCTTAATAAAAATGATAATAATAATAATCCTAATAACAATGAGGTTTGCCTAGTTATACCCATAGGCACTTGGGTTGATCAATACTGTGTACCAACCGTGAAATTTAAATATGCCCTCCTGACTAGGATTGCAACGGTGATACTACCAATGACACTGATCTACTTACCAGACTGAGGTACTGTTCGATCAGCGGAGAATTTCACTGGTAGCACAATAACGCCCATTCTTGATTACTGGAATTAATCCTAATGACCTGAAAAACAAGAAAGGCATCATGCCAGCACAACACACAACAAAACAAACTAATGTAGGATTCAGCCATGATCCACAAAACTCTATTGGACAAAATGTGGAACTTTTGTGAGCCAAGAATTGGCATATACCTTAACTACAATTTCATCCAATTTTATGCCAAATATCTGCTTATGTGGAGTGACGATTTTTTTATTTACATATTTATATTTCTAGAAAACCTCTCATTTTTAAGTATCACAGTATGACAAAACGAGAATGAAGGTGTTTACTACATTGTTTGGTATCGTTTCTCCCAAAGAGTAAACAATTTCAAGTGACAGAAAACTAGTGGAAAATAATAACTGCATACAGAAGGATGTAATATTTTTCTTTTTCTTAAAGAAATTTTCAATTAAATATAAAAACAACCTGTATGTGATTTTGTTTCAACTTCAGTTTTCATGAGGAATGGTTCTGCAAGAAAAAAAAATATATGTATATTAAATTATTTTAATAATTGAATTGATGTGGTATAACCTGTTTTCATCTTAAAATTCAAAGAATCAACTTATGCATTGTGTAATGAAATCATCCATTTTGTTCCATGTATCCAGGCTACAATATTCTTACCAAACAACTGCTCTACAGTTTTTCTCCTCAAGTAATTATTTTATGTACTTTTAGTGCTGGGATTATTTGAATGATTTCCATCACCATTGTTTTTAGTCTGACCAACTTCGCCTTGCTTTTCTTCACTGCATCAAGATTATTTTCAAATGTAGTTTCCTAGAAATATAAAAGCTTATAATTGAATAGTACATTTTCACAGTTAGGTGGCAATTGTATAATTTCTGCTTCCTATATATGCAAAATATCAACAGCAAATTATGGACATTTTGATGAACTTGCAACAGTAACACACAGAAATAAATTATGCACAGGATCAACTCTGGAAAAGCATGATATAGGCTGTATTATGCATGACGGAGTCTGTTGTCTCAAATTCTCTCAGAAATGTTAAATTAACAATATAGGCTATAAAAGACGAGCCTGATGGGCTAAGTGGTCAGCATTCCTGACTACTGTTCATGAGGTCCCGGGTTCGATTCCCGCCAAAATATAGGAATTTTTCCTTAAAGGAATTTATTCCTATGGTTGTCAATGGTCTGGAATATAGGTTAAGTTTAGGTTAAGAACTCTCCGGGTGCTTCATTATCATCTATCACCCTTAATACCATCGTAGTAATGTAACTCTGCCTTCCAGGTGCCCAAATCTAAGAAATGGATTACAATTCCCCCAATGCCAGGATAGAAAGTCAGAAATGTCATAAAAGACAACCTGGTGGCATTACACAAAAAAGAAAATATATATATATATATATATATATATATATTAAATGCGACTCTTCAAGTTATGTATTAAAAAAGATGCAAAACAGATATCTTTCTTTAATACATAAGAAAATATGGGTATTTCAGAATAAAGTGCATATGAAGATCTATTGACGAAAGAGAGACATATAGACAGGTGAATGGAAAAAGAACTACATAACAGATAGAAAACCAGATATAATATAAGGAGTTAAGTTTCACAAACTCCGATCGGCAGGACATTTGGGATGTTTTAAAAATGAACGAGTGGAATGGAAACTTATCGTAGGGAAAACAAAGTAGAAATCATTCATTAGGAAGGCCAAGACTGGGATGAGTTAATATCATTTGAAGGAAGTAAATTACTGACTAAAGTAATTAACTATGGAGAATAAGAAACTGTTGATGTAATTTATTCTCTTCTTCTTCTTAATCATAAGTTGTAGGATTCTTCCCGTTTATTTCCAAAATCGCTCCTTGGAGGAAGACATATTGCATGTGCATTCATTGTCTATCCAGTCGTTTGCAGATGATAATATGAAAGAGAAAAAACAGTAACTGGATCAATAACTTGAAAGTATGTTTAACTTTTTTCAATATTTTCAATTTTGGATTTGTTTAGACATTTCTTAAATGTACTCTTTTGTGTGATGTTTTATTTATATCTAAGCACAATTAGTTAATTCCAGTGAAATGAATAGGTTTGTAAAATTGTTACAATGCCTGAAATACCTAGTTATACAGAATGTGCCCTAATTTATTAAATTTTTTCGTTATTTTAGGTACATAAAATTACAATTTTTAGTGCTTCAAGTCCGATTCCTAAGTAATTGGATATCTACAAATTTAATTAAATCATGTGATAATTATTTACTTGTTATCCAATGATATTATTTAATATAGATTTTTCTTCTTTATTATTAAGTCTGTAAGAATGTTTTTATTTCTTATGTTCGTTATTTTCATTCACATATTTAATTAATTTATTACTAATATTGAGAATCTGTTTTATTTTTTAGTGAAATTATGTATATAATTTCATACAGAAATATTAGAACAACCAGATGAGCCATTTAAAAAATGTTGTCTCTTTTCCTTTCCTCTTTCTCTTTCTTTATCTGCTCAATTCACTATCGCGCTTATATATGTACATTCTAATCATACACACCAACTTATTTTTATAATTTAAATTAAATTAGTTCTTTACTCAAACAATTACTGTCCTGAGCACTGCAACTTAGAATGCTATCCAGGGGTAGAGTGTTGTGAGGTTCTTCTACCGTCACCGTTACCACCATCTTTGGTGCAACATAGCATATAGTATATTATTCAACAGTTTGTAGGCTTAATTTTTAACCTAAAAATAATAATTCCAGCTATAACAATAACAACAACATTAATAATTGGTATTTCTAAAAAACAAGTGTAATGTAGTTCGCCTCCGCTGGTAATACTAGCAGGTGCACTCTGGGTCATGCAAAATGAACTACAAAAGATGTTCAATATGCTTCCCAAAGCAAAAGACTCCAGAGTAAAAGTCCCCCTTTCGGATCTCCAGGAGGGGACTGTTTTGGGAGAAAAGACAAATAACATCAAGGTCTTACAATGGAATGCAGGTGGAATGTCCCAATCAAAACAAGAAACAAACAAACAACAGTTCTGCGCTGATCTTCAGAAAATAGTTGGAACTCCATTCCAAAGTGCTGAATATTATTGGGAAGCCCACAAGCGAATGATGACAAATCAAGAGTTTCAGAACATTTGAATACTACTACTACTACATTAATAATATTAATATAGCCTACACATTTTACGTACCCACTATAAATATTAGGGGCTTCAACTCATCTCATTTCTCGATCCGACCCTGAGTTGGACTCGAGTTGAGGATATTATATATATATTTTTTTTTTTCAATTCCTAAAAAAAAAAAAATTCCGAAGATAATCTACAGAAAGGTCTGTATGAACTTAACAAAATTACAGAAGAATATGGATTAAAGATTAACCTTTTGTAGGAATTATCACTGTGAGGTTCAATTCAATATTAAATTAAAAGATTCTTACCTCTCCTCACATTATTCTGTTAAGTAGATCGCGATTTCAGGCCTATAGCAGGCCCATCTTCAGTACACTGTTGTTGACCGGTGTTGTGTCGCTCGGAAGAACCACTTCTTCTTCCCTCTGTTGGTGGACCGATGAACCTCTTGATAAGGTCAAAATTTGCGGGAACTTCGAAGTTCATAAGTTTTCCTTTGTTTTTCTGAATGTGGATCTTTTCCCAACCTGTAAGTTCCTTAGGTGTCTCTATTTGTTTAATTAGACTAGCTTTTGATTCATGAATCAAAAGCTAGTCTAATTAAACAAATAGAGACACCTAAGGAACTTACAGGTTGGGAAAAGATCCACATTCAGAAAAACAAAGGAAAACTTATGAACTTCGAAGTTCCCGCAAATTTTGACCTTATCAAGAGGTTCATCGGTCCACCAACAGAGGGAAGAAGAAGTGGTTCTTCCGAGCGACACAACACCGGTCAACAACAGTGTACTGAAGATGGGCCTGCTATAGGCCTGAAATCGCGATCTACTTAACAGAATAATGTGAGGAGAGGTAAGAATCTTTTAATTTAATATGGATTAAAGATATCTACAGAAAAAACAAAAATTATGGCATTTCAAGGTGTAGATCCTGTCAGAAGTAAAATTGTACTGGACAATAAAATTTTGGAGCAGGTGAATAATTTTACATATCTAGGATGCAATATCTCATATGAAGAAGAAAAGGATGTAAATGCAAAAATATCTAAATTTTTAAGAATTTTAGGGTTAATAAATTCTATCTTCAAGCCACAGTTAGTCCAAAAGCATTCAAGACTGAAAGTGTATAAAACACTGGCTCTTCCAACTCTTTTGTATGGTAGTGAAGTATGGACGTTGAAACAGAAGGATATACAGAGACTTAGATCTGCTGAAATGAGATATCTTCGGAGGACTGCAGGATACACACTACTAGATCACAAAAAAAATGAAGACATCTTAGAAGAATTACACATGGAATCTTTAGAAAACAAAATTTCTGATTATAAGTCAAGATGGATACAACATGTTCATCGAATGGAAGATCACAGAATACCCAAACTAATGTTAAGATATCAACCTGCAGGAAGAAGAAGACCAGGACGTCCACTCAAAAGACTTCTGGATGGTTTTTCTCTTGAGGCCAAAACAGGTCAACAAATGGCCTAAATTCGTGAATGTACTATGATGATGATGATGATATATTTTTTTATTTTTTTTATTTTTTCAACTAAACATAAAAATACATTTAATGTATTTAGATGTAGCAGCACACGACAGATATTAGCTAGTATTTTAACAAAGATAACATATCAATATAATTTCTTCTTCCTGTATATACAAAATATCAACAGCAAATTATAGACATCTTGATGAGCTTGCAACAGTAACAAACAGAAATAAATTAAGTACAGGATCAATTCTGGAAAGGCATGATATAGGCTGTATTATGCATGACGGAGACTCTTATCTCAAATTCTCTCAGAAATGTTAAATTAACAATATAGGCTTTAAAAGACAAGCCTCATGGGCTTAGTGGTCAGCGTTCGTGACTACAGTTTTTCAGGTCCCGGGTTCAATTCCCGGTCAAACTATAGGAATTTTTCCTTAAAGGAAATTATTCCTGTGGTTGCCCATGGTCTGGAATTTAGGTTAAGAACTCTCCGGGCGCTTCATTATCATTTATGACCCATAATACCATTGTGGTAACGTAACTCCGCCTTCCAGGTGCCCAAACCTAAGAAATAGATTACAATTCCACTAATGCCAGGGGAGAAAGTCAGAAATGTCATAAAAGACAACTTGGTGGCATTACACAATATATATATATATATTTAAATTTGTTTACTTGTTATAGTCAGCTACTAGGTGGCAGTGAAGACCGAGTTCTCGCGACATCTAGTAATAATGGAGAATATAATATATACCGGTATATAAGAAAAATAAATGTTTAAATTGGATTTGCCTGGTGGTGTAATGGATAACACACTAGGTACCAACCCAGAGATCCGGGTTCAAATCCCATTCAGGCATTTATTTTTCTTATCATGTCATGTATATATATATATATAAATTGGCGATTCTTCAAGTTACGTACAAAAAGATGCAAAACAGAACTTTCTTTAATACATAAGAAAATGTGGGTATTTGAGAATAAAGAGTATATGAAGATCTATTGACCAAAGAGACATATAGACAGGTGAATAGAGAAAACTTCATAACAGATAGAAAAGCAGACATAATATAAGGAGTTAAGTTTCGCAGACTCTGATGGGCAGGACATTTGGGACATTTTAAAAATGGACTAGAGGAATGGAAACTTATCATAGGGAAAACAAAGTAGACTTCATTCAGTAGGAAGGCCAAGATTGAAGGAAGTAAATTACAGAGGGAATGATTGGAAATATTATCTCAGTATATAGATGTACAGAGAGCTTATGTCTGCGCTGCAATGGTTTCGATAGTGCTAGTGGTAAATAAAACTTTTGAATTAATAATTTTTCTTTTTGTGTTTTTCATTGTAGAAGTTTTCCAAGTAGACGTGGATGGCTAAATTTTTGTAAATTAGTTTTGTGGAATTTGCATTAGGTTTGGACGTATTCCTCTCCTGTTATACACATAGTCATCGTTTATAAAAGAGAAGTTCAATCATCAGGTTTAGGAATGAACTGATGGCCAACATTTGGGCTAGCAAAGTATCTCGAAGCTTCGCTCTGCGCATGAGTCGTAAGAATCCTTCCCTAGAGAATGATACATACGGTTTTGGGAATATATTAAGTTGGATATCACAAAATGAAATTCGGAAATGGAAATAAATTGGACACACTCTAAGAACAGAACCAGGGATTATGTCAAAAAGTGTTTTGGATTGGAATCCACAGGGATCGCCCATGAAAAATGGAAAACAAAAATTACATGGCACAGCACAATAATAATGGAAATTGAGCTACAAGGAAAAAGCTGGAATGTAGCCAAGAATTTAGCAAAAACAAAGTCCGATGACGCGCTTTCATTACTAGTACTAACAAGGGAAGTGCCAACCATCACATGTCGAAATCTACCTTGTAATTTATTTCAGAGAAGGGTTATGATGTACCAAGGCCGTGTCTAAAAGATTATCTGCCATTTTTAACTGCAAGGTATTAAAGTGCAGTGCCAGATCTTTCTTTTAAACTATAGGGAAGTAATACAATTTGTTAATTGGTTTATTGGATAACCCTCACTACCTGCTATCTGCACCATGGCCCGCCTCACTTCACTAAACTCTTACTCATGAAGGGAGTCCATCTGCTCCGTACAGTGGGTTGCTAGTGCTGGATTCTAGCTTTGATTTCTCTGCCTTCTTCTTCTTCTTCTTCACGGTTTAGGCTTATTTACTAGCCTGTTCCGGCTCCAAATTGCTGCTCTTTCCATCTTTTCTTTGGTCTTCCCAAACTTCTTCTTCCTCATGGTGAATAGTTGTATGCTGCTTTTGGTATTCTATTCTGTCATCCTTGCCAAGTGTTCTTTCCAGTTTGTTCTGTATTTCTCTACTGTTGTGTTTAATTCCTCTACTTTCTCTGCCTTGCGGTTAAAAACGGAAGATAATTTTTTTTGGACATGGTCTTCGAACATCACAACATTTCTCTGGGAGAAATTGCAAGGTGGGTTTCGGCATGCAGTGGTAGACAGTTGCCTTGCTAGTTGGATGTATGTAGGAATTTCATTGTTGTAAAAAATATCAAGGGAGGCAAATGTGATTGCTCCAGTAGTACTGATGTTTCTGATATAGCTAATAAAAATTGTTCCTCTGACATCATTTAAATAGGCATTTTTCTACTGATTCCTACTGACTAAAGTAATTAACTATGGAGAATAAGAAACTGTTGATGTACTTTGCAGATGATAATATCAAAGAGTATGAACAGTAGCTGGATAAATAACTTGAAAGTATGTTTAATTTTTTCAATATTTTTAATTTATGCAGATTTGTTTAGACGTTTCTTAAATGTACTTTTTTGTGTGATGTTTTGTTTATATCTAAGCACAATTTAATTCCAATGAAATGAATAGGTTTGAAACATGGTTACAATGACTGGAATGTTTAGTTATACAGAATGTGCTCTAATTTATTAAATTTTTTCGTTATTCTAGGTACATAAAATTACAATTTTTAGTGCTTCAAGCCCGATTCCTAAGTAAATGGATATTTACAAATTTAATTAAATCATATGACAATTATTTACTTGTCAAACAAAGATATTATACAATATAGATTTTTCTTCTTTATTATTAAGCCTTAAAGAATGTTTTTGTTTTTTATGTTCAGTATTTTCATTCACATATTTAATTAATTTATTACTGTTATTGAGAATCTGTTGTACGACTGCTACCATTTGTGCAGTTTTCTTTTTGGATCGTCTTTTGTTTCCATTGTATATACTAGCGTAGAGTTCATAACATCCGAGGTTATTAATCAAAAACCTTTGCCCGGGCCCATAGGAGACAAAGATTGATTCATCTTTCTTTCCTAAACACTTAAACATGAATGTATCATTATTGTTATTAATCATGAAAGCTAGACGGAAAATAAAGGAAGCTAGAATGATCTCCTAAATAAGTAAGTTTCAGTACAGGAATATCAAACAGCAGCATGCACATAAATAACTTAAACATTAACTAGGATCTATATAAAAATGATGTTTAATATAAACAAGAAGTCTGAAGTGGATGAAAAATATAACAAATATAAATACTTGATCATTACGGGAATTTAAACAAAAAAGTAAATAATAATCATTAACATAGAAAACTATGTCATACTTCGCTCAACATTCATACCACAGTCCAAGCTAGGGTGGCTTTCCCCGGTCTTCTGGACGCAAAACTCAAACCACGCCACTCGCGTGCTCCAGACGACGTTGTCTTAACTTAAAGTTCCGATCGAATGATAATGGCCTTGATGTGCATTGTGTATTTGAGCGTTCCGAGGTAGAAGGGGAGATGCGCAGCACAAACAGCGCAACAGGAGAGGCAAAAAGGAGAGTGGGGGGTAGATGCATAGAGAAAGGATATTGGCATAGTTCACGAATCTTACTGTTCAGGGAGGATAACGGCGTTGCAGTAGCGAACCGAAAATCGCACTTTCGGTTCACTCTGTTATTTTTTAGTGTAATTATTATTTATATAATTTCATACAAAGATATATCAGAACAACTAGATGAACCATTTTAAAGTGTTGTCTCTTTTCCTTTCCTCTTTCTTATTTATCTGCTCAAATCACTACTGCACTTCTATATGTACATTCTAATCCTACACACTAACTTACTTTTATAATTTAAATTAAATTAGTTCTTTACTCAAACAATTACTGTCCTGAGCACTGCAACTTAGAATGCTATCCAGGGGTAGAGTGTTGTGAGGTTCTTCTACTGTCACCCATACCACCATTTTTGGGTGCAACATAGCCAGACATTGGCATCTTTTAAAAGAAATCTAAATTTATATTTGCTCTAACCTCGACTTCATCATTACCCAGTGTAAGGCACATATATTAATTGCTGTTTATTGTATAATTTATATTTATACTATTATTATTATTATGTCCACTGTTGTGGTCTCGAGGTAGCATGCTGCCTTGTCACGCAGCGGGCCCGGGTTCGATCCCCGGTCGGGGCAGTTTTTCTAGGTGAGGTTTTTATCGGGGGTTTTTCCTCACCTGTAAGACAAATGTCAGGAAAACTTTAAGGCCCAAACGGTCCCTGAAATCATATGGCCATCATCATCATCCTTTTCATCATCATCATCCTTCACCGGTGTGGAAAGCAACGGGAAGCTACCACACCTACACAATTCCCTAGTAAAGCTGCAAGCACAGCATGAATATGCTATGATTGCAGTGAAAGACCTGCCTTCGTGCAGAATTACTATGGATGGATGGATTATTATTATTATTATTATTATTATTATTATTATTATTATTATTATTATTATTAATCTTATAAAATGTTGTTTGTATATGAAATTTACATTGCTCCATTTAATATATTTTTAACTCTTTATAATTAGTATAGTGTATATCTATATTGTCAAATATTTATTTTTATTTGTGCTGGTTGAGTGGAAGAGAAGCCTTATGGTTTTAACTCTACCAGAATAAATAAAAGATTATTATTATTATTATTATTATTATTATTATAGTATATTATTCAACTGTTTGTATGTTGAAGCAAGTCAAAAGACTTAATTCTCATTATATGATGTGGTAGACTTAATTTTCACCCTAAAAATAATAATTCCAGCTATAACAATAATAACAACATTAATAATATTAATATACACATTTTACGTGACCTCTATAAATATAGGGGCTTCATGTCATCTCATTCCTCGAGTCGACCCTGAGTTGGACTCGAGTTGAGGATATTTTATATATATTTGTTTTTCAACTAAACAGAAAAACACATTCAATTTATTTTTGCGTAGCAGCGCACGACAGGTATTAGCTGGTATTTAAATAAAGATAACATATCAATATATTAGTGATTTTATATATAAATTAATTGGTTTATCTAAGATCCTATTTAATACAGTAAAAAATCGAATCATGTGGCCTGCAAACGAATTCACCATAACGACAGTGGCCCTTTCCAAAAAAAAAAAAGTTTGGACACGCCTGTTCTAATTCTACACACTAACTTTGTTTCATCTTTTAAATGCAACTAACTTACCTTGTATTTTAGCGAATTTTATACACAATGTGTTTAATTCTCAACCCTATTGGATGCGAAACAAAATATTTTGTTCGTTTTTATGGTATTCCCGGTTTTCCTGAAATAAAATAACGCAAAATTGTAATTAATTCTATATCAAAACAAATTTTGAAATATTATTCATGCCGTAACCAGGTAACCGTGATGCTATTGTTAAATCGCGTAGATTATTTTATTGAGAAGACTGAGTGATCTTTCGCATTATTATTATTATTATTATTATTATTATTATTATTATTATTATTATTATTATTATTATTATTATTATTATTATTATTATTATTAAAATAAAAAGTAATAAGAGTTCTACATGTAGTGCAGTTTGAAACAGGTCTATAGTAATGTAGGTAGCAAGAAATTTATCTATTTTTTATGAATTTTACTAGTAATTTATTAAGAATTTTACGATTTACGCGAAATAAGACTAAAATATTAGTCACTTTTGTCGGTTCATATCAAAGAATCTTAGGCGAAAAAAAACGGTTATGGGGGAGGAATATAATCTACTCGGAGATAAGTTACATCAGCGCCCCTAGCGTTAAAGAAACTTAACGAGTATTTTATGTTTAGGATTTGCTGGATTATTTTCTTCTATTAATCCAACAAATTAAAGCAAAAGTATCCACGGTTCGGACGAAAAAATATAATTATCAGTTGTCAAATTTCTTCGATTTAATTAATTTATACTCTTTCTATTGAAAGTGAAATTATTTTTGCTGTATATCTGACATTTTCTACGGTTCATAGTTTAAAATTGGATTAGTTTCGTGTTTAGAAAACTACAATGAACACCTCGCCTCCCATAAACACCATAACATATAATATACAAGAAGCTGAGTTGAAAATGGCTAATAATTGACAGTACACATGAAAATAGTTTAGTTTACTATTCGTATATAACTCAGCGACCAAATTCTTCCAAATAAGTTGTTTATGCAAATAAATATCACATTTCTTCTTTAATTCTTATCCTTGATTTGGTACTGTATCATATAAGATTCAATGGTTTCATTTGTTTAATATTCTTAATAAATAGTGGAAAAATGAATCAGTAAAAATATTTAAATTTGTAAAAAAATATACAACAATATACACAAAATAAATTATATAATCAATTGAGTTGGTGTTTACTTGATGAAAATCCATATTTATTAATTAAATAAAAATAAAACGTAGTTATTTTATTTTTATTTAATTAATAGATATGAAAATCAAATAAAACTACATTTTATTTTTATTTAATTAAAAAATAAATTATGTTTAGGCATGATTTGTTTTCACTCCAGTCCGACGCATTTTAATAAGATGGCATGAGAAATTTAATTTCACCAATTAAGGGTTAACCCCTCCCTTTTTAGGTACTATTTTTAGGTTTCCTATGCCACCCGGACATGAACTGTCGGTAGAGCATGTTTAAACTTTGGAACATACACATATTCAATCCGGGGCCACCTCCGAGACAGCACTAGACTCGCCTTTCAGTCACACAGTTATACTGAACAAGGCGAATATGACAATGCATTATGATGGTCAGATAGTGTTTTGGTACTAAAGTTTGTCGAAATTTGTCTTACAGATGAAAAAAAATCTCGTGATCGTGGATCGAATACGGGCGAATTCTACGTAAAATTTGACATAATACATGAAAATTAAAGTTTCTTTTCTTCCCAAAGTGATAAAGATTTTCAAGATACTGTAGAATACGAAAAAACAACATATGGTACGTAACAAAGAACTGTTATATATTTTAATTAAAAATCCTACACCACGCAGAAGCGTTAGTTGTTACGTCAGTTACACCCAAATCCCTACTCGGGACGAACAGGAGCAAACTATTACTACTACTACAACTATCACTATATTTACATGGAAATAATTCAATGGTATATGATATAGGCCCATTACACTAGGCAATAGAGTGTATCATATACTTCTCGGATCCAAGAACACTAAAGTTAGAATATACCAAACGACCCGTGTTGGCTTATGCCTACGAAATCTAGCCTTGAAAAGTGCGAAATACCATAAGTATTTGTTTTTGAAAGGAAAATATTTGGGAAAATTTTTGAGCCAGCAGAAATTGGAGATTGACTTTGGATAACTAGAACAAATAATGAATTGAATAAAAATATAAAAATATATAGTCTTAATTTCTTAAGAGTACAAATATTAATTTGGTTTGCCCATGTATGCAGAATGTGTGATAAAATACTTCTATTGTTAAAAGAACATTTCCAGCGAAACCTTTAACAACTAGACACTAAGTCAGGCCTAAACTTAGATGGGATAACGCTGTGTTACAAGACTGAATACTCTTATATATGCATATATCAAAATTCAGCTTGCATATGTTTGTGACTAAACCCTTCAACCGATCTTCATGAAAATTTGTACTTACATATTTTCATGTACGCCAAGTTTTTTTAGCCGCTATCAATGATGATCTAAAACTAGTAGGCGTAGGAGTTCACCAGAAACGAAAATTAAAAAGTCGCTCTAGCGGTCGCAATTTTTTTTTTCACAACGGAACTCAGCATATGATATTAAAATAAATTGAGGTAATTATTAACCAAAACTCAGCGAAATCCGATCGTTTTAAGTGGGGGTTTAGCCGAAATCAAAAAATAAGAATTGATTCTAGCAAATCGCCACGTTTGATTAATCGAAACGTATAACTTTGTGTATACACATTTTCAGGTACGGCGAGTGTTTAGCTGATATTATGCTCTAAAAACATTAGGTGTAGGAGTTTACCTGATACAAAAATTTAAAAGTCATATTTCATTTATTTACGCGTAACAGCGCACCCCGGAAATTAGCTAGTTGAATACAATTAATTGGATTAGTTATGTCAGTGATAGGAAGCGTTGGGTATAAATCTTTAAGAAGACCAGAGTATTCAACTAAATGAAGCTGCAGTATCTAATAACAAGTATATTTATTACTGTATTCTAATATGAACTATTTCTGCGGTCTATATAATGAATGTATTCAAACTTACCTAACTTTCATAACCATGCGAACATAAGAATAGTAATTAATCAACTCATTTGAAGTATAGAACTTGAGGGTTCATAACCACGCGAACACAAGCAATCCATATATCGCTATCCTGAGCTAATATTTTCCAATCATCACGGCACTACAGAAACCGACATACTAGAATGATAATTATCCATCCGAAATTTTTAACCATTCGACCGTTCCCGTTGCTACGTTACAAACATTCGAATCCAATATTACATCATCAGTCGGCGATCAAAACCCCGTAACTCCATACAAGAGTAAAATTTCGATTTTTGCATTATTCGATAAATAAAGCCGTAGTGCCACACGTCCTGCTCAACGCAGTCTATGAGACATAATTTTTCTTATTGTGTCTGGTTTCCCATAAAGATCATGTAGCTCATTGTTACGTAGTCTTTGCCATTCGCCTGTCTAACATACTGGCATCTTGATTCGTGTCTTTTATGTCTTTCGGGCTAAACGGCCGTAGTCTGGTTTTATTAACACTCAACGTTTCGTCTTCTACTGCGGTAGACATCCTCAGGAGATTCTGCGTGTTCTATGACCTCCTAACTCTTCAAATGTCGGCTGAAGAAACCAATAAAGATTAATAAAATTTGGATCCCGGTATTATATAACACGAGAATAAAATCTAAAAAAAAAAAGCCAGAACTATAAAGATTAATAAAATTTGGATCCCGGCATTATATAACACGAGAATAAAACCTAAAAAAAAAGCCAGTCTGCAGCCGACATTTGAAGAGTTAGGAGGTCATAGAACATGCAGAATCTCCTGAGGATGTCTACCGCAGTAGCAGGCGAAACGTTGAATGTTAATAAAACCAGACCACGGCCATTTGGCCCGAAAGACATAAAATACATGAATCAATACACCTGCCGTGAAGGTCTACAATTTTACATATACTGGCGTCTGCTTTAGAAAATTTAAACAAAAGATTAAATTAATATTTTACCCATCTTCTTCTCAATTTCGATCACACTTTACAATGGATGGGGTATGGAATGTACTAGCCTCTGTTTTCATCTCATTTATAACTTAATCTTAAGTGTGGCTTTCTTCGGGAGAGAAAAAAAAGTCGTGATAGATTCCCTGTCATAGTTTCACATAAAACTATTTCATCAAAGAATTTAAATTCTCCACAGAAATATTACGTTAAATTAAAATTGGTTACAGATGTCAGCCGGGTAGTCAGTCCTGTACGACTGGCACATTTACCCCAGAACATAGTTTGGTACTCATTTCCGCTTGAGGCTGTGTCGACTCCAGAGCCATTATTCTGCCAGCTTAAAAATTCTGACGCCATCAGGACTCGAACCAACTTTCAGTATTTGCCTTAACCGACTACTGTATGGCGTTCCACTGCACATTTCTACAATTTCATTCATAAACAGAGTAGATAATCCAGATTTTGCAATATGAAATCCTTCTGTGTCTTTCTCTATATTTATTGTGTCGAGTGAATGGAATTTTTCTTGGTAACTTTTGTATAGCTTGGAAAATCTGTTTCACTGTACAATCAGGTACCTGGGTTCTTATATATTTTACGCACAATTCACAATTGAAAAAATATGTTCATTCTACTGTTTTCAATTATATTCTAACTTGAATAACTAACTCACCCGTAGGTTCATGGCAGCGCGAACATAAGCTCTCCAAACATCCTATCCTGAGCTAATGTTTTCCAATCATTCCCTTATAATTTACTTCCTCAAATCATGGTTAATGTTATTCTCCCACCTCATTATTGGTCTACCAACTGGGCATTTTCCCTCTGGTTTTCCTACAAGAAGCTTTCATGCACGTCTTTCATTCCCTATTTGTGCCACATTGCCCTGTTATCGCAGTCTATGAGGCTTAACTGTTCTTATTATATCCAGCTTCCTATAAAGACCATATAGTTCACTGTTATCTATCTAGTCTTCTGCATTCACCTCTCTGTTCATCTCTCTTTGGTCCAAAATTTTTCCTAATACTTTATTCTCAAATAATCGTAATCTCCTTTCCTCCCTTAAAATAATACTTTTGATGTTTCACAACGAAACTCAGTATATGCTATTAAAATAAACCGAGGTAGGTTTTATCCAAAACTCAGCGAAATGCAACCATTTGAGAGGTCGCATATCCGAAAATAAGAATTGATTCTAGAATACCGCCATGTTTGATTCGTCGTGACGCTCTAAAAACATTAGGTGTATGAGTTTACATGAAACGAAAATTTAAAAATCATATTTAATATATTTAGGCGTGGCAGTGCAGTCCGGTCATTAGGTAGTTGAATATAGTTGGACTTTTTAAGAAGATCGGCAAGAATATAAAAATTAGATGAAATAAAAAAATAATACAATAAGAGAAATAATGAATGTAGAAAAGGATATTGTACAAGAGATTGAAGAAATCTAACTAAGATGGTATGGACATATAATGAGAAGAAGGGACACAGAAACAAAGAGGTACTGAAATTGATACCTTCTGGAAAAGGGAAACGTGGTAGACCAAAGCCAACGTGGATAAAGAGAATTCAAGACAACATGAAGAAGAAAAATATGACAGAAGCAGACACGCAAGACCAGGAAGTGTGGAAGAAAAAAAATTGTATATTTTGGTTGAGGATATCTGTGTAAATAACAGAAACAATTCTGAAATAACATATATATATATTTTTTTTTTCAAATGCCCCAGGTTTGTCTTTCGACATTCCTGGTTTCTCTCCTGGCATGGCGTACTTGTAACCCACTTCTGAGATTGGGGCGCCTGGAAGGCGGGGTTACGTTGCCCCGATGATATGATGGGTGATGATAATGGTGCGCCAGGAGAGTCCCTAATCCTAAGATGAATATGAATGATGATGATTGCGATGGCCATATGATTTCGGGGACCGTTTGGGCCTTAAAGTTTTCCTGACATTTGTCTTACAGGTGAGGAAAAACCCCGATAAAAACCTCACCCAGAAAAAATGTCCCGACTGGGGATCGAACCCGGGCCCGCTGCGTGACAAGGAAGCACGCTATCCCGAGACCCCAGCGGTGGACTAATAACATATATATATATATATATATATATATATATATATATATATATATATAAATTGGATTAGTCATGTCAGTGATAGGAAGCGTTGGAAATAAATATCTAAGAAGACATAAGTGTTCAACTAAATGAAGCTCCAGTGTCTAGTAACAAGTATATTTATTATTGTACTAGCGCACCCGGCAGACGTTGTCCTGCCCGAACGTTCAATTCTCAAGTCATGGGCGGACGATACAAATATGTTACTTTTTTACTTTTACTAGACCACTGTCATCATTTTAATTGTCATATTCGTAATTAGGAGTTTCATCTTAATATAAATCGGTCACTTTTACTTCCGTAACTTTTTGGTTGTTGTCCAGTGTTATTTCAGAAATATTTTAGTGAAATGTCAGGAAGAGATTATAGAATTAAATAAAGTTATTGTGTTTTTCTGCACCATTTTGTTTTCATTACGATAAAAGACTTGCAAACTGAACCTACGGCATCCTGTGACAATATGTATTTTTTTAAAATTTTTAATGAACTAGTATTTTCTAGTAAACTAGCCACAAACATATTTTGGCTCTAGTTTAGAATATTTCGTCCTATGATTTTCCATACTATAGTTCAGCCGCCTAGTCTCCGGCCCTGACGTTCAGGTTGTACGAGGGGTAAAGGGAGAAACTCGCCTTCTACTGTCAATAAGGAAATAGTTGAAGTGGAAATGGACGTCTGCCACAACCAATCACTGCTCTTGACGCCGCTAGCACGATTGAAATTGCTGCGATGTTGTCGGCTGTATTTATGCTAACCTCGTGGCTTCAGTGATACATAAAGCGCCCCCTCCCACTGAATATCCATATCAGCAACCCTGTCGTAAAAACGACAGAGCCGGAGATTCGGCGGCTGGATTATGCACTCTTGTAATACTGTTACTTTACGAACTTTTTCTGTCTTTACGAACATTGGTCTATTTCAAACTTTTCAACGATACTTATATATTTTTTCTTACAACTAAATATATAGTCACACATAGAAACAATTATATCATGTAAATGGAAGGCTAATGACAAATGAGGGAAATTTTGAGGAAGTGGCTGAATTCAAGTACCTAGGAACAATAATCACAAACAGGAATGAGATGCACAAAGAAATTAAACATAGGCTCAATTCTGGAAATGCGTGCTATTAGCATTACAAAGACTCTTGATGTCCCAACTCCTTTCAAAAAACGTTAAAGTGAAAATATATAAAACTATTACCCTACCAGTTATATTATATGGATGCGAAACATGGACTTCTTACTTTAAGGGAGGAAAGGAGATTACGAGTATTTAAGAATAAAGTTCTTAGGAAAATGTTTGAACCAAAGACAGATGATCAGACAGGTGAATGGAGAAGACTACTTAACAGTGAACTACATGGTATTTAGAGGAATCCAGATATAATAAGAACATTTAAGTCTCATAGACTGCTATGAGCAGGACATGTAACACGAATGGGAAATGAAAGACGTGCATGGAAGCTTCTTGTAGAAAAAACAGAGGGAAAACGCCCAGTTGGTAGATCAAGAATGAAGTGGGAGAATAACATTAACTATGATTTGAGGGAAGTAGATTATACAGGAGATGATTGGAAAACATTAGCTCATGATATTGATATATGTAGAGCTTATGTCCTCTCGGGTCATGAACCTACGGGTTCGAGATGGCGAGTGAGGGGAGTGAAGTGACAATTACTTAGTATTTCTTACTTATGCAAATTTATTGCGCTTATCTCAAATTATTTAAATTTTCGATTCTCATCTTTGTATAAGAGTTTCCCCGCGCCGTAGCCGAGCGTTTAAGGTAGGAAGCCTTGGCGCAGATCTACTGGGACTTGCGCTGGGTCGAGTCTCCATGGGGGAAGAAATTTTCTCATGGTATTTCGGCCAGTATGGGACCGCGATTGCCCACCAGCATCGTGAGGCAATTGGGTAGCTACAATAAGTAGCGGCTCCAGGTTGAGGAACCAGCTATAACGGCTGGGGGACTCGACATGCTAACCACATGTCACCCCTACACTGGCTGTTGATCATCTACCTCTATGATTGACACATGTGGATGTGAAGGGCCAGCAGCCGGCTGGTAAAAGGGCAACCGCTGAAAAGTGGAAAGACCCTCAATCGGATCGTTGTATGCATGCGTGAGCGCTTAATGAAACTTCCGCTAGTTGGATGAGGTATCTGTGATATCGGAATGACCAACATTCGAAAATATATTTTAAGAAATGGTTAACTTGCAGCATAGCCGAGTGGTTAAGGCAAGGTATCTTGGAGCAGAGCTACGGGACCTACACCGGTTCGATTCCCCATAGGAAAATTAATTTTCTAATGGGATTTTAGCTAGTGTAGGACAGTTGCCCACCAAGCATCGTGATGCATTTAGGTAGCTACATAAGTAGCGGCTCCAGCTTGAGACACCAGCTATAACGGCTGGGGACCGGACATGCTAACCACATGTCACTCCAACGCTGTCTGGACGATCGTCTACCTCTGATATTAACACATGTAGATGTGAGACCAGCAGTCGGCTGGTAATCCTGTCGCGCCGTGGAATTTAGTTAGGTTGTTCGCGTAGTTAATTTTGTTAGGTTTCAATGTGGCATGTTGGTGTACATAATATTAGTTAGTGTACATAATATTAGTTTACACTTCATTAAGAAATATGCAAGCACTTTATTTTGTTTGTTAGGTTAGGAAGGGGGGTGGAGTTGGTGTACATCCATTTTTTATTAACATGTTTGGGAATGTATTGCCAAAATTGGTCCTTACGATTTCACACATGTCCGGCATTAAGCATTCGAAATGCGCACAATGATTCTATAGAACTTAGAAAAATTCATTGATCGATGTAATCTAAACTTTTTACTAAATATTTATTTTTCTTCCTTTTGATTAATTCAGTCAATTACAAAATGAAGTTTGAACCATGACCACAGTTTTATTAGCACTTGAACATTTTACAAATGGGCCTGCTTTGTCCTTCTGACATTAAACATAACCTGCCTAACTCTGCAGCAAAACATAAATTTTCAGGAGAAAAAAAAAAAGTAAATTTGTCTGTAGTAGCCTATGTTTGAGATTTATTATTAGTCCCTTTTCTGGGAGAGGGGTTGCATTAATGTTAGTTATTCTTTTATGTTTTTATTGCAATGTATCTGGCAGCTTATCAGAATGTCTATAACATTTTTTCACCACAACAAGAAATTTCTTGTGAGGGAGGGGCTTAATTCTTGCATCAGAAATCTTCATTCTTGCATTAATGTTCGTAATTCTTATTTTTGAAATTGCTGTGTGATTACAGTTGCGAGAATTATTGCTCTGAAAGTTGGTTGTTAATGATTATAGAGTACGAGGTGAATGACGATAGCTCTTGAATGAATCAAATAAGCCGTGATTGATATACGTTGATGTTCTCTGGTTATCCGACTTTGTGGTTGTAGCCATTGGTTGTAGTGTCTATCATCGTAATTATCAGTATCCCAGTGCCATGTGTTAATGTGTGTTGTGTTACATATGTAATAATTAAATAACAATTTTCACGGTTTTCGGTGGGTGATAAGTATTTATAAAGATTCGGGACAATACATCCTATGATATTAGGTGAAATATATTAATTCGAAATGGGGAAAGCAAAAAAAGGAAAAAAGGGCAATAAGGAAGATGAAATGTAAGTAGACTAATTTGCAGTCTGGCAACTTGTAATGCTCATTGCAAGGTTTTAAATATTGAATTTATACATTTAATACTCATTAGAACGTAGAGAGGAACTTCATGTTATCACAGCAATAAGTTGCATACAATTTTTATATGACATTTTAATTTTTCCAGCGAAGACGACGTTAGTGTTGAAAATACTGGTACTGAAGAAAATCTGTCACATAAAGGAAAAGAAAAAAAGAGCAATCCGAAGTAAGTGAGAATTACATCTTTTAGGTATTGTTTAAAATGTACAGTGTTAACACCTGCTATGTATAATATTGAATTACAAAATTTAGTCTTATAAGTATACGTAATTAGAACAGATAAAGTTACTCTCATTCATTTACAGAAAGCAAAAGAGGTTACCTAGATTTTTAAAGTTCTACTTGTGGGAAGTATAACAGGTGAGGTAGGTTATATGCCCATCACAATTCTACACTTACATTCTTATGCCACTGATGCACTAAACACTTGTAAACACGTTTTGTACTGTTTTAAACATTTTGCAACAATCTTCAAGCTTTCTTTACAATATTTTATATTTATATATTTACATAAAACATGATCGTGGATACATTACTTACTTGCTACTTTCCCATGTTGTTCTAACGTTGCCACCATTTGAAAATAATTTCAAACCATATTTAGTGTTAGTGTACGTAAAATTAGTTTATAGTTCATTAAATAGTACGCATATAAATTGTTTTGTTACGTTAGGAAATGGAAAATTAAACGTCCATTTTTTTTTTTGCATTTGGAAATTTATTCCCAAAGTTGGTAATGCCAACTGCAGAGCCATCTACTGGAGGCTATATTAACCATTATGGCAATTCCTGCAACTCGCGCATGCGCACTGCGATTCTGTGGAACATAGAAAAATTCGTCTGAGACATATAACCGACTTTTTCCAAATTGCTGACTGTCCAGAAACAAACCAGTAAAATAACATTTCGTGAAGCACTATTTTCTACATTGGCGAAGAATGTAGTAGCCATTGCAGTTGTGATATTGAGATGTTAGTCCAGGATGGAAACATGGTTAGGTATTTTCTTGTGTGGAGAGCTGAAATAGAAGGAATATTGGGCTGGGAAAAAGTTGGTTATTTGGCAGACACAAATTCTTCTAAGTTCCACAGAATCGCAATGCACATGCAGGAGTTGCTGTAATGGTTAATGTAGCCTCCGATAGATGGCTCTGCAGTCGGTGTTACCAACCTTGAGAATAACTTCCCAAATGCTAAAAAAATGGACATAAACTAACTTGTCATTTCCTAACCAAAGAAAACAATTTACATGCATATTATTTGTTCCCAAATGCTAAAAAAAAAATGGACGTAAACCAACTTCCCATTTCCTAACCTAACAAAACAATTTACATGCGTATTATTTAATAAACTATAAACAAATTTTACGTATACTAATACTAAATATGGTTTGAAATTATGGATATGCTACACTTTGGGTCGCAAGAAAATTCTTCTAAGTTCTATAGAATCGCAGTGCGCATGCGCTAGTGCTCCAATTATCCCAGGTAGATAAATGCAACCTCCAGCAGTTGGCGGTATATGTATGTGAAATCAGTATGACCAACATTGACACAAAATTCCCAGAACTTGTCTAAAAATGTATAATTAACACGAAATGAACTAGTGGAAATATGATTTTATGTGGTAATCGTCCGATATTTTGAATTTTTCATAGAATAACAGATATGAAGAGGTAATTTATTTTACGTATCAAATCACATTTAAAAAGCAAGGAACCTAAAAGCTAACCAAACCTAAATCAATTACTGTAACACAAATAAATTACTCTAACGTAGGTGAAATCCAGGGAATGTGGAAATGGTTGGCAACATCTGGAATATTTTGGGTTGTTGATGGTGGCACCGCAGGAACAACATAGGAAGAGGAGGGAAAATAGCAGAGAGTAGCAAGTAAAAGCACTGTAGCACGACCATGTTTTACGTAAATATATAAATATTCTGAAAAAAGATCGTTGCAACATTGGAAGATGTTTAAAAAGTGTTGCAAAATGTTTTAAATGTGTTTAAAAGTGTTTAGTGCATCAGTGGAATAAGATATTAAATTGAAAATTTTTTGCGACCTGAACCCTACAACAGCCGAAATTAATTTCAAATGGTTGGTAACCTTCTCCAATTTTGCAGACACCTAGTGGATGTGTAACATGAAGCCTTTCCGCGTCTCTAGAACCCGATGCACACATTTTGCATAATTTATAAATATTTAATAATCGTAAGAAATGTTTATAAAATGGTTCCAAAATGTTTAAAATAGTACGAAACGTGTTTTCAAGTGTTTAGTGCATCAGTGGCATAAGGATGTAAGTGTAGAATTGTGTCTGCCAAAAAATGTACCTCATCCTTGGGCTGAATTTTAGATTGTGATGTTCTATAATTTTCCATACGGCATTCTTATGCCGCTTTTGCATTACATACTTTCACCATATGTAACAACATTTTGTGCCACTTTAAATAATTTGCAATGTTTTCTTAAAACATGTTTTATAATTATTAAATGGATAGTTTCCAACATGCACCACTAAAATTTTTCTGAGCCCGAGGCAGACACCACATGCATGCGCCTACAATTTTTAATCATGCAGTGCTGCGAACATGCACAATGATGATTGTATAATTTAATCCGAAGTATTTTTAGGCCTAAAATAACCTAAGTCTAACCTAACACAATTAAGCATGTAAAAGTATGGGAGGAACAGTACTTTACCTCACCCAATATATATTCTAGGTCCTATAGAGCAACAGTGTGCATGTGCCAGAGTTTATAGAGCCAGCGATAACCCACCATCGAACCACATCGATTTATCGTCCTTGCCTAGTAGGTTATCGCTGCTTGCCACATATCGATTATTATCCTTGCCAAGTGGGTTATCGCTGTTTGAAGCTGTACTATAGTTTATACAGCTTTCACTAGATGGCAGCATGTCATGAAATTTGAATGACCAATCTTTGCAATGAATCCCCAAATCTCTTTTAAAGAAATGTATTAATAATATTCAAATTTCCAATTATTTATTAAAAATGGATGTACACTAACTTCTCTCTTCCTAACGTAACAAAATGAATTACATGCATATTATTTACTGAAATGGGTTACTCCATATATTTCAATTGTATAACTTAGAAATAAATTCCCAAACGTTCATTAGAAATGGATGTACATTAAAAAAAAAGAGAAGTTGATCCATATATTTCATTTGTATAAAAATAGTAATAGTGTATTGAGTCGTTGATTGTTGCAACCAGCGATAACCCACCAATGGGTTAGTAGGTTATCATTGGGTGCAACATTGTAAAAAGAGAGAAATCATAGGCTAAGTAATATACTCTGTGGAGAAAATAGCAGTCAGCATCACAATAGGCCTATTGTCTAACAGTGTCATAATGTTAGTGTTTTGCATATTTAAATAATTACTTAAAAATTGTCAAATAATGTTATAAAAATTGTTTAAAAAATGTTTAAAATATTAAAAAAATGTTAGTAAATACAGAAGAAGGAGCAACAATTCTTCTTCTTCCTGTACACATGAAAGCTGGCAGCTTGTTGTGTGTTCATTCACTACAGGTCCGGGGTATGGTGACGTCCTTCCATCGTAGTTGTGGTCTTCCTAAAGGCCTTTTCTGCTGAGGTGTCCAGTCACGTACTTTCTTCACTAGTCTACTGTTCTCCATTCTATCTATGTGATCATTCCAATTTAGTCTTCTATCATTTATCCAAAGTTTATAGGTACAATTTCACATTCTTCTCTAATAACAGAGCTGTAAATTTTCTCTCTCAGCGATATTTTCCTTAAAACTTTCATTTTGGTTGTTTCACTGATTTGTTTTGTTTTTCGAGTTTCTGTTCGGCATTCACAACCATATGTTAGAACTGGTCTTATGACAGATTTGTACATTCTTACTTTTGTATCTCTTCTTAAATTTTTATTTTTCCAAACAGTATTGTTTAAACATCCCAATATTTTGTTTGCATTATTTGCTTGATGGAGGATTTCATCTGTTATTCTGTTGCTGCTATTAATTTCTATTCCTAAATATTTGGAGCAACAATAAACTGAAAAATCAAGGGTGAGGTAAACTGCTGTTCAGCCAAAGTATGAAATAGAATGACATGTAATGTAACGTCCAAAAATAGATGGTGTAAATAGTAAGTTCTGAAATTCTGAAGGATATGTTGGCCATATTCAAGCAAAGAAATAAAATGGCTGGATAAACAATGTATCTGCTACACCAAATGGTACGAACAGTTAAATATTTCATTAAAATATAATCAAAATATAATTATAAAATTTTTAAAGTAGGTTTGAAGTGATAGTTTATGTTAGAAAGAAAGTGAAAGTAAAATAAATAGAATCTGTGTAAGGTATTTTAAAATCATGGTGTGTGTTGGGAACCTGAGCCTATTAAATATTTATTTATTTGTGCAAATTGTGCCATTTATCTCTTGCTGAAGTTCTGCGGAATTGCAGAGCACATGTGCAAATGGCAGGGCATATCTGTGAAATTGGTGTAATCAACATTCATAATTAATACGAGGGTGAATCAAATATAAACTGGAATTATTGTTTACAATTTTATTGAATTAACAACAAAGTACAAAACCACCAGCTCATTTTTCTACATAGTCTCCTGCATTTCCAACACACTTTTGCCATGAGGGATGACATGTAGTCAGCCAGTTGCGCACGAACTCCTCTACCGCTGCATTGTCACCAAACCGCCTTCCTCCCAGGTCTTCTTTCAGTGACCCAAACAAATGGTAGTCACAGGGTGACAAATCTGGACTGTAAGGAGGATGTTCCAGAGGTGTCCAATGCATTTTCGTCAGTTTTTTGTCAAATTTTTTTGTTCCTGGCTGAGGAGCTGAGGAACCCACCTGGCAGACAATTTTCGGAATTTGAGTTCATCACTGATGATGGCTTGAACACTTCCGAAGCTTATTCCAACGTATGAAGCAATTTCAGAAATTGTTACGCACCGATCCTCCTCAATAAGGTCCCGTACAGCACGAATGTTGTCTGCAGTGATGCTTGTTCATTGCCGTCTTTGGTGGGGCTCATTTTCCACTGAATCCCGGCCCGCTAAAATTTTGTTTGCGCCAATCATACACCTGCGTCTTCGAAAGGGTTGCTTCCCCGAACTGTGCATGGAGCCTTCTCAAAATTTCAGAAGGTTTAGTGCCTTCTTTCGCCAAAAACTTAATAATAATGCGTTGTGCAACAGACGTGTGTACCTCTTGCTCGCTCATGGTGTACTGAAGCAAGCGGCCGCTCTTCGGAGTGTGACATATCAGGATCCCTACTCCAGACACCCCCACTAACTTACCCTCCAAACTGCAACCTTTGCAGTTTGCTACCAGAGCCTCCAGATAAAAATTCCAGTTTATATTTGATCCACCGCCGTAGCGTAGTGGTTAAGGCACTGTGCTACAAGCCGGAGGGTCGAGGGTTCAAGTCCCGTTGGGGTCAGGGTTTTTAAACTGACCCAAACTCTCTGGCGGCACTATGGCCCTAGGGTCGACTCAGCCTCTAACGGAAATGAGTACCAGCGCTTGTTCTGGGGGTAAAGGCGGCCGTCACGCAGGGCTGACAACCCAGCTGACATAAAGTGCCGATTGTCTAGAAAAAAGTGGGAACCTTAACCTCCTACTACCCCAAGGACCTCCGGGTCTGTTGTGGGATCACTTTAACTACTTTACTTTACTCGTACCAAAACATATTTTAAGAAATTCACTTCATATACAAAGGACTTGAGCAGAATCCAAGCTACAGAAATGAAATTCTTACGTGGAATGGTACATAAAACAAGGAGAGAGAGAGAATAAGAAATGACAAAATCAGGGAGACATTAAGTGTAGAAAAATTAACAACAGACATAGAAAAAAATAGACTAAAATGGTTTGGAAGCTCAACTGCACTTCTACTAGTGCTTGATTTTTCAGTTATATTGTTGTAAACTATAGCTCTTCGTCTGTATGTACTAACATTATTTAATATTTTTAATTTTTTCAAACAATTTTTGTAACATTATTAGACAATTTTGAAGTATTTATTTAAATACGCAAATCACAATATTATGACACTGTCAGACAATATTGTGATGCTAACTGCTATTTTCTCCACAGAGTATATTACTTAGTCTATGTTTTTCTATCGTTGTTTTGGTTATCGCTGGTTGGATCAGCGTTAGGGAGTGATAAATAAGTGTGCACCCATTTTTAATAAAGTTTGGTAATTTTAATATTATTAATATATTTTTTTAACATAGATTTGGGGATTTATTGCAAATATTGGTCATTTAAATTTCATAGCGACTGATAATAATTGAGGATGATAATTGATGTGGTTCGATTGTGGGTTATCGCTGGCTCTATAAACTCTGGCGCATGCGCACTGTTGTTCTATAGGACTTTGAAAATATTTCACACTAGTTTAAGTGCAGTTTTTCCGGTTTGGACATTTAGAAAGAATGGAAAAGGAAAGACTACCACAAAGACCATTAAATCTCAAGATACAATGAAAACGACCATGAGAAAGATGGATTAACCAAGTGAAGAAAAGTCTAGAAGAAAGAGTGGGAAGAACTAAGCAGAAGCAAGGCATGGAAAGATAGAGTTGGTTGGAGGTATGTTTGGAATCGACCTTACGAAAGAAGGACCCGATAAGAGGATGATGATGACTTAATTTTGTTAGGTTTCGATGGGTCAAGTTAGTGTACACCAGATTAGTTTATTAAATAATGTGCATGTAATTTATTTGGTTAGGTTATAAACATGTTTGGGAATTTGTCTCGAAGGTAGGTCATATTTCACGTATATCCTGCCACCTGGTTTAAGTTAGATTAAGCCTCGCACATGTGCACTGTGATTTTATAGAACTTAGAAGAATTCATTGGGTAAGTGAATGTCAGATACTAAAGTTTTCCAGAATATTGTTTATTTTGGCTATTCTAGCCCACTCTGCCACCATCATGGCTACAGTTCAGGACTGGGAAACAAGGGTGCTTTGACCGACTGGTTGCTATGCGCTTAGGGTTGCGCCTTAATCTGAAGGCACTGTACATATCTTATTTCTCCATTTCAAGAGTTAGAGAGGGAACTACATTTTCTTACATGCTCAAAGATAAAATCATTATTCGACCAATGAAAATGCAGTCATAAATCTTCTTTGTTTACATTACAACTGGAACTTAGCTTGGAAAAGTTATCAGCGAATTGGTCAGTTAGCAGATGTTATAGTGATACGGAGGGTTGTTTCCGATCTCTGAGAATGATTTCCCAAGTAGATTGTGAAGTTGGAGTGTGAGTCATCAGGACAGGAGCATGCGAGGTGATCAAACCAATCAGTGTGCTGCTTCTGTTACACTCGCACGCATGTTGCTCTCATAATGCCTAAACAGATAGACCCATTTTGGGAAGGGTATATTACTGCCCTTTCCAATGCTAATTATAGTTATTCCACGATTATTGAGCTTGCAAAAAACATAATTTTGTGGTGTCAAAGTGTGGAATTAGCTCAGTGCTTAATAAAAAGGGAAAGGGTTGCTTGGGATTAATTCCAGAAGGAAAAAAATAAAAAAACAGGCAAATCCATGACCTGTCTACTACACCCGCACCCCTGATGTAATCAGAAAGGTCAAGGCCCTTATCTCTGGTGGTAACCCTGCCACACAAAGGGTGATTGCGAACAGATTGGGAATATCCCTTAAAACTGTAACACCATAATAAACAAAGATTTAAACATGGAGAAGCACCACAAAAGCAGGGTTTATAAATTGTTGCCATGTCACATTGTCGAACACCGCACCAACAGCAGGAAACTATGAAAAGCACCTGGCAGGAGAAAAATGGAAATTTTTGGTCACACTTGATGAAGCATATGTTTATCTAGGAGACTGCAACAAACCCTGGGCAATTTACTGTAGAGAAAGGGGCGAAGAAAAATTTCAAAAGTGGTGTGCCGAATGCAGAGAAAGTTTCTCCAATGGATTTACGGTCATCGCGGGATATTGCTACATTGGAAAACTGACCATTCGTAGAGTAGCTAAAAAGGCCAAAATCTACTCCCAGTTCTACCAGGAAGAAGTTTTCACCCCAATTTACCAGACCGAAATTCCAGCTCTCTATGGTACAGACAAAAACCAAATCTGGGTGCACCAAGACAAGGCCTCCAGTCACACTTCGGGGTCAACCCTAGTGTTCCTGGAGAGATTGGAGCAGGAAACTGGAATACATGCTATTCCATTCAGCAACATCCCAGTGAAGTCTCCGGATGCATCATCGATGGACTTTTGTGCCTTGGGACTCTTCAAAAGGGCACTGGGAAACAGGCATCCTAGAACAATGGATGGTCTCTGGAAAGTGTGTAAAGAGGAGTGGGAACTTCTAGACATGGCTTGCTGCATAAGAGTCTTCTGCAGTGGAAACTCCAATGCCTAGCCATAGCTTGGGTGAAGGGCCATCGAATAGAGCATGATCGATGGTGGAGACACGGCTTTTCTTAAGGTAAAACTTAAAAATCATTTGTTATCAGAGATCAGAAACAACCCTTCGTATAGAACTCTAACATAAACATGAAAAACTAATTCATCAATACGAGCTTTAAGGATTGGACCACTTGAACCGTTCCATCTCCAGAATTTATAGCTGTTCTCTCCATCGATTCCTTGGTCTTCCATTTCTTCGTTTACCCTGTGATCTGTATCAATATGACTGTAATGGAATTATTGATGGTTGCATAGATTGTAAATGGAAATATCAGTTGGACCGGTATCCGTCAATAATATATAGGCCTAATATATTACCGATATTTAGTTCTTGAGTAGGTTTGTTTGTTTTATGGTCAAGGAGAGAGTATCCTGCAATAGGTCTAAGTAATTTCATCTCTGATGTTTTTATTATTAATTTAACATTTCTCAATGAAAGATAAATTATATTTGAAGAGAAAAATTTTCGCCTAGACCAAGACTCGAACCCGGGACCTTTGGCTTGCCAGGCCAAATGCTCTACCAACTGAGCTACTGAGGCGAATTGCGATCTAGACGCAAATTTTTTTTCTTATATACGTTGTAATTCCCTCTCACCAAATGCTTTTGAAACCATTGCTTCTATCTTTGCAAATGGCGGCTTCGTAGTTAAGAAGACATTTATTGGGGAATTAATAATAAAAACATCATTAGAAGCCCTACTGGCTTTATAAAGTAATGTTAAATTCTCAATAAATGTCTTCTTAACTAAGAAGCCACCATTTGCAAAGATAGAAGCAATGGGTTAAAAAGCATTTGGTGAGAGGGAATTACAACGTATATAAGAGAAAAATTTGCATCTAGATCGCAACTTGCCTCGGTAGCTCAGTTGGTAGAGCATTTGGCCCAGCAAGCCAAAGGTCCCGGGTTCGAGTCTCGGTCTAGGCGAAAATTTTTCTCTTCAAATATAATTTCATCTCTGCTGCTTCAATTCTTCTCCTCTGGGATGTGGTTTAGACTCAGTTTTCTGAACCGTATAAAAATGCAGGTAGTACTAACGTTCTGTATAGTTTTAATGTACTTTCTTTTTCTCAGTTTCCAGAATATAGTTCATTTGATTGTGCCAATTAATTGAAGACATTTTTTAATTTGTGTTGTAAGTCATTTGAAACTTGGTATGAAATATTGCAGCCTGGATAATTGAATTCATAAACTTCTTCTAATGTTGTAGGGCCTGTTGTTTATATGAAAGCAAAATAACATCTGTTAAAATATTGTTACTACTTGTGCACGTAAGTATTTGAGTATATGATATATCAACCAATCTCATGTTTTTTTATTTTTTTTATTTTGGGAGCATATAGATGGCATTCTTGTTGAATTTGTTCAGCATTTTTTGGCAAACCATGGTATGTAGAATGATATTTACAGAAAATGAGTTACGATTGGGATGAGTGCATGTGTTAGTATACTATGGATATATTCTAAGAGAGATGATGGTAAACCTGATTTTGCCCATTCCTTTGAATAAACACCATGGGTCCTGCCATGCTTAATATCCCTGCATCATGGAGGAATAAAATTACTATCAATGTACACTTCCATTTCTATCCTAAAGTTGAATGTTTTTATATTGAAATTTATAACTTTATGAGGTATCAAATCTTGGCATACTGACCAAGATAGAATTGTGTTACTGCAGATACTTTAAATAAAAGTCTAAGAAGATTTATCTTTAAACCTGTTTTTAGAATTATTACTTTTTTAAATTATAAAAGGTCACCTCTAGTCTTGAGTCTGAAAATATCATATACAGTAAAAGCTCCTTATTTGCAGGGGAATATGTTCTGCAAATATGCTGCGAATACAGAAACTGCAAATATGGGATGGTAATTTGTATGGGTATATAGGGATACATTCCAAGGTACAGAATGAAATAAAAATTATCAAAATAAAATCAATTAATGAGAGATTTTGAACAATTTCTATTAATTATTACTGTCAGGTTTAGGCAAGGACTTAAAAGAACTTAGTAATTTTTTCCTGTTTTGCTGCTTTTAAAAGATCTTTCAATTCAGATTGATATTCAGCTGTGAGTTCTGTGATATAATTTCTATTTTGTCTTCGGATTTCTTGATTCATTAACTTTGTAACAGCGTGATAGAGATGCAAATGACTCGCTGACGTATATAAATGGTCAAGCATTTCTATTTTTACTTTAAGCGGCAACATTAATATTTTTTCTCTTCGGTACTAATTTTTCTTTCTTTTTACTCGACATTGTAAACTGGAAACAAAGCACGAGAGACGCTGTCATTCAATCAAAATTATTGCAATGAATGACAAGTTGAAACAGTAATATACCAATCGTGGCAATGTGGAAGCATGTATCAAAGTACATATCGGCATGTGAAATATTACAACAGCTTTTAACAATGAACTTAGGGTTAGTGACAATTAAGGTTTGTTTTGTTTTGATATTTATTTGTCCATTTGGTTTGAATCACTATTTGTAAAAGCCGCCTTGGCACCTGCCTGCAGTAAAAAAAAAAAACTGCTGATGGTTAATAGAGGACACCAATCCTTCTAATATACCGACTGGATCCACGAATAAAGAAATTTTTAGCCGCGAATACAAGATCTGTGTTGCAATTTTCAACCCGCGAATAAAGGAACCCTGAATAAAGAGCTTTTATTGTATATCAGATCAGAGTGTTTTTTTTTATTTTCTACTTTTTTATTTTTTTAGGAATAAAGATGATGAGAGTGTGAAATCAGATTTAATAGAAGACATGGAAGATGAAGCAGGAGCTAAGAAGAAGAAAGGAAAAAAAGATAAAAAGAAAAAGAAAGATGATGATGATGTTGAAATTGAAGATTTAGCTAAAGAAATAGATGAAGTATCATTAGATCATGGAAAGAAAGATAAAAAGCAGAAAAAGGTATGGCAACAAGATATGGGGTGAATTTTTAAAACATGAGCAGTATAGACTGCTAGGCTGTTGGTAATGCAATAAACTTGGTGGCTAGAGAAGCTTGCAATAGTGGAAGATGCCTGAGTTACCACATAAATCCCAGTCAGTTGACTATAAAGGTAGTTGCTCGATTAACTCAGCTGTCATTTCCTCTGTTAGAATTAGAGGTGTTTTCTCTGTTTTTTTTTTATTAATGTTTCAAGCTTTTTTCACTAAATTATAATTATGTAGTTGTTCTTAGTAGTAAGTTCTATTAGGAACTTGATTAGAAATTTCATATATATATATGTATATATTCTCCCGCTGTAGCCGAGTGGTTAAGGCAGGAAGCCTTGGCGCAGAGCTACGGGACTCGCACTGGTTCTCCATGGGGGAAGAAATTTTCTCATGGTATTTCGGCCAGTATGGGACCGGTGCCCACCCAGCATTGTGAGGCATTTGGGTAGCTACAATAAGTAGCAGCTCCAGGTTGAGAAGACCAGCTATAACGGCTGGGGGACTCGACATGCTGACCAGATGTCACCCCTACACTGGCTTATGATCATCTACCTCTGATTGACACATGTGGATGTGAGGCCAGCAGCCGGCTGATAGGCTAAGGGCCTTCTAGGCCTGTCATGCCAGGAGTTATTTATATATATATATATTGGTCCACCGCTGTGGTCTTGAGGTAGCGTGCTGCCTTGTCATGCTCCAGACCCGGTTTCGATTCCTGGTCGGGACAGGCTCCTTGGTGGGTTTTTTTCAGGGTTTTTCCTCACCTGTAAGACAAACGTCAGGAAGCTTAGGATCCAACGGTCCCCGAAAATCACCCGGCCATCACCATCATCCTTATCATTATCATCATCCTTCACTGGAGTGGAAAGTAACGGGAAGCTACCTTAATTATAATTCCCTAGTAAAGGTGCAAAACATAGCATGAAATTGCTATGATTGCAGTGAAAGACCTGCCCTCGGGCAGAATTACTATGGATGGATATGTAAAGCAAAGTGATCCCACTACATGCATTAGGAGGCCCTTGGGGTAGTAGGAGGTTAAGGCTCCCACTTTTGCTAGACAATCGGCATTTTATGTCAGGCAAAAAAAAGGACCAATAAGCCAAAAAACACCGAAAAATAACAAATAAAAGCTACCGATTTTGGCCTACATTGACCCAAAATGTTTATTGTATTGTGCCTAGTCTTCAGACATAAAAAAAAAAAAAAGATTTTTCCTCAACTTCCAAGCCCTAGTGATCATACATGAAAATACAATGTTTCTAGATGTACTTCATACTTTTCTCCTTAAAGGAAAACAACAATTGATTAAAAACAATCACAATTTGACAAACAGTAGTTATTTGAGTATAGCACTGAGAAGCCAGCTTGCCACTTGGTGTCTATTCAGCACACCGCTGATGTTTTAAAAATTCACCCCATATAAGAGGTATTAATAAAATCTTGTAACAATCTGGCTAAGACTTAACAATCTCATGGAAAATATTACAGGGTGTCCAGCAGACAGGAAAATCTTGAAAACTGGAAATAAATCGGGAATTTGAAAGCAACCGGGAAAACTCGGAAATAGACGGGAATTTGTAAAGCAACATGCATCTATCTTGTATTCAAATCGATACAATCACAATTGTTAAACCACATTCTAAAAATTTGTACAAATATTGGGATATTACTTGGAAGAAATGTTTATGAAACCATGGCATACATTTGGGGTGGAGTCAAGTTTTACCGCTGAAGAAATGCCAGTCCTTGCCAATATGATATCGTGTCAAATAAAACATTTTAAATACATTATTTTGATATTCTTATATCAAATCTTAGTATAAATATAAATTATATGTTTTATTACTTACACATATTAAAATAAGATTTTTATGAAATTAGCTTCTACTAGAATTAATCCAATTTATTTCTCATAAAACTCGGGAATTATAACTTCGATACCATTAAAAAACTGGGAAATAGTCAGGAATTTCATATTTATAATTTGCTGGTCACCCTGTATTGTATAGTATCATTATTTAATGACTGTCATGTATATTATTTTTTTTAATCATACTGTAGACATAAAAAAAATGTATAAGACATTTTTACAAAAGTACTTTTCCTCACGAAAAAGATTGATTAAATTCAGTTATAATTTCATATTACTTATAACTAGGGCAAGGATTTTAATGCACAATAAAATACAGGACAATGCATTATAAAAATGAAATAATGCACTAGCAATTAACAGAAAATGCACTAAAATTAAAAATAATGCAATATGATATTTATAAAATTCACATTTGCAGGTAAATATAAGGCATTCACTTTTTTAGTCCTGCATTGCAATGTTCAACGAACAACTGCTGTAGATTGTCGAAGGGGAATAATTTTTTATTGTCTCTTAATAATGACTTGTCCACTTCTAGCGATACTGAAGATGAATCAATACTAATAAAATTCATATCAAATTGGTGCCGTCGTCCTTAACTATGTTAAAATATATTATTGTAACATAGTTGAGGATGATGGCACCTGCCAAAAAGGTACATATTTTAAAATATTATATTTTAACATAGTTAAGGACAACGGCACCTGCCAAAAAGGTACATATTTTAAGTTTTTATCTTATGACTAAAGATGAATATTTAAAATAAACTATATCACTGGAATGTAAGTACTCCTACATAATAATTTTCACCTGAGAGAACATCAGCTATTGATGACAGCATATCAAATCTTTTATTTTTACTCAAAACCATTATAATTTTCTTCAATACAACCTTTCCCATTTCCACACTCACTTTTTCTAGATAATTTACTGCAGTTTTCACTAGGTTCCTTTGCTCCACTAATTGAACTCCTGATTTCTATAAAAAAGTCATATGTACAATTAGTTGGAAAGTGGGAAGGCAGAACCTCTTCTCGTTTCATAAAATGTAAGTTCAAGTCAATTTTTATACTGGTAGAGACGATAAAAGTAAATTATATGTTTAAAAAATGCACATTTCCTTGCAAAACACATGAAACTGCCAAAAAGTATGTATGAGTGGTTGAAATAAACACTAATATGCTAGAAAATCCACAAAAAATGCAATATGTCAAAAAATTGACAAAATACGCAAATAAATGCAACCACAAAGTTGCCTATTTAAGATTCTTTTCTGCCAAAATGCATTTACATGTAACTGAGCATTATATAGTTCTCATACAAAAAAATATGCAAATTCATCAAAATCCTTGCGCTACTTACAAGGGTTGAATGAAAAGTAATGCCTCCACCTTTGTTACTTGGGTTTGGATGGAAATATTTTAATAAATCAAATGCAGAAATAATCCTTAGAATGTGATCTTCAATTACCAATGTTCACTTTTCCACATAATCACCAGCCAATTGGATACATTTCTGCCAACGATGAACAAGTTTTCTGAAGCCATCACGGAAGAAGTCGACACTCCGTTTCCGCAACCACAGTTTCCGCAACCACAGTTTCACAGTTCTCTCAATGTCTTCATCAGAAGCATAATGATGTCCCCGCAGTTCACGTTTCATTATCAGGAACTGATGGAAGTCAGACGGTGCTAAATCTGGACTGTATGGATGATGCGATACGGTGGTGAGATTCAGTCTCTGAAGTTCTGCTGTGGTGGCACCCATCAAGCACAGATCTTCCGATAGCCAAGTAAAGCAATAATGTGACCCACACGTTCTTGTGAAATGCCAATTGTGCTTGCAATTTCTCTCTGAGTGATACGACGATCACCCTGAATCAATCTGTCAACATTTTACTTGTGAAACTCAGTGATTGCTTTCACAGGACGTCCAACTCAAGTCAGATGTTCCAACTTCAACATCTTTAAACTTAAGAATTAAATAAATGTTTTTATTACCTCACCTCATATCCTTTTTCTTCTATACTGCAGTTTCAGAGCTTATCTCCATCATCAGTAGCCTCTGGTCGACCGGTTTATGTTGTTTTCTTGGCGGTTTTCTTCTTACTTCTATCGGTGGACGATGAACCTTTGGATCAGGTCAAAATTTGCGGGAGTTTCGAAATTCATGAGTTTATCTTTCTTGTTTTTTTGGATATGGATTTTTTCCCAGACTGCGAGTTCTTTTTGTTTATCTATGTGTTTGATTAGGCTAGCTTCTGTATCGATTAAATGCTTTTCAGACCAAGCATGGGCTGCTACAGCTGACTTGTCCACTTCATTCTTTTTATATTTCTAAGGTGTTCTTTCATTCTGGTTTTTAAATTTCTTTTTGTTTTTCCTGTATAGATTTTGTTGCAATCCTTACATTTGATCTGATATATTCCTGATTTATATTCTTCTCCAATTTTTTTCATTTTTGTTGGTTTTAATTATCTTGTTTAGGCTGTATTCATTCTTTGGGGCCAATCGAATGTTAAACTTATTGAATATTTTCTGGAACTTGTGGTGTTTTAAAGGATGGTAAGTGAATTTTTTTAATCTTATGTTCTCTTCTGTTTGTTTTTTTAAGTGTGCTTTCATTGATTAGTTTTTGCCTTTTAAACTTTCCCCATTCCATGGGGAACCCCCTATCTCCCTTTCTGGCTAATTTATTCACGGGTAGTTTTGAACAGAAAATAACAAGTGGACACCCTTTAATTTTCAAATTTTTGCACAGATATGTTGATGATATAATAGCTATTGTAAATCATAAACAAATATAAGATGCCTTAAAACTCCTGAACCTTCAGAGCAAAACTGTAAAATTCACTATGGTAACTAAAACTGACAGACAAATTTCATTTTTGGATCTAAACCTAACTAGAAACGAAGAAAAGAAAGATTGAATTTGGAATATACAGAAAGAACACACATAAAAATAACTACATTAAGGCATCAGGATTCAACCATTTTTGCTCACAAAGAAGCTGTATTCAATAGTCTAACACACAGATAGGTGAATGTACCCCCTGAACAGAGAAAAATATGAAGAAGAAAATGAATACATAATTAAAGTAGCAATAGAAAATGGTTATGAAGAAAACATGGTACACAAGAAAATAAATAAGTTTAAAAGGCAAAAACTAATCAAAGAAAGCACACTTAAAAAACAAACAGAAGAGAACATAAAATTCAAACAATTCACTTTCCATCCTTTAAAAACACCACAAGTTCCAAAAAATGTTCAATAAGTTTAACATTCAATTGACTCTGAAGAATGAATACAGCCTAAACAAGATAATTAAAATTGTTTATTTTTTATTATTTCACTCACCTCATACTTCATAATTCATAGCAGACCCTGATTTTCTTCACATAATTTGTGACATTGTCAATGCTGCGTCACGTTCACAACTGACGTCCAACGGCCTTCTATCCTGCAGACTGACCTCCGCGCCATCTGGTGGCCGACCGAAGAATTTCCAAATCAATCCTCTTTCTTTATAACCGGGTATTCAAAATTCATAGTTGTATTTTCATTCTTGCATATGTAAATTTTTTCCCAAATTGTGAGTTCCTTCGGTTTTTCCAATTGTTTAAGTAATTTTGTTTGGGTTTCTATTCTACATAGAATTTAAGTAATTTTGTTTTGGTTTCTATTCTACATAGAATAGAAACCAAAACAAAATTACTTAAACAATTGGAAAAACCGAAGGAACTCACAATTTGGGAAAAAATTTACATATGCAAGAATGAAAATACAACTATGAATTTTGAAATACCCGGTTATAAAGAAAGAGGACTGATTTGGAAATTCTTCGGTCGGCCACCAGATGGCGCGGAGGTCAGTCTGCAGGATAGAAGGCCGTTGGACGTCAGTTGTGAACGTGACGCAGCATTGACAATGTCACAAATTATGTGAAGAAACCCAGGGTCTGCTATGAATTATGAAGTATGAGGTGAGTGAAATAATAAAAAATAAACAATATTAAAGAACCTCATAGTGTTATTTCCTATCTACATAACTTAATATAATTAAAACCAACAAAAATGAAAAAATTGGAGATGAATATAAATCAGGAATATACCAGATCAAATGTAAGGATTGCGACAAAATCTATACAGGAAAAACAAAAAGAAATTTAAAAAACCAGATTGAAAGAACACCTTAGAAATGTAAAAAAGGGTGAAGTGGACAAGTCAGCTGTAGCAGCCCATGCTTGGTCTGAAAAGCATTTAATCGATACAGAAGCTAGCCTAATCAAAAACATAGATAAACAAAAAGAACTCGCAGTCTGGGAAAAAATCCACATCAAAAAAACAAGAAAGATAAACTCATGAATTTCAAAATCCCCGCAAATTTTGACCTGATCCAGAGGTTCATCAGTCCACCGATAGAAGTAAGAAGAAAACTGCCAAGAAACGACATAATACCGGTCGACCAGAGGCTACTGATGATGGAGATTAGCTCCGAAACTGCAGTATAGAAGAAAAAGGATATGAGGTGAGGTAATAAAAACATGAATTTAATTCCTAAATTAAACCTCATAGTGTTCTTTCCCTGTGAAAGTTAAGTTTTTAAACTTACTCGCCCAATGACGCACAATACTCACATCAATACAGTCACCATAAACTGCTTTCATTCTCTGATGAATCTTCTTTGGGGTGACACCTTCTGCTGTCAAGAATTCAATGATTGCATGTTGCTTATATCGCATTGACTGACCGTCTGCGGAGGGTTCCATACTTTACACTGTAACAATACAACCGTTCAATGCTAAGGCTTCCCACCAACTGGAACTGTAGAGAAGAGGCTACGGAACAAGCCAATACCTGCCGCATACCAGTGCTTCCATCTGTTGAGTAACGAAGATGGAGGCATTACTTTTCATTCAACCCTTATATAACTGTGTATGAGACACTTTATCTGAAGAAAACCTTAAACTGGAGATTATCCAGGTTTGCCCCTTGTAAACAAGCAATATTTGTTACTCCCAATCCACCAATTTCAATATTTTCATCTACTGGAGGTAGGTGTGAAGATATCCTGCTAAGGTCTGTCCATAGAATCTGTAGAGAAGCTCTTCCAAATAAGCCATCTACACAGGATGCAGGCTAAAATGCACGCCCGATGAGGCTGCAGGAGGGAGAACAGATCACCTGACATTACTGGCATGCACTCTTAGACTCCACCCTGTCTCCCAGTAACACAATGTGTGAATTCTCTATACATTCCACGAACAGACTGTATATATTATTTTTAGTCTGGACATCTTACCTCAATATTAATGTTGATTTGTTCTTGGACATGTTTCAAAACAATTCTGTTTTATCGTCAGTAGTCTGGGAAAGCTGACGATAAAACAGAATTGTTTTGAAACATGTCCAAGAACAAATCAACATTAATATTGAGGTAAGATGTCCAGACTAAAAATAATATAATTAAAATAACCTCAAAATATAACTTCCTAAAATTAAATATTAGACTGTAGATATTTTGTTTTATATTGTTTACCGATCATTATTACGACAATGGTATTCAACCTAGGGTATGGGAGCTTCTTAACTAACTCCAACTCACTTGCACTATCGAACCTGTAGGTTCATGGCTGTGTGGACATAAACTCTCCATACATCCCTATCCTGAGGTAATGTTTTTCAGTCATCTCCTGTATAATCTACTTCCCTCAAATGATAGTTAATGTTATTCTCCCACTTCATTCTTGATCTACCAACTGGGTTTTCCCTCTGATTTTCCTACAAGAAGATTCCATGCACTTTCATTTCCCATTTGTGCCACATGTGCTGCCCATCACAGACTACGAGACTTAACTGTTCTTACTATATCTGGCTTCCTATAAAGATCATGTAGTTCACTGTTGTTTAGTTTCTCTCCATTCACTTGTCTGTTCATCTCACTTTGGTCCAAAAATTTTCCTAAGAACTTTATTCTCAAATACTCGTAATCTCCTTTCCTCCCTTAAAGTAAGAGTCCATGTTGAAACCTTTTTAATTGATTGTCCGTCAATTCATTTGCTAATTATAATTAATTCATATATTTGTAATTGTTGCCTAATGTCAGTATTGTGGAATATGATCTCATAAAGTGTGTCCTGATAATTTTCTTAAACACAATTTCTCCTGTTCTGCCGTTTCTATCTTCCTTTTTACAAATTTATTTAATATCCAGCTTTCACTTACGTTATGTTAGGAGTGGGTCTGCCAAGACCTTATAAAATCTCATCATTGTGTCTTTCCTGGTTTTATTAAGCAAAAGTTTCTTTTTGAATTGTGCCACACATATACTGGAATTTTGATTTATTATCTAGATCTTTCTCTTTTTCATATGATAATATGCATCCTAAATAATTGTGACATCTTACTTGATCTATTGTTTTGTGGAACTATTTTTGATCGGATAGGATATCTATTGAAATGTATGTAGAAATTAAAATATAAGTAGAAAATTTAGAAAATTGAGAGATTTATTGTTTTCATTGACACTCAGTTTCCCAAATAGTTAATGAAACCTTGAAAGATAATAATTCTTCTCAAATAATGATTAAGTGAAATTAAATGTTTCTTACCTCTCCTCATATAAATTTTCTAAGTTGATCGCAATTTCGAGACTATAACTGTCTCATCCTCAGAACTTTGTCGCCAACAAAGTTCTGAGGATGAGACAGTTATACTCTCGAAATTGCGATCAACTTAGAAAATTTATTTGAGGAGAGGTAAGAAACATTTAATTTCACCATAAATTAAACCTCATAGTGATTAATTCCTATAAAAGTTAAATGATGATTAAGTGTTCATTAGCTTTATACTAAGATACAGTTGAATAATATATGTTAAATTCTTGCAATAAATATATTGACTTAGGCTTTCATGGCCGGAGTTACTATGATGATCTTGCAGAAGATTTCCGGGCTGTTGGCCGTGGTCTTGAGGCTTGTAGTTCCCCAACGTTTTGCCAGAGACTGCGTCTGGCATCCTCAAGGGTGGTCTTGAGACTGGCAGTTTTGTTGACTACCTGCTCTATTTATACATGTATCCGCGACGTGTTCTCTGCGCAGTCCGTTACTTCGTAAATTGTATCTGCCTTCTGGTTGGTTAGCATTAGGGTCTTCCATTGCACCAATGAGGTTGCTGTCTGATGTTCTAGTAGATTGTTCTCGTAGGGGTTTGCATCTGGCTTTTGTTAAGACATGGATACCAGTCTTCCATTGCACCAATGAGGTTGCTATCTGATGTTCTAGTAGATTGTTCTCGTAGGGGTTTGCATCTGGCTTTTGTTAAGACATGGATACCAGTCTTAACAAAAGCCAGATGTAAACCCCTACGAGAACAATCTACTAGAACATCAGACAGCAACCTCATTGGTGCAATGGAAGACCCTAATGCTAACCAACCAGAAGGCAGATACAATTTACGAAGTAACGGGCTGCGCAGAGAACATGTCGCGGATACATGTATAAATAGAGCAGGTAGTCAACAAAATTGCCAGTCTCAAGGCAACCCTTGAGGATGCCGGACGCAGTCTCTGGCGAAACGTTGGGGGAACTACAAGCCTTAAGACCACGGCCAACAGCCCGGAAATCTTCTGCAAGATCATCTTGCAATAAATGTTTATAACCTTATAATAACCTGTATGAAAAGCTTAAATCTTAAATTTTCATTTTATTTTTATAGGAGGTTTACTTTCTTCTTCAGCTTTCCCCCACTTATAGGTTTGCCGTCTTCAGTTTCCATTTATTTCTGTCATTCCAATCTCCTTCTTCCAAATTCCTATAATCTATTATAGTTCTGACATAGCTTTTCCATTTTCATCTTGGTCTGCCACATTTATTTCTTCCAGGGGGTGACCATTGGTATATATTTTTTAGCCATCTTTCATTTTCCATTCTTTGTACATGGCCATACCATTTAAGCGTTTGATTTTCAATCCTCATAACAACAGATGTGGTGACATTAATTTCTCTCCAAAGGAATTCATTTCTTATTTTATCATGTCTTGTTTTTTGAAGGCTTCTTCTAGGATAATCAAATTCAACTGTTCTAATTGTATTATTTTGTAATTCCGTCAAACACCAAGTTTCACTTCCATATGACAAAATATTCTGTATTATGCTCTTATAAATTTTAATTTTAGTTTCCTTTGTAATATTTTTGTTCCAAATTATTTCACGTAATGTCTTAGTTGCATTTTTTGCCATTGCAGTTTTAGTTTGTACATCTCTTTCACTTGTACTTAAACATGTAATTATGACCCAAGATTAAATTTGAAGAGAAAAATTTTTTTCCTAGACCGGGACTCGAACCCGGGACCCTTGGCTTTCCGGGCCAAGTGCTCTACCAACTGAGCTACCGAGGCGAGTTACGATCTAGACGCAAATTTTTCTCTTATATACGTTGTAATTCCCTATCGCCAAATGCTTTTGAAACCATTGCTTCTATCTTTGCAAAGATATTTAAAAATTTCACATTTTTTTATTCTCCCTATATCGAATATGAGGTCATCCACATCCTTTCCGAAACATATATATACTGAAATTAATGTTGATTTATTCTCGAACATGTTTCGATATAATCTTCTATATCATCATCAGCTTGCCCCAGACTGGGTGAGCTGATGATGATATAGAAGATTATATCGAAGTTCGAGAATAAATCAACATTAATTAGAGGTAAGATGTTTCCCAGTCTCAAAAAACTGATTAACACATTCAGTACCAGGCACTGAGCAGGGCATTTAAACCCACAGGCCAGTCATTTAAATACCCCAGCTACCCTTTTCGTGGCACTTCAGAAAATGGACCATTATTCATAAACTATTAGTCCTAGAAAATTCAAATTTTTGTACATACTAAAGGAGATATCCTAGTAGGATTTGATGGTGAAGTAACTTGGGTGATTGACATCACATGGTAATGGCATATAAATTTCAGGAAGTGGAAATTCATCTTCACTTTCACTTTGTGAATCTTCTAATTCAGGAATTAGTTCATCACCTGAATCATCATTATACAAAATATTCACAAATTCTTCTTCAGTGAGATATTTTTCTTTCGCCATGGTTTCACTCACGCACAAACAATAGCGCGATAACGAAAAACATATACGACTGCATTGGAACCTGGAATCAAGTTTGGGTGAACGAATTCCATGTGTTGTTTGTTTTAAAAGTAAAGCGGATTCACCAAGGTTAAACGTGTCAAACGGGAATAGAAAATGTACATTTACATGCCATCTATGATCTCCAAGACATACTAAGCCAACACAATATTTAGGCGCCGAATATAAACGCAGTTTGTTCGCGCCTGCTCTAAAAGAGTTAACTGACTGATGGCCGCATACACGGTAGTCTCTTTAAATGCCTTAATTGGTTTACGGTACTGAATGTGTTAAAAAGAACCTCAAAATATTACTTCCTAAAATAAATCATTACATATATAATGTTTTCTGTGGGAGGTTTATTTTAATAATATTAAGAGCGACCTCATAATTTGTAGAATTCTTGAGAACATATTTCAGAATTAAATATATGTAAGAACTAACACTATGAGGTTTCTTTTAGTTATTAATGAGTTGTATATTTTGACTGGCCTCATATTTCTTGATTTTTATGCAAGACCGATTTCGTTACTGTGTGACATTCTCAATGCATTACAATTGTTGCCTGGTGGTTGTCCATTCTGCAATTTGATTTCTGCTCCCTCTGCTGACTACCGATAAACTTCCAAATCAAATTTTTTTCTCCCAAATTTGGGAGAAAATTTACATCTGCAAGAATAAAAAGAAAACCATGAACTTTGAAATTCCTGGTAAAAGAGAAAAAAATTTCATTTGGAAGTTCATCAGTCAGCCAGCAGGGAGCAGAAATCAACTTGCAGGATGGACAACCACTAGGCAACAGTAGTAATGCATTGAGAATGTCACACAGGAGCGATGAAACTGGTCTGTATAAAAATCAAGAAATATGAGGTGAGTCAAAATACACAACTGATTAATGTTTCAGATCATCAGCTCATTCTCACTGTTGAATTGGTGGTTGGCAATCCTGTAATACAAACTCAGTAAGCTTTGGTGGGTATCGCCGGACTAATCACTGATAATTCCACTAAAAACATTTTGCTATAGCGTAAACATAATTAGACATAAATAAGTTTGGTCTGTATTCATCTTACCTCATAAATTATTTTTTTGTAAGACATGTTTCAAAGGTAAGATGAATACAACATATTTATTAAGAAAACCTCATAACGTTACTTCATAATAATTAACTTGTTGGCAACAAAATATAACTATCAATATGTTTGGTCCGTGTGAAGATATATATATATATGGCCTCAGAATAGCTTATCATTAAGTCTTTTTTGCATCTTACCTTATATTTCATGTTTTCTTTAACTATGAATTATCATTACTAGTTCAGCCATTTAAAAAAATTTTGACATGGGTCAAAAAATTGTCATTGAAAAATTTAATAAAAAGAGTATGATACTTTAGAAAGTTGTGTCATTTAAAAGACATTTAATTTACTTAATTTTTTTTTTCAGAAACCATCTCAGAAAGTTGATGATGTAAGTGATGAAGAGCATAAAGTTCCATCTAAAGCTTCGAAGAGCAAAAAAAAAACTGTTTTAGCTGCAGACAGTGATAGTGAAGTGGAAGAAACAGTGAAAACAAAACCTTCAAAAACTAAATCCAAAGTGTTAGCTAAAGGAGGATTTGCTCTCTTACAAGTAGAAGGTGGCGACTCTGATTCGACAAATGAAGACAAGAGCAGAGACTCAAAGAATAGAAGAGAATAATAAAAACAAGAAGAAGGGAAGTAAAAAAGCTACAAAAGCAGATGAAGATGACAATGATGGTGATGATGATGATGGTGGTAATAAAAAAGGAAAGAAAGAAAAAAAAGAAACGGAAAAACAAAGATGATGATGAGGAAGATATTGAAAAAATGTTGGCTGAATTGGAGCTAGAATATTCTGGCGTGAAGAAAGAAGTGGTGCCAGAAGAAGAAGAGGAAGAAGGTGTTAATGATACAAGTAGTAAGAAAGATAAGAAGAAAAAGAAGAAGAAAGATGCTGAGAAAGTGGAGTCTGCTGTAGATGAATTTGAAGAAACACAGAAGGAGATAGTTGATGGTGAAGAACTTGAAGGAACTGTCAAAAGTGCTGCACAGAAGAAGAAAGAAAAGAAAGAAAGAGAAAAACAGAAGAAACTTGCACAAAAGAAACAGGTAAGTTGATAAAATTATGATTCACTTGTCTGTTGTATAATGATTTTTGGCCTATAACAGTCTCACTTGAATTTTCAATCCAATGCTTAATTGGACTGTCCAGAGTTATTTTTCCTTGTGGACAACATCAAAACTCAGGGATTCTGTGTAGACTCATGATTTTTCTAGATTTGATCCTGCCAGTGGCGTGCGGTGGTCAGAGCAATTACCCCAGCTGTATGACGAAAATATGACTTACAGTTTATAAATACTTTATTCCGAATTATTCAGTTTATAAATAGCATGAACATTTATTACTGTAAACTTACTTCCATTAATCTTCTATAATAGTACATTCTTTTTTTTTTGTTAGATCCAATAAATCTGGACCTTGTTGTACGAGGTCATTTTTCTCATTGAAGGTCTCCACGAAAATGATCTAGTATGTAAATTATAAATTATACAATCACATTCATTTTTACTAAATTGACAAATCACATTTATCAGTAACACTTTAAAACTCGTAAAAAAAACATATTAATAATGCATTTGAACGAATTCAGTGCCAATATTAAATTCAACTGTTGCTTTCCGCAAATAATATATACAACTCAAATATAATTAATATATACAGTTTACACGTTCGTAATAATTCAATTGTTGTTATTCAGATAAATAATATAAACAAACTTCTTAAATTAACAGGTTACTATAGCTTACAAAATGTACTGAATAATTTTACTTATTTATTATTTTTTTTTTTGTATTTTGTAAAAAAATATAACCTACATTAAATGTTATAAATTAGAAAATTTTTTCGAAACATTTTATTATTGAGGAATTGGCGCTTTCCAAATCAGCCAACCATGTTTCTTCGTCAAATGAATGTTTTATGAATTGATAGGTCGAAATGTCATTCAACTTTGTGTGTACTTACTTGAGTTGTGAAGTTAATGTAATAAGACACTAGCTTCGTCTATCAGGTTATCACTGGCCTAGTGTGGATTATCGCTGGACTTAGCAGACACACATTGAAATATATTATATTGCGCTTGTGCAGATTCATTTAGTGGGTTATCGCTGATTCATCTGCAGTGCAATAGCTGGTGCTGGCGGGGAAAACATAGAGGAAACACACTGTGTGTTCCTCTATGGAAACTATGTGAATAAGCATAGGGCTCCACCAAACCGAATGTGACACTCTGCTGGTGCGGCAGGAATTTTGATGTTCATGCATAATTGATTTGAATGAAATTTGGCAAATGTATTATTTATTTTAATCTAAAATTATTAATATACCAATTACCCCAGCAGTGCAGGGGTTGAGTGCACGCCACTGGATACTTCATTGGTTCTATCTAAATCTTTGATTATATGCAGCCAAATCGGCTATCCTCCCCCCCTTGTAAATTCTCAGAAGTTAAATGGAAAATGGCTTTATTTTCAAATATATGACCACAGTAAATGAAACCAGCTGCCCCTGACTGATAGAGATGGTAACTGTCTAATACAGTGTGTACGTAAAAGAATAGGCTATAGTAGTTTCAAGTAATAATTTTATCACCCACTTGTGGCGTAGAAAGTTGTGTGTAGACTGAAATGAAACAGGAAAGAAGATGATTTTAGTTGTGTGAGTGAGCGGATATCTTTCTTTTGTTTTGTTTCTATGGCAACAATAATACCAAAGATGGCAATTCCTCAACAGAAAGTGATTTGTATTTTGTAGTTCGAGAGTTGTAAATCAGTTGTGACAGTTCAACATGCATTTCGTAGTTCAATCCCCCCAATGCCAACAACATCCATCGATGGCATAATCAGTTCGCAACGACCGGTTGTCTGTGTAAGGCAAAAGTGTGGGATGACCAAGATTGTCTGAAGAGAATGTTGCTGCTGCAACATTTCAAGTGCAAAGTCTGTGTAATCAGTAGGCTTTAGAGCGAGCGTTGTAACAATTGTAAACAAAGGGATGCATATGTAAGCGTTTTCATAAGACCTTCCACACTGTCATTACTGGATTGGTCGTCATGGTCCAAACGATAGGGCTAGATCACCAGATCTCACCACATGTGATTTTTTTTTCCTTTGGGGTTTTGTAAAGGACAGAGTCTACGTGCCTCCATTGCCTGCTAATCTGCCTGAGTTGAGAGACAGGATTCGAGATGCTGTTGCTGTTTTCAATCCAGACATGCTTATTAATGTATGGGAAGAATTAGTCTACAGGTTGGATGTGTGCCATGTAACAAACAGGGCTCACATTGAACACCTATGAACTTATAAAGTAAACTGGAGATGTTTCATTTAACATGAGTTTGTTTTTGTCATGGTTAAAGTTTGCTTCTAATGGCAAGATTTTCTCTCTGGCTTCACAGTGCAAGCGAACAAGGTTCTTAGAATGTTGTGCAGTTGGATTTAAGCTGGACAGACTAGAAAATGGTGTTTGTCCTTGATCAGGTCTGGGTCTTTGCATATGTCACATCTGTCTGTGTATTCTGTGGAGATGATGAGCCAGGCAGTCATGTCTCGACATCGTTACTGCTTCCTTTACATCCTTTATGTTTTACTTATGTGTACAGTTCATAAATTTTATCCCATGATTTTTCTCTGGCTGTTGCAATGTTTTCTTTCAGATTTTCCATTTGGAATGCTTTCTTGATTTCTTCTATCTTTCTGTGGAGGTTTGATTTGGGGTGGGTAGTTATCTGTATTTTGGTACCCTTTTTTGGAAAGTACATCAGCTATTTCATTGCTGACTATCCGAAGTGTGAGGGTATCCACTGGAATGCTAATTTGTTCTGGTTGTTCAGGTATTTTAGAAGTTTACGGCATTCTAGGATGGTTTCATTTTCTGGTGTTTGGTTGGTGGTTATTGCTTGTATACTGTCCTTCAAGTCTGTCAGAATAACAGCTTTTGTGAACTGTTTCATTCGGAATGGGAGGTTCTGGAGTGCTACTTCTATGGCTTTAACTTCACCATTGAAGGTTGTATTATTTTTGCCTACAGTAACATATTGGCTAAACCGATGAGAGTAGATTCCTGTGCCACTTTTTCAATCTTCGTTTTTGAGCCATCTATGAAGACTCTTAGCACTCTGGTTCTGGGAACTTTGTGCACAACTGCCTGGCTCACCATCTCCACAGGATACACAGACAGATGTGACATATGCAAAGACCCAGACCTGATCATGGACAAACACCACCTTCTATTCTGTCCAGCGTTATATCCAACTACCCCACACTCTAATGACCTTGTTCGCTTGTACTTGGAAATCAGAGAGAAAATGACTTAATCGTCAATCTCCTCTCCATTATAAAACAATAGCTTAACTATGACAAAACAAAACTCATGTTTACCTTAAGAGTAACATCTCCCTTTTACATTATAAGTTCATGGGAATATTTTGTGTAATTGGATTTTGTTATTGGGGTATTGTTGATTGGGTACGTAAGTTGTATTTCTTACTGGTACAATGTTTTGACATGCAGATTTCCATGTTGTTCATTGTGCACCATTGGTGTACCCTTTTTATGGCATTATCCACAAATTTCTGCGGTTGTCTTTATGGTTTTCTGGCGGACTTGTTGGCCTTTGTACACCTATGACGAAATGAGCTGCAAATATTGTGCATTTAATGTGCCGATTAGTTTTGATTTCCTTTGAGAGGTCATTTGATGTAAACTATTGAAGATGGTGGTGCTTGGATCCAGCACCCTTGTGGCAGTGCTGTGTTGGTTTGGATGTATTTCGATTGGCGGTCATTATACTTTGATGCAATCCACCTTTGTGATATGAGGGTTTTGATCCAGTGTAACATATGGACTGGTAATACTCATTTTTTGTAGCCTTTCCCAAATGAGGTATGATGCACCGCACGTTGTCGTAGGCTGCTTTTACTCCTAGGACACTCTCTCTTCTGTTGACAAGCATTCTTGACCTCCTGGATGAATTTAACCAATTGGTGACCTTGTTGAAAGTTTTTATCTAAAAACCTGCCTGTTCTGGAGTCAGAAGGTGTGTGTGTTTTCCATGTGGCCAGAAACCGGCTTTGCCATTATCTGTGGCGAGGGTACAGAGGTTACAGATATTGGCAATAGCTCTTTAATGTCTTCTGCTGGTTTATTAGGTTTTTTGGATAGGTATTAACAATGACTTTTTCCCATTCTGCTTGTATGCTGTACAGTTGTTGCCAACATTGTTATAGAAAGTCGAGTAAGCTTTTTTATTACATGTCCAAGAATGTCGTAGAAAGGCCTGGGAATCTTCTGTCTAGCCTTGCGTTGTGTTCCTGTTTTTGGTTCTTTTATTGCCTCTTACAGCTCTTGTATAGAGAACTTTTCACTAAATATGTCGTGTGGTTTGGTGTATTTTTTAGGTTGCTCTTCGCAATTTTGGTTTTGATTGCTCTTGGTTGTCCTTTGTTTATTTGTTGAGTTTGTGTTCATTGGCATACTGGTGGTTAAATTTCCTTGCAATTGTTTTATCATCAGTAATAGGCTTATTTCTTTTTTTATTTTATCTTATTTCAATTGGCATTATTATTGTTACACTTTCTGATAAAAGTGTATATTGACCTACCTTTTGTTGCAAACCCTGCTTTGTTTATAAAGTTGTGGAGGCTAGTTCTTTTTTGCTTAATAATTACTCTTTTGAGAATGGCACTTTGCTTTTTCCAGTGTTGTACGTCTTGTGGATTTTTTGTTCTCTCAGCTATTTTTCTTAATCAGTTTCTTTCTGTTTTTATTGCCTGGAGTTCTGTATTCCAAAATGGTTTGTATCTTTTAATCCTCTCCTTGGTATGTTAATCTTTGCTCGGTGTAGTATTATGTTAGTCATGTTTCTTAGTATACCTTTCGGTTTTCTTTCAATTTTTGATTGTTTGGTGCCTGCTTCTGTTTCTGTTGTGTACTTACTCCAATTTGATTTTTTGAAGTTCCATGTGATTCTGGTTTGTTTGGGTGCAAAAGTGTGTGTCCATTTAATTTTTTTGTGTTGACTACTCTGTGCTCCGTCCCCATATCTTCTACTATACAAGTTGTGACATTTGATAGATTGATGAAATAATGGATAGGTCTGGATTTGTTCCACATTCATTATAATGGAGGTATGTTGGTGAATCTTGTTGTTTGTATAGCGTTTCTACAGTGTAGGATGCTAGAAATTCTTCTAACGGCTTTGCCTGATGCATTTTTGTAAGTATAGCCCCAATTTGAGTAGGCTGCATTAAAGTCTCCCACTATTACAGTGTTATTATGTGTGAGGTCTAATATATCTAGGTTCAAATATTTGTTATTTGGAGGACTGTATATCCCATAGATCTTAGTGTGGTAATTCTGTTTCCATACTTCAATTTCTATGGTTTTAGATGTATCATGCTCATTCATTTGCTTGATAATTACAAAATTTGTGGTGAGGGTTGTTTTACTCCCTACTAGGATTCCACTGCCTATTTGTCTGGATTTGTATAAGATATGTTGGTTGTAAATTAGTCATTTTTACATCTTACCTCATGTTTCATGTTTCTTTAAACATGGGAGGTAATTTTCGAGAGAAACATCTCTCTCATTTTCAACCGACATTATGACTACCGACTTTTCGTTGGAATGTCCATCAGTAATGTTGCCATCTGGTGTTGATTTGATGAACTTCGAGATGAGGTCATGTTCATCAGGAATCTCGAAATTTATGGATCTAAATTTGTTCTTCTGAATATATATATTTTCCTAAATTGTCAATTCTAAAGGTTTTTCTAAATATTTTAAAAGTTGGGCCTCTTTTTCAATTTTATGATTCTCCAACAAACTATGTGCTGCAATAGCTGATTTTTCAATTTTACCATTTTTAATATTTCTAAAATGTTCCTTTGTGCGAGTGTCTAACAAAAGCCGGTAGTCATAATATCGGTTGAAAATGAGAAGAGATGTTTCTCTTGAAAACTAGTTCCTGTATTTAAAGAAACATGATATATGAGGTAAGATGTAAAAATTACTCATTAATTTACAAATTAAAACCTCATAATGTTATTTCCCATATTTAACTATGAATATGTTGGTTGTATCCAGGTGTGTTGATAATTGTTCATTTTGTGGGCTAATATTAGCTTCATTAATTATAAAAATGTCTAGGTCTTGGATTATCACTTCATTCATCAATTTTGTTACTTCTGCGTCATCCTGTATTCCACTGGAAGATGTTGAGTGTGTAGTTCTTTCTTTTGTTCTAATAATAGCATTTTATGTCTGGTGCTGCTTGCACCTATAATTGTTGTTCATTTTGCAGTAAAATCTGCTGCCAGGGGACACTGCATGGAGGCAAACAACTTTGTCCCCCTAGTTAGTTAAAGTATAATTTCAACACATTTAAAATCTTGTTTATTTTTTATTTCACTCACCTCATACTTCATAACTCCTAGCATACCCAGAGTCGGACGTCAGTTGTGAACATGACACAGCATTGAGAATGTCACAAAGGATGTGACGAAACCCAGGGTATGCTAGGAGTTATGAAGTATGAGGTGAGTGAATAAAAAATAAATAATATTAAAAAACCTCATAGTGTTATTTCCTATCTACATAACTTAACATTTAAAATCGCTATATTCTTTTATGTACATCCGGTATATTTTAATTATTGTATATTTATAGGATGGTGCAAAGAAAATAGAGGAAGATGAAGTGAAACCCACAGAAATAGCTGCTCCAGAGAAAGAATCCACACCTCCAGCTGCCGTGACAGTGGAAAAATTTGATGATGCTGCTATTCCATCTGTGCAAGATGAGGAGGATGCTGGGGAAGATGATGGTAAGTTTATGCTTAGATAAGATTTAAATTAAAATGTTTTATATCTCACCTCATATCCAGTCTTCTAATTACACCGGTTTCAAAGCTTGGACAGCTTCGTCTTCAGTAATTTCTTGTTGACTGATGTTATGTCGTTCAGGAGAACTACTTCTTTCTCCCTCTGTTGGTGGACCAATGAACCTCTGGATCAAATCAAAATCCCCAGGAATTTCAAAGTTCGTAAGTTTTTCTTTCTTTCCCCCCCTTTTTCTTTAATTCCGAGGATTTTGATTTAATCTGGAGGTTCATTGGTCCACCAACAGAGGGAGAAAGAAGCAGTTCTTCCGATCGACATAGCATCAGTTGACGAAATATTACTGAAGATGAAGCTGCTCAAGCTTTGAAACGGTTATAATTAGAAGACTGGATATGAGGTGAGGTATAAAACATTTTAATTTAAATCTTACATGAATGTCAGGTACATTATTTTTTTCTGTTTGTTTGACTTCTGATATAAACGGAAAAAATTTTAAAAAAATCTTTTTTCGGCCACTTGCATGTGTTGCAAATAAATGGATACAATGTTAAATACTGACCACTGTGTCCACTCTGTGCATATGTCTGAAAAAAGAATTAACAATCAAGTTTTTTTGAGACTGGAAACATCTTACCTCAAATTAATCAACATTAATAATTTGAGGTAAGATGTTTCTAGTCTCAAAAAATAACTTGATTAAAAGAACCTCAAACAACATTACTTCATAAAATAAACCATGAATTAACAAATTGGAGTCTTTATATCCAATAATACCCTCTTCATACTGTGGAGAAGTTTTTAGCTCAAAATTACAAGAAGGTGATTTTATATTTTAACTTTTTTTATATTTAAGATAAGAAGAAAAAGAAAAAAGAAGAAAAAGAAAAGGAAAGGAAGAAGAAGATAAAGGAAAAGACAAAGGTAAAGGTCCAAGTAAGAAGAAAATAGCTGAAATGCAAGAAATGCTTAAGAAGATGCAAGAAGAACAGGAAAGGTTAGCACGGGAAGAAGAAGAACAGCTTAGGAGGGAAGAGGAAGCAGCAAGAGCTAGAGAAGAACAGGTAGGATGATAACACATCTTCTTTTATATTATGCCCTTTTTTTTATAAGTTTCAAAATTCTTACCACTCATTTCCTCTGTTTTCAACATTCTTTTAATCCATTATTGGCTGCTGTAGAAATTAGTAGATATTGAGTATATTAGGTCCACCGCTGTGGTCTCGAGATAGGATGCTGTCTTGTCACGCAGCAGGCAGGCCCAGGTTCGATTCCCAGTTGGGACAGGCTCCTGGGTGAGGTTTTTTCAGGGTTTTTCCTCATCTGTAAAACAAATGTCAGGAAGCTTAGGGCCCAATGGTCCCCGAAAATCATCCGGCCATCATCATCATCATCCTTCACCGATGTGGAAAGCAATGGGAAGCTACACACCTAATTCCCTAGTAAAGCTGCAAAGCATAGCATGAAATGCTATGATTGCACTGAAAGACCTGCTCTCGGGCAGAATTACTATGGATGGAGTATATTAATTTCAAAATGTGAGAGGAAATAGAGCAGAATAAAATCTTAAGCAAAAATTCAGCTGCCAAAAGTATAAATATTTATTTATACATTATACTTTAAAAAAATCATGCAACAATTATTTGTTTAAAAAAATTCTATTAAAATTTTGATATTTTGATTAATAGGTGAATCTGGTACATTTGTTATTTGAGTTTGTTTTGAACTTGGATTTATTCAAGGTAAATTCCAGCGTTTGGCTTCTTTCAGAAGAGAGATAAATATATTATAGTTTCAATGTTTTCTTTTATTTATTTCATACATCTCAATGTTGGATACTGGTATTATACATAGTATAAGACACTACCGACTATAACACGCACCTTAATTTTTAAGTAATTTTTTAAAAAAAATAACATTTTTACCATTTTTATTATTAGATTGCAAAGCCAGCCTAAAAAAAAACTTAGTTTATAAAACCATTAAGGTAGAATATTTTTTATCACTCACCTCATATTGTTCTTCTTATTTGACTATATAGAATATTTTTATCACTCACCTAAAAAAAAAACTTAGTTTATAAAACCATTAGGTAGAATATTTTTTATCACTCACCTCATATTGTTCTTCTTATTTGACTATATAGAATATTTTTATCACTCACCTCATATTGTTCTTCTTATTTGACTATATAGAATATTTTTTATCACTCACCTCATATTGTTGTTCTTATTTGACTATATAGAATATTTTTTATAACTCACCTCATATTGTTCTTCTTATTTGACTATATAGAATATTTTTTATCACTCACCTCATATTGTTCTTCTTATTTGACTATATAGAATATTTTTTATCACTATAGAATATTTTTTATCACTCACCTCATATTGTTCTTCTTATTTGACTATATAGAATATTTTTTATCACTCACCAGAATATTTTTTATCACTCACCTCATATTGTTCTTCTTATTTGACTATATAGTCAAGAACAATATGAGGTGAGTGATAAAAAATATTCTACCTTAATGAATATACCTCATAGTGAGAATTTCTAAAATAAGTAATTATAAAACCATTCTGATCTTTAAAATCCCTGAAAATCTGAACTTACTTTCTTCTAATTAAGTTATGTAGATAGGAAATAACACTATGAGGTTCTTTAATATTGTTTATTTTTTATCATTTCACTCACCTCATACTTCATAATTTATAGCAGACCCAGGGTTTCTTCACGTAATTCGTGACATTGTCAATGCTGCGTCATGTTCACAACTGACGTCCAACGGCCTTCTATCCTGCAGACTGACCTCCGCGCCATCTGGTGGCCGACCGAAGAATTTCCAAATCAGGCCTCTTTCTTTATAACCGGGTATTTCAAAATTCATAGTTGTATTTTCATTCTTGCATATGTAAATTTTTTCCCAAATTGTGAGTTCTTCGGTTTTTCCAATTGTTTAAGTAATTTTGTTTTGGTTTCTATTCTATTTTTTTCTGACCAGGCATGTGCAGCTATTGCAGATTTTTCGGTTTTCTCCATTTTAAACATTTCTGAGGTGTTCTTTTAATCTTGTATTTAGATTCCTTTTTGTTTTTCCTATGTATATCTTTTCACAATCTTTACAATTAATTTGATAAATTCCCGATTTTTTGCAGTCTTCATTTTTTCATTTTGTTGGTTTTATTAAATTACCTAAGCTGTAATCATTTTTCGGTGCTAATTAATGTTGAATTTGTTGAAAATTTTTTGAAACTTGTCAAATACGAAAGGATGGTATGTGAACTTCTTGAATTTTTTGCCTATATTTTTATCTGTCTGAAGAGTACTTTCATTGATGACTTTTTGTTCTTTGAATTTATTTATTTTCTTGTGTATCATTTTCTTGTGAAAACCATTATCCTTAGCAATTTGTATGATGTGTTCTTTCTCTTTATTGTAATTTTCTTTGCTCATGGGGACATTCACAAGTCTGTGTGTTAAACTATTAAATACTGCCTGTTTGTGTGAAAAATGGTTAAATCCAGTAGCTTTTATATAATTGTCGATGTGATTTTCTTTTCTGTAGATTCCAAATTCTATTTTTCTTTTTTCTTCTTTCCTAATCAATTTAAGGTCTAAAAATGGTATTTCACGATTATTTTCTATTTCCATTGTAAATTTGATTGTTTTATTTTGAATATTTAACAGTTTAATGGCATCTTCTATTGTTTCTCTTTTACTATTGCTATGATATCATCTACGTATCTTCTCCAAAATTTAAACATCAAAGGATGTGCTTTAGTTACATGACATTCAAAATTTCCCCATAAACATGTCTGCTAAGAATGGTGATAATGGATTTCCCATTGCGAGTCCTGATTTTTGTCTAAAGTATTTCCTCTAAAGGTGAAGAACATTTGATTTAAGCATAATTTTGTTAGTTTTATGTATTCTTTAACGCTATCATCATCTAATTTGTTTTCTTTCAACCATTTTTTATAAAATTTTCAAGTTGTGTCAGTCGGTATGTTTGTGAATAATGAAGTAACATCAAATGAGACCAATCTTTCTGAAGGTTCTATTTCTACATTTTCTAATTTCTCAACTAATTGGTAAGAATTTTCTACCGCTAAATTTTCAAATTTTTCCATACCTTTAAATTTATTGTTAAGCCATTTGGATATGTTATATGTCGGTGAATTGATATTGTTGATGATAGGTCTCATTTTCTTTCCGTCTTTGTGGATTTTAGGAAGACCATGAATGTTGGGGTTTCTGGGGGTCTTCCTAAAATCCACAAAGACGGAAAGAAAATGAGACCTATCATCAACAATATCAATTCACCGACATATAACATATCCAAATGGCTTAACAATAAATTTAAAGGTATGGAAAAATTTGAAAATTTAGCGGTAGAAAATTCTTACCAATTAGTTGAGAAATTAGAAAATGTAGAAATAGAACCTTCAGAAAGATTGGTCTCATTTGATGTTACTTCATTATTCACAAACATACCGACTGACACAACTTTGAAAATTTTAGAAAAATGGTTGAAAGAAAACAAATTAGATGATGATAGCGTTAAAGAATACATAAAACTAACAAAATTATGCTTAAATCAAATGTTCTTCACCTTTAGAGGAAAATACTTTAGACAAAAATCAGGACTCGCAATGGGAAATCCATTATCACCATTCTTAGCAGACATGTTTATGGGGAATTTTGAATGTCATGTAACTAAAGCACATCCTTTGATGTTTAAATTTTGGAGAAGATACGTAGATGATATCATAGCAATAGTAAAAGAGAAACAATTAGAAGATGCCATTAAACTGTTAAATATTCAAAATAAAACAATCAAATTTACAATGGAAATAGAAAATAATCGTGAAATACCATTTTTAGACCTTAAATTGATTAGGAAAGAAGAAAAAAAGAAATAGAATTTGGAATCTACAGAAAAGAAACTCACATCGACAATTATATAAAAGCTACTGGATTTAACCATTTTTCACACAAACAGGCAGTATTTAATAGTTTAACACACAGACTTGTGAATGTCCCCATGAGCAAAGAAAATTACAATAAGAGAAAGAACACATCATACAAATTGCTAAGGATAATGGTTTTCACAAGAAAATGATACACAAAAATAAATAAATTCAAAGAACAAAAAGTCATCAATGAAAGTACTCTTCAGACAGATAAAATATAGGCAAAAAATTCAAGAAGTTCACATACCATCCTTTCGTATTTGACAAGTTTCAAAAAATTTTCAACAAATTCAACATTAAATTAGCACCGAAAAATGATTACAGCTTAGGTAATTTATAAAAACCAACAAAAATGAAAAATTGAAGACTGCAAAAAATCGGGAATTTATCAAATTAATTGTAAAGATTGTGAAAAGATATACATAGGAAAACAAAAAGGAATCTAAATACAAGATTAAAAGAACACCTCAGAAATGTTAAAAATGGAGAAACCGAAAAATCTGCAATAGCTGCACATGCCTGGTCAGAAAAACATAGAATAGAAACCAAAACAAAATTACTTAAACAATTGGAAAAACCGAAGGAACTCACAATTTGGGAAAAAATTTACATATGCAAGAATGAAAATACAACTATGAATTTTGAAATACCCGGTTATAAAGAAAGAGGCCTGATTTGGAAATTCTTCGGTCGGCCACCAGATGGCGCGGAGGTCAGTCTGCAGGATAGAAGGCCGTTGGACGTCAGTTGTGAACATGACGCAGCATTGACAATGTCACGAATTACGTGAAGAAACCCTGGGTCTGCTATAAATTATGAAGTATGAGGTGAGTGAAATGATAAAAAATAAACAATTACTTTCTTCTAATTCCGTTTCTGGATTTATACATACTTAGAAATGAAAAAACTCAAAAAATTGAATTTGATGTTTATAGGAAGGGTACACATACTGATAATTATATAAAATCAATGGGTTTCAATCCTCTGGCACATAAACATGCAATATTTAATAGCCTCTTATATAGATTGATAAAGGTCCCATTAAAAGGAGAAAATTTTAAGAAAGAATATGAGAATATCCTAAATATAGCCAGATTAAATGGTTTTAATAAGAGTATAATATCTAACAAATTAAAGAAATTCAGAAAGATAAAACAACTTAAAGAATACTCTACCCTACAAATTATTAGTAAAGAAAAGAAGAATTTCAAGAAAATTACTTACCATCCAATAGTACATGGGAAATTTAAAAAAATATTTGGCAAATAATACAACATAACTTTGGCACCAATAAATAAATTTAGTCGGGAAAAACTTCTAAATACCAATAAAAAAATCAACATCCCAGACAGTAAGAAATCTGGAATTTATCAAATTAATTGTAATGATTGTAGCAAAGTATACATAGGAAAAACAAAAAGGAATTTGGAAACACACACTAAAGAACATTTTAGAAATATTAAATTGTGAAATTGAAAAATCAGCAATTGCTGCACATAGTTTACTAGAACATCATAAAATTGAAAAAGAAGCGAAACTTTTGAAACAATTGGATAAACCTTTATTTTTTATTATTTCATATGAAGTATGAGGTGAGTGAAATAATAAAAAATAAACAATATTAAAGAACCTCATAGTGTTATTTCCTATCTACATAACTTAATAATTGGATAAACCGTTGGAATTGACAATTTGGCAAATGATATTCATTCAGAAGAATAAATATCGATCTATGAATTTCGATATTCCGGTGGATAAAAATTTAATTACAAAGTTTATAATCCCAATGAAAGATGGCAGCACAAGAAGTGATGTCACTAAAGAAATCAACAATCACGGAATTTCATCAGTGGAAGCCATGACTGAAGAAGGACATGATTTTGTCTGAAACCGTCGGTATCAAAGAAGTTTGAAAATGTAGGAGGTGAGTCGATTAAAATATGTTCTCCACTCACTATTACTTTCTTCTTCTTCCTCTTCATCGCCTTCATATATAGGATGGTCCTAACTGCCCTCGCAAGTGTTACTTACACCGCACTCCTTGAAAGATTTAACAATAATGTCTTCTCTCACTCTAGACCATGACTGTTTTATCCACTGACACACTTGTTTGATTGTATTGTATGTTGTTTTGAAGCTGTTGGATTTCATCCATCATCCATTTGTTTAAGTTCACTGGCATCTTAGACTGCAATGACACATCATAGGCTAGACAGTGTTCTGGGTTTGTGATGGCGGGGCGGGAGGGAGACAGTGTTAGCCAGCTTGTGAATCCCCGCAACTCATGTTCATTGCATAAGTACACTGCTGCTGCCAGTTGAATCCAATGTTGCCAGATAGAGATGAGTTTCCCGCGGCATCGAATATATGGCTATTTTTAAGACTGACGGATTTTTAAATCAAACACTGGACATTTTTATATTAATTTCGAGTATAAGACGCACCTGAATTTTGGAAGAAATTTTTCGAAGAAAAATGTGCGTCTTATAGTCCGTGAAATACAGTAAATCATATTTGAAGAGAAAAATTTATATGCTCAGACCATCTTTCGCTTTTCTATGCAAATGCTGTACTAACTGAGCTACCTGAGAAACTCCAATCAGAACACATCTAAATTGCGTTTAGATTGGAGTTTCTTAGGTAGTTCAGTTGGTAGAGCATTCGCATAGAAAGCAAAAGGTCCTGGGTTCAAACCCAAGTCTGAGCGTATAATTTTTCTCTTCAAATGTAATATTATAGTTTGATGTTAATGATCTGAGATTTTAAAAGTGTTGTTAAATAATACTGTTTGGGTCATAATGTTATTTTATATTATATTCTTGTAATGTCTGCCATTTGTCATCTAGCAGTCCAGTATACTGCATTTAAGTTTCCAACTTTCTATAGTTCTTTGCCAAGTTGGAGGGAGTATAGTGAATGGTTGCTGTTTATTATGTCATTGCTATCCTTGCATATTTTTCGTTCTTCTGAAACATATATGTCAATTTTGTATAGGTGAGCTGCTAGGCGGAAGTATCAAGTGGTTTTACTTTCTATTACTTGATATGTAATGTGTATTTTGTTTACAGCGACTACTAGAAATAGAACGTAAAGAAAAGAAGAGCAGAAAGAGAAAGAGCGAAAAGAGAGGTTAAAGGCTGAAGGAAAATTATTGAGTGCAAAACAAAGGCTGATCGTGCACGTGCTCAGGCAATGTTAGAATCTTTGAAAGCACAAGGGTTGTCAATGCCTGCTGCTGGGGAAAAGAGAGCACCTCGACCTGGAACAAGAATAAGAGCTAAAAAACAGCAGTCTATTGTCGAACAGGGTATGTTAATATGTAATCAATGGTAAAGAGAAAAATAAATTTTTTCTCTTTACCATTGATTACAATAGTTTAGTTATGTACACTTAGTGACAAAAAGAATGAGCCGCTTCAAAAAGCAGAGTTCTTGTTATGGCCCACTGCACATGCTCGAAAAGCCATAGCTGAGGTTCACGAGGTAACACATTGTTAAATATTTTAAATACGCTGTATTTGGTTTTAATCATCTTAAATAGTTAAAGTAGATATTTACAAGTGTTCGACAAATGCAATATTACTCAAATTGCAACATTTTAAATAAAGTTCAACTCTTGTTCATAGTGTAAAAGTAAACAAGGAACTAGTATCCGATGTTCGAGTAGCGTAGATCGTTAAATTACTTGCAACAAGATGAAATGTATATGAAAGCCAGGATTTGAATCCTCCGTCAAATTTTTTTTTATTCATTTGTATTTTTGCAAAATACATCCTATAACATTTAATTCCTGCCACATAATCTATGTCCACTTTACTCTATATTAAGTAATATTTCTGCCTTCATAAATTCTGTAACACTATTTAGCTACCGATATAAATTTAATTGTGTGTGCAGTACAACATTTTAAAAATAATGCTATAAATTTATGTAATAAAATATAATATAGCTTCATAAATTTATGAGCTTATTTATTTATTACATTTTAGTGAGGGAAAAGTTTCACCCTTCAATTAAAATATTTAGTTTATATATGTCAAGTCCAGCATAATAATAGCCCATGGATGGTGGACATTAATAAAATCATCTATAATAATAATAATAATAATAATAATGGGATGCATCGAATGATGTGAAGAATGTAATTACCTGGAGATCCAAATTAACTCAAAATGTACCCAAGAAAATTATATAAAATATAGAATTCGAAAATGCAGATCGGTAACGACAATGTTAAACAGAGTTTTGTGAGATAAGAACATAAGAATAGAATTAAGAATTCTACCTTAATAAGAATAGATACCAAATTAGAAATTTATAAATCCATAATTCGAAGCCTGCTAACATACAGTGCAGAAACTTGGCAGTTGAATAAACATTTAAGTTTGAAGCTTATGCCTACTGAAATGGATTGTTTCAGACACTCAATTAGACATTCTAAATAGGAAAAAATAGAAATACAATCATCACACAACAAATGTAAGTCCATAATTCAATATTAGATTTCGTGAGATACAAACAATTAGAATGGTATGGTCATATACGTAGGATGCTAGAGAAAAGATTACCCAGACAAGATATGGAATGGATTCCACCTGGAAAAGGAAAGAGAGGTCGACCTAGATTTAAATGTATGGATGATGTAAGAAGAAGTATGAGGGGCTAGGTCTGGAAGAAATGGAATGAGAAGCTAGAGGAGAATGGAGAAAGAAAATACAAATTTAAAAAACTTTGGGCATAGGAAGATGTTTTATTACAATGTAAACCTGTTTATAAATAAATAATAATAAAAATAGTAATACTTCCAAATAATCAGTACGTTTTTTCTTTAAGAATGGACATACAGAATAAAATGGAAAGCAATTTGACAATTTAAAAAAATTAACCTCTCCGGGAATCAAACCTGTGACCTCTTGCTACGAATCAAGCCACTAAGCACCGAGCTAAGCTTTTGCTGTCTTATCACGTTTAGAAAGAATACTCTTCAAAGGAAGAAGGGAAATGTATTGTAGCTCTACTGTGCAATTATTTTATTTGTGTGAATCGCGCGTTAGAACTTGAAATATTCGAGATCAAGAGTCGGCCCATTCTTTTTGTCGCTAAGTGTACATTAATTTATTACTTCAATCATAGTAATAGATTTAGCGTCTTAATATTAATTTAATGAATAATGCTACAGCTATGTAGATCCTTCATGTCTTCTTAAGTGGGGCCAGTAGGTGAAAATTGACAATTTTTTTTTTTGCAGGGAAAAAAGTACCTCTCTTTACAGATTGCCAAAGTATCATGAACATATGACACTTATAACCCTAGCAATGATTCCTGACGAATGAAATTTGTAATGAGAGCTTAGATGCGAGTCCTGTACTAACCAGATGTAGGTCTCAGCCAATAGGAAGTATGACCACACGTCATTGCTAACTCCCTCGCTAGCGAATACCAAATACAGTCACTGCTAAACATTTTTAAAATCTCACTACGAAAATTAAATAATATAGGTAATCTTTATCGTAGACTGTGATGGGCAGGACATGTGGCACGAATGGGGAATGAAAGATGTGCATGGAAGCTTCTTGTAGGAAAACCAGAGGGAAAACACCCAGTTGGTAGACCAAGAATGAGGTGGGAGAATAACATTAACTATGATTTGAGGGAAGTAGATTATACGGGGAATGATTGGAAAACATTAGCTCGAGATAGGGATGTATGGAGAGCTTATGTCCGCGCGGCCATGAACCTACGGGTTCGATAGTGCCAGTGAGTTAGGGCATCTTTATCCGTGGAGGAAGTATATTCACTGTATATTCATATATATATATATATATATACACACACACACACACAAACACGCACACTCTGCAGTTGGTTTATATCACACTTTTAATGTTTTAAATAACCACTAAATGCCACTTTAATTTAAACAATTTATAGTCTTCCCCGCGCCGTAGCCATGTGATTAAGGCAAGATGCCATGGAACAGGGCTACGAGACTTGCGCTGGTTCGAGTCTCTACGGGGGAAGAAATGTTCTCAAGGAATTTCTGCCAGTATGGGACCGATGCCCACCCAGCATCGTGAGGCATTTGGATAGCTACAATAAGTAGCAACTCCAGGTTGAGAAGACCAGCTATAATGGCTGGGGGACCCGACATTCACATTGCACTATAATTTTAAGACTTCAGGCAGTAAGTGTTCAAAATATTATAATTAAAGTCTACGGTTTAAAATCTAAAATCAACACATCCGCGTCTCACTATAATTCTCTATCGACTGTACATGTTTTTGTAGAGGAACGGTTTGGTTTGTACCGTGGCAGACAGGGAATTCACAGCTCAGCAGTCTTGGTAGGCTCTCCCATTGGATTTACGGTCAAGGACATTCTTCAAAATCCCTTGCGCGACCTATAGGACATGTTTAAATGGCTGTTCTTTTTAAATCCTCATTATAGGGGCTTAACTACAATGGTAATATTGTAGTTTATGGGTACTGCCTTCCTGGTCTGTCAAGTTTAGTATTTTCTCTCATTATAAATTCTCCTGATACCTGATCGGACTTGTTATAGTCTATTTTTAAATTACTATCCTTAACATCCATGTAAACTTTAAAATTCATTTTTTATATGTTTCTATATAATGTGCATTTTGTTATGATCAAAATCTATCTTCTCCTAAAATTTTTACAACATGGGTCTGAAATTTTTACAGGATGTTCTGGACACTCTAGTTAATGAAATGAAGTAGTCATAATTTTATATATTAAGCATTTATTCAAATAAAATATATGCTGATCTATACCAAAAATATAAAAAAAATTAATGTTGACTAGATTTTTTTTTATCTTTCCTAGAATATTATTAAAAGTTTAGAATTGAATATGTTATTATACACATCTCATTGAATCTAAATATATATTTCTAAACATTTTACCTCAGACATGACAATGGAGATAGATTTTGAAAAAGTGTCTTTTGTTGAAAGTAAAATCTGAATATTTAAAAAAAATTTGCGTCTAGATCATAACTCGCCTCGGTAGCTGAGTTGGTAGAGCATTTGGCTCGGCAAGCCAAAGGTCCCGGGTTCGAGTCTCGGTCTAGGCGAAAATTTTTCTCTTCGAATATAATTTATCTTTCAGTGAGAAATGTTAAACTAATAATAAAAACATCATTAGAAGCCTTACTAGCTTTAAAAAGTAATGTTAAATTCCCAATAAATGTCTTCTTAACTAAGAAGCTGCCATTTGCAAAGATAGAAGCAATGGTTTCAAAAGCATTTGGCGAGAGGAAATTACAACGTATATAAGAGAAAAATTTGTGTCTAGATCGTAACTCGCCTCAGTAGCTCAGTTGGTAGAGCATTTGGCCCGGCAAGCCAAAGGTCCCAGTTCGAGTCTCGGTGTAGGCGAAAATTTTTCTCTTCAAATATATTTTAAAAACTATTCATGCTACAGAAATTAAACTTAGACATTTTGTTATTTATACCAGCATAGATATGCATACCAAAAATGAAGTGTCTATCTATAAAATTGTGGAAAATAAGAATTTTACATATTGCCTCCCTTAATGTAGGCCACTCAGTGTGTATATGTGAATGATGATTCATTATGTTGGATGTGGGATCAAGAGAGTAAGGTAGAGAAAGGATTTATGCTTGGATGGGAAGGAAGCCTGAATTAGCTCAGTGGTCAGAGCATCAGCACATAAAGCTGAAGGTTTGGGGTTTGATTCACGGTTCAGGCATAAATTTTTGTCTTTACCATTGATTACATTAATTTAGTTATGTACATTAATTTACTTATTTCAATTAAAATAATAGCTCTAGCTTCTTAATTTAAATTTAATATGTTAATGTGTGGATGTTTTTATTATTAATTTAACACATCTCATTGAAGGATAAATCAAATATGAAAAGAAAATTTTTGCCCAGACCGGAACCCGAACCCAGGATCTTTGGTTTACCGTACCAATGCTCTTACCAACTGAGCTACCGGGGCGAGTTCTCCAATCTAGATGTAAATTTTTCTCTTATATACATTGTAATTCCCGCACACCAAATGCTTGAAGCTGTGGCTTCATCTTTGCAAATGGTGGCTTCTTGATTAAGAAGACTTTATTGGGAATTTAAACATTACTTTTAAAAGCTATATAGATGTTTTTATTATTAATTTAACACATCTCATTGAAGGATCCTGGTCTGGGCGAAAATTTTCCTCTTCAAATTTAATGTTAATGTGTATTTGTTCAAAGATATCCATGTTTTCATGCACTGGCATACTGCCAAATAAGCAGTACCATATCCTATCTAAGAGAAAAATTATACGCTCAGACCGGGACTTGGACCCGGGACCCTTGGTTCTCTAGACCAAGTGCTCTACCATCTGAGCTACCTGAGCAAGTACCGATCTAAATGCAAATTTTTCTCTATATACTTTGTAATTCCCGCCCACCAAATGCTGTGAAGCCTTTGCTTCTATCTTTGCAAACGGCAGCTCCTATATTAAGAAGACATATTTGGGAGCGTATAATTTTTCTCTTCAAATATGATTCATCCATCATTGAGATGTATGAAATTAATAATAAATACCATATTCTGACTTTAATATGACGAAATATGATGGCAGAAGCCTTGCGAGATTTTGGATACATAGTTTATGAGGAAGTACATGGTGTGGCCACTAATGGGATAACAGACGAATGGATTATTGCATTTAGACCATCCTCTAAAATTGGTATAATATTAGATCCCACAATTTGTTTTGAGACTCATAGTGGCCAACCTGAGGAAGTTGACTCAGAAAAGAAAGCCATATATGAGCCAACAATTGACTATTACAAAGATAAATACCAACTAGATAGTATAACTCACAGGATTGATGATTGGGGCAAGAGGTACTATACCAGGATTCTTAGCCAAATTTTGGAATTCCTTAGATTTGGACAGGGTGTATCTTTCTAGAATTGCCATCGCTGCCATTAGAGGATCAATTTCAATTTTAAAAAACCATATTTACAAAATTACTTTATAGTATGTATACTTCAATTAGGCCTACAAGTTGAATTTTTTAAAAATATATTTACAAAATATATTTCATCAATTACAAAAATTAATTGTCTGTATCACTTTGTCCTTGAGGCAATCCTCTAATGAGGAAAGTTTTATATAATATTTAGAAGAAAGGATATGAGGTGAGGTGTAAAGAATTTTACTTTAAATTAAACCTCATAGTGATATTCGTGTAATAGTACAATGTAATGTGTGTAAACGTAAAATTACTTTCTTTCTTTTACTTTCACCATTTAAAAAATAAATAACAAGGAGAGGTTCAGCAAGCAGTACTATGAATCTTTATTGAGAGATTAGAAACAAATGTTTTTGCCATAAAAGTACACAGGTTGAATTAAGAAATGTTTGAAAGCTCTGAGCCAACTTCGTTGGCTTGATGAACATGCTCTGCTCTTTATCGATTGTAAAAAAACCACCTTCGTTGGCTCCTTATCGATTGTATAGCAGCCAGCTTCGTTGGCACAATGAACTGCTCTGCTATATATCGATTGTACAGAAGCAGGATAAGTGATCAAATGAATCAAATATCTTCAATCCTTAATGCTGAAGATCGATGTGATGTGATGTAAATAGTAGCAAAATAAATTGCAGAAAAATAAAAGCGAGTTTTTAATACATTCTGAATATAGGGAAACTGAAGGGATCTTTAAAGATAGTTTGCAAAAGGTGGAAAAACTTAAAAGTGGGGTAATACTGTGTATGTATTATATTGTAAGCCCATGTTTTCCCTTTACAGAGATTTAGGCGCTCTCCCCCTACAGGGAAGAATTTGAACCATAATAATTAAATGAATCATGATTTCTTCTTACCTCATACTTCTATGTTTTTTTTAAACACAGCACTGCAGTCGTGAAAACAGCTGATGATGACGACAACGTGTCGCCGATACTGCAGTGCTGTGTTTAAAAAAACATAGAAGTATGAGGTAAGAAGAAATCACGATTCATTTAATTATTATTAATTGAACCTCATAATGTTAAAAATTCCCAAATTTAATATATAAATTTGAACCATACTAATTTAGTTACACTTGTTTTCGTATAGATGTCATTTTGAGTGGTCCGTGGTTAGCGTTCCTCCTCATACTGACATCTAGGAAACCAAGGTAGTACTAGGACGGGAAAATTCGGTAAATTTTGCTTAGAGGCCTTTCATTCAGGCTTAAGGATTTTTTACAAGCCTGAAAATCTTCAGACTCGGGACCCATGGCTTAAAGTCCCTCTCGGAGGACTTGCTCCTTGGATTTTTCAGTCCTAAAAAATCCATCGACCCCGGCCGGTTTTGAACCTGCGGCCCTTGGGACCAGAGGCAAGGAGCATAACCACTAGTCAACCGCAGCCAACACTGTGTATGTCAATAGCAAATAAATAGGTAATTGCTAGGAAAGGATGTTTTTGCAGTTAGAGTGGGCCCAGTTGAAATGTGATGCTTGTTTCAATCATTGAATTTCTTTTTTTTCCCCCTTCATTTCTTCATCAAATGATAGGATACAATACTTCATCCATAAAAAGAATAATTAAAAACAAATGTAAAATCAAACAAAACCAAGACCTATGTAATAAAGCCAAAGACAAAAAAAAAATGGAATATTTTAGTAAAGAAGCCAGATATTATTCCAGAAATTCCACGTAAAATGGCAGTAGCAAAATTTAGACTGCTTACAGAACATGACTATTTGGCCAAACATTCATATAAAATAGGAATCTACACGAACCCAAATTGTTCCTCTATGTAACAAAGACGAAGAAATGAACGAAGAACATCTACAAACCTGTGAAGTATTGTTTATTTTTTATTTCACTCACCTCATACTTCATAACTTCTAGCATTGTTTTATTCTTGTTTTCCTATGACTTGATAGCCAACTTTATTAAGTTATGTAGATGCTAGAAGTTATGAAGTATGAGGTGAGTGAAATAAAAAATAAACAATATTAAAAAAACCTCATAGTGTTATTTCCTATCTACATAACTGTAGAGTATTACCTGTTGGATCCACCATAGAGAAATATTGGAGAGCAAGAATGCTAATGGCTTCGTTGCCAAGGCCCAGCATTTGAAAATAACAACATACTTCAGCCTATAACATATTTCAGTTGATATCAATAGAATTTTAGATAATTTTTGTTGTGTCTTCCTGAAATAAATTATTTCTTTAGTGAATGAATTTGTTGTCTTTATTATTAATTTAATACTTCTAACTGAAGGACAAATTATATTTGAAGAGAAAAATATACTCTCAGACAGTTTGAGCATATATTTTTTTCTTCGAATATAATTTGTCCTTCAGTTAGAAGTATTAAATTAATAATAAAAACATCAAAAGAAGCTCTGCTGGCTTTATAAAGTAGTGTTTAAATTCCCATAAAAGTCTTCTTAAATAAGAAGCTGCCATTTGGGTGATAGAACAACAGTTTGTGGCATTGATGTTCGGGAATTAACAATGTATGAGAGAAAAATTTGCATTTAGATTAGAGTTCTTACGTAGCTCCATTGGAAGAGCATTGGCATTGAAAGCCAAAGATACTGGGTTCAAACCCCAGTCAAGCATTTTTTTTTTCTCTTGAAATATAATGGATTTGAATTTAATAACTGTGATTTTGTTTTTTAGAACAAAAAGTAGAAGAGCAGAAGGTGGAGGTTCAGATTGTTGATTCTGTTGAGACTGAGAAGAAAGATGATGTAAAAGACAGCTGGGATCAGGAGGAGGATGATGGTGTTAAGGATACGTGGGATGCGGAATCATCTGAAGAAGATGAGGAGGAAGGTAAGTTCCTTACAGCTGTTGTGTGATTACTCTTAATGTCCACTGCTGTGGTCTCGAGGTAGCATGTTGCCTTGTCATGTAGTAGGCCTGGGTTCGATCCCTGGTTGGGACAAGTGAGATTTTTCCTCACCTATAGGACAAATGTCAGCTTGCTTTAAGGCCCAAAAGATCCCTGAACATCATCTGGCCATCATCATCTTTCACAAGTGTGGAAAGCAACGGGAAGTTACCACACCTTTAATTGCCTATTAAAATTGCAAAGCATAGCATGAAAATGCTATGATTGTAGTGAAAGGTCTGCCATAGGACAGAACACTATAGATAGATAGACTCTATTAACCTTTCATTAACCCTTTGTACACCATGCCTGGCATGCGCCGGTGAAAGTGTGTATACAGCGGTATGCCATGCCTGGCAAGCTCCGATTTTCAATCTTATTATTTTAAATATCTTTTCCCGAAGTTTTCACTTCAATTTACCAAAATTATTTTTCGTTCTGTGTTTGTACATCCTTTCTTAGCAGTACTTTGCACATCCCTTACAGAATAACAGTACAGGCTGATGGTAAAAGGATTTTCTAAAGGTGGGTGTATATTCATGTTTCAAGGTCTTTTATTGGCTATGGAATGTTGCAATTTCAGGATTTTCTCTTTATTTATTTTATTTTTAGTTCAAAAGATACCTGACCAAGGGGTAGGTCGTGCGGTAAAACACAGTGATTCATGTCTTGAAGATGACGAAAATACAATATGCGAGTTTATTGTGTCAGTTTTATCAGAAGATGAAAGTAATAGTAACAGTTCATAAAATGATTATTTATTTGACAAATGTGATAGTAGTCCTGTTTCTAAGAGAATATTATTACAATCTAAGCCTGTAAATAGTAAAGCAAGTGATGTAGACCTAAATGAACAGGGTGCGAATGACAGTGGTGGCATGTCACGCCAGATGAAACACGTGGCATAGAACAGCTGTTTGATTGAAATTGATTCGAGCCCAGGATCCTAAAAAGTTCAAAAATATTTAATATGATAAGTGTATAGTGATAATGTCATCAGAATCATTCAATAGGATAAATGTTTTAGTGATATTGATAATAAATTTCAATGAAGACACCATACTGAATTCGAACCTGGGATCTTTACAAGTGGAAGCAACACCGTCTAACCTTCAAATAAATGTATAATAGTTACTTATTTTAGGAATTCTCACTATGAGGTATATTCATTAAGGTAGAATTTTTTATCACTCGCCTCATATTGTTCTTCTTATTTGACTATAAACTAGTTTTGGAACATAGTTTCTGTTGAACAACGGTCGTGATGATACTGAGGATGGAACAGAAACTATGTTCCGAAACTAGTTTATAGTCAAATAAGAAGATCAATATGAGGTGAGCGATAAAAAATTCTACCTTAAAGTATAATAGTGAGTTTCAATTCAATTTAGCTTGGCATGTAGACAGTAAATTATACTTTATATAGGTTTATATTATATAGTCCACTGCTGTGGTCCCGAGGTAGCATTGCTGCCTTGTCACGCAGTGGGCCTGGGTTCGATCCCCGGTTGGGGCAGTTTTTCTGGGTGAGGTTTTTATCGGTTTTTCCTCACCTGTAAGACAAATGTCAGGAAAACTGTAAGGCTCAAATGGTCCCCGAAATCATATGGCCATCATCCTTATTTTTCTCTTCAAATTTAATTTATCTTTCATTGAGAAATGTTAAATTAATAATAAAAAACATCATTAGAGGCCTTACTGGCTTTTAAAGTAATGTTAAATTTCCAATAAATGTCTTCTTAACTAAGAAGCCGCCATTTGCAAAGATAGAAACAATGGTTTCAAAAGCATTTGGCGATAGGGAATTACAACGTATATAAGAGAAAAATTTGCGTCTAGATCGTAACTCGCCTCGGTAGCTCAGTTGGTAGAGCACTTGGCCCGGAAAGCCAAGGGTCCCGGGTTCGAGTCCCGGTCTAGGCGAAAATTTTTCTCTTCAAATTTAATTTATCATTCATTGAGAAATGTTAAATTAATAATAAAAACATCATTAGAGGCCTTACTGGCTTTTAAAGTAATGTTAAATTTCCAATAAATGTCTTCTTAACTAAGAAGCCGCCATTTGCAAAGATAGAAACAATGGTTTCAAAAGCATTTGGCGATAGGGAATTACAACGTATATAAGAGAAAAATTTGCGTCTAGATCGTAACTCGCCTCGGTAACTCAGTTGGTAGAGCACTTGGCCCGGAAAGCCAAGGGTCCCGGGTTCGAGTCCCGGTCTAGGCGAAAATTTTTCTCTTCAAATTTAACAAGTCAGTAATCTTTAATTTGATACATGTTTTCGTTGAACTGCATTTCCTCTATTTGAAGTGCAGTAATACTTTTTTGCCTGTAATAACAAAATCACATATTTTTGAACATGGGCTTTCTCTTATCATCATCATCAATGCAAGTAATAGGTCATGTAGCGTGTTTACGGTTTCAAAGAGGAATTTTCCATCCACTGCTTTTTTGGACATCCCAGCGATCTTTTGCCTTGGGGGCAGTAACGAAGCATGGCTTTAGGAATCCTGCGAGATGGCATTCATTGAAGATGGGTTTTCCATGTTTTTATTATTCATTTCATACATCTCAATTATGGATAAATCATATTTGAAGAGAAAAATTAAACGCTTAGACTGGGGCTTGAACCCAGGACCTTTAGATTTCTAGGAAATACTCTACTGACTGAGGGTCATGAGCAAGTTCCAATCTAAATGCAAATTTTTCTCTTACATACACTATTAATTCCTGCCCACCAAATGCTATGAAACCTTTGCTTCTATCTTGCAAATGGCGGCTTCTTGCTCAGTTAGCTTAGTTGGTAGAGTATTGGCCTAGAAAGCCAAAGGTCCTGGGATCAAGCCCCAGTCTGAGCGTATAATTTTTCTATTCAAATATGATTTATGCATCATTGAAATGTATGAAATGAATAATAAAAACATCAAAAGAAGCCATAATGTAATGTAAAATTCCCAAATAAATATCCTCTTAATAAAGATGCCGTTATTTGCAAGATAGAAGCAAAGGTTTTATAGCATTTGGTTCGCAGGAATTAACAGTGTATATAAGAGAAAAATTTGTGTTTAGATTGGAACTTGCTCAGGTAGCTCAGTTGGTAGAGTATTGGCCTAGAAAGCCAAAAGTCCTGGCTTCAAGCCCCAGTCTGAGTGTATAATTTTTCTTTTTCTCTTCAAATATGATGGGCTTTTCAGTTCTGGTATGATGGAGAATGGGTTCTACATCCAACACTTCCGTAATTTCCTCATTTCTTTTATAGTCCCACTTTGTATAGGCTGCTGTATGGCACATAAACTGCATCTCATTTGCTGTTGTTCGGCTTTCACCTCTTCTTTGTATTGTCCATGCTTCACTACCATATCTTAATACTGGTCTTGTGAGAATCTTATAAAGCCGTAATCTTGTGTTCTATTGTACTAAAGTTGGTTTCATAATACAGTAAAACTTGTTTTATCCGGATTGTGAATAATGCGGAAATCTGTTCAATGTGAACAAATTTATTGGTCCCAGCAAAATAATAGTAATTTTACGTTTTGCATAAAACTGAATTTGTCCAATGCGGAAACAGAAGGATTTTTTTACACAATTCATGAAAAATTATTTTATAAAGCAGAAAGACAGAGAAATAAATTTGTTTCCACTTCATTGAATTCCTGTTATACCAAAAATAAGGAATGATTCCTGCCGCCAGGTAAAGTAGAGATTCTACCTGTACCTGAAATTTTATTTCGGCCTCACTGCACAGGCATTAAGCAATCTACAGATACCTGTCTTACAAATAACCATTGCACTGTAAAATCTTAAATTAGTTTTAAGTTCTGAGGCCGATATTTCACAGGTAGTGAGTGTTCTGAATTTACGGAATAAAGATGGCTAAAATGTATGTATCATAGTCATTAAACGAAAAAGTGAAAGTGATTGAAGATAAATCTCCAGATTTCTGGACCGATGCTCCAAAGTCAAGCTCCTGCTGTTGCTAAACCCCTAGAGGGAATAACGATTTCAAGGCATTTTCAGTTGGCTGGACAGTTTTAAAAGATGACACAATGTAGTGTGGAATGAAATTTGCGGGGAATCAAAGGATGTGGACGAAAGTGTAGTTAGTGAGCAGAAACTGAAACTTCATACTTTAATTTAAGGATACTCCCCTAAGAGACATTTTTAACGCTAACAAGATGGGACTTTTTTTTTTTGTGTTAACGTCAAAGTCACTCATTCATACTATACTCCATTTTTCAAAGGCAGCGGAATCACAATTAATCCAAAATATGTAAAAAAGAAGACATATACGGTACTCTATAATCTAGGATTATTAATAAGTTTTAGTTTTTTTATAATGTGCGATTTTGTCTAATGTGGAAAAAAAAAAAAATGGTCCCATGCGATTCTGCTTTGAGCAAGTTTTACTATACTATAGTTTTCTCTTATAAAATTAGCATTTCAGTTAAGTTATATAGATAGGAAGTAACACTATGAGGTTTTTTAATATTGTTTATTTTTTATTATTTCACTCACCTCATACTTCATAATTCATAGCAGACCCTGGGTTTCTTCACATCTTTTGTGACATTCTCAATGCTGTGTCACAAAAGATGTGAAGAAACCCAGGGTCTGCTATGAATTATGAAGTATGAGGTGAGTGAAATAATAAAAAAATAAACAATATTAGCATTTCAGTGTCCATTATCATATGCTTTGTCTTAGTTTATTTTAAGCAACCTGTGTATGACTTAAATGAACTTGGAAAATATGCTTAATTTCAGATCATTCGGAAAAATCAAAAGAGGATATTAAAACAGAAACAAATCAGGATGAGGAGGAAGACGAGGAAGATGATGATGATGATGAAGAATCTGAATCAGAAGATGATGATGATGAAGAGAGTAGTAGTGAAGAAGAAATGAAAGTGAAGATGATCATAAAACAGATGCTGAGAGACGAAGAGAAAGAGCTCTGTTTAGGATAAAGGTAAATTTTATATTTTTTTAAAAATAAAATAACGAGATGTAATACTATGAGGTAATTTCAATTTATAAATTGAGTTGGGGAATTCTTTTTTTACATCTCTCCTCATAAAAAGGGCCATCATCCCTATCCTCAGCCAAAAAAAAAAAAATGTATATTCTTACACAGACTTGCACATGCATTCAAACTCTCACATATTATCACACAATCACACTTAGATTATATGAAGAGGAAACATTTAAAACCCGACATTTTCATTAAAGAAAAAAAGAAGAGATCATTAGAGGAAATTTCAGAAATATTTGAAGACATATGTACAATATAGTTTTAGTTTGGAAGTATTCTAAAAATTTGAATAGTAGAGCACAAATATATAAAACTTGATCAAATTGATATTGAATATAAAAACTTCTATTTAAAAAATACAATAGGAAGTAACATTAAGAGGTTTAATTTAATAATTAAGATATTTGGTCTGTTTATTCTTACCTCTTATGGTTGTTTTTGTTGAACATATTTTTCAAAGCTTCTGAGCCCCATCACCAGTGATTACATATGTTCAACAAAAACAACCATAAGAGGTAAGAATAAACTGACCAAAAATCTTAATATGAAACTTCTACTTAATAAATAAGTTGTCAGCAATCATCTTATCTCATATTTAGCATACTCAACTTGTTTGTTAAGTAGAACCTCCTATTGTATTTTCATAATATAAAACTTCTTCTTCCTTCCAAGTATTAGGCCAAGGCCTGTTACGATCCTATAGAAAATTTTCCCTCCAGCGTTTCATAGGACTGCCCAGTGATCTTCGTCCTCTTGGTATTTATAATTATAAACAGCTTTGGGGATCCGATTTGAACTCATTCTTTCAAGATGGTGTTTCCAATTTAGTTGGTACTGTTTAATATATTCCAAAATTGGCGTAGTCTTCAATTCTTTTAAGACATCGGTGTTCCTTTTCCGATCCCATCTGGTGTAACCCGCTGTTCTGCGCATGAATCTCATTTCACAAGCCGTTATTCTGCTTTCATGTTGTTTTTTTAGTGTCCATGCTTCACTACCATAGGTCAACACTGGTCTAGCCAAAGTGTTATATAAACGTAATCTGGTGTTTTTTTGTACAAGGGATGGTTTCATAACTTGATTAATAATTCCTAAACTTTTATTATAACTAGTAACTTTTTCAGGGATATCCTTTTCATCCCAGATAGAGAGATAATATCCAAGATATTTAAATTGATTAGATCTCTCTGAAATTTTATTCTGGAGACAGATTTTACTTTGTATGGGGTCCTTCCCATGAAATGCCATAATTTTAGTTTTGTTAATTGATATTTCCATATTAAATTTGGCACCTATTTTTGTAAATTATAAATTGATCGTTGCAAATCATTTTCGGAAAGTGCCAGAAGAGCTAAATCGTCTGCAAAAAGAATAGCATCGAGTTGAGGTTCCTGTTGATGGGTATATATCCTCGTGTTTTCCTCCATTCATTTATTAATTTATTCATGTATATAATGAAAAGCACCAGTGAAAGTCCACATCCCTGTCTTACTCCAGTGTTGATCTTTTCCCAAGAAGATAATTTGCCATCTTGTTTAACAGAGATTTCATTATCTTTATAGATGTTGAAGATGTTAGTAATATATTGTTGTGGAACGTTATCATCAGCTAAAATTTGTAGTAATATATTTCTGTCTACTTGTCAAAAGCCTTTATGAAGTCAACGAAGGCGATATGAGTTTCTATATGAATTCCTTGTGCTTTTCTAATAGTAGTTTTAGAGTAAAGAATCCATCTGTACAAGATCTACCCTTTCTGAATCCATTCTGCTCTTCTCCAATTATATTTCATAAATTTTCCTCAATTTATTCTTAACTATATTAGCATAAATTTTATATCCAGAGTTCAACAAGCTAATTCCACGATAGTTATCTTTGATTTGGCGACTTCCTTTTTTGAAGATTGGTATTACAATGGATTTGTTCCAGCTTTGTGGTGGTTCTTGTCCTTCCCATATCATATTAAGGAGAATAAGAAATCTGTCTAAAAATTTTTAGTTGAAAATTTAAATTATTCTTGATTAATGTGGTCTTCTCCGGAAGCTTTGTTACTTTTTAATGATTTAACAACATCAGTTAATTCATCTGTAGAAATTTGTTCCAAAGCAGTGTTATTAGAGATTGGTATTTGTAATAAATCATCCTTTTGTGTCCATAAATGATGAAAGTAGGTAAGCCAAGATTCTTTAGATATACAATTTAAATGTGCATTTTCTCTTGAATCATTATTTAAATTTTTTAAAACTTTATATATTTTTGGTTGAGGCCTAGTGATATCATTTTCCAAAAATGAGACAAATTGTTCCCAGCTTTGTCTATGTTTTTTGCAAACTTCAATTTTAGCTATGGCTCTCTTCCTATGATACTCTACTTTATCTTCATCTTTTTTTGTAGACAGAAATTTTTTGTATGCTTCACGTTTATCATCAATTACTTTTTTTATGTTTTCATCCCATATCCGTAGTCCTTTTTTTCGATTCCATTTGGTTTTGATACCCAGGCTTTCATTTGCTGCTTGTGTCAAAATACTTTGTAGAGCAAGCCATTCTTCTTCAATATTTTCACCAACCGGTGAAAACTTATTTACCAAAAGTGGAAATTTTAGGTTTGAATGTTTTCTTTTATTTTAAAACCATTAGGAAATAACATTATGAGGTTTAATTTAATATTTTAATATACAATAGAAAGTAACATTAAGAGGTTGTTTTAATTATTTAATTTAATAATTGAGTTTGTGTTTTTTAAACATTCTTACCCCATATAGTAGTTTTGTCAGACATATGTTTCAAAGCTGTTGCTCCATCTTCAGCATTTACACAAACTGATTTCTTCTTTTCTTCAAGTTGTCAGCCCTGTATCTGTGTTCCAAAGAAGAACAAGGAGAAAATTAAGAACTTTGCAATTCCCGGAGAAAGGAGCCTCATTACCAAGTTCTTTGGTACATAGATCCAGGGCCGACAGCTTGAAAAGAAGAAATCAGTTTGTGTAACTGCTGAAGATGGAGCAACAGCTTTGAAACATATGTCTGACAAAACTACCATGTGAGGTAAGAATGTTTAAAAAATAAAAACAAACTCAATTATTAGATTTGAATGTTTACTTCTCATGATATTTTTATTAATTTAATACTTCTCATTGAAGGACAAATTACATTTGAAGAGACCGGAGTTTGAACCTTTGGCTTTCTAGGCCAATGTTCTTCCGCTGAGCTATCTGAACACTCCAATCTAAATGCAAATTTTCTCTTATACATTGTTAATTCCCGATTACCTGCTCAGTTGGTAGAGCATGTATTTACCGATTTAATATTTGACAATTTTTAATATAATTCTTAATAACTTACTCTCAGTTACAATATTTACCTGAATATATAACCGTTGGACGTCAGTTGTGAACGTGACACAGCATTGAGAATGTCACAAAAGTTGTGATGAAACCTAGGTCTGCAAGAATTTATGAAGTATGAGGTGAGTGTGAATAATAAAAAATAAACAATACTAAGAAACCTCATACTGTTATTTCCTATATACATAACTTAATAAGAATTCTCTACTTGAATGATTACTTTTTTGCTATTTTATTTATTTATTTTACTACTGATTATTGCTTATAGCCTGAAGTCTAGTAAAGTCAGTATTAAATATTTAAATTGTATCACCTCATCTCACATTGATTGATTTAACAGTAAGTGCAGTATAATACTTAAGATAATATTTTGCAGAAACGGCGAGAGGATGCTGAGAAGAATAGAACAGTAGATGTGTTGAGAGCAGCTGTAGTGTGTGTTCTAGGTCATGTAGATACAGGTAATTATTATTTTGTCTTAGAAAAATTTACTATAAAAATATGTTTCACAAATGAACTTAAGTCTTTGTGATTAGTCCATGGGGAAAATATGTAGTTTAGGAGTTTAATTTGATAATGGATTTAAGGAAATGTTTTGATGACGAATGTGCCGACATTGTAAAGAAAAGAAAGCTATCCTCAGGAGTTATTGTTACTTGAGCACATCATAGCTTACTAGAAAATAATTATAATCAAGCTCTTCAAGGGCTATTCCTAACAGTTATTTTAGGTCTATATTTTACAGCCCTTCAAGCTTTTGAATACTTTGAGGCCCCATTTACAATTGCAGATTCGGTTTAATGATATTGAAATGAATGCAAAAAATAGGAACATTAGAGAATTATATCAAGGAATTAGGATAGAGAAGAAAGGATTCCGAACAAACATAATTAGAAATGAAAATGGGGATATGATTGCAGATTCCAGGAGTATTCAGTATTATCCCTCTTTTACACTTTTCAATGGACCATGGGAAAAATGATGTAAAATAGGGGAAAGTGTAAATTAAGGGAAATGAAGATGTGCTCAAAAATGTTGACCCCCCATACTCTGCATCCATTCCAGAACATGAAAAAAAAAACAGATAGGGATAATATATTATAGAATTACCCTTCTTTTACACTTTTCAAGGGACCTGGGGGAAAGTGGTATAAATTGGGGAAAAGTATAAATTATGGGAAATGAGGAGGAACTAAAAAATGTTGATCCTCATATTCAGCAACCATTCAAGAACATGCAAAAAAGCAGTGACTGGGATAATATACAATATTGGCTAAATAATGTAATGTTTCTTTTAATTTAAAATAAAATTCTTTACACCTCACATCATATCCTGCCCTTTATTTATTTAGAAGACAATATATCAGATGAGGTGTAAAGAATTTTATTTTAAATTAAACTTCATAGTGATATTCCTATAATAGTTCAATGTAATATGTGTTTTGAACTGCTGTAAATATAAAATTATTTTATTTCTGTTACTTTTACCATTTAAAAAAATAACAAGGAACATGCTCTGCTCTTTATCGATTGTACAAAAGCAAGCTTTGTTAGCTCATTAAACTTGCTTGGTTCCTTATCGACTGTATAGCAGCCAGCCTCGTTGGCTCAATGAAGCGAGATAATCGATCAAATAAATCAAATATCTTTGATCTTTAACACTGAAGATTGACTTGATGTGACATAAATTGCGGCAAAACAAAATTTCAGAAACGTAAAAGCAAGGTTTTTAATACATTGTGAATATAGGGAAACTGAAGGGACCTTTAAAGAATTTTGTAAAAAGGGGGAAAACGTAAAATGCAGGAATGTAAAAGCGGGGTAATACTCTATTAAATAGTTACTTTAATCATCTATCAACGTGTTCATAATTCTTGCGCACGTTTTATTTGTGGTATTCGCAAATTTGACCATGTTACACCGTCCCTGGAACAATTATCGTGGTTTCGTCTAAGAGATCGTAGAACTGTCCATTCCCTATCCCTTCTCTATAAAATACTTCACACATCATCGCCTAATTATTTATCACGCCGCTTCATCAGACTATCCGACACACATAATCTTGACACTCGATCCCATCAGCACATTGTCCTTTATATCCCGCCTCATCACACTGTATATTATTCATTATCTTTTACGGTGTCACTTACCAAAACATGGAATTCCCTTCCACCCTAAACATGAATTCCCTTCCACCTATGTCAGAGACTGTCAAACTATAACATCCTTCAAAAACAAACTAAAGAATTATTTAATAACAAACTGACTTATACACCTCACTGATAGTATTCTTTTAGCAATATTAATATATTTAATTATTTATGTAAATAATATTAAGAATAACAAATATTTTTATTTGTTTTGTTTTAAATATTGTATAATCGTAAAATTAGTTTTCTATATCTCATTATTTTCCTGTTTTTTATATACACTAGACAGGGACAATTTAATATGTCTTGCTTGTATACATTTTATTATTAGTTTTAGTCTTAATTTTAACTAATATTAACTGGTTGTATTATAGATCGTAATATGTATATTAGATATTATCTTTTGATCAAATTTTTACTTAGTGTTTATATTAGAGTTAATTAACATTGTTATATTCTTATGTAATATATGTTTGTCCTGGTGAGTGGAAGAGAAGGCCACATGGCCTTAACTCCACCAGGCTAAATAAATCTTAAATCTTAAATCTTAAATCTTAAATGCACATACAGAACAGGATATTGAAGAGGATAATTTACAGACAGCAGAAATGCTAGTCGCAGAACCAAGTGCATTAGAGGTTGAAATGGCAATAGAAAATTTGAAGATGCATAAAGCATCAGGTTCAGATGAGATCCCAGCAGAACTGATAAAATCAGGGGGAAGAAAAATTGATGGACCAAGATATGCCATTTGCTTAATATGATTTGGGAAAAAGAAACTTCCAGATGAATGGAAAGAATTGATTATCATACCAATTTATCAGAAAGGAGATAAAACTGATTGCAACAACTACAGGGGCATTTCATTACTTTCAACTTCATACAAAATTCTAACAAATATATTAGTAAGCAGACTTGCTCTTTATATTGATGAGATTCTAGGAGATCATCAATGTGGATTTAGAAGAAACAGATCGTATTTTTAGTATAAGACAGATTTTAGAAAATAAATGGGGATATAACGGTACTGTACATCAACTATACGTAGACTTCAAAAAGGCATATGATTCAATTAAGAGGGAGATATTATATAGCATCCTGCTGGAGTTCGGAATTCCTAAAAAGTTAGTTAGTTTACGAATATGTCTAAATGGCTGAAAGAGTTGGGTGCTTGTAGTTAAATGTTTTTGGATACTTTTGAAATCCACAATGGGTTGAAGCAAGGAGATGCACTATCTCCTCTGCATTTAATTTTGTACTAGAGATTTGTACTTTAGAGGATGACGAAGGCCTACAACTCATTGGTATTAATAAGCTGTTAGTTTGTGCTGATTGGGCGATAGCGAAGAGATACTAAAGGCCAACACACACATACACTATTAAGTAACACTAAGAAATTGGGACTGGAAGTAAATATCAATAAAATTAAATATATAGTCATACATAGAAATACATTATATTATGGAAATGGACAGCTAATGACAAATGAGGAAAATTTTGAGGCAGTGGCTGAATTCAAATACCTAGGAACAATAATTACAAATAGGAATGAGATGCAGAAAGAAATTAAACATGGGCTCAATTCTAGAAATGCATGCTATTATGCATTATGGAGACTCTTGACATCCCAACTCCTTTCAAAAAACGTTAAACTGAAAATAAATAATACTATTATTCTTCCAGTTATATTATATGAGTGAGAAACATGGACTCTTACTTTAAGGGAGGAAATGGATTACAAGAATTTGAGAATAAAATTCTTAGGAAAATTTTTGACCAAAGAGAGATGAACAGAGAGTTGAATGGAGAAGACTACATAACAGTGAACTAAGTGAACTATATGGTCTTTATAAGAAGCCAGATATAATAACAGTTAAATATCGTAGACTGCAATGGGCAGGACATGTGTCATGAATGGGGAATGAAAGAGATGTATGGAAATTATATTATTTTGGTCTGGACATCTTACCTCAATATTAATGTTGATATTGAGGTAAGATGTCCAGACCAAAAATAATATAATTAAAATAACCTCAAAATGTAACTTCCTAAAATTAAATAGATGTATGGAAGCTTCTTGTATAAAAACCAGAGGGAAAATGCCCAGTTGGTAGACCAAGAATGAGGTGGGAGAATAACATTAACTATGGTTTGAGGGAAGTAGATTATACCAGGGATAATTGGAAAACATTAATTCAGGATAGGGATGTATGGAGAGCTTATGTCCGTGCAGCCATGAACCTATGGTTTCGATAGTGCCAATGAGTTAGTTAATAGATTTAAAGAATGTCCCACTCTGTTGTAACTGAACAGTTTAAGACATGATGCCTTGGCGCAGAGCTATGGGACTTGTGATGGTTTGAATGCCCATGGGGCAAAAAATTTTCTCATGGAATTTGGGCCGGTATGGGACTGGTTCCCACCCAGCGTCATAAAGCATTTGGGTAGCTACAATAAGCAGCAACTCCACATTGAGAAAACCAGCTATTAATATCTGGGGGATTTGACAAGCTGACCACACCATCTTATGTTCGCTAGATGATTGTCTACCCTTATGCTTAACACAAGTGGATGTGAGACCAGCAGTCAACTGATAGGCAATAGTCTTCTAGGCCTGTCATGTATGGAGTTGTAAGGAATATTTAAAAAAAAGTGTTCAACATAATTTATTAGTTAAATTATTTGGAGTCTGTTTTATCTTACCTCAATATTAATGTTGATTGTCTTGTTCTTGAACTTGTTTTGATTATATCATAATCATCATCAGCATCTTGCCCAGACTGGTTGGATTTATGTTGTAAACCCTGGATGTCGATGTCAGCTCCCTCCTGTGGTTGGCCAAAGAACCTCCAAACAAGGTCACGTTCCGTCGGTATTTCGAAATTCATAACTCTGTTTTTGTTCTTCTGAATATAGATTTTTTCCCCAAATAGCCAAATAGTCAGCTCTTTTGTTTTAAAAAGTCTATATTCAGAAGAACGAAAACAGAGTTATGAATTTTGAAGTACCGATGGAACGTGATCTTGTTTGGAGGTTCTTTGGCCAACCACAGGAGGGAGCTGACATCAACATCCAGGGTTTACAACATAAATCCAACCAGTCTGGGCAAAATGCTGATGATGATTATGATATCAAAACAGGTTCAAGAACAAATCAACATTAATATCGAAGTAAGATAAAACAGACTCCAAATAATTTAATTAAAAGCACCTCAAAATATTACTTCCTAAAATGAAACAATAATTTCTTATGTTTAAGAAAAACCATTTTTTACAATGTATGCTCGACTTTGAATGTTAGTTTATATGATGTTCATAGTTTTAATGTTTTTCATCCTCTGGGAGGGACTTTAAGGCATGGATCCTGAGTCTGAAGATTTTTAGGCTCGTAAAAGATCCTTAAGCCTGAATAAAGAGGCCTCTAAGCAAAATTTACCAGCATCAACGTCATAGTAATCCCTTAGTTGCCTGTTAGATGTCTCATTGGGTCGGCGTGTTGACCAGATGCTTCCATGCTATCTATGAGCAAATAAGTTAACTAAAAATTAACTTGGTCTAGTAATTCAAAGTTAAAATTGGGAAACACATTATGAGGTTCTTAATTAATAAATTATGAGTCATTTTAACATCTTACCTCATATTTCATGTTTTTCAAACACGGTAACTATAGTTTTCAAATGATCTTGCCATTCATAATGGCGGTTGAAAATGAATGACAAGATCATTTGAAAACTATAGTTACCGTGTTTGAAAAACATGAAATATGAGGTAAGATGTTAAAATGACTCATTAATTTATTAATTGGTCTAGTAACTCCTTACAAAGAAGAGGCTATGACTCAACAATGAGCTATGCCGTTATAGATAAATAGATAATTTTAAAAATAGAAATGAAACACATCATTTCATCTTTTAATTGTTTTCAGGTAAAACAAAAATATTAGACAAGTTAAGACGGACAAATGTGCAAGACGGTGAAGCAGGCGGTATCACTCAGCAAATAGGTGCAACCAATGTTCCAATTGATGCTATTAAAGAGCAAACAAAAATAGTTAAAGGGGTGAGTAACAAGAAATAAGTAGATTTAATTGTTACAGAATAGATTTGAAAAATTCATTCATAATTTCCAGTGACCTCTTTCATACTTCATATTTTTTAACATGGAACTGCAGTTTTTAAGAGGAGTCCCTCTCATCTTCAGCAAAAACCATGACTACTGGATTTTCGTTGGAATCTTCATCTGTAATGTTGCCATCTGGTGCTGATTTTATGAACTGTGAGATCAAGTCCTGTTCATCAGGAATTTCAAAATTTCAAAATTCATTGATCTAAATTTGTTCTTCTGAATATATATAAATATATATATATATATATATATATATATATTGTTTTCCTTTCTTTGAATCAGATTGTAGGGTGGTGTATTCTTTTAATTTTTTTTGTCTGAATTTCTTTAATTTTTTTATAATTATTTCCTTTCCAAATCATTTAAATTAGCCATAATTTTTCTCCTAAATAGTGCAGTTGAAGAGATTGAATAGGGTCTTCACCAACTGCTTGATATCAGATACCAATAAACTTTTGTGTTGTTTTAGTTTGCAGATATAGAACTTCGGATACCAGTTTGCTGATTATTGATACTCCTGGCCACGAGTCGTTCAGCAATCTGCGCAGTAGAGGTTCCTCACTCTGTGATATCGCTATTCTCGTAGTGGACATCATGCACGGCTTGGAACCACAGACTATAGAATCTATTAATCTTCTCAAAACTAAAAAAACACCATTTATTGTGGCCTTAAATAAAATTGACAGGTATATGAATTACTTTTAAAACTTGCTTAAATATTTGAGTAGAGTAAGGCATTATTTTATCAAAATTGCAATTGAAGAGGATGAATTTCTGTGGTATGAACAGACAGTGAATGGAGAAGACTACTTAACAATGAACTACATGGTCTTTATAGGAAGCCAGATATAATAAGAACAGTTAAGTCTCGTAGACTGCGATGGGCAGGACATGTTGCACGTATGGGGAATGAAAGACTTGCATGGAAGCTTCTTGTAGAAAAGCCAGAGGGAAAACGCCCAGTTGGTAGACCAAGAATGAGGTGGGAGAATAACATTAACTATGATTTGAGGGAAGTAGATTATACAGGGAATGATTGGAAAACACTAGCTCAGGATAGGGATGTATGGAGAGCTTATGTCCATGCGGCCATGAACCTATGGGTTCGATAGTGCCAGTGAGTAAGTATATAAACCTGAGGATCCAATTTTCATGTCCAGACTTACCCAAGATAGATGGAATTTAGTGACACAAAATTTAATTTAATGCTTATGAGATAAAACCTTGAGATTTAATTTGATATTTGAAGGAAGTAACAGTATGAGGTTTCTTTTAATTAATTTTTTTTTATATTTCTTGCAGACTAGTTTCTTCACACTTGTGTGACATTATCAATGCCTCCCAACTGCTGAATTTGTGGTTGTCTGTTGATTTCCGTAGTTTGATATGTAAATGAAAGTACTCTTCAGACATATAAAGACAGAAAAGGAAATTGGTAAAAAATTCTGGAAATTACATACCATCCTTTAGTATTTAATATGTTTCAAAAAATTTTCAGCAAATTTAACATTAAATTACCACTGAAAAATGATTACAGCCTGAATAGATTAATTAAAACCAACAAAAATGAAAAAAAAAATGAAAGAAGGCAACAAATCAGGGATTTATCAAATTGATTGCTTTTTTTTTTTCAAATGCCCCAGGTTTGTCTTTCGACATTCCTGGTTTATCTCCTGGCATGGCGTACATGTAACCCACTTCTGAAGTTGGGGCACCTGGAAGGTGGGGTTATGTTGCCCCAATGATATGATGGGTGATGATGATGATAATGGTGCGCCAGGAGAGTCCCTAATCCTAAGCTTAATGTGAGATGAATATGAAAGATGATTGCAATGGCCATATGATTTCGGGGACCGTTTGGGCCTTAAAGTTTTCCTGACATTTGTCTTACAGGTGAGGAAAAACCCCGATACAAACCTCACCCAGAAAAACTGTCCCGACCGGGGATCGAACCCGGGCCCGCTGCGTGACAAGGCAGCACGCTACCTCGAGACCACAGCAGTGGACTCAAATTGATTGTAAAGATTGTGAAGAAATATACATAGGAAAAACAAAAAGGAATTTGAATACAAGATTGAAAGAACACCTTAGAAATGTTAAAAATGGGGAAATAGAAAAATCTGCAATAGTTGCTCATGCATGGTCAAAAAAACACAGAATTGAAACCAGAATTGAAACTGAGGCCAAATTACTGAAACAATTAGATAAATCTAAGGAACTCACAATTTGGGAGAATATTTACATCTGCAAGAATAAGAATAAAACTATGAATTTTGAATTTCCCGGGGAAAAAGAAAAGATTGATTTGGAAGTTCATCGATCAGTGAACAGAGGGAGCAGAAATCAACATTCAGGATTGACAACTGCAAATTTGGCAGTTGGGAGGCATTGACAATATCATACAAGTATGAAGAAACTAGTCTGCAAGAAATATAAAAAAAATATGAGGTGACTCTAAATCCTTAATTCATAAAAATTAAAACCTTGACAGTTGTATTACTGTGTTTGAGAGTTGTTAGAAGTAATGCTAAAATGACAAGTCTGGCCTGAACCTGGTGTGGAATGATTGTTACCACACTTTTCTGAGGCTCTTCGGTTCAGACTCAGCTGGGATAAAGGACTGTGCTTCCTTCAAGTAAAGCTGTGGATCTTGTATAGTATTATGACATGTAAAAGAACCTCAGGCCTAAAATAAAAGGCATTTGAGCAACATTCCTTGAGTTTTCGTAACCAGATTTGAACTGCAATGCTTGTTGACCTGAAATAAAATTAGGAACCTTGGTTCCTGAATTTTAAAAATAGATTAAAATTGAAATTATGCATTACATAATTTCAACATCTCAACTTTTAAAATAATTTAAAGTATTACTAAATACATTCTTGACATAAATCTCGGGGATTCTTTACAACATGTGGCGTGAAAAATTTTTCTAAGTTCCAATCTTACATCATGCGTGTGTGCCAACAAATGTAAATCGGTTAACACTATGGAATCAGAGGATGCAATCTACATATACACATTATTTAACGGACCTAAAACCTAATCTTCTTCTTCTTCTTCCTTCCAAGTATTAGGCCAAGGCCTGTTACGATCCTATAGAAAATTTTCCCTCCAGCGTTTGAGGGAAATTCTCGTATAAGACTTGAAAGCATAATAATAGTTCCTTCGATTGGTTGCTGGCCAAAGGAAGGCAAGACCAGTGATGGGGCTGCCATCTTATAGCCTCTGGTCAGGCTTTTCTGGAGAAGAAAAGAAAATAAAGGAAAGAAGAAATGGAAGACAGGAAAGACTCCCTAGCCCTCGGATGCCCTAATAGCGTCGGCGTCAAAAAAACAAGAGTTAACCAAGAGAGGTTAGATAGTGAAGTTAAAAGAGTGCAAAACACAAGTAAGTGGAAGAAATGTTTTGCACAGCTTGGGCACCTTGTGGTCGCCATCCACATATCCCCTAGATGAGGACCCCTGAGGGGTAAAACCTAATCTAACACAGTTTAAGTACTCTAACCTGTGACAGCCAACCTAGAAGCTAACCTAACGCAATTTAAGCACTCTAACCTGTGAAAGGATGCAATGCCCAAAAATAAATAGTAAGTTCTGAAATTCTAAAGTATATGTGTACAGTTAATTATTACATACTCTATATTGGCTGCATTGGAACACGACTTTGTTTTTGCTTAGAATAGCCTATTTGTTAAAATCAATATGGCTGCCATGTCTTCATGCTATGTATGTAATTAAATATCATAGAAAAATATATTGAAATAATTGTATGAAAAAAATGTAAAACTCGTTGTTTGTAAATGGTGGGAAATAATTTGAAAAATGGAACCTTAAGAATAAAATTTGACAGGAGTTTATGAAGGAATTAAACACAGGTTGTAAAGAATAGCCAAAATCTCAACAAATTTTAATGAATAAGTTTGGTCTATATTCATCTTACCTCATGAACTTGTATTTTGTAAGACACATTTCAAACCTTCTGTCCTTCATCGTCAGTTGGTACCAGACTGATCTTCTTTAAGTTGTTGGTCCTGGATCTCAACTCCTGCTTCTCTTTCTGTTGTCCAAAGAACTTGTTTATTAGGCTCTTTCCCTGGGAATTTCAAAATTCATAATTCTCTCCTTGTTCTTCAGAATGTAGATTTTTTGCCATATGGTAAGTTCATTTGTTTTTTCTAACTGTTTTAATAACTTTGTGTTTACATCTATCTTATGTTTTTCTGACCAAACATGAGCAGCCACTGCAGATTTTTCTACTTCTCCTTTTTTTTATATTTCTTATGTGTTCTTTAGTTCTAATGGTTAAATTTCTCTTTGTTTTTCCTATGTATATCTTATCATAATCTGCACATTTTATTTGGTATGTGCCTGATTTTTTGGTATCTTCAGTCCTTTTTATTTCTGTTGGTTTTTATTACAATGAACAAAAGAGTCATATTCTTCTCTTACCTCATATTTCATGTTATTTTAAACAGAAAAACTGCAGATTTCAAGAGGACATACCTCTCATTTTCAACCGATATTATGACTCATATTATTTCCCATATTTAAATATGGTTTTTATTAATAAGAATTAAATGAATCGTGAATTCTTCTTACCTCATACGTCTGTTTTTTTAACACAGAACTGTAGTATCAGGAAACATATCATTCCCATCTTCAGCTGCTTTCACAACTGTCAATTTTTCATTATGCCAGTAATTTTCTAAACTGCCATCTGGTATACTTTTGAAGAACTTTGTAATCAATTATATTTGAGTTTTTTTTTTTTTTTACTCCATAATTCTTGATTTTTATGCAGACCAGTTTTGTCACTATCTATGCGACATTTTTGATGCTTCACAACTATTGTCTGACAGTTGTCCATCCTGCAGATTGATTTCTGCACCCTCTGTTGGTTGACTGATGAACATCCAAATCAAACCTCTTTCCTTTTCACCGGGAATTTAAACATTTATGGTTTACTTTTTATTTGTAATCAAATTTGATTCATCTGGAAACTCAAAAGTTCATGGTTCTAGTATGGTTCTTTTGAATGTATATCTTTTCCCAAATTGTTAATTCTGTTAATTATATTAATGGTTGTTATTAGTTTATTTAGACTATAATCATCCTTTGTTCTAAACTGATACTAATTTTTTTTTAAATTTGAAATTTATTGTGTGCCCATGGGTGATATGTGAATTTCCTATATTTCTTTTCTTTTGGGTTTTCTATCTGAAGAGTGCTTTTCATTCCTCAATTGTTGTTTTTTTTTTACTTATCAATTTTTTTGTGTATCATTTTCTCTTTGAAACCATTTTCTTCTGCCACTTTAATTATGTTTTTTTTTCTCTATATCATAATTTCCTCTGTTCAAGGGTGTATTTATACCAATCTGTGTGCTAGGCTGTTGAAGGCTGTCATTTTGTGTGAAATATGGTTGAATTCAGTTGATTTAATGTAATTATCTGTGTATGAATCTTTTCTATGAATGCCAAATTCTATTTTATTTTTTTACTCACTTCTATATAATTTCAGATCTAAAAATGGTATTTGTTCTTATGTTTCTAGTGTGAATTTGATTGCTTCTTCTATAAATTCAAGAGTTTTAAGGCATCTTCTGTGTGTTTTCTTTAACTATAGCAATAACATCGTCCACATATCTGCACCAAAATTTGAACATGAGAGGATGTGCTTTTGTTATTTGCATTCAAAATCACTCATGACTAGAGCGAGGAATTATATGAAGAAAATTATACAAAAATATGAAATTGTAAAGACAAAATATGAAAATTATGACACAAAAATATTTATGAAGCTACAATTTTCTAAACTTTTTACATATATTTTATATACACAGGCTCATTATAACTTACAAGTGTACGTACCAGCACTTAAATGAGACAAGCAGACCTTATTTATAGCTCAAGAAATCAAGATGTTCACTATATTTAGATTTTAATTAGCTTCTTCATTAATTCTGAGCCAACATATAAAATATCATGTTTGCAATAAGACCATCTTGGGGTCTTAATAGCTCAATACTGAAGATTATTTACCATGGAGCATTTGAGCCAATGATATTATATTGTGCTTCTGCTTTTCAGGATTGTGTACATAAAAAATGGGCTCAAAAGAAGTTTGCTCAAATTCAAAGGGCTTTATACTATGCATAGCTAGAGCATATCATACAGTATCTAATGCTGCTGCTTACATGGTAACTGGTATTGAACCCTTATATTTGTCTTGCATATACAGAGCCAGACTAACTAATATTAAGAAAGGTCGTGAACGAAACAATTTTAATGGATCATACCATAGCATAGCTGTATGAGGAAACGTGGTACAAACAGGAAAGTCATGGGTTTGAGTCTCGATATGGTCAAAATTTTTAGCTGGACCAGACCTTCTGGTGGCATTGTGGCCCTGGGGTTGACTCAGCTCCTAATGGAAATGAGTACTAGAGGCATGTTCAGGGCACAAATGTGGCCATCAGGCAGATCCGACAACCCGGCGGACATCTCGTGCCTATTGTCTAGAAAGATGGAAGCTTCAACATACCACTACCCAAAAGCCCCCCCCCCAAGACTGTAGTGGAATCACTTTACCTTAATAAATCAAGACTGAGAGGTTATATATAATACTATTACAGTCTTACTAATAAAAATCTCTTAGGCAGGCTTTTATCAATTGTTTAGTTATACAATGTATAAGCCTTATGTAGATCATGTATAATTTCCTTACTAATAAATGTTGTGCCGGAGCTATATAACAATACAACCGTTATTCACTATATGTCACATATTCATCATCATTATGATGTCAGAACAATATTACACACAGTTTGTAACAGAAATAAAACAACATCAACTAGTGATTAATTGTGTAAGAAATGAGTATGAATAAGAATTAATAGAGATTCCCTAATTGGGGAGGTACGGAAAAAATAAGTGTGTTTTTATTAAATTAATATTAAGAAGCTAAAGCTGTTACTATGATTGAAATAAGTATATTAAAGTACACTACTAAATTATTGTAATCAAATGGTAAAGAGAAAAAATTTTCGGGGTTCGATTCCCGGTTCAGGCATAAATTTTTCTCTTTACCATTTGATTACAAGTGTGTTTTAATTTGTGTACATTTTCCTCTACGCTATGTCAAATATATCGTAGAATTAGTTTCACGGATAATGTGCTGCCATCTAACATCAAGAATTTCGAACAATTCTTGGAAACTAATAAAAGTTTTTCCCATTACTTATGAATTATATGCAGTGTTTTAAGATGCGTTAGAAAACATCGAACCTAGGACCTCACGAACTGTAGTCAGAAGCTATAACCACAAGACTATCAAGCTATCATGTAGGTGGCTGCAATAATAGTACCTCTATAATTAAATAATTTTTATATCAGTTTGTGTATTATGTATTAATGATGCAAGAAACATTTGTTAAAATAATATTGTGAAGCATTTAAACTACATTCAGGTTAAATCTTCTCTACAGCAATTATTGTAGAACATATTCTTTTGTGAATCAATGTTCAATTTAAAAATATTATTATGCCTAATCGAGGACGAGTGTAACAAAAGGCATTTTATGATGCCTTTATTTTCCTACCCAGAGCTTTATTAATATTATTTTTGTCCTGTGCATACATCAAACAGTCGTTAAAGTGTTGCATTTTACGTTAAATTTAAGGAAACTTTCATCAATATCATAAGAAAACAATCAGTTGATCTTGAAGTCCCGACATTTTGTCTAGTTATACAATCCTTAAACAAGGCTGGAAGCATGTATAACGATTCCCATGTAAAGTTGCTCACCTCTTATACACTGAACAGCTAATACAGTGTTTATTAGTAAGAATTTTCAACTGAGATGTGTATAAATCTTCTATAAAAGTTATATATGGATTATTAGTAAGAGGGTTAATTTATTTATTGAATGATATTTAATTATGAAGTCCAAACATATACAAGAAACAAAATATTGCAACCAAAACAAACAGGTTTCCATGAAATATAGCACTAACAAAATATAGACCAGGTACAGTTTGGATTATTGCTATTTTTACATTACATAAAGATATTAAATCCCAGTAGATGCAAATGTAACAACAACATTAAATTGGATGATTCAGAACACAAGTAGACCATTCCAGTATGTCATATTTGGAGAAACAAGATGTTAAGTTATTAGTCCATTATTAATTCTAGGGATTGTTTTAGAACTCTTTACAATTACAGTTACATTTAATATTGAACTACAAACATTGTGAAATATAGTTAAAATTATTTTAACTTTTTTTTTTCATGAAATGAGTCTAGCATAGTATCTAGTCATGGTCTACTTGTGCCTTGAACAATCCAATTGTCAATTCTGTTCGTAATACACAGAAGTTTTTTCTATATTCTCTGATAGTAAACTATAAGGCCTATTAGAATTGTTTTGCACAATGAAAAATTATTTATGCTCAACATCACACCATGTTATGACAGCATACTTGTATCATGCTATATTTGATAGTTTGATGTAAGTGAGAAAAATGTTTTCCTACATGAACTTTACTAATTTCACCAAGCACTGCTTCAAGTTTAGCAGTAACAGTCTTTCCTATATTTAAATGCTGTAATCTGTTCACAAAGTAAACACTGCCCTCAGATAGCAAGAACAAACTGACAGCTACCTGACAACAGAATATTTCAACATTGTTCTTCTACTTATTCATCTAAGCTCACGTACTTGATCTGGGGATCGAGTTCAGGACAAAAACCTCCATCTAACTTTGTCCCTCTGTGACTCCTCATCCAATTATTTGCTTTATAAAATCTGTTTATCTTGTTCAGAAGGGATACTGAAGAATTTTCACTTGTCTGTCACATTGCAGTGGCAAAAATTACATAAATACGTTCATTTCAAAAATATAAGTACCAGAATTTTAAAGTTGAAAAATATGGAGTATGAAATTTTCACTAAAATATGGACATTTTGCCAAAATATTATGAATATTAAAAAAAGTTTTGGTCTTATTTGGTTTTACACATCATAAAATGTAAAGATACTTAGTCTCAGTGCTTTCTGACTAATAGTTTAAAACATGAAATTTCATAAAATTGCCCGCTCTGCTTATGAATACATTTGCCAAAGAAGGAGATAATTTTAACTTTGAAAAAGGAGATAATGGTTTACCCATTGATAGTCCTGACTTTTGTATTTAGAAATTTCCTATGTATGTGAAAAACATTCAATTGATACACAGTTTAGTTAATTTAAAACATTCTTCCCTCCTCTCTTTATCAATATTGTTTTTGATTAGCGAAAGGAAGAAACATTAAACATTTTGAACGAGTGTCTTTAATCAAAATCAAAGTGGGAGGTAACACTATGAGGTATTTACATTAATGAATGAGTTGGAGAAAATGTTTTAACATCTCACCTCATAAAGTTGCATGTCTTCACGATACTGGTTTCAAAAGTATAGTTTTCCTTCCATCTTCAGTCAAACTCCAACTGTTGAAATTTTGCCTTAACACCATCTTCTGAACTGCCATCTGGTGTTGATTTTATGAACTTGTAGATCAAATTATTCTCCGTCGGGAATATAAAAATTCATGGCTTTATATTTATTCTTCTGAATGTATATATTTTCCCAAACTGTTGATTCCAAAGGTTTCTCTTAAAAGTTTAGTTTCTCTTCCAATTTTGTGATTCTCTAGCAAACTATGAGCTGCAACTGCCGATTTTTTAGTTTCACCATTTTTAATATTTCTAAAGTGTTCTTTTGTACGAGTTCCTAAATTCCCTTTAGTTTTTCTTCCTATATATACTTTCTTGTAGTCTTTGCAACTAATTTCATAAATTCCAGATTAGAACACTTTGGAAATATTAAAAATGATGAAATTGAAAATTTGGCAATTGCAGCTCATGGTTTACTAGAGAATCACAAAATTGGAAGAGAAACTAAACTTTTAAAACGTTTGGAATTAACAGTTTGGGAAAAGATATACATTCAGAAGAATAAATATAGAACCATGAATTTTGATATTCCTAACGAGAATAATTTCATATCCAAGTTTATAAAATCAACACTAGATGGCAGTTCAGATGATGGTGTTAACGGCAAAATTTCGACAGTTGGGGTTTGACTGAAGATGGAAGTGAAATTTTACATTAGAAACCAGTATTGTGAAAACATGCAACTTTATGAGGTGAGATATTAAAAACATTTTCTCCAACTCATTCATAAAAGTGTCTTTAAATTATTATGAGTTAGGTATTTTGACTCACCTTATAACTAACTAACTCACTGGCACTATTGAACCCATAGGTTCATGGCTATGTTGACATAATCTCTCCATACATCCATATCCTGAGCCAATGTTCTCCAATCATCCCCTGTATAATCTACTTCCCTCAAATCATAGTTAATGTTATTCTGCCACCTCATTTTTGGTCTACCAACTGGGCGTTTTCCCTCTGGTTTTCCTACAAGAAGCTTCCATGCACATCTTTCATTCCCCATTTGTGCCATATGTCCTGCCCATCACAGTCTAGAGACTTAACTATTCTCGTTATATCTGGCTTCCTGTAAAGAACATGTAGTTCACTGTTATGTAGTCTTCTCCATTCACCTGTCTGTTCATTTCTCTTTGGTCCAAAAATTTTCCTAAGAACTTTATTCTCAAATACTCCTAATCTCCTTTCTCCCTTAAAGTAACAGTCCATGTTTCGTATCCATATAATATAACTGGTAGAATAATAGTTTTTTTATATTTTCAGTTTAACATTTATATTTTTAATTATATATATAAGGTGAGTCAAAATACCTAACTCACAATAATTAAAAGAAACCTCATAGTGTTATATCCCACAAATATTAAATAAAAAAAGTGTCTTCAAACCTTTTAATATAAATATTGGTTTGTTTCCTTACAGGCTTTATGATTGGCAAACAATGAATAGGAAAGATGTTAGAGATATAATTAAGGGACAGGCTCCTAATACACAATTAGAATTTGAACAGAGGACCAAAGAAGTTATAGTGCAATTTGCTGAACAGGTTGGTTACTTTGTATTGTAAGTTAGAAGTTGTGTAATTTTCATTGATTGTGGTGAACATTGCAAGTAGACACAGAGCTATTACTTTTACAAAGTGGAGTCTGGAAGCAAGTTTTTGACTGGAAAATAATTCATCAGTCACAATAGAAGTTATAATCAATTCATGTAATAAAGTTGAGAACTTTTACATTATTAGGTTTTCTTAATAAGAGTCAAATTAATCATGAATTCTTCTGTATACATTAATATTGAGGTAAGATGTCCAGACTAAAAATAATATAATTAAAATAACCTCAAAATATAACTTCCTAAAATTAAATATGAATTCTTCTTACCTCATATATCTATGTTTTTTAACACAGAACTGCAGTTTCGGGAAACATCATCCCCATCATCAGCTATTGTCACGACTGTCAATTTTTCATTATGCCGGTAATTTTCTAAAACTGCCATCTGATGTTGATTTGAAGAACTTCGTAATTAAATTTCGTTCATCCGGAAACTCAGAATTCATTTAATTATATTTGAGTTGTTTTCTGACTCGCCTCATATTTCTTGATTTTTATGCAGACTGGTTTTGTTGCTATCTGTGCAACATTCTCAATGCATCTCAACACCCAACTCTTGTTGGAGTTTGACTGAAGATTGAAGTAAAACTATACTTTTGAAACTGGTATCGTGAAGACATGCATCTTTATGAGGTGAGATGGTAAAGCATTTTCTTCAACTCATTCATTAAAGTTTAGATAGATGTTTCAAAAGTTTTGCTTCTTTTTCAATTCTATAATTCTCTAATAAACTATGTGCTGCTATAGCTGATTTTTCAATTTCAAATTTTTTTTTATTTTTGAAGTGTTCTTTTTTGTGAGTGTCCAGATAATAAAAAATCTAGAATTTATCAAATTAATTGCAAAAATTGCAATTAAAGTATATATCCATCCATAGTAATTCTGCCCGAAGGCAGGTCCTTCACTGCAATCATAGCATTTGCATGCTATGCTTGCAGCTTTACTAGGGAATTGTGTATGTGTGGTAGCTTCCCGTTGCTTTCCACACCGGTGAAGGATGATGATGATAATGATGATGGCCATATGATTTCGGGGACCGTTTGGGCCTTAAAGTTTTCCTGACATTTGTCCTACAGGTGAGGAAAAACCCCGATAAAAACCTCACCCAGAAAAACTGCCCCGACCGGGGATCGAACCCGGGCCCGCTGCGTGACAAGGCAGCACGCTACCTCGAGACCACAGCGGTAGGGGGAAAAAAAAAAGAAATTTAGACACTCGTAAGAAAGAACACTTTAGAAGTATAAAAAATGGTGAAATTGAAAAATCAGCAATAGCAGCACATAGTTTATTAGAGAATCATAGAATTGAGAAAGAAGAAAAACTTTTGAATCATCTATCTAAACCTTTGGAATTAACAGTTTGGGAAAACCATGAATTTTGATTTATATGAGGAGAGGTAGGAAACATTTGATTTTATCATGATTTTGAGTTTCCGGACAAACCAAATTTGTTTACAAAGTTCTTCAAATCAACGCCAGATTGTAGTTTAGAAACTTACCGGCATAATGAAAACTTGACAGTCGTGACAACAGCTGATGATGGGAATGTTTCCTGATACTGCAGTTCTATGTTAAAAAACATAGATGTACAAGGTAAGAAGATTAATAAATTAATGAGTCATTTTAACATCTTACCTCATATTTCATGTTTTATCAAACACGGTAACTATAGTTTTCAAATGATCTTGTCATTCATTTTCAACTGCCATTATGACTACCGGATATTCGTTGGAATCTCCCTCTATAACGTTGCCATCTGGTGTTGATTTGACGAACTTCGAGATATCGTTGCATGCAATTTTCAACAGTTTGATATATAGATTATTGAATTAATTATATTATATAGTCTGGGAAAGCTGAAGATAAAACAGAGAATTGTTTTGAAACATGTCCAAGAACAAATCAACATTAATATTGAGGTAAGATGTCCAGACCAAAAATAATATAATTAAAATAACCTCAAAATATAACTTCCTAAAATTAAATATTATATAGATTATTGAATGTTCCACTAAATGAAGAGGATTTTAAGAAAGAATACAATCACATTATTGACATAGCTAATTTAAATGGTTTTGGAAAGGAAATAATTATAACTAAATTGAAGAAATTCAGACAACAAAAAAGATTAAAAGAATACACTACCCTGCAATCTGATTCAAAGAAAGGAAAACAATTTAAGAAAATCACATCATCCTGGAATACATAACAAATTTCAAAAAATTTTCAAGAAATTCAATATTACATTGGCACCGATAAATAAATTTAGCCTTGGTAACTTATTAATAACCAATAAGAAAATGAACACCCCAGATAGTAAAAAATCTGGAATTTATCAAATTGATTGTGGAGATTGCAATAAAGTATACATAGGAAAAACAAAAAGAAATTTGGACACTCGCACAAAGGAACACTTTAGAAATATTAAAAATGGTGAAATTGAAAAATCAGCTATTGCAGCACATAGTTTGTTGGAAGGTCATAGAATTGAAAAAGAAGCTAAACTTCTAAAACATGTGGAAAAACCTTTGGACTTGACAGTTTGGGAGAAAATATTTATACAGAAGAACAAATTTAAATCTATGAATTTCGACATTCCGGATGAACGTGACCTCATCTCGAAGTTCATCAAATCAATACCAGATGGCAACGATATCTCGAAGTTCTTCAAATCAACACCAGATGGCAACGTTATAGAGGGAGATTCCAACGAATATCCGGTAGTCATAATGGCGGTTGAAAATGAATGACAAGATCATTTGAAAACTATAGTTACCGTGTTTGATAAAACATGAAATATGAGGTAAGATGTTAAAATGACTCGTTAATTTATTAATTAAGAACCTCATAATGTGTTTCCCAATTTTAACTTTGAAAAAGGTAAGAAGAATTCACAATTCATTTGATTCCTATTATAATCAATACTTTTGTTATAGAATATGTTGAAGCTGATTTCCTTGAAGTGCCACGCTGTTTTTTTTACATATTTTAATAAAGTTTTTATTTGCATAACAAATAATTTGTGTTATAGAAATACTTTAATTTCTTTCCCTGTTAAATACAGGAAATAACATTATGAGGTTCTTAATTGAATGAATGAATGAGTCAATTCTTATCTTACCTTATATTTCATCAAGTTTTTTTGAGACTGAGAACATCTTACCTCAAATTAATGTTGATTTATTCTCGAACATGTTTCGATATAATCTTCTATATCATCTTCAGCTTCCAGACTGATGAGTTTTATGTTGTGAACCCTGGATGTCGATATCAGCTCCATCCTCTGGCTGGCCGAAGAACCTCCAAACTAGATCACCGTTCAGCAGGAATTTCAAAATTCATTACTTTATTTTTGTTCTTCTGAATGTAGATTTTTTCCCAAATGGTGAGTTAGAAAATACAAAAGAACTCACCATTTGGGAAAAATCTACATTCAGAAGAACAAAAATAGTCATGAATTTTGAAATTCCTGCTGAACGTGACCTTGTTTGGAGGTTCTTCGGCCAGTTAGAGGAGGGAGCTGATATCGACATCCAGGATTCGTTCACAACATAAAACTCAACAGTCTGGGCAAGCTGACGATGATATAGAAGATTATATCGAAACATGTTCGAGAATAAATCAATATTAATTTGAGGTAAGATGTTTCCAGTCTCAAAAAAAAAATTGATTAAAAGAACCTCAAAATATTACTTCCTAAAATAAACCATCTCATATTTCACTACAGTATTTAAGAGGACATCCCTCTTATCCTCAGCTGATATTAGTTCCTGTGTTTAAACAAACATGAAATATAAGATTGACTCATTCATTCATTGATTCAATTTCTTTGTTGGAAAAATGCAAATTTACATCCATTACTGAATAATTCTTTAAAGATTAGCATTCCTGTATCAATATTATTGTATGTGACTTACCAGCCCATGCTTGTGTCCAGGCTGCCACACAGATGCACTTTTTCATTGCATTTGCACAAATAATGAATGGTAACGTGTAATTACAAGGGAAAAGAATCATCTCAATGTGATGTATGATTTTTATCCTATGGTAATTATACTTTTAACTTTATTTCTATATATCATCAATTTAAATATCTTTGAAAATACAATAGGAAGTAACATTATGAGGTTTTACTTAATAAAAAGTGTTGTCTGTATTATTCTTAGCTCATATTATTGTTTCTGTTAGACATATATTTCAAGGCTTCTTAGCCTCATCTTCAGTAGTTACATTAACCATTCAGCTACAGCACGGAACTTAACATTTCTAAAGAATATATAATATTTAAGTTTATCTCATCATCTTCATTTCAAAGTTTAGGCGATTCACCTGTTCCAAATTCACAGTGATTTATTATTATTATTTATTATTATTATTATTATTATTATTATTATTATTATTATTATTATTATTATTATTATTATTATTATAGCTTAAGTGCATGTATTTTTAGAAATTATAAATAATGTAAAACTGTTAAGAATCAAATGAATTGTAAATTCTTCTTACCTCATACGAGGGTGGATCAAATATAAACCGGAATTTGTATCTGGAGGCTCTGGTAGCAAACTGCAAAGGTTGCGGTTTGGAGGGGAAGTTGGTGGGGGTGTCTGGAGTAGGGATCTTGATGTGTCGCACTCCGAAGAGCGGCCGCTTGCTTCAGTATGCCATGAGCGAGCAAGAGGTACACATGTCTGTTGCGCAATGCATTATTATTAAGTTTTTGGCGAAAGAAGGCACTAAACCTGAAATTTTGAGAAGGCTCCATGTGCAGTTCGGGTAAGCAACCCTTTCGAAGACATAGGTGTTTGATTGGAGCAAAAAATTTTAGCGGGCCGGGATTCAGTGGAAAATGAGCCCCACCAAAGACGGCAACGAACAAGCATCACTGCAGACAACATTCGTGCTGTACGGGACCTTATTGAGGAGGATCAGCGCATAACAATTTCTGAAATTGCTTCACACATTGGAATAAGCTTCGGAAGTGTTCAAGCCATCATCAGTGATGAACTCAAATTCCGAAAATTGTCTGCCATGTGGGTTCCTCGGCTCCTCAGCCAGGAACAAAAAAACCTGACGAAAATGCATTGGACACCTCTGGAACATCCTCCTTACAGTCCAGATTTGTCATCCTGTGACTACCATTTGTTTGGGCCACTGAAAGAAGACCTGGGAGGAAGGCGGTTTGGTGACAATGCAGCGGTAGAGGAGTTTGTGCGCAACTGGCTGACTACACGTCATCCCTGATTCTTCAAGGACGGAATCAAAAAGTTGCCAATTTGATGGCAAAAGTGTGTTGGAAATGCAGGAGACTATGTAGAAAAATGAGGTGGTGGTTTTGTATTTTTTTATTAATTCAATAAAATTGTAAACAATAATTCCGATTTATATTTGATTCACCCTCATACATCTATGTTTTTTTAACACAGAACTGCAGTATCGGAAAAAACATCTTTTCCATCTTCAGTTGTTTTCATGACTGTCAATTTTTTTTGCCGGTAATTATCCAAACTGCCATCTGGTGTACTTTTGAAGGAGTAATTTTCTAAACTGCCATCTGATGTATTTTTGAAGAACTTTGTAATCAAGCTTGGTTCGTCCGGAATCTCAAAGTTCATGGTTCTAGTATGGTTTTTTTGAATATATATCTTTTCCTATCTAAACCTGTGGAACTAACAGTTTGGGAAAAGATATATATTCAAAAAACCATACTAGAAGAACTTCGAGATTCCGGACGAACCAATCTTGATTACAAAGTTCTTCAAAAATACACCAGACGGCAGTTTAGAAAATTACCGGCAAAAGAAAAAGTTGACAGTTGTGAAAACAGCTGAAGATGGAAAAGATGTTTTTTTCCGATACTGTAGTTCTGTGTTAAAAAACATAGATGTATGAGGTAAGAAGAATTCACGATTCATTTTATTCTTATTTAGAAAACCTCATAATGTAAAAATTCCCAAATTGATTATATTAATGTAAAACTGACCTACAATTATAACTTTTCAGGGCTTAAATGCAGCGCTGTTCTATGAGAATCCAGATATTCGTAGTTATGTATCTCTAGTGCCAACGAGTGCTATTACTGGTGAAGGGATGGGCAATCTGCTGGCACTTATTGTTGACAGCTGTCAGAACATGCTTGCCAAGAGACTAATGTATTCCGAAGAGTTGCAGGTAACTACTCCTTCCTCACTTTTAATATTTCATATTAAGGCAATGCTTCGATGAAATTCGATGAAATATGATGAAAAAATTGTTTTTTCTATTTTAAGTTTTTTATTATGTTTGAACCCTGTACTTTTATTTTGCACTTTTGTTTTTTTTTAACACATATGGTGCTGGGGAGTTTTAAGTCTACCTGAATGAGGTATTATGCTCATATCCATTGTTAAATTTTAAATTTCATTTTTCTCAACTATATTTTTTCAGCATTTTTGAGTTTTCAAAATGCTCTGCATACCACAATATTTTACTAATCTGCATGAAATTTTCAGGAGAGCTTTAGATATTACATAGTAAAAAACTGATGTGGAATCTTTTATATATAATCAATTGAGTTGGTGTTTACTTGATGAAAATCCATATTTATTAATTAAATAAAAATAAAACGTAGTTTTATTTGATTTTCATATTTATTATATACAATATTTATTTAAATAAATATTGTTGTATTGTTGCTTAGATCAGTTGGAACACAATTCATAATTTGTTAACATGTCTGAAGAAGGTACAGTGTACCGAAACAGCTGTCACTGAATTATATAATAAATATGAAAATCAAATAAAATTTATTTAAATAAATATTGTTGTATTGTTGCTTAGATCAGTTGGAACACAATTCATAATTTGTTAACATGTCTGAAGAAGGTACAGTGTACCGAAACAGCTGTCACTGAATTATATAATAAATATGAAAATCAAATAAAATTACGTTTTTTTTTTTTTTATATATATTGAATGGTTCATTTGTAATTAAATATAATTCGTATGTCACCCTCATAAAATTGAGAAATTATGTAACAAACACAGATTTTTTTTCTTGTACTAAACTAGTTCAAATTAAAAGAAACCTGCACATCAGTTTATTTATATTACTCTATTAAGTTTATAAAAAAATAAGTCAGATATGGTAAACCGTTTGGTACAAGTCGCATATTATTGACATATAAAAAAGCAATAACATTTTTAATAAAAAAAATTAATTTCTCAAAATGTTTTTGAGACAGCCTAACAAAATTTGGTATATAGTATCACTGTGATACTGTGGTGGTATGGTTAAAATTTGAAGTTGATCTGATGAAATTTATAGATTTTTACAAATTTCATAGATACATTGCCTTAAGTAAATTGTGTTTTGAAATAAGTTTTTGTTAAATATTTAAAATTTTTCACATCACTTCGTATTTTGTCTTCTTTTTAGACCAGTTTCAGAATAATTATTCTATCTTTGATGTTTTTATTTAAATTAACATTTTCCAATCCTGAATAGAATCTAATTTTTCTTCTTCTTCCTTCCAAGTATTAGGCCAAGGCCTGTTACGATCCTATAGAAAATTTTCCCTCCAGCGTTTCATAGGACAGCCCAGAGATCTTCATCCTGTTGGTATATAATTATAAACAGCTTTGGGGATCCAATTTGAACTTTCGTATAAGACTTGAAAGCATAATAATAGTCCCTTCGATTGGTTGCTAGCCAAAGGAAGGCAAGACCAGTGATGGGGCTGCCATTTTATAGCCTCTGTTCAGGCTTTCTGAAGCAGGAAAGAAGAAATGGAAGAAAAGAAAGACTCTCTAGTCCTCAGATGCCCTAATAGCATCAGGGTCGAAAAAAACAAGATTTAACCAAGAGAGGTTAGATAGTAAAGTTAAAAGAGTCTGGTATAAGTAAGTGGAAGAAAGGAAGAAATACCACTACTTATTTTAGGAATTCTCACTATGAGGTATTTTCATTAAGGTAGAATATTTTTATCACTCACTCTTCAAGACGACAGAACAACGGTCGTGACAATACTGAGGATGGAACAGAAACTATGTTCCGAAACTAGTTTATAATAAAATAAGAAGAACAATATGAGGTGAGTGATAAAAATATTCTACCTTAATGAAGAAATACCAGTTCGGTTAAAGATAAAAGTAAGGAGCAAAACACAAGTAAGTGGAAGCAATGTTTTGCTCAGCTTGGGCACCTTGTGGTCGCCATCCACATATCCCCTAGATTGGGACCCCTGAGTATAGAATCTAATTTTTAAGAAAGAAAAGTTATAGTTTGAACCAGGATTTGAACCCTGGACCCCACGTTCTCTGTATGAGTGTGTGCTGTCCATTACACCATTCAAATGACGATACAAACATTATCATTTCTTACAACTTATACAATCCTCGTTCATCCAAATGCTAATATCTGTCACTACCATCATGTCAACTGGCATCTTCTATCCAGAAATACTTTTATTGAGAATTTATACATTCCTTTTTAGCGATAAAGCTTCATTTTTTTAAATGTTTTTATTTGAATTAACGTTTTCCAATCCTGGATAGAATCAAATTTTTAAGAAAGAAAAATTAAGTAATGTATAAATTCTCAAAAAAAATACTTCTGAATAGAAGCTGTCAGTTGGCATGATGGTAGTGACAGCTATTAGCCTTCGGACGAGCGAGAGTTGTATAAGTTGAAAGAAATGTTGATGTTTGTATCGTCATTTGAATGGTGTAATGGATTGTACACTTGTACGGAGAACGAGGGATCCAGGGTTCAAATTCCAGTTCAAACATTAATTTTTCTTTCTTAAAAATTATTCTGTCGTCAAGTATTTTCTCCATGTCCACTGCTGTGGTCTCGAGGTAGCATGCTGCCTTCGGAGCCTGGGCAGGGATAGTAGGAACATCACTAAGTATACTAATCCGGGCAGAATTAAATCAACCAGGTTCTCTTATTGGAGATGATCAAATTTATAGCAGTGGGCCCGGGTTCGATCCCCGGTCGGGACAGTTTTTCTTGGTGAGGTTTTTATCAGGGTTTTTCTTCACCTGTAAGACAAATGTCAGGAAAACTTTAAGGCCCAAATGGTCTCCGAAATCATATGGTCATCATCATCATCCTTCACCGGTGTGGAAAGCAACGGGAAGCTACTACACCTACAATTCCCTAATAAAGCTGCAAAGCATAGCATGAAAATGCTATGATTGTAGTGAAAGACCTTCCCTTGGGCAGAATTACTATGGATGGATGTATTTTCTCGACTGCTGTTCTGTTGTGTGGATGCACTGCTTCTTTCTCCATATGTTGGTAGACCGATGAACCTCCATATTCCCGTGAATTTAAAAAATAATTAATTTCCCCTTCTTTTTTTTTTAATGTAGATTTTTGCTTAACCATGAGCTCTTTAGGTTTTCAAATTTAAAATTAAAGTATAAAATTATGGAATATTCGCCTGAAAGGTCCGTCTCCTCAACTTAATTAATTATTAAACTGTAGCGCTTTCGGGACTTGTCCCATCATTGGCAGGATTCAACTGACGAAGATCACTGGGCTGTCCTATGAAATGCTGGAGGGAAAATTTTGTATAGGATCGTAACAGGCCTTGGCCTAATACTTGGAAGGAAGCAGAAGAAGACCTCAACGGAACACATCATGAATCTTATAAAAGTTGATTTTCCTATTTATTTTATTAATATAGCCTTTCTTTCAATTTGATGTTTTTGTGATCAAGCATGAGCAGCTACTGCAGATTTCTCTACTTTTTCATTTTTAACATTCTTAATGTTAAATGTTTTTGTTCTTTGCATTGATGTTATGGTCGGCCGCGGTGGACTAGTGGTTATGCTCCTTGCCTCTGGTCCCGAGGGTCACGGGTTCAAACTCGGCTGGGGTCAATGAATTTTTTAGGACGGAAAAATCCAAGGAGCAAGTCCTCCGGGAGGGACTTCAAGCCGTGGGTCCCGAGTCTGGAGATTTTGAGGCTCGTAAAAAATCCTTAAGCCTGAATGAAAAGGCCTCTAAGCAAAATTTACCGAATTTTCCTGTATATTCCAACTTAAATTCTACCCCCCCTTAAAGATAAAACTTTTTAAGAAATTTGAGGCCAACCGGAACCTTTATAAATAGTATAATAATTACACATATACTATAGTTCATGTGTTTCCTAGATGTCAGTATGAGGTGGAATGCTGACCACGTACCACTCAAAATGACATCTATACAAAAACAAGTGTAACTAAATTAGTACGAGGGTCATACTGAAAGTCATGAGCAACATTTTTTTAAACAATCATAATATTTATTTTAGACAAACCAAGTACACCATGTTAATCTACAGACCTTTGTGCTACTTTTCAACATAGTCTCCATTTCTTTGCACACATTTTGTCCAGCGTTCTACAAGCTTGAAAATTCCCTTATGATAGAAGTCCGTTCCAGCTGCTCGAAGACACTGATGTACTGCTTTCCGAACATCCTCCAGCGTCTCGTAGTGTTTGCCTCTCATCTGCTCCTTCACAGAACCGAAAAGATGGTAGTCGGAGTTAATGATAAAATCAAATGTTTCAGACCTCTCCTCATATGAGGAGAGGTAGGAAACATTTGTTTTTATCATAAATTAAACCTGATAGTGATTAATTCCTATAAAAGTTCAACCAAGTTAATGTTCATTATAATTTTGTTTTGCAGGCAACAGTATTAGAAGTTAAGGCCATTCCAGGCTTGGGTACAACAATTGATGCCATTCTGGTAAATGGCAAACTTAGGGAAGGTGACACTGCAGTGTTGGCTGGAACTGATGGGCCGATAGTAACACAAATTCGATCTCTGCTGATGCCACAGCCCATGAAGGAATTGAGAGTGAAGGTAAGCATGCTAGTAGTTTTATTTAATATATGTAACTAATGCTCTGGAGTTAACAACAAAGTTATTCTCCTTCTTGATATCTTGATAATTTTGAAGAGCTACACAGTTTGTTAAATGTTCTCTGTCTATTTGCACACCTTGAGAACACAATATACACTCAGGAGACATTAATACACCAATTCTATGAAGATGTTTTCCTAAGCAGTCATGTCCTGTAGTAAGCCTCAGAATAGCAACTGTAGCAACTGCAGATTTTCATGGTAGTTCTGGAATTAAAGATGGGTTTTCCAACAGCATTTTCATATGTTTTTATTATTCATTTCATACATCTCAATAATGGATAAATCATATTTGAAGAGAAAAATTATATGCTCAGACTGGTACTCGAACCCAGGACCTTTGGCTTTCTAGTCCAAGTGCTCTACTGATTGAGCTATATGGGCGAGTTCCAACTTTCATAGCATTTGGTGTGAGGGAATTGACAGCTTATATAACAGAAAAATTTGCATTTAGATTGGAACTTGCCCAGAGTGCTCAGTCAGTAGGGCACTTGGCCTAGAAAGCCAAAGGTCCTGGGTTCGAGTCCCAGTCTGAGCGTATATTTTTTCTCTTCAAATAGCATTTTTATATTTCTGTTTGTGACTTTTTCAATTAAATTGGAATTGTAATTATCTTTAAATGTTTTCTTTATAATTCTTTTAATTGATTCATAAGAAAATGCATATATAAAGTAAAGTAGTCCCACTACAGGCCTCAGGGTATTAGGATGTTAAGGCTCCCACTTTTTCTGGACAATCGGCACTTGATGTCACCCCTGCGTGACGGCAGCCTTTACCCCCAGAACAAATGTCTGGTACTCATTTCCATTAGAGGCTGAATCGACCCCAGGGTCATAGTGCCACCAGAAGGTTTATACTTTCTGCTTAATTTTACTCCCTTTTTTTTTTTTTGTGAGTATATCATTCCCTCGTATTCCACAATGGGCTGGAATTCATTTTTAAGACTATATGTTTACCATGTTTCTCAGTAATCTGAATCATGTTTTGTATTTCTAATATTTTTCCCATTTTTGAATATATGGTTAATGTTATGGCCTGAATCACAGCTTTGGAATCCATTTTATTCAATGTTGCTCCCTACAAAACAAGGTCTGCGTTGTCATATTCAGAACTATAGATGAAAGGTCTAGTAGATTTTTCATAGAAGCATCTTGAGTTTGTTTTACATGTTTTAAATCTGTGACACTGGATTCATGGGTTTTCTTCCCTTCTGAAGGAATCCATACTCAGGACTTTTTTGCACTGAACCTGGCAGGTTTGAATGTGTAAATCTTAAAGGCATAAACAGACTTGGCAACCAGTAAGTTGTACATGTACAGTTTTACCCCGCTTTTACGTTCCCCCCTTTTTACGTTTTCCCCGGCCTTTTCCTATCAACATTCTTTAAATGGCCCTTCAGTTTCCCTATAATCATAATGTATTAAAAACCATGCTTTTACATTTCTGAAATTTTGTTTTCCTGCAATTTACATCACACATCAATCTTCAGATATTCTATATATTTGATTGATTATTTCGCTTTTGTACAATTGATATATAGCAGAGCAAGTTCATTGAGCTAACAAAGCTGGCTTCTATACAATCAATAAGGAGTCAAGCAAGTTTAATGAGCCAACGAAGCTGGCTTTTGTACAATCGATAAAGAGCAGAGCATGTTCATCGAACCAACCAAGTTGGCTCAGATCTTTCAAACATTTCTAAAATTCAACCCGTATACTTCCATGGCAAAACAGTTTTTTTTTTAATCTCTCAATAAAGATTCATTGTGCTGATTGCTGAACCTCTCCTTGTTGTGTATTTTTTAAATGGTGAAAGTAAAAGAAATAATTTTGAACAGCAGTTCAAAACACCCATTACATTGAACTATTATAGGAATATCACTATGAGGTTTAATTTAAAATAAAATTCTTTACACCTCACCTGATATCCTGTCTTCTAATTAAATAAAAGACAGGATATGAGGTGAGGTGTAAAGAATTTTATTTTAAATTAAAAGAAACATTACATTATATATATATATATATATATATATATATATATATATATATTGTATATTTTATCCCTATATTGTATATTATCCCAGTCTGGGCTTTTTTTTGCATGTTCTAGAAAGGTTGCTGAATATGAGGATCAACATTTTTTAACTCCTCCTCATTTCCATAATTTACACCTTCTCCCAATTTACACCACTTTCTCTCTAGTCCCTTGAAAAGTGTAAAAGAGAGGTAATACCATAGTATATTATCCCCATCTTTTTTTTTTTTCATGTTCTGGAATGGATGAGAGTATGGGGGATCAACATTTTTGAGTTGATCTTCATTTCCCTCAATTTGCACTTTCCCTTATTTTACACCATTTTCCCCGTGGTCTCTTGAAAAATGTAAAAGAGGGGTAATACTGTATATTACATATGTAACTTTGGTTTTTACAGAATGCATATGTAGAATACAAGGAAATAAAAGCTGCTCAAGGTGTGAAAATTGCTGCCAAGGAACTGGAGAAGGCAATTGCAGGTAAGATGTTTGTATTAATAACAACCCACTGCACTTTATTAATTGTGATCTTTTCCAATTTACACACTGCCTCAGCAGACCATGTTATGTGGATGATTAAGGAATTCAGATTATGATGAAGAGAAGGGAGTTTTTTAAATTCATCATAGAAAATTTTTGAAAACTCAATTCATAAATTTTGTGCTTTTCACGAAAACCATGGTTTCAAGTGAAATCTTGCCCATTTTCATTCAAAACTCTGATGAAATATTTAATTTTAGGAAGTTATATTTTGAGGTTATTTTAATTATATTATTTTTGGTCTGGACATCTTACCTCAATATTAATGTTGATTTGTTCTTGAACATGTTTCAAAACAATTCTGTTTTATCTTCAGCTTTCCCAGACTGGTTTTATTTATGTTGCATTATGTTGCACCACCTGGATGTCGATGTCAGCTCCATCCCTGTGGTTGGCCAAAGAACCTCCAAACAAGGTCACCCTCCATCGGAATATCAAAATTCATAACTCTGTTTCTGTTCTTCTGAATATAAATTTTTTCTCAAATAATCAGCTCGTTTGTATTTTCTAACTGTTTTTAATTATAATTTAGTGTCTGAATTGATATTATGTTTTTCAGACCAAACATGAGCAGCAACTGCAGATTTTTCAATTTTTTCTTTCTTTCTCCATTTTTAATATTTCTTATGTGTTCTTTGGTTCTAATTTTTAGGTTTCTTTTTGTTTTCCCTATATATATCTTTTCACAACCCATGCATTCAATTTGATATATTCCTGACTTTTTATTTTTATCAGTTTTTTTCATTTTTGTTGGTTTTTATTAGTTTATTTAAACTGTAGTTTATTTTTTGGTGCTAATTTAATATTAAACTTCTCAAATATATTTTGAAATTTATTATGTACCCAGGGGTGATATGTGAATTTCCTATATTTTTTCATAGGTGGTTCTTCTTTTTCAAGATTACTTCTGTTTATCATTTTTTGTTTTTTATACTTTTCTATCCTTTTATGTACCATTTTTTCATCAAACCCATTTTCTCTTGCTACTTTGATTATGTGTTTTTTCTCATGTTTGAAATCTTCTTCGTTTAAGGGTAAGTTTACCAATCTATGAGTTAAACTATTAAATGCTGCTAATTTATGTCCAATTGGATTGAACCCTGTTGATTTTATATATATCTGATGAAATTCTTGTGTCGTCAACTCTTCTATTGTCACCATCTTCTGTGCCGCCATCTGTGGTTGAATTTATGAACTTCAAAATTAAATTAAGTTATGTAGATAGGAAATAACACTATGAGGTTTTTTAATATTGTTTATTTTTTATTATTTCACTCACCTCATACTTCATAATTCATAGCGGACCCAGGGTTTCTTCACATCTTTTGTGACATTCTCAATGCTTGTCACGTTCACAACTGACGTCCAACGGCCTTCTGGTTGAGTGGAAGAGAGGGCCTTATGGCCTTAACTCTGCCAGAATAAATAAAGTATTATTGTTATTATTATTATTATTATTATTATTATTATTATTATTACGGATAGAAGGCCATTGGACGTCAGTTGTGAACGTGACACAGCATTGAGAATGTCACAAAAGATGTGAAGAAACCCTGGGTCTGCTATGAATTATGAAGTATGAGGTGAGTGAAATAATAAAAAATAAACAATTTCAAAATTAAATTTTGTTTTGATGTTTTTATTATTCATTTAATGCATCTTAATGATGGATAAATCATATTTGAAGAGAAAAATTATGCGCTCAGACTGCGGTTTGAACCCAGGACATTTGGCTTTCTAGGCCAATGCTCTACCAACTGAGCTACCTGAGCTAGTCCCAATCTAAATGCAAATCTTTCTCTTATATATGCTGTAAATTAAATTTTATTTGTTAGAAATATCAAAACTGACAGAATCTTCCCCCGTCAACTCTTCTATTGTCACCATCTTCTATGCTGCCGTCTATGCTTGAATTTATGAACTTCAAAATTAAATTTTGTTTGTTAAGAATATCAAAATTCATCCATCTATTCCTAACGAACAAAATTTAATTTTAAACTTTATAGATTCATCTATAGATGGTAGCACAGAAGATGGTGAGTATAGAAGAGTTGACTGCAGAAGAATTTCATTAGTTGGAGTTTTGACTGATGATGGGCGAGATTTCACTTGAAACCATGGTTTTGTGAAAAGTGCAAAATTTAAGAAGTGAGTTTTCAAAAATGTTCTCCAATGAATTTAAATGATTATTATTTCATAATATTTACTTCGCAACATTAATTTCAATACAAAAGAAAGGATGTTACTCGTATCAGAAAATGCCAAGTTGACTCTATCTTCGAAATTGCCAATATGATAATGAATTGCTATCAACAATTACACATGTCTTCTCTACACGTGAATTACAGAGAGATTTAATCCATGATTGTGGTAATAATTAGTGATTAAAAAAAGCACAAATTGAAAGTTTTATGAGTCAAATTTCTGTTCTGGTAAGCATTAAACACAGATAAATTATATTTGAAGAGAAAAATTTTCGCCTAGACCGAGACTCGAACCCGGTACCTTTGGCTTGCCAGACCAAATGCTCTACCAACTGAGCTACCGAGGTGAGTTGCAATCTAGATGCAAATTTTTCTCTTATATACGTTGTAATTCCCTCTCGCCAAATGCTTTTGAAACCATTGCTTCTATCTTTGCAAGTGGCGGCTTCTTAGTTAAGACATTTATTGGGAATTTAACATTACTTTATAAAGCTAGTAAGGCTTCTAATGATGTTTTTATTATTGATTTAACATTTCTCACTGAAAGATAAATTATATTCGAGTCTCAGTCTAGGCAAACATTTTTCTCTTCAAATATAATTTATCTTTCAGTGAAAAATGTTAAATCATTAATAAAAACATCATTAAACACACATGTTTTTATGTTATTCATTTCATACATCTCAATGATGGATAAATCATATTTGAAGAGAAAAATTATGCGCTCAGTCTGGGACTCGAACCCAGAACCTTTGGCTTTCTAGTCCAATACTCTACCAACCAAGCCATCTGGGCGAGTTCCAATCTAAACACAAATTTTTCTCTTATATACGTTGCCAATTCCCGCATGCCAAATGCTATCGTAGTAGGATTTGATGGTGAGATAACTTGTGGGTGATTGACATCACATAGTATCGACGTATCAATTTATCAATTTCAGGAAGTGGAAGTTCATCTTCACTTTCACTTTCACTTTCTGAATCTTCTAATTCACGAATCAGTTCGTCACCTGAATCATAATTATACAAAATATTCACTAATTCTTCTTCAGTGAGACATTTTTCTTTCACCATGGTTTCACTCACGCACAAAGAACAGCACGATAACGAGAAACAAATACGACTGCATTGGAGACTGGAGACAAGTTTGGGTGAACGAATTCCATGTGTTGTTTGTTTAAAAAATAAAAGGGGATTCATCAAGGTTAAACGTGTCAAACAGGAATAGAAAACGTACATTTACATGCCATCTATGATCTCCAAGACATACTAAGCCAACACAATATTTAGGCGCCGAATATAAATGCAGTTTGTTCGCGCCTGCTCTGAAGCGAGTTAAGTGACTGATGGCCGCATACACGATAGTCTCCTTAAACGCCTTAACTGATTTACGGTACTGAATGTGACATTTATTTGGGAATTTTATATTACATTATAAAGCCAGTATGGCTTCTTTTGATGTTTCTATTATTCATTTCATGCATCTCAATGACGGATAAATCATATTTGAAGAGAAAAATTATACGCTGTGACTGGGACTCAAACCCAGGACCTTTGGCTTTCTAAGCCAATGTTCTACTGACTGAGCCATCTGGGTGAGTTCCAATCTAAATGCAAATTGGTCGCTAGAGTATTGGCCTAGAAAGCCAATGGTCGTGGGTTCGAGTCCCAGTCTGAACGCATAATTTTTCTCTTCAGATATGATTAAACACAGACCTACATGTACAAGTTAGAAGGCAGATTTTATTTCTATCTTTTTTAATTTTTCCACATGCAGATTGAATAGCTTCTTTCGATGTCACGTCATTATTCATCAAGGTCCCAAAATTCGAGAAGCTCTTCACAGTTAGATAAAAAGAATCCTTTGAACAATAACAGGTTGTGTGAGTGAGTGATGTAATCGCCATAACTGAAATATTGGTGTAATCTTAAAAACAGTTACAATATAAAATAAATTCTGTGAGTTTACTATTACTGAAGAAATTAGGGAGGACCAGTTGAATAGTATAGATTTAATAACTATTCATTTTAAATCCAGTTTTGGGACTGAGGAATTTTATTTGTTACCAGCAGACCTGGCAGTCATTGTCCTGGCCGAACATTCAATTCTCGCATCATGGCCCGTTGATAAAAATATAAGTTACTTTTTTTACCATAAAATTCACTAATTAATAAGTTTGCAAGAAAACTCCTCACCGCCATCTATTGTGGCTCAAGAAGCATGCATGATGATGTCACATTGTTGTCGCTTGGAATATGTCGGTAATGCAGTTGACTACACATCTGACATTAAAAAAAAGTCCTGTAACCCAATCACAGCACCACCTACCAAGTCCAATTGTGAATCTGAACTATCCAGGAATCCATTCAAATACACACAAAAAGTCATCAAAATTGGTCCAGTCATTTAGGCAGTTTTAAATTTCAGGTTTCAAATAAACCTCCACTTCTAATTGTCGGATTTCACTTATTTTTGGATAATATGTACGTCAATAATGAATGGAGAACATATTTTAATCGACTCACCTCATACATTTTCAAACTTCTTTGATACCGACAGTTTCAGACAATATCATGTCCTTCATCAGTCATGGCGTCCATTGATGAAAAATTTTCATCAATAATGAATGGAGAACATATTTTAATCGACTCACCTCATACATTTTCAAACTTCTTTGATACCGACGGTTTCAGACAATATCATGTCCTTCATCAGTCATGGCGTCCATTGATGAAAAATTTTCATCAATAATGAATGGAGAACATATTTTAATCGACTCACCTCATACATTTTCAAACTTCTTTGATACCGACGGTTTCAGACAATATCATGTCCTTCATCAGTCATGGCGTTTATTGATGAAAAATTTTCATCAATGGACGCCATGACTGATGAAGGACATGATATTGTCTGAAACCGTCGGTATCAAAGAAGTTTGAAAATGTATGAGGTGAGTCGATTAAAATATGTTCTCCATTCATTATTAATGATATAACCTCATAATGTTTACTTCCCGATATTAATTTAAATATAATATGTACGTCGTTTATTTTAATATGATATACTCAGTTTTGCTGTGAAACATCGAAAAATGTGACCGCTAGAGCGATTTTTAAATTTTCACTTCAGGTGAACTCCTACACCTAATGGTTGTAGAGGGTCCAATTGTGAATCTAAACCATCGAGAGACCCAATCAGACACATACAAAAAATGTCATAAAAATTGATCTAGTCTTTAAGAGGAGTTCAGTGACAAACACACGGATATATACAGGGAATCCATTTTAAGAGGAAACCTCGCATCATTCTGTCGCCGCAGCTGTGAGCAGTACGATCGCGGCATGGGAGACAAGTTGTACACAACATCCCAGCGGTTAGTTGCTTCAGTGAGTTGTAGTGGGTCGCTTGTTGTCGTGTGTTACATAAGAAAGCAATCAAAAATGAAGTATACGGTTGAACAGCGAATTTATTTGATGGAATGTTACTTATTAAGAAATAACCATAGAAGGCGCGTTCGGAGATTTTCTCAAAAATATCCTGACTATACGATTCCTACAAAATCAGCCTTTCGAAGCTGATAAAAAAGTGGCATACAACAGGTTCAGTTTGTACATATCGAAGAAGCGTGATAGGCACGTTTTAACAGTAGAGAAACTTGAGGATATTTGGGTGCGATTAGAAGTAAGTCCTAGAAAATCACTAAAATGTTTGGTGCAGGAAACTAACATATCCACGGGGTCAGCCCACAAAGCGACCAGACTGTTAAAATTTCGACCTTATGAACAAACGTTTGAGCAGGAACTTAAACAGGCAGATTTCGCCGCAAGATTAAGGTTCTGTAATTGGTTTCTTGGAAGTGTGTATAATGGAATTTTGGATCTACAGCCAATGTTCATGTCTGATGAGGCATGGTTCCATCTTTCGGGACATGTAAATTCCCAAAGTGTGCAAATGTGGAAAACTGAGAACCCACATATTATACAAGTGCCTTTACATCCCATTAAAATAGGGATTTGGTGTGCGGTAAGTGCACGGCGGATAATTGGGCCTATATTTTTTGAAAACAGTGTAAACTCAGCTGTCAATGTGACAACAATGTTGCTTTCATTTCTTAATGAATTTACACAGGAAGAAAATGATTATGGATATTTTCAACAGGATGGTGCCACAGTGCATACCACTCATAATTCTATAGAAACTTTACGTGAAGTTTCCGATGACAGGATAATTAGCACGTTTATGGCCCCCTAGATCAGCAGATCTAACTTACTGTGATTATTATCTTTGGGGATACCTAAAGGGAAAAGTTTACCGAAATAATCCTCATACCTTAGAAGAACTTAAGGTCAAAATAACACGTGCAATACAGTCTATTATAGAAGCGGAATTACGGAAAGTGGCAGATAATTTGTTTAAATGATGTGAGGGATACCTTACTGCAGAACAGGGACCATTTTCAACAGTATCTCAAATAAAGAGTTAGTAATAAGCCTCTATGTGTAGGCCTATTTTTTATAATCTAAATTAGTTGAGTAATTTGTATTTTGTAGCTTCTAGCTGTCTTCATTTGCCGGTAGTAACGGAACACACTCACCACTGGAGCAAGCACAATAGCAGGCAAAGTGAGAGCCGCTGCAACACTGCAAAAAAAAAGGTTTCTGCTTAAAATGGATTCCCTGTATAAAGATATATGAAAGGATGTCTACCTTGCTGGCTCAGTAGCATGTTTGCTTCTTGATTAGCGGACCTGGATTCAATACCTAGTGGGGTTGAAAAATATAATTATTAAATTAATTTAATTGCAAAATTTTCAATCTTCGTGCCAGGAGAGGTGGTGTTGTAAAATTTTTAATAGGTAGATTGTGCACTCAGGTTTCTGCATTAAGTTGCAAACCTCTCCACAGTTCATATGTTGAGAAGACATGTAGTACTGTTGATATTGATAATGTTGGACATTAAGCCTGGCGGCTCCCTTGGTGCTTTTTGATAGGAGTTGGCTATGTGTCAGCACCAGGTTTGACCTTCTCCCTTTTCTTCATCATCGTCCCTCTTACAAAATACTTCACACTATACAAACACATAAACATACTCATTCTACTGTCCTCTCTACAGGGTGTATTTTAATTACACCGACAAACTTCAGGGACTGATTCCTGACTGGAAATGGAAGAAAAAATTCCCTATAAATAAGTGTCCATAAATGCATCGTTACCATGGCAAATGGCACTGACAAATGACATTATTCTCTCGGCCCTGCTGCATGGCCTGTTAGATCGATCACCGGACTTAAACCTTCCTGGATTTTTATGTCTGGGGGCATCTGAGAAGCATTGTATTTGCTGAACCAGTTCCTGGTGTGCATATCCTTCTACAGCGCATCCACATTGCCTATGATGCTATTCAGAGAGAGGCCGGAACATGCGAAAGAGTGAGGCAATCCATGATATGATGTGTGAACGCATGCATTGCATCCCATGAAGGCCACTTGAACATTTGTTGTGATTATGCTATGTACTGTGTCCCAGGACGATTTGTTATTGTTGCATGCACATCGTTCATTTTTGGACACACATTATTATAGGACCTTTTTTCCTTCATTTCCAGTCAGTCCCTGAAGTTTGTTGGTGTAATTACTGTTCACCCTGTATACACAATGCAAGAATACATCATCTAAGTAAAGTGGTCTGCAGAAGTGGTGCATACATTGAAAATAGATCACATTATTGCCACTTATCTGTCCAGTGTAGAACCCGAAATATGTATAAAGTGCAGAGGGTAGTATTAGAACACACACACACATAATTATATGAAAGTGTTTATGTATGATTTAAACTCTTTGTGCATATGCAAGAAATAAATGCTTTCTTATTTAAGAAAGAAAAATTAACACTCAAACCAGAACTTTAACCCTGGTTCTCTGAATTAGAGTCCTGGTTCAAGCATTAATTTCTCTTGATGATATTATTATTCCCTAGAGTGCAAAATGTCCTGGGTTCGAGCCCCAGTCTGAACGTATAATTTTTCTCTTCAAATATAATTAATTTCTCTTCCTTAAATAAAGCTCTATCCAGATTTGGAAAGTGTCGACTGATATAAAAACATAAAAAGTGCTTTCTTTGGATTTATTATTAATTTAATACTTCTCACTGATGGACAAATTACATATTTGAAGAGAAAAATATACGCTCAGACTAGGGTTTGAACCCAGAACCTGTGACTTTCTATGCCAATGCTCTACCAATTAAGCTACCTGAGCACTCCAATCTAAATGCAAATTTTTCTCTTATACATTGTTAATGCAATGGTTCGTATCATTTGGCACTCGGGAATTAACAATCTATAAGAGAAAAATTTGCATTTATAATGAAATGTTCAGGTAATTCAGTTGGTAGAGCATTGCCATAGAAAGCCATAGGTCCTGGATTCAAACCCTAGTCTGAGAGTATATTTTTCTAAATAATAAAATTTGGTCTGCTTAATTCTTACCTCATATTGTTGTTTCTGTTAGAGATATATTATGTTTCTATCTTGAAACATATTTCTATTTCCTTTACTTGGAGTGTCAAAGAGTGAACTACATTTTCTTACACACTTAAAGGAAAAACCATTATTTGACCAATGAAAATATGTCTAACAGAAACAACGATATGAGGTAAGAATTAAGCAGACCAAACTTATTATTAAATAAAACCTCATAATGTTACTTCCTATTTTATTTTCAAGTACATTTTTCTCTTCAAACATAAATACTTTCTTGTTACAGGTCTGAATCTTTTGGTTGCACAAAAGCCTGATGAAGTAGATATCTTAAGGGATGAAGTGGCTCGTGAATTGAAATCCGCCCTTAGTAATATCAAACTTCAGGAAAGAGGTGTATACGTCCAAGCCTCTACGCTGGGTTCACTTGAGGCTCTGCTGGAATTCCTTAGGACGTCCAAGATACCTGTGAGTCAATTAATTTTTTATAATCTTGAAATTTTTTTCTCTGTATTCTTCAATGCAACTATTATGACTTTTACTGAATCTTGATAATTTTATTTGGCGGTCGGAGTATTTTTTTTTTTTTTTGGACAGTGTAACTTACTAAGCTAGTATGTATGTTCAAAGTTAAAATTGGGAAACACATTATGAGGTTCTTAATTAATTAGTATGTATGTATGTATGTAGCTAATGCTCTGGAGTTAACAACTAAGTTATTCTCCTTCTTGCTTCCCAATACTTGGATGTCACATCTTGATAATTTTGAAGAGCTACACAGTTCGTTAAATGATCTGTGTTCATTCCACACCTTGAGAACACAATATACACTGAGGAGACATTAATACACACACCAATTTTATGAAGATGTTTTCCTAAGCAGTTATGTCATGTAGTAACCTCCGTATAGAAACTGCAATTTTTGTGGTAGTTCCGGAATTATAGATGGATTTTCTAACAGTATTTTTATATTTTTGTTTTCCGACTTTTTCTATTAAATTGGAATTGTAATTATCATGAAGTTTTTTTGTTTATAATTCTTTTTTGCACAATAGTGGATTCTGTCGTATTTACAGCAATGACGACCATGATAAAAGTTAAATTTCCTAAATTTCGGGTTGCCAACCTATAAATAACTATACTGTAATATTACAAATTACCTACCTAGAGCAGGAATTAAATAATCACTGTCCTTTATATATACTATATACAATATATATATATATACAAAAATATATCCAAAAGATAGTGTTAATATACATTATACGAAACAAATCACTGCATTTTAAATTAACTGAATTTTATTTGAAACAACAAATTCATACTTGCCGCCAGGGTACCTGATTGGTGTCATGATCTGCTATAGTTATTTAGGCATTTACCATATAAACATTGGCCAGACTGTTAACATTAGTCACTTGTTTATAATGAACACAAATATTTCCAATAAAGTTATTATTTTGAAAACACCATCATGCAAATAATAATGTACAATGCACATTTGTGAAGTGTTTTACAGAATATTGGAAATTAACCGAGCGACAGCGAGGTTTTTAATCATTTCCTCACTTTTGTAAAAACCACTTCCCAACCTGACATTGTAATATACTATTAATTGATTTATAAGAATATGCATTTGTTATTTTCTGCATGTTTTCGTGAATCGAAAATTGACATTCTCATATCTAATCTGGTTGCTATGTAAACAAAAGAAAATGCAATACTGAATTGTTTATACCTGTTCTGAGCTAAGTTCCAGTTGTAAAGTAAACAAACAGGATGTATGACTGCATTTTTCATTGGTCAAATAATGGTTTTACCTTTAAGCGTGTAAGAAAATGTAGTTCACTCTTTAACACTTGAAATAAAGGAAATAATAATATTTAAAAAATATATACATTATGCAGAACATATCTATGTAAGTTATATAGGAGAACTTAAATATATATAATTACAATTTAAAAACATGAAACAAGCATTGTTTTAATCTTGAGGATGCGCAATGCAAGAATATGTTGTAATTTCAGTTTTTTTTTTTTTTTTCAAAATGACAAAATTTCTGTGGAATTTCTTAACCTTGGAAAGCAAAGCATTTGAAAAATGGAAAGAAATAAATTATTTTGAATTGTTTTCAAAAGTTCAGTAGAAAATATCCCACATTAATCATTGAGGATGTGATGAAAACAACAGCAGAATTTACATGAGTCAGCATGGAACATAAATTCTGCTCATAATGAAATTGTACCAGTATATAAAGGTTATGTATTGACATAAAATAAAGTTAAAATGTACCTCCCTTCTTAGGTCAGAGCCGTCATCCTCAACTTATAAAATATGTATGCTTTCAATCTAAAGGCCTTGCAGAATCTCTATTCCATCTTCAGCAGGTCTCTCTTTGCTACATTACTTGATGTTCTCGGTGCTGGTCCTAATGTAGTGTTGTCATGACTAAAGCTTCTTCCTGACGATATCGTTAGGCAGAAGCTTTAGTCACAACAACACTACATTAGGACCAACACTGAGAACATCAAGTAATGTAGCAAAGAGAGACCTGCTGAAAGAAAGCATTCATATTTTATAAGTCGAGGACGACGGCTCTGATCTAAGAAGGTACATTTAACTTAATATTTAATTTTAGGAAGTTATATTTTGAGGTTATTTTAATTATATTATTTTTTGGTTTGGACATCTTACCTCAATATTAATGTTGATTTGTTCTTGGACATGTTTCAAAACAATTCTGTTGAAAAGTTCTATTGAAAAGAAAAAATACAAGAAAATTACTTACCATCCTGAAAAGCATAGGAAATTTCAAAAAATTTTTGACAAATACAACATTTCTTTGGCACCAATAAATAAATTTAGTTTGGGTAATCTTCTAAGTACCAATAAAAAAGTCAATGTTCCAGACAGTAAGACATCTGGAATTTATCAAATAAATTGTGAAGATTGCAATAAAGTTTGTATAGGAAAAACAAAAAGGAATTTGGAAATTCGGACAAAAGAACATTTCAGAAATATTAAAAATTGTGAAATTGAAAAATCTGCAATTGCTGCACATAGTTTATTAGAACATCATAAAATTGGAAGAGAAGCTAAACTTTTAAAACAAGTAGAGAAACCTTTGGAATTGACAGTTTGGGAAAAAATATACATTCAGAAAAACAAAAATAGATCAATGAATTTTGATATCCCTAACGAAATTACATTGATTTCGAAGTTCATAAATTCAACCATAGATGGCAGCACTGAAGATGGCGACAATAGAATAGTTGACGGCCGAAGAATTTTGTCAGTTGGAGTTATGGCTGACGATGAACATGACTATGTTTGAAATCGCGATATCATGGAAGCTTGAATCCTATGAGGTGAGTTGTTTTAAAACAATATGTTCTCCTAATAAATTAATGAGTCATTTTAACATCTTAACATCTTACCTCATACCGCCATAATGGCGGTTGAAAATTAATGACAAGATCATTTGAAAACTATAGTTACCGTGTTTGATAAAACATGAAATATGAGGTAAGATGTTAAAATGACTCATTAATTTTTAATTAAGAACCTCATAATGTGTTTCCCAATTTTAACTTTGAATATGTTCTCCGATGAATTTTAATGATTATACCTCATAATGTTTACTTCCCAACATTAATTAAATATATCCAAGTATTTAATATTTAATTTTAGGAAGTTATATTTTGAGGTTATTTTAATTATATTATTTTTAGTCTGGACATCTTACCTCAATATTAATGTTGATTTGTTCTTGAACATGTTTCAAAACAATTCTGTTTTATCGTCAGCTGAAAATAATATAATATAAAGCCAAGTATAATTGCTAAGTGTTGCTCCATGTTTGTCCCATCACATGACAATTGTATTAATTAATATTTTAGTATATTTAAAGAGAAAAATTATACGCTCAGACCGGGACTTGAACCCGGGACCCTTGGTTAGTAGCTTGACTTTTTTGATATTTTTGTGGATGTTACCAGTTGGTTGCATCTTTATTCTGTTGTGTTTCCTATTCTTTCATTTTAGAATGCAGTATCCTAACTGAGGACATTTAACATTATGGTAATGTTATAAATATTATTGAAATGTGATTTAATTAATTTTATTTGGGAGTTGGACTTTTTTATTAATAAAAGGGTTTAGGATCTTTATTATGATTTATAAATAAAAGTTTACAGATTTAATAGATTTGGATATATATTATTTTACAAAAAGTCACTATGTTATAAATGCTAGTATAGGCTACATATATTATATACCGCAATTCTTTTGTTTGAATAATGTTATTTTATTTGATAAAAATTATGTTCGTGACACACATTTTAAGACCGATATAATAACTTGATGATTCATTCATCTTCATTAAGTGTACCCAGCCGTAGATGACAACACGAATCCACTGCATACTTATGCTATAAGATGCAATGGGGCTGCTCTTGAACATGCAGCTTATGTGGGCATTCAAAGTGAGTATCCACAAGATTAAAGGAAAGAGATATAGGAAAGACAGAAATGAACCCTTTGGCCTCGAATACTATCAGGGTCGAAGAAAATAAGAGGTCTGGATATTATCATTATTGAATCTCCAATAATATGAACCCTATTTCCACCATCTGGTATGTTAGGGTTTTAGTTACAATATAATTAATTATTTACAGTAATTTAGAGTATGGTTAATTTCTAGCATTACATAGTAACGTAATATGACTAATTATTTAATTAATTAACAAACCCAAACAAAAAAAACTAAAAGTCTCTCAAAAATATGAAGGATAAAGTCACACAGCTTTCTATAGCAACACTTGTTACATAAAATATTTGACAAAGGCAGTTGAAATCGATTATGGCAATAACGTAATTTTTTAATAAATTCACGTCTTTTGGAATCAAATGCGGGACACTCAAATACAGATGTGAGATAGTCTGGTTGGAGTTTTTGCAAATACAGGTATCTGTATCTATTTTAATCGTTCCAAATAATATATTGACTTAGGCTTTCACGGCCGGAGTTACTTTGATGATCTTGCAGAAGATTTCCGGGCTGTTGGCCGTGGTCTTGAGGCTTGTAGTTCCCCAACGTTTCGCCAGAGACTGCATCCGGCACCTCAAGGGTTGTCTTGAGACTGGCAATTTTGTCAACTACCGCTCTATTTATACATTATCCGCGACGTGTTCTCTGCGTGGTCCGTTACTTCGTAAATTGTATCTGCCTTCTGGTTGGTTAGCATTAGGGTCTTCCATTGCACCAATGAGGTTGCTGTTTGATGTTCTAGTAGATTGTTCTCGTAGGGGTTTACATCTGGCTTTTGTTAAGACTGGTATCCATGCTTTGTTGACTTTTAATGATTCTTCTTTTCTATTCTAACTATTTTGATGTTTGAATATTTCAATGGCTTCTCGTTGCAGACGGGTAAAATACTGAGTGCAGTTAGATAATATATATGTGTTGTTGTATTGTACTGTATGGCCTTCAAGTAGAGTGTGTTCTGCTACTGCCGACTTTTCCACTTGTTTGACGGCTGTATCTTTCGTGTTCTTTAAGTCTGGTTGTGATGCTGTGTTTAGTGGTGCCTATATACACTTGGCCGCTGTTGCACGGGATCCTGTATATGCCTGCTGATTGATGAGGATGAAGTTGATCCTTAATAGGTCTGAGGAGGTTTTTGATTTTCCTGGTAGGCCTATATATTGTCTTTATGTCTTCTTTCTTTAGCAGTTTTCCAATTCGGTCAGTTACATTCTTGATGAAAGGTAAGAATGCTATGGTTGACATGTTTTCTTCTGATTCCTTGTTGTTGTATCGTCTGGGATGGTTTGCTCTGTTGATTTCTTTGTTGGTGTATCCTTTGGCTGTGAATACTGTACGGAGATGTTTGATTTCAGTCTTTAATAAATCAGGATGGCAAAGTTTCTTGGCGCGATTCGTCAATGTTTTGATGATACCAAGTTTCTGTTTGGGGTGATGATTGGAGGTTTTACGAATATATCTGTCAGTATGCGTAGGTTTTCTATATATGGTGTGATAAATGTTGTCATCTTCTTCTCTTCTGATTGAGATGTCCAGAAAGGCTATGCTGTTATCTTTTTCTTTTTCTATGGTGAATTGTATATTGGAGTTTATGTTGTTGATGTGTGCCAGAAATTCTTCTATTTTATCTTCCCAGTGGTTCCAAATTACGAAGGTGTCTACATATCGAAGCCATGTCTTGGGTTTAAGAGGGACAGTCTCTAAACATTTTTGTTCAAAGTTTTCCATAAAGAAATTAGCAACTACTGGGCTCAGGGGACTACCCATAGCTACTCCATCTATTTGTTCATAGAAGTCGTTATTAAATAAGAAATGGTGGTTAAGCAGTGTTCGAAAAGATTAGTGATATCTTGAGGAAACTTGTCAGCGATGAGGTGAATGGTCTCCTTTATAGGAACTTTAATGAATAGAGAGACTACGTCGTAACTAACCATTAGATCGTCCGGTTGCAGAGCTATCTCTTTTAGTTTATCTAAGAAGTCCATCGAGTCTTTGACATATGTATCACTGTTGGATGTATGGGGTTTTAGTAGAGTAGATAAATGTCTCGCTAGGTTATAAGTTGGTGATCCTATGGCGCTGACGATCAGTCTTAGAGGTATATTGTCTTTATGGATTTTAGGTAGTCCGTAGAGTCTCTGGGTGGCAGGGCCTCGTTCTTCTGAAGTTCTTTCTTCACGTTGTCTGGAAGTGAGGAGGCTTTGATCAAGTTGTTAGTTTTACGGAGTATCCTTTTGGTTGGGTCGTTTGACAGCTTACGGTAGTTCCCAGGATCCAGTAACTCGATGATTTTACGATTATATTCTTCTGTGTCTAATATAACTGTAGAGTTTCCTTTGTCTGCTGGTAGAATTATAATAGTTTCATCCGTTTTTAAGGTTTTTATAGCCTTCCTTTCTTCAATGGAGAGATTGTGTTCTGGTTTGGGAGCCTTTCTCAGAATGCGAGAGACTTCGTTGTGGATAGTTTCTGCCTTTTCCAGTGGTAATACTCCTATGGCAGATTCAACGTTAGATATTATTTCTTCCACAGGTATAGCTAGAGGTATGACAGCGAAATTGCCTCCTTTCGCTAGAAGTGAGATTTCTGCAGCTGAGAGTGGCCGGTTGCTAATATTTACTACGGTGCGTGTGGTGTCCAAGTTAGTTCTAGGAATTTGTTTAGATGTAGACTCAAATTTTTTCTTTTGTGTTCTGGTGGATTGTTCTCAAGTTGACATCATGGATTGATAGGTGATCTCATCTATTTTGTTCCAGTCTTTTCGTGATAGTCTATTACTGATTAGAAGGTGAAGGTCTAGAAGATCGGTGTCTGTAACTGCGAGGTTCTTGCGTGTTGTGTGTATACGTTCCCTTAATAATGATATTCCGTGCGATGATAAATCCTATGCGCTTGTGCAGATATTAATGTTTATTTAGTGGGACATTTATCAATCTATATAAGAGGCTATTAAATATTGCATGTTTATGTGCCAGAGGATTGAAACCCATTGATTTGATATAATTATCAGTATAATTCCCAATATTAATTTAAATATAATCATTAATCACTCATATTCAATCAAAAAAATATATTCACTTTATTTAAAGTGATTAGTCAGGTATCTCAGAAGTCTAAGGTTCGCATGCAAATACGTTAGTCTCTACTCAAATTACTTCCAATCACTGGTGAGCTGACTCACAATGAGCAAGTGCAAAGATCGAATTAGCTACCCACTAACTGGTCATGCATGAAAGTCATCGTTTTCATAATATTGGCAAGAAATTACCTAGAATTCTCAGCGATAAAACCACTTCCGTTATTTTCGTCTGCTAGAGGAACGCATTTATGCTTGCGTCCCACAAATAATACCGTATACATTGACGTCTGCGTCACGCAATATTACGCCGATTCTCCTGTTCTTCCAGTTGAATTCTTTGGTAGACTCTATCAAATTCCTCTTCTTCTCCGTGTACACCAAAAGCAAGATCGAAGTCTTCAAGGTCCGACATCTTGAATAAAGCAGCAAGATACGTAGCAAGGTTTCAAACTACATTGTGGTTACCATCGGTTCCCTTCGGTATTCTCACGATTCCTTACAATCTTCAGTTACCTTGTCAGGTAGCTTAGGAATTTCAACAATTATTATCGCATGAACAGATTTCTGAGTAAGCAAAATCGTATTAGGATACAACTTTCTCAGCAGAGAATGCCTTTTACGGTCTAATGCATTCATAGATTCGACCCTAAGTGTCTGACTACGGGTTGGATGACAGGTTCAATTCATAGTGGCAAACTTCAAAATTTTTCATGGTTATTCATGCCAATATTGGTCCTGGAATCCGCTCAGTCTCTTAAAAATCAATATCGAGGACCTTACCGGAAGTACTGTCAACCAGTGTGTCATTAGCTGTCCATTTTCATTATATAATGTATTTCTACATGTGACCATATATTTAGTTTTATTGATATTTACTTCCAGTCCCAATTTCTTAGTGTTATTCAATATGTGTGTGTGTTGGCCTTTAGTATCTCTCCTCGCTAATTATAATATACGTAGAGTATAAATATTATAACAAATAAAAATACCAAAATAAGGCATTTGATTGTCTTCAGTGAAAATAGGTTACAGGCAATATAGTCACTTGCCCCCTTTGTAGTTAATGTAACCAAGAAAGAAAATAATTTTGAATAATGTATATGCTAATCCTTGCAGTAAATGTTTGCAATCTTAGAATAAATGTATAAAATGCTAAAATGGTATTTATACAACTTGAATGTATTAATATACTATCCGGCCTTGACATTTTCACGACAGTGTTGCCAATATGGATATTCAGTGGGAGTGGCCGCTTTATGTGTGCGGTTAGCAGACATACAGCTGACATCTTGGCAATTTCAAGCTTACTAGCACACTATATCTGCATCAAGAGCAGTGATTGGTGTGGCAGACATCTACTCCCACTACAACCGCATCCTTATTGGCAGTAGAGGGCGAATTCTCCCTTTATCCCTCGTATAACCTAAACTTCAGAGCCAGAGATATGGTGGCTCGGGTATTCAGAACATGATTGTATGAGTATTTAAACTTGCTTAACTTAAATCCATGCATACATCAGTTGTATGTGTATGTATACAGGGTGCTCTAAAATTACCCTTACAAACTTCTAGGACTTGTAGAGGGGACTGTGTTGATAATATTTAAAATTGGAAACCATGTTCAGAAACTTGCTGTTCCCATGCTACAGCTGTTTGAAAACAAGCATTGCCTGAACGTACGTCACGTGTCTCAACAAGTAATAGCTCGTTCGCGATTCATCTAAATTGAAAATTTCCCTATCGAGTATTCCAAGACTTTTTTTTTTTTTCAAAAGATGTCAAATTTTTTTGGAATTTTGAAAACTGCAAAAATTGATTGTGGAGAGTGTATCCAGGATTATTAATTCAAGTCATGATTCAGTTTCCATTTTGTTTCTTTGGTTATTAATGAGTTGAATTGTAAAACAAGTGAGGTACTGTGTTACGCCTCATAATAAATTACTTGTAATAGTGGTCATGTTAAAAACTTGTTTTCAAACTGCTGTAGCATGGAAATGCTAAGTTTCCGGACATGGTTTCCAATTCAACCCAGTCCCATCTACAAGTTCTAGAAGTTTGTAAGGAGAATTTTAGAGCACCCTGTATACGGCATTCATCTCTTGTGGAGACATAGATGCTTCCCTAGAGGTAATTTTTTCTTCTTCTTCACTTTCTGGTTTAAGCATTGGTTGCCTGTTCCATCTTCACTAATAGATCTAAGACCATCTCTTCTGACAACGTCCGATATCTCTTCTTCCTCTCGGAAAATAATGTAACATTTTCTTTGGTAATCTACTCTCTTCCATTCTTTCCACTGTTTCTTGTTATTAAATATCTTTTCTTTTATGGAGAAGATCTGAAGTTCTTCAAGAGTACCATTTTCTTATCTGGCCCATTCTATTGCACCAATTTACTCTTCTTAAAAATTTCATCTCGGCTGCTTGGATTTTACTTTCTTGTTTGGTAGTGATAATTCAGATTTGCTCCCATATAAAAGGGCAGAGACTGCCATTGTTTTATACAATTTTAATTTTGTTTGTTTATGGTCTTTATTATGCAATGACAATTTGTTGTCTAAGCTAATTTATTTACACTTATTTCCCATAAGATGTAAGTGAATGACATGTGATAAGCACATCAGCTCAATGAGACATCTAGCAGGCAACTAAGGTATTACTTGGATGGGGAAGGTCAGTTAAATTTTGCACACAAACATTAATTTAGACTTTAGATATTCTTTTATGAGCTTGAAAATCCCAGACTCAACACTCACAGCCTGAAAGTCCTTCTGAGAGGACTTGTCCCTTGGACTTTTCCACCCTAAACTGCATCAATCCTGGCCAGGTTCGAACCTGAAATCCTTGGGACCAGAGACAAGGAACATAACCACTAGTCCACCATGACCGATAATACAAGAAGATTGCATATAAAAAACACAAACATTTAGGCTCGAATCTATGAACGCATTAGACCGTAAAAGTCGATCTCTGCTGAGAAAGTTGCATCCAAATACGTTTTTTGCGTACTCAAAAATCTGTTCGCGATAATAATTGTTGAAATTCCTAAGCTACCTGGCGAGGTGACTTAGCAGAGAAAGGAATCGTGAGAAACCCGATGGGAACCGATGGTAACCGATGTAGTTCGAAACCTTGCCGCATACCTTGCTGTTTTATCCAAGATGTCGGACCTTGTAGACTTCGATCATGTTTTAGGTATACGCGGAGAAGAGGAATTTGATAGAATCTACCAAAGAATTCAACTGGAAGAACAGGAGAATCGGCATAATATTGCGCGACGCAGACGTCGTCGTATACGGTATTATTTTAGGGACGCAAGCGTAAATGCGTTCCTCTATAGCAGACGAAAATAACGGAAGTGGTTTTATCGCTGAGAATTCTGGGTAATTTCTTGCCAATATTACGAAAATGACGACTTTCATGCTTGACCAGTTAGTGGGTAGCTAATTCGATCTTTGCTTTTGCTCACGGTGAGTCAGCTCACCAGTGATTGGAAGTAATTTGAGTAGAGACTAATGTATTTGCATACGGCCCTTAGAATACAGGAAAGTTAGTAAATATGTATATATTTAAAAATTTTACAAATATGTGTATATTTCAAAAATAATATATAAGCTATCGATTTTTTTTTTGATCCCACAACAGGCCCGGAGGCCCTTGGGTAGTAGGAGGTTAAGGCTCCCACTTTTTCTAGACAATCGGCACTTTATGTTAGCCGGGTTGTCAGCCCTGCGTGACGGCCGCCTTTACCCCCAGAACAAGCATCTGGTACTCATTTCCGTTAGAGGCTGAATCGATACTATATAAAAATACAATGGATAACTAAAAAAGCTTATATTTTCAATCACAATTTTACATTTCATTAAGTAAGGAAAAAAAATATTTAAAAATCGGGGGGGGGGGAATGAAAATGAAAACTGTCATTAAAAGAAAGAATTTTCTATGAATATTTTAACGAGTTTTGACCAGCCGCATGGGCTAGTGGTCAGCGTTCCCGACTAGAGTTCATGAGGTCCAGGGTTCGATTCGCGGTCAAACCATAGGAATTTTTCCTTAAAGGGAATTATTCCTGTGGTTGCCCATGGTCTGGAATTTAGGTTAAGAACTCTACTGGCTCTTCATTATCATTTATCACACATCATATCATCGGGGTAACGTAACTCCGCCTTCCAGGTACCCCAACCTAAAAAATGGATTACAATTCTGCCAATGCCATGAAAGAAAGCCAGAAATGTCATAAAAGACAACCTGGTGGCATTAGACAAAAAAAAACTAACCAATTATTGGTAAAATTCATCATCTTGATGAACAAATCTGTTTTAGGTCATGTGGCCTATGATGGTAAAGCTAACGAAGATGGTCTTGATCTTTCCCAGCAAATTGGAGAAAGGATATTATTCTTTATTGAAGAAGGAAAAATATCCAGACATTAATAACATTAGTCATTTCTAGTCATTTAACCATAACTATGGAACCAGTGATGCCAACATGATTAATTTGGTTCTTAGAAACACGTATCCTCCTTAGAGCAATGTTTAGAGAAAATGACTCAATCAGTGAGTGAGCACATTAGGATATCAGAATTCACCAACCACAGATGTTTTACATCAAACCGTCTCTCTGTCTATGAATGACGAGGGTCTTGTGCGCCAGCCCTCAATTACCATGGCGTATTCTTGGAAGGACTTCCCGGCGTGCTGGTATAGACTCTTCAGTTGGGCCCTTATAAACGTCACTAAGATGGTGATGTCCGTAACAATTTTTCAATTTTTCAGGGCCTCTACGAGTCCTCTGCATGGCCTTAGGACGGAATGCTTCGTAGGATCTCGGTGAGAGATGCTTCAAGCGAAGCAATTACCTGCGACATTTTCTTCCAACATTCGTCTATTATTGGCACAGATCATCTCAAATTGGGGATTGAAGATTTGTAAGTCGGCAGTTAGCCGAACTCCGGGCCTCGTGGAAGAATCACCCTTATGATTTCATCATTCTTTAATGTTGCGTATTTTGTCGTCAGTTCTAGAGATTTAATTTTTCAGATCATGTGTTACCGATATAAATTATACTTTAATGTCGGCAATTTTGTTTAACGTTGCACGCTGTAGCGTAGTGGTTAAGGCACTACGCTACAAGTTGGAAGGTCGAGGGTTCAAGTCCCGGTGGGGGTCAGGATTTTTAAACTGACCAAAACCTTCTGGCGGCACTATGGCCCTGGGGTCGACTCAGCCTCTAATGGAAATGAGTACCAGACGCTTGCTCTTGGGGTAAAGGCGGCCGTCACGCAGGGCTGACAACCCGGCTGACATCAAGTGCCGATTGTCTAGAAAGAGTGGGAGGCTTAACCTCCTACTACTTCAAGGGCCTCCCGAGGCCTGTAGTAGGATTACTTTACTTTACTTTACGTTATGTTCAGTACTTGTTTTTAACAATTCTTCGTTCGATGTGCTAATGTGTTTAATTTTATAATTCGATCTATTAATTAATACAAATTGGTTTAGAAACTACACTTTCAATCTTTGTGACTATTTAGGGCAAGTATTTTTTATTGGATCAATTGAGGAAGAAAATAAAAGTTAGTTCTAAATAGTAAGTTATTAGCAAGAAGTATTGCGCTATTACATTACTTGTTATGCGCTAAAGCAACGCCATTCGTACGTCCATATCCGAATTTGGTTTACAACATTCGATGTTACGTTTATTTCAGTATTTATGTTATACATTTTTTGTATAAAAATATAACCCATGACAAATTTGCAAATTCAATAATTGGGGTGAAAGTTCTATATTAATAAGAAAGAAAAATGGAAATACTTTACAACATGTGACGCGAAAAATTTGTCTAGTTCCAATCATACACCATGAGCATGTCAACAGACGCAAAGCGGTTTACACTATGGAAACACGGGATGCAGCCAACATATACAAAATATTCGAACTTTCGTTGTCAACGAACCTAACTGCTAACCTAACGCAGTTTATGTACTCTAACCTGTGAAAGACCAACCTAAAAGCTAACGTAACGTAATTTAAGCACTCTAACCTGTGAAAGACCAACCTAAAAGCTAACCTAACACTATTTAAGTACTCAAACCTGTGAAAGACCAACCTAAAAGCTAACCTAATACAATTTAAGTACTCTAACCTGTGAAAGACCAACCTAAGAGCTAACCTGGCGCAATTTAAGTACTCTAATCTGTGAAAGACCAACCTAAGAGCTAACCTGATGCAATTTAAGTATTCTAGCTTGTGAAAGACCAACCTAAAAGTTAACCTAATACAATTTAAGTACTCTAACCTGTGAGAGAATGCACGCTGATTTTATTTAGTGTAAGTTAATTAGTACAGACTCTATGTTGGCTGAACTGGAACATAGATTATTCGTTAAAATTAATATGACTGCCAAGTCATGTAGTTGGATATCGTGAAAAAATTCAAATAATCGTTAGAAAACGTGTAAAAACATTTTTTTGTTCAATGCCACCATGTTGTCATTTCGACATTCTGGTATTCTCTCCTGGCATGGCGTTATTGTAACCCACTTCTGAGGTTGGGGGCCTGGAAGGCGGAGTTACGCTGCATCGATGATATATGATAGCTGATGATGATGGTAATGATGCGCCAGGAGAGACCTTAATCCTAAACATAATGAATATGATAATGATGTTCGGGGACCGTTTGGGCCTTAATGTTTTCTGACATTTGTCTTACAGGTGAGGAAAAAACCCGAAAAAAACCATCCTAGGAAACTTGTCCTCACCGGGAATCAAACCCAGGCCCGCTGCGTGACAAGGTACCTCGAGACCACAGTGGTGGACTTGTTAAAATCATTACAGATGGCGGGAAATAATTTGAAAAATTGAACCCTACAAATAAAATTTGACAGGAGTTTATGAAGGAATTAAAAAAGTCGCGTCACATGTCGTAAAGTTTAGCTAGAAAGGAAATTGTATCTGCTAGACTGTGCGGTAGGGAAAACGGGACCTCACAAGTTCGTGTTGTAGGAGGAACCACTGAACGGAAGTGGGATGTTGTCTTAATGACAGTAATTCATATTTACTTACCAAATTATTATACAGCTTTTATTAAAAAATTGGCGCCTAACACAATGCTCTTTTGACCTGTATGGACTTAATGCTCCACAAAAAGTAAGAAAACGCTGTATTATTTTTAATTCTCCAGCAAGGGCGTAGCTTACTTATTTTCTTACGCACAAAATAAATATTCTACTGGAATATGTTTGACGTTTTAACAACTCTAGATTTACTTTAAATCGGCCGCCGTGGTTATGCTCCTTGCCTCTAGTTCCGAGCGTCGCGGGTTCAAACCCGGCCGCTGTCGATGAATTTTTAGGACGGAAAAATCCAAGGAGCAAGTCCTTCGGGAGGGACTTTAAATCATCTGAAAATTTTCAGACTCGTAAAAATCCTTAAGTCTGAATAAAAAGGCCTCTAAGCAAAATTTACCGACATCAATGTCCTACTAATACCTTAGTTGCCTGCTCGATGTTCATTGGGTCGGTGTGTTGACCGCATGTCATCCATGAAATCTATGAGCAAATATGTCTGTCCAACGGATCTGTGCCCCCTTAAGATATGCAAACTACAGATCAGCCGCTGAGTCTCGCCCCTAACATTTAGGTTGTACGAGGGGTAAAACGAGTAACTTGTCCTCTACTGACCATAAGGAAATAGTTGAAATGGGAGTGAACGTCTGCCACAACAATCACTGCTCTTGACGCCGCAAGTAAAGTTTGAAATTGCTGCGATGTTTGTCACCTGTATTTCTGCTGACCATGTTTTCGTGAATTTATTAGAATTGTGAATTTTCGAGAACAGTGTGTTTTGTAGTGGTAAATGAGAAATCTCATGTTTGTTTCATTTTCAATTTCACATAATAAAATGATCATTTATTTCTAATGTTTACGTTCTCCATAAACAGAAAGTACCATGATTTTATGTTCCGCGTGGTACATAAAGTGGCCCCTCCCACTGAATATCCATATCGGCAACACTATCGTGAAAACGTCAGGACTGGAGACTCAGCGGCTGGACTATAAAGCCTATTTCCTTTTCTGCCTCGGCAAATCATTTCCCTCCCTGCATTCCTACCTCTCTCTTGCAATTGCACTCCAGTGTTGTCAACTCAACTCCAACCTTGCATTATTCAGTTTTCAAGAGCCATGACACTGGGGAAATTTGGCAACATCCCTACTTGATAAGTTACCTGTGGCTGCCATTTGACGTAGGGGGAGGGGAGTGCGGTGAAATGGTATGAGTATAGACGTGTACTTTTCTATGAACGATGTCAGCGCTGTAGGGCACAGGTCCGTTGGTCCGAGTATACAGGGTGATTACAAATGATTGGAGCGATTTCATGATTTTATGGTAGCTGTAGTATTCGACATATTTTCACGAACTTTTACAGATACATAGAGCAACTTCCCAGGTTTTTTTTGAGATGTTACAGGTGCTCCATATGCTCCCCCTTGGTGATTCTGCAGATATCAAGTCTGTAATCAAGTTCGTCCCATACTCGACGTAACATGTCCCTATTAATTTGTTCAAAGGCATTGATTATGCGAGCTCGCAGTTCTGGTAAGTCTACTGGTAAAGGAGGCACAAACACTGAATCTTTCACATACCCCCAAACAAAAAATCGCACGGCGTCAAATCGGGGGAGCGTGGAGGCCATGACAACAATTTCTGATCATTCTCTCCACTGCGACTGATCCATCGGTTTGGCAATCTCATGTTTAAAAATTCACGAACATCGTGATGGAAGTGTGGTGGAGCACCATCCTGCTGGTAGATGAAGGTCTCACTGTCGGTCGTCAGCTGCGGCATGAGCCAATTTTCCAGCATGTCCAGGTACACGTGTCCTGTAACGTTCTGCTCGCAGAAGAAAAAAGGGCCATAAACTTTGAACTGAGAAACCGCACAGAACACACTAACTTTTGGGGAGTCGCGAATGTGCTGCACAATAACGCGGGGATTTTCTGTGCCCCAGATTCGCACATTGTGTTTGTTCACTTTGCCATTCACAAAGAATGTTGCTTCGTCACTGAAGACAAGTTTCTCACAAAAACCATCCTCATCCATAAACTGCTGCATTTGTGTACAAAATTCAAACCGACTCACTTTGTCAATGGGCGTAAGGGCTTGTAGAAATTGCAAGTGGTAAGGTTTATGCTTCAATCTTTTCCGCAAGATCTTCCAAACGGTCGGTTGTGGAATGTTCAGCTCTCTGCTCGCTTTTCGTGTTGATTTCTGTGGGCTACGTGTGAAACTCATCCGCACACTCTCAACCTTTTCTTCACTCACTGAAGGACGACCCGTTGATTTCCTTTTACAGAGGCATCCTGTAGCTTTAAATTGCGCATACCATCGCCGAATGGAGTTGGCACTCGGTGCATCTTTCTCGAACTTCGTTCTGAAGTGTCGTTGCACAGTTATCACAGATTGAGTTGAATGAAATTCAAGCACAACATATGCTTTCTCCTCGCCTGTCGCCATCTTTGATAACTGCTGCGCTCTCTCGGTTTAAAGCTGAAACACGGCTGCGAGAGAAAACAAAAAAAAACCTTATGAGTTTTTATACATAACTTTAAAGTTCTGTGAAGATATGTCAAATAAGATCGCTACAATAAAATCATGAAATCGCTCCAATCATTTGTAATCACCGTGTACTTGTCTAATGCTACGGTTTATTATACAGCGTGTCGCGCCCGACGTGACGCGAATTCGCGTTTCGCTCGGCGTGAGGCTGGTTTCGCATGGAGCGTATACGCTACAGCGCATATGTTTATGTAATTGTCGCCAGATGGCACCACATATATGGAAAATCAAAATGACCAACGTTAATAATAAATTTCCAAATGTGTTTACAAAAACTAATGTATACAAACCTGTCCCTGCATAACCTAATAAAATAAATTACATACATACTATTTAGTAAACTATAAACTAATCTGATGTACACTAAACTGACCCATCGGAATCTAACAAAATGAAGTGATTGAACATTTATTTCTTAAAGTATGGTTTGGAATTAAATGCAAATGTTGGTCATTCACACATATGTCCTGCCATCTGGTAGATTTAACATTATGAGCGTTCACGTATGCCAACTTCAATTCTAATAAAGAACTTTGAAAATAAATTGAGAGGAAAAGTCATAATTTGTCTACATAGATAAACATATTAAAATTCTTCATAAAAAAAGTTTCACGAGTCGTTGCAAAACGATTAAAATAGTTCGAAATATTAGTAAAGACAGTAAAAGTTCCTAGAGCAACAGCATCATATGAATGTTGTATGGAAAATTATAGAATAAATGATTCTTTAGTTCTTAAATAAACATATCGTTGATGAATATACCAAATTTTAGAATTCTTCAGATTTTCGTCTGAGCAGTTTTATCAGGTTTTGAATTTAATAGAAGACGAAATTTATGCACATCCATATCCCCGAGATACAATATTTACAGCTTTTATTTATCTCTTGACTAAGTTGAAGCCACAATAACTTTTTTCTGTACATCTCTGTACTCCTTCATGCTCATATTGTATAAAACATGTATAGAACTCGATGATTTGCAACAAAACTATCTAACTTTCGTCGTTAAAATTGGAAAGTTATAAAACAAATGCTGTATTTGCGACATTTTGTTGTAAAATCTTAGTTTGTTTTTAGCAATTACACCAATGAGTACGGGTATATTTTCTATATTCTTTGTTTGCGCTGGCAAATTGCGTCCTGGATTCAAGAGATTCCCAAAACACGACGCGACATGTCAGCGCAAATTTTTGTGCGCCAGCAATTTGCGTTGTAGATAAACCACCTCCATTTAAATACATGGGGAGCAATTTTTGCGCTGGCGCGTTGCGTCGTAGATAAACCACAGCATAAGAACGATGTCAGCGCATAGGTCCGTTGGTCCGAGTATATATACATAATTCTTCTGTACGTGTGTTTGTCACTGAACTCCTCCTAAACGACTGGATCGATTTTGATGAAATTGTGTGTGTGTCTCTGATTGGGTCCCTCAATGATTTAGATTCACAATTGGGCCCTCTAAAACCATTAGGTGTAGGAGTTCACCTGAAGTGGAAATTTATAAATCCCTCTAGCGGTTACATTTTTCGATGTTTCACAAGAAACTCAGTATATCCTATTAAAATAAACCGAGGTATGTGTTATCCAAAAATGAGCCAAATCCGACAATAGAAGTGGAGGTTTACCTGAAATCCGAAATTAAAAACTGTCTAAACGACTGGACCGATTTTGATTAATTTTGTGTGTGTTTGAGTTGGTCCCTGGATGGTTTAGATTCTCAATTGGATCCTCTAAACCATTAGGTGTAAGAGTTCACCTGAAGTGAAAATTTAAAAATCACTGAAGCGGTCACAATTTTCGATGTTTCACAATGAAATTCAGTATATCGTATTAAAATAAACCGAGGTAGGTGTTATTCAAAAATGAGCAAAATCCGACAATTAGGAATGGATGTTTACCTGAAATTCGAAATTAAAAACTGACTAGCAATCACTATGTTTAGATCGTCTCAGTGTATACCATACAGTTTAATTAAGCTTTAATATTTCATTTATTTAGGCGTAGCAACACACGCCGGGTATTAGCTAGTTAATTTATATTAGTGGTCGCCCAGCGGTCGAAATTCAACCACAATTAATTAAATTTTTAAGTTTGTCACAAATACGTCATTACGTATTAATTTTCGATTTATTTTAAAAATACGAACGATAGGAAAAATGTGTATAGCTTGAATAAGCCATATTTAAAAAAACAATAACGCGTCGTTTGACATTTGTATACTATTTACACTATTTGCATTTGCCCTATTGTTATGTGTACGGGAATATATATCCCTTCTTCTTTGTCTCTCACTCCGACCCGTCAATGTCCTATGTCGAGGCATAGTGGAAATAGGTGCTAATATCTAAATAAAATTTTAAAAAATATGCAATGAAATTACTGAAAACAAGATTAGACTTGGTTTAATTTAAATTTAAATAATACAATGTACTCACTTTTTTTAAGCCACTAATTATAAATACGCGAGAGTAAGTCAATTCACCATTGCTGCTGCACAATTTTCTTTTTGCAACAATGTATTTTTAGATTAGATTACATTAGATTAGATTAGATTTATTTAGCCTGGTGGAGTTAAGGCCATGTGGCCTTCTCTTCCACCCACCAGGACAAACATGTATTACATCAGAATATAACAATTTGAATTAACTCTAATATTAAATACTAAATAAACATTTGATCAAAAAGATAATATCTATTATATTACGATCTAATTGCAACCAGTTAATGTTAGTTGAAATTAAGACTAAAACTAATAATAAAATGTATACAAGCAAAACATATTAAATTGTCCCTGTCTAATAATGTACATAAAAACAAAGAAAAAAATGTGATATAGAAAACTAATTTTACGATTAAACAATATTTAAAACAAAGCAAAAGAAAATATTTGTTAATCTTAATATTATTTTAATAAATAATTGAATTTATGAACGTAAACAAATTAATGAGTAGTACACAAATTCCTTAGAGACAATTTATTTTATTTTAATTTAATTTATTTTTACCGGTAACACATATTATATATATATATACACATTTTATTTTTCTGCTCTCCTTTTCTATATGAACTTTAATATTATGCCAAATACCACACTCCTCCGTGCGCGGAATCTGCTTAAAAAGGAGTACAACGTTTTTTCTTCACGTATTAATATATATAGATATGTCGTATATTTTGAACAAGGAATCTAGAATAATGTTGAAAGGCTGGAAGAGAGAGGGAGAGAGTAGACAGAGTGATGTATCCTCCCTCTCCCCAACCTGTCAACTCATCCAACTTGCATCAATGAAGGACTTCCTTCTTAAGCCTAACCGCAGGATACAGCTCATTGGAACGTTCCCTCACCCTTCCTGCGATATTTTCAACATCGCCATCCCATCTTCCAGGTACACATACAAAATCAAAATTATAACATTTTAATGTTTACGCTCAATTGAAAAAGCCAGACTGAAAAGTGATAAGAGCGATATAACAGGGTGCAGCATTACTCAGTTAAACGGTAATACTAACAAACTATTTGTCCTTTTTCTCTAGCGTAAGTTATTAGTACGGCTCGGAAATTGAGGTAAAAATCTCTTTTTTTCATTTTATATATAAGAAGTGGCCCAACTAAATATACAGTAAAACTTTCCCAAAGCGGAATCGCATGGGGCCAATATTGTTTCCTCATTAGACAAAATCCCGCATTATAAAAATGAAAACGTATTAATTATCTTAGATTATAGATTACCGTATATGTCTTTTTACGAACCTTGGATTAATTGTAGTTCCTCTGCCTTTGAAAAGTGAAGTATAGTATGTATGAGCGACTTCGATGTTAACGCGCGAAAAAAAAGTCCCGTTTCGTGAAAGTTAAAAATGTCTCTTAGGCGCGTATCCTGAAATTAAAGTATGCAGTTTCGGTTTTCGTTCACTAACTACACTTTCGTCCACATCATTTGATTCTCCGCAAATTTCATCCCACACTACATTGTGTCGTCTTTTAAACTGTCCAGCCAACCTGAAGATGCCTTGAAATCGTTATTTCCTAGGGATTTGGCAACAACAGGAACTTGACTTTGGAGCATCGGTCCGGAAATACGGAGAGTTATCTTCAATCACTTTCACTTGTTTGTTTAATGATCGGTCTCAGAACATAAACTAATTTAAGATTTTACAATGCAGTTGTTATTTGTAAGACAGGTATCTGTATTTCTCATAACGAGCGTGCAGTGAGGCCGAAATAAAATTTTAAGTACAAGAATAATCTGTAATTCACCCGCCGCGGCGGCAGGAATAATTCCTTATTGTTTTTTGGCCTAACAGTAATTCAATGAAGTGAAAACTAATTTATTTCTCTGTCTCTCCGCTTTATATATTTTTTTCATGAATTGTGTAGAAATATCCTTCAGTGGACATATTTCGTTTTATGCAAAATAAATACACGTAAAATTACTATTATTTCGCCGGGACCAATAAATGTGTTCACATTGGACAGATTTCCACATTATTCACGTTCCGGATTAAACAAGTTTTTCTGTATACCCATCCATCCATCCATCCAAAGTAATTCTGCCCGAGGGGAGGTCTTTCACTGCAATCATAGCATTTCCATGCTATGCTTTGCAGCTTTACTAGGGCATTTTTGGTGTGGTAGCTTTCCGTTGCTTTCCACACCGGTGAAGGATGATGATGATGATGATGGCTGAATGATTTTCGGGGACCGTTGGGCCCTAAGCTTCCTGACATTTGTCTTACAGGTGAGGAAAAAAACCGAAAAAACCTCACCCAGGAGCCTGTCCCGGATTAAAAAAGTTTTACTGTATACCCATCCATCCATAGTAATTCTGCCCGAGGGCAGGTCTTCACTGCAATCATATCATTTCCATGCTATACTTTGAGCTATACTAGGGCATTTTTGGTGTGGTAGCTTCCCGTTGCTTTCCACACCGGTGAAGGATGATGATGATGGCTGAATGATTTTCGGGGACCGTTGGGCCCTAAGCTTCCTGACATTTGTCTTACAGATGAGGAAAAAACCTTACCCTGGAGCCTGTCCCGACCGGGAATCGAACCGGGCCTTCTGCGTGACAAGGCAGCACGCTACCTCGAGACCAAGCGGTAGACATATATATATATATATATATCCATATTATAATACAATTTTTGACATTGAGCAATGCAAGCCTAATATGACATGAAAAAAATCCTTTTTTTTCTTTGATATAATATCGGGTGTCTATAAAATTCCAGTATATTTTTTACTTCTAGTTGAGAGATCGCATTTATTTTACAGGTACCAGAATGTTGACAGTAGAAGAACGGATTGCAGTTGTCGGGCAGTTAAGAGGTCACACGTACCGGCAGGTGAGGGAGGACTTTCAAAGATGATGTTGGAAAACAGCCCCAACGCAACAGAATATCCAAATGCTGGTGAAAAAATTTACGCGTACGGGTCCGTAGCAGATGAACAGCGGTCAGAATGTGCCACGCACATCCCAATAGACGGTGGATACTATCCACAAAGCCATCGAGTGGATGGACGTGTGACCTCATGCACGCCCGACAACTGCCATCCGTTCTTTTACTGTAAACATTCTGGTACCTGCAAAATAAATGCGATCTCCTAGAAGTCAAAAATATACTGGGACTTTATAGACACCCTGTATGTATATATATATATATATATATATATATATATATATATATATATATATATGAAAAGAAACAAATGCCTGAGTCGGGATTTGAACCCGAGTTTCTAAACTTTGTACATTTTAACCATCTGAGCTACTCAGGAATCCTATTACAAACATTTACATATGGATGTATATTTTTTATATATATATATATATATATATATATATATATATATATATATAACCGCTGTGGTCTCGAGGTAGCGTGCTGCCTTGTCACGCAGCGGGTCCGGGTTCGATTCCCGGTCGGGACAGGCTCCTGGATGAGGTTCTTTTCAGGGTTTTTCCTCACCTATAAGACAAATATCAATAGGACGCCCATTTACGAGATGGGAAGTTCATTAAATCCCACTTGATCTGAAAACAGATCAAAAGGCCTAATTTCATGAAGAATAAGAAGAAGAAGATGTAAACAGCTATGTTTGAAAACAAGTCAGAAACGCGTAGTTACGTTTCATTTTCATATTCATTGCAACTTGATCATATTATTTATTGCCATAGCATCGCAATATTGTAAGAATACACCGTAGTGGAGAAAAAAATGAAACACGTCAAACTTTATATTATAACCAACATTATAGGTTATTAATTTATTTTTTAGTAACAACTCAGTAAAATAATTATTTAAAAACACAATTATTGAACACACAATTATCACATGCGTATTTCTAAGGAATCTGTTCATTATTTACTATATTCAACGTATTTGTTGGATGTCAGTCACTGCAAAATAATGCTCAGACCTGTTCAGAATATTAAAAAGGAGGAGCTTTGTTTATCACAAAAGCAGGAGCTGGTAAAGAGAATTCGATAAAGAGCTAGGTGAAACACAACTGTTATTGGTTGTAAAACAAAAATCGTTGAATCGTGATTGGTCATTGAATCCCATTTGGGGCATGAGTTAAATAGTCCCACAAAATATGCTAATTCAGTTGGAACTCGTTAAAAGACGTATTCTATCTAACTTATCAACTTCCTTCTCCATAGCAACAATTGTTTTATAAGAATGCTAGCTAACATCCGGCGTGCTCTGCGTCGTCTAAATAAATTAAATATTGAGGGTTAATTAATAATATGGTATATACTGCGCCAAACCAAACATGGTGGCTCCATCCATAGTAATTCTGCCCGAAGGCAGGTCCTTCACTGCAATCATAGCATTTTCATGCTATGCTTGCAGCTTTACTAGGGAATGGTGTAGGTGTGGTAGCTTCCCGTTGCTTTCCACACCGGTGAAGGATGATGATGATAATGATAAGGATGATGGTCATATGATTTCGGGGACCGTTTGGGCCTTAAAGTTTTCCTGACATTTGTCTTACAGGTGAGGAAAAACCCCGATAAAAACCTCACCCAGGAAAACTGACATGGTGGCTGCTAGAGTAAATTTTTAATTTCAAAATTCCAGGTAAACCCCCACTTCTAAACGGTCGGATTTAGCTGGTTTTTTGATAATACATACCTCAGCTTATTTTAATGGGATATTCCAAGTTTTGTTGTGAAACATTGAACCTTGTGTTCGCTAGAGCGATTTTTAAATTTTCGTGTGAGGTGAACTTCTACACCTAATGATTTTAGAACATAAAAGATAGCGGCTAAATACTCGCTGCATCTGAAAACCTGTATATACAAATTGTCACGAAGATCGGTTGAACGATTCTATAAGAAATGTATTATAAAAATACTAAATCTATGTATAGATTTGTTGGTTTTGTAAATTATTTTTCTGCAGAAAACATCTCCAACTTTAGACAATTGATCATATTTTGGAGGGGAAGTACGTTAGTTAATTATATCGTTAAATAAACAAGTGATTGTGATGTGCCACTTAAAACTATGTCTAACACATTTTTAAGTTGATGATTCGTACAGAGATGACCCATAAACATAAAGAACTTGAGGCTCAGCTGACAATCACCTTTATATTAAACGTCTCTTCGTCGTTCGATAAGTTTTGATTATTACTGAGAAAACAAAATTATTTTTATTTTCAAAAACTTCAGATACTAGACCATGATTTTATCGTGATGTTTAAGAATAGCTCTTTTAGTTTTACAGAATCCTCTTAAATACGAAATGAGTATCGTATACTTAAAGGGTTACAGCACATATTAGTAAGTCCTAAAATGACCCTAAAATAAATATATTTTCAAATACGAACCAAGTTTACCAATCTGAAAATTTACTTAATATCTCCAGAGGTCCGGGTTCAAATCCCGCCCAGGTATTTATTTTTCTTATCTTTGGGTCCCTCGATGGTTTAGATTCACAATTGGACCATCTACAACCATTAGGTGTAGGAGTTCACCTGACGTGAACATTTAAAAATCGCTCTTTCGGTCACATTTTTCGATGTTTCACAACGAAACTCTTCTTCTCTTCTCTTCTTCTTCTTTACTTCACGGGCTAGGCATAAATTGCCTGTTCCGCCTCACAGTTGTTCTGTCCATCTTTTCACTGGCTTCCTACATTCTTGAACCTCTTGGCTTGTAGTTGAATGCTGCTCGTCGCCCATTAAATCCGTCCGGCTAAACACTGAAAGAGATGAGTTTGGATTTTTTTTTTTACATGGTCGGTTACCAGCCCAGACGCACAACCACCTTCCTAGTGGATAGGGGATTTATTTCAGAGTTTCCTTATCCTAGACGAGTTGCTAACCAAAGCTTTGGAGTCCCATCTACCCTTGGCTTGCAGGTTTCCTCTTCCTCCTTCTTTACCGTTGAGAACAATTTTCTTCATCCGCTTCTGAAGCTCGGTATATCTTATTAAAATAAACTGATGTAGGCACTGTCCAAAAATGAGCGAAATCCGACAATTAGAAGTGGACGTTTACTTGGAACTCGAAATTTAAAATTGCCTAAACGACTGGACCGATTTTGATGAATTTTTTTGTGTGTGTTTGAGTGGGTTCCTGGATGGTTTAGATTCCCAATTGGATTCGGTAGGTGGCGCTGCGATCGGGTTACAGGATTTCTTTTATGTCAGATGTGTAGTCATATGCATTATCGACATATTCCGCACAACAACGTGACGTCATCATGCACGCTTCTTGGGCCCCAACAGATGGCTGTGAAAGATTTTCTTGTAAACTTATTTAATAATATCTAATTACGTCTTAATTAGTGAACTTTATGGAAAAAAGTAACATATTTTTATCGTCCAGCTATGACACGAGATTGAACGTTCGGACAAGATGTTTGCCGGTTACCCTAGTAGTAGTATAATTTCTAATTTGAATTCTTTGGTAAATAAACGAAGAAAGAATGCATCCACTTTATATTTGTCATATATGCGATTAAAGGGATCCGGAAGGCCCAAATCACTAATATTAAAATGCCTAAAGTGCATATTTTCTCACGATCTGTGAAGAGTTACTTCAAAATTTTAGATGTTTAAAAATATTTGTGCAAAATTTAATGAAGGGATATTTAGATTAGAACCGATCAATAACCTTAAAACAATTCTTAACGAAAAAGTAGTGCTGATTTTGAAAATCGCCATAGAAATCTCTTATCACGCCAGGTTAAAAATATATAAACACATTAAAATGTCACATACATAGTTTCAGATAAAATTTAAGGTACATTAGTAATTACGTTGGCGTTCGTCATTTCGTATACAAACTATAAGAGTTAACTACGATTTTTTTTCGGAGAAATGAATGGTTGTGCGTTTCAAAAACCTAAACCGATGAAACATTTTGATTTTCTTTTTAATTCAGAGATCAAAATCAGCAATAATTCTCTAGTTGTATGACTTACGGAAAATTAGGACTTTTTCGTCTTACAAAACGTTTAAGGATTAATATTATTATTATTATTATTATTATTGATATTCGTATATATATATATATATGGTATGATAAGAAAAATAAATGCCTGGACGGGATTCGAACCCGGATCTCTGAGTCTGTACCTCAGCGTGATATCCATTACACTACCAGGCGAATCCAATTCAAACACTTATTTTTCTTATATATGTATCATACTCTCCATTATTACTAGATGTCGCGAAAACACTGTCTTCACTGCCATCTAGTAGCTGACTATATCAAGTAAGCAAATTAAAGAGAATATTTATTTTACTTTATAGCAGTGACGCTTTATCGATGTTATAATTAAATGTTTAACATTGAGCAATGCAAGCTTAATATGGTATGATAAGAAAAATAAATGCCTTGAACGGGATTCGAACCCGGATCTCTGAGTCTGTATCCATTACACTACCAGGCGAATCCAATTCAAACACTTATTTTTCTTATATATGTATTATACTCTCCATTATTACTAGATGTCGCGAGAACACTGTCTTCACTGCCATCTAGTAGCTGACTATATCAAGTAAGCAAATTAAAGAGAATATTTATTTTACTTTATAGCAGTGACGCTTTATCGATGTTATAATTAAATGTTTAACATTGAGCAATGCAAGCTTAATATGGTATGATAAGAAAAATAAATGCCTGGACGGGATATATATATATATATATATATATATATATATATATATATATATATAATTCTTCTGTATGTATGTTTGTCACTTTACTCCTAACGACTGGATTGATTTTGATGGGATTTTGTGTGTGTGTGTGTGTGTGTGTGTGTGTGTGTGTGTCTGATTGGATCTCTCGATGATTTAGATTCACAATTGAAACCTCTAAAACCGTTAGGAGTAGGAGTTCAGCTGAAGAAAATTTTAAAAACAGCTCCGGCAGTCAAATTATCTATGTTTTACAACGAAACTCAGTATATCCTATTAAAATAAACCGAGGTAGGTATTATCAAAAAATGACCGAAATCCGACAATTAGAAATGGAGGTTTACCTGAAATCCGAAATTAAAAACTGCCTAGATGACATTTTGATGAAATGTTCTGTGTGTTTGAGTGGGTCTCTGAATATTTTAGATTCACAATTGGACCCTCTAAAACCATTAGATGTAGGAGTTCACCTGAAGCGAAATTTTGAAAATGGCTCTAGCAGTCACAATTATTGGTGTTTCACAACGAAACTCAGTATATCTTATTAAAATAGACCGAGGTAGGCATTATCAAAAAATGAACGAAATCCGACAATTAGAAGTGGACTTTTACCTGAAATCCGAAAGTAAAAACTGACTAGCAACCATCATGTTTGGTTCGCCTCAGCGTATGCCATAACAATTTAATTAACCTCTAATATTTAATTTATTTAGGCGTAACAACGCACGCCGGGCATTAGCTAGTTGCAAATATATTGATTTTATTCATAATACACTGAATTATTTGGTTTCTATTTTTATTACTGATTTAAATTTGCGTGCGGGATTTGAAATCAAGTCATAAATATCGATAATAGTGTACAGAACATAACAGTGTCCACAATGTTGAAGGAAGTTTATTGGTGTGTAATGAGTGCGGTCTCGTGACGGGGGAGGAACAATTTCGAGGGATTGCAGCGACTTCCCGGAAATGGCCGATCCACTTTCATTCCAGGAAGCTGCGAGAGAGAGCCATCAAGTAACATTTCATAAAGTCTAGGGTTTGATATCGTCATAGCGCTCGTATACAGGATGTCTGAAACCACCTGTATCTTGTAGACAGGGGAACTGAAGAGCAGTTTTTCTTATTTTTACGATAAAAATATGCTTATTCCTAGTGGAATTAAAAAAAAAACGTTTTGTCGTACTTACAGCAATGGCGACCATGATTGAAAGTTCAACTTCCTACATTTCGGGGTTGCCAACATAAATGACTATATTGTAATAAAATAACTATACTGTAATATTAGATATTACAAAACGCGTGTGGGAAATAAAACCACTGCCCTCTATGCATACTACATGTTATGTATATACAAACAAATATCCAAATTTAGTGTTAATATACATTATACGAAACTTATCACTGCATCTTAAATGAATTGAACTTTATTTGAAACAATATAAAACAGTAAATACGTACTTGCCGCCATTTTATCACTAATATTGGTCTCACGGCCTCCTGCAGTTTCAACTAATAAACACTGACCAGACTAATATATTGACTTAGGCTTTCACGGCCGGAGTTACTATGATGATCTTGTAGAAGATTTCCGGGCTGTTGGCCGTGGTCTACGTTTCGCCATTTATAAATAGAGCAGGTAGTCGACAAAATTGCAGTTTCAGTACTTTGTACCTTCTTCAGACGAATTTGATCATGATTACAAATTCATTTATTATTATATAATAAAGTCCACCGCTGTGGTCTCGAGGTAGCGTGCTGCCTTGTCACGCAGTGGACCCGGGTTCGATCCCGATCGGGGCAGTTTTTCTGGATGAGGTTTTCATCGGGGTTTTTCCTCACCTGTAAGACAAATGTCAGGAAAACTTTAAGGCTCAAACGGTCCCCGAAATCATATGGCTATCATCATCATACTTCACCGGTGTGGAAAGCGACTGGAAGCTACCACTCCTACAATTCCCTAGTAAAGCTGCATAGTATGAAAATGCTATGATTGCAGTGAAGGACCTGCCCTCGGGCAGAATTACTATGGATGGATTATATAATAACAAAATTAATTGGTTATCATGATGAAATTCATCTGAAGAAGGTACATAGTACTGAAACAGCTGTTACGAATTTGTATTTTAATAAATATGAAAATCATATGAAACTCTAAGTTTTATTTTTATTTAATTAACATAAAAATTGATTTTCATCAAGTAAACACCAAATCAATTGATTACCCAATGAATTTATCGTCCTTTTTCTGGCAGAATCAGTAACTCTGTTATTATAGGTAAATATGTATGTATATATATATATATATGTATATATGTATATATATATATATTTAAGAATATTGCGTACACATGTGAAAGAAGGTATGGATTTTCTGGTAAAATAAATTATGTAGCATTGAAGGATGAGTTTAAGTGTCAATATTACATAATTTTAGATTATAGTTTAACTTAAATTCACTATATCTCAAAAACACAATTTGGGATAATGTCTAAGATATATATAACATGAGTACATAACATTATAAATTATTCTTGCAGGAGGTGTATGTTGCTCAATATAAAAGGTATAGTCCAGTTAATGTAACTTTCTCCAAGTCTAGATGCAGCAAAATATAATTTAGGTTGGTAATGCTCCATTCTATGAAATGTACTAAATGTTAGAAAAGGTTTCTTTTTTCTTTTTACTCCATGGCACGATGAACCTAGAAGTCTCATGGCTGATGATAGAATTAGTGTCCTAAGTTTTGATGACCTTTTTTGATAAAGGATGTCAGGTTGGTTTTAGGTTTGGATCAAGGATTCATTTGGGTAAATTGTGGTAGAGCTGTTAATTTTCTTCTCAGGGGTCAGATGATAGTATACAGGAGATGCTTCGTAAAAATAAATCTTTAGATAGAAGAAATAATTCAAATATATTCTAAATTTGAATATCCAAGAACACTAAGTAAACTTTAGTGATAATATTCTTCACCATATATTATGTAAATCAATTCTTCTTATTAAATATCTTTGATTATTTTTATTTAAATATTCACTTTTCTCTATCCATGAATCAGAGAGATTATTAAATTTTTCTTGAGGAGCAATTTTTGATTCCACTCAGAATAAAAGTTGACACCAGAATGATTAATTTAACATGTCTTAATATGAAGTTCATTATTACGTCATATGACATTGTTCTTAATTTATATTGGTAAATGATTAGGCCTATATTTAATATAATATTAATATGAATGGTTATATAAGAAAGATAGGTGCTTTAATTCCAATCAGAATTTAGTTTGCTTTTATTTATGAGAGTATAAAATTATTCAGATTTTATGTTTAAAGTTTAAATAGAATTATTTTAGAATTTTGACAACAATGAGTTAAGAAAATTTCTAATAGCATTATTAAGAAAACCTTTATCATAAGTAATGCCATGAGTGATTTCCAATGTATCTAGAGGATTTGCAAATCAAGAGTGGCATTTGTTAGGACTATTTAACGAATAAAATTAATCTGTTTACTCATAAATCATTATTTAAATATTGTTATTTTAAAATATTTATATATTTAATGTAAATGGCGATGTTTGAAAACAAATGAGAAATGTTTGGTTATGCTTGTTTTGTTCATCCACTGCAACTAGATCATGTTATTTATTGCCAAATAGGATCACAATATTGTAAGAATGCACCCTAGTGGAGAAAAATGGAATACATCAAACTGTATATTATATCCAACATTATACGTTATTAATTAATTTTTTAGTAAACACTCAGTAAAATAGTTGAATGCAGGCTTTCACGGCCGGTAATCATAATGTTGAGTGATTCTGGGGCTTTGTGGCCATGGTCCATTACTGGTGTTCCTACCAGACGTTTCTTCTCCCTCAGCTGTGGAGGGTATCTTCAGTGGCGAGTACTTCTAGGTGTTGTTTCCTGGTCGGAGGCTCGACTGTGTCTACCAGGAAATAACACGTAGAACTACTCGCCACTGAAGATGCCCTCCGCAGCTGAGGGAGAAACATCTAGTAGGAACACCAGTAATGGACCACGGCCACATAGCCCAGAATCACACAACATTATAACTCACTGGGCACACAGGAATGAACTAGAAGTTAACATAAGCAAAACTAAGATTATTAAATTTAGACGAGGAGAAAACGTAAATAGGGATGACAAATTCAAGTATGGAAATGCCCAACTAGAATTAGCCAACTGCTACAAGTATCTCGGTCTAATGTTGCAAGTCACAGGAAAATCATTCACCAAGCACATCCAGGAAAGATGCAACTCAGCAATAAAGGCCACATTTGACATTCAAAATGTCGAAAAGCTCTCAATCGAAACAGCTATAAGACTATTTCATATTAAGATATCACTAATAGCGTGCTATGGCAATCACCACATTCTGGACTCGGTTAACCATAGCAAATCTGAAAAGACTGGAAATGGTCTAAATTGCCTACCTCCGGAGAGTACTTAGAGTTTCAAGGTCAACGAGCTTCCGACTCATATACCATCTAACCAAGACTGACTTCTTCATCAGAGAAATAGCGTTAAAATATAACCTGCCACACACCCTGGCCTATGAAGCACACATAAGAGAGAGAGAGAAGAAAAAGCAGAGGATATAGACCGCGGATTCTTCCTGACCTCAGCGATGAATACCGAAGAATGGAAGGAACCAAACTTCTCCCTAAGACACATGTTCACGAGGACCGCCACACATGGATTCCACTACAGAGTATGTACCATAAAAGGGTTCCACTTCGCATTGAACCAGTGCCTCTGCAAGCTATGCGACCAAAAATGTCAACAATACCACCTTATTGACTGCATAGAAAGAAGAAAACCTATAACATTCTATGCAGACGACAATAATTTTCAGTAATTGTATTATAATGTACACAGTGTGTTTAATAAATCTTTATAACATTATAACTCAGTAAAATCATTATTTAATAACACAGTTATTGAACACATAATTATCAATGTGTAGTTCAAAGGAATCTGTAATTATTTGCTACATTCAACGTATTTGTTTGTGAGTCAGTCACTACAGAATAATGCTGTGACCTGTTCAGAGTATTAAAAAGTAGGAGTTTTCTTTATTATGATAAACAGAAGTAGATAAATATTGAGGTGAAACACGACTGTGATTGTAAAACAAAATTAATTGAAACGTGATTGGTCATTGAATCCCATTTAGGGCATGAGTTAAATAGTCTAGTAAAATACTTTTATTATTGTCATGAGATTTTATTAGACAATAACTAGCAATTAAATATTTAGGTATTTATTCTAAGTTAAAATTTAGGTATAAAAAGAAGTTTAAATGTATAAGACTATTTATTAACTTTAATTTTATTATTTAGGCAATATTAAAATCCTGCTTTATGGCTTATGAGCCATAAGCTTGCTGATACAGATGTATACCATTTACAGAGGTGGACAATTATCCAATCAGTATAGGAGTCAAGGGGTCAGCATAACAAATTCAACTTGTTTTCTCAACCTGGAACCATTACTTAAATCCCTCATGTTGCTGATTGGGCACCGGTCCCATACTGCTTGTTATTCCATGAGGACTGAAATCAGCGCATGTCCTGTAGCTCTGCACCAAGCCATGATCCCTTAATCTGGTCAGCTACAAGACAGGATAAAGTTCTAATCTTAGTCATTTTACAATTCGTGGATTTATCATAAGTAATGCCACGAGTGATTTCCAATTATCTAGAGAATTAGGAAATCAAGAGTGGCATTTGTTACAACTATTTAACGAATAAAATTAAGCTGTTTACTCACAAATCATTGTTTAACTGTAGTTATTTTAAAATATTTATATATTTAATATAAACGGCGATGTTTGAAACAAATCAGAAATGTGAGGTTATGTTCATTCACTGCTGCTTGATCATATTATTTATTGCCAAATAAGATTGCAGTATTGTATGAGTGCACCCAAGTGGAGAAATAATGAAACACATCAAACTATATATCATAATCAACATTACGAGTTATTCATTTTTTTTTAGTAAACAACTCAGTAAAATCAAGGAATCTTTTCATTATTTGCTATATTCAATGTATTTGTTGGAGAAAAATAATGCTTTGACCTGTTCAGAACATAAACAGGAGGAGCTTTTTTATCACAAAAGCAGGAGCTGATAAGAGAAATCGATAAGAGCGAGCGAGGTGAAACATGACTGTCATTGGTTGTAAAACAACATTCATTAAAACGTGATTGGTCATTGACAGCTTTTGTGGCATGAGTTAAATAGTCATTATAAATAAATAAATATTTTTCATTTAATTTATTAGTTATAATACAAATTAAAGTTTAAAAAAGTATAGTTATATTTTATTTATTTATTTAATTCACAATATAATTTAAGGCCGGTGTTCAAGAACCAAGCTTTCTGTGAAGAGCAATTCTCAGCTCCTCTCTCCGTGGTTAATTATGTGGGTCATGCAGAACCTACTCTAATTGGCTCACTCTCACTCAACATCATGTGCTAACAAATATTTATTTTTTTAATTTCCAGGAACAATTGAAAGATAAGAACCTCTCAAACTTGCGGAAGACGGAAATGGCATGGCCTAGAGAGTTTGGTTCTTGAATACTGGCCTAAATGTTGTATGACTTTAATGACATTATTATTTTCTATACTCAGGGACTAGATCTATGATGCATTTGAGTTAAATACTTGTTTATTTATAGGCTTGACACTGATAAAAATGGAATTAAAAGTATTGATCCCTAAAACTGCTTATAAGTCATCTTTAGGGAGTGGATTTTTTTAGGTTCTAAAAGTTAAGATTTCAACATAGTATAGTGATAAAATTAATTTAATAAGTCTTTATATCCAATCAATTAATTTTATTTATAATATAACTTCTAAAAATGTTTCTCAATTATTTTTGTGTGGGATAGAGCATGCCATTAAATCTTTAGAGAATGAGGAAGGCTTACAACTCAATGGTATTAATAAGCTGTTGGTTTATGCTGATGATGTAGTATTGTTGGCCAATAGCGAGGAGATTCTAAAGGACAATACGCACACACTATTGAGTAACACTAAGAAATTAGGACTGGAAGTAAATATCAATAAAACTAAATATATGGTCACACATAGAAATTCATCATATAATGGAAATGGACAGCTAATGACAAATGAGGGAAATTTTGAGGAAGTGGCTGAATTCAAATACTTAGGAACAATAATCACAAATAGGAATGAGATGCACAAAGAAATTAAACATAGGCTCAATTCTGGAAATGCATGCTATTATGCATTGCAGAGACTCTTGATGTCCCAACTCTTTTCAAAAAACTTTAAACTGAAAATATATAAAGCTATTATTCTACCAGTTATATTGTATGGGTGCGAAACATGGACTCTTACTTTAAGGGAGGAAAGGAGATTACAAGTATTTGAGAATAAAGTACTTAGGAAAACTTTTGGACCAAAGAGAGATGAAGAGACAGGTGAATGGAGAAGACTACATAACAATGAACTACATGGTCTTTATAGGAAGCCAGATGTAATAAGAACAGTTAAGTCTCGTAGACTGCGATGGGCAGGACATGTTGCACGTATGGGGAATAAGAAACTTGCATGGAAGCTTCTTGTAAGAAAGCCAGAGGGAAAACACCCAGTTGGTAGACCAAGAATGAGGTGGGAGAATAACATTAACTATGATTTGAGGGAAGTAGATTATACAGGGAAAGATTGGAAAGCATTAGCTCAGGATAGGGATGTATGGAGAGCTTATGTCCGCGCGACCATGAACCTACGGGTTCGATAGTGCCAGTGAGTAAGTAAGTAAAGGATCTAGCAATATTACATTTATATTACATGCACATGTTCTATTTACACTTTTTTTTAACTTAAAAGTAAGATGTGTGATATAAATGTAATATTGCTAGATCCCACATAAAATTATTTAGAAACATTTTTGTAAGTTATATTATAAAAAAATTCAGTTGATGGGATATAAAGACTTGTTAAATAAAATTTTATCACTATACTATGTTGCAATCTTAACTTTTAGTACATACAAATCTGCTCCCTAGTCATCATTCATTAGAGCACTAGAATAACATTTAGCACTGCAGAGGTGTACTACTACAAGCCCATATTTATGGATATTGTACTCAATTTACGAATTTTAAATAAATTACTAACTGAAAAAGCACATCATTCAGACATTATTTAATAGGCCTTATGGTTAGGTAACAGCATCAATATGACATCATCGACAACATTTTTAATTATATTTGAAGAAAAAATGCCAAGACTGGGGATTGAACCCAGGACCTTTGGTTTTGTACGTCAATGCTCTACCAACTGAGCTATCCTAAGCGCTCCAATCCTGCGTTCAAACCCCAGTCTAAGTGTATATTTTTATGATGTTTTTATTATTAATTTAACACTTCTCACTGAAGCGAAAATTTTTCTCTTCAAATATCATTTATCCTTCAGTGAGAAGTGTTAAATTAATAATAAAATCATCAATAGAAGCCCTACTGGCTTTATAAAGTAGTATTAAATTCCCAATTAATGTCTTCTTAACTAAGAAGCCGCCATATGCAAAGATAAGAAGCAAAGGTTTCAAAGCATTTGGCGCGAGGGAATTACAATGTATATAAGAGAAAAATTTGTGTCTAGATCGGTGACTCGCCTCGGTAGCTCATTGGTAGAGCATTTGGCCCGAAAAGCCAAAGGTTCTGGGTTCGAGTCTCGGTCTGGGCGAAAATTTTTCTCTTCAAATATAATTTGCCTTTCAGTGAGAAGTGTTAAATTTATAATAAAACATTAATAATCATTTTTAATATTCATTACACTTAATTGCGAGGCCTTAAAGAAACAAGGATTTGTTATTGATTCTTTATGAATTTTTAAATTAAATTAAATTCTTTGTTCAAATACCATTGGTTTTTGTGTTTGCAGTATGCAAATATACGAATTGGTCCTGTTGTAAAGAAGGATGTTATGAAAGCTTCTACTATGTTGGAGCACGATAGTCAGTAAGTATTTCTTTAATAAAATTCCTAACACTATGAAGCAATTCACAATTTATTTAAGTGATTTCTACATCTCACCTCAATAAACTCCGTGATTTTCGCAGGACCGGTTTCAAAAGCTGTTGCTTTCATTTTGGCTGAGGATGGATGTGGCAGCTTTGAAACCGGTCCTGTGTGAATAACAGAGTTTTATGAGGTGAGATGTAAAGTTATTTCCAATTCAATTATATAAAAAGTATTTCTTTGTACATATAACAAAATGGATCATTCCAAACAAAACAGTAGGTTGCAAAAACTGACCCTTCCAGAATTGGTTCATTTTTTTGTTTACTAGTTCTGCACAAGTAAAAATAATATTATCCAGTGCTATTACTTTATACTTCTTCTTTTCCGCCCTTCAATAGAGAGTTAAAGTTTAATGTCACTTTTATACACATATAGAGTCCATAATTTTTCTTGCCCTTATGTATTTGTGTCCATGTGTCCACCGCTGTGGTCTCGAGGTAGCGTGCGGCCTTGTCATGCAGCAGGCCCGGGTTCGATCCCCGGTCGGGGCAGTTTTTCTGGGTGAGGTTTTTATCGGGGTTTTTCCTCACCTGTAAGACAAATGTCAGGAAAACTTTAAGGTGCAAACGGTCCCCGAAATCATATGGCCATCATTATCACCATCATCATCATCATCATCCTTCACCGGTGTGGAAAGCAACGGGAAGCTACCACACCTAAAATTCCCTAGTAAAGCTGCAAGCATAACATGAAATGCTATGATTGCAGTGAAGAACCTGCTTCGGGCAGAATTACTATGGATGGGATGGATATGTATTTGTTAAAATCAATATGCCTGCCACATCTTAATGTCGTTCAATATCATGAAAAAATATTAAAATAATCATTAGAAAACATGTAAAAACCATTGTAATGGTGGAAATAATTTGAAAAATGAAACCCTAAGAATAAAATTTGACAGAAGTTTATGAAGTTATTTAAAAAGTCATGTCACATGTTGTAAAGTTTAGCCAAATTTTGAGAAAAGAGGAGAGTTTTAATCAGCAAAATGAGTTCTATGTCAAAACAAATGTGTATAGATATTTACAGTATTGATCCTGACTAGAGGTCATCTCTATGACTGAATGCCTTTTGCCAAACTTTGGCCAGTGGTAGAGGGTAAAAAGAGGCACCCACAATTGACTCCTTGAAGCATGTTGTGTGAAGCAGTGGCAAATTTCTCATTTTAGTCCATGAATTCTGAAATAGAAGAAAGGCCCAAAATATTTAGAGCATGTGTCCATGCACAAGGGAAAATTTTAAAACTGATTATGCTGAGTGTGTGAAACTTATTGAAATTCAATACACTAGTCTATCTATAGTGTTCTGCCTGAGGGCAGGTCTTTCACTGCAATCATAGCATTTTCATGCTATGCTTTGCAGCATTATTAAGGAATTATAGGTGTGGTAGCTTCCCGTTGCCTTCCACACCGGTGAATAATGATGATGATAATTATGGCCAGATGATTTTTGGGGACTGTTGGGCCCTAAATTGGCCACGGTGGACTAGTTGTTATGCTCCTTGTCTCTGGTTCCTGGGTTGTGGGTTCAAACCTGGCTGCAGTCGATGGATATTTTTTGGTATTGAAAAATCCAAGGAGCATGTCCTCTGGGAGGGACTTTAAGCCGTGGATCCCAAGTCTAAAGATACTTAAGCGTGAATAAAGAGGCCTCTAAACAAAATTTACCGACATCAATGTCCTAGTAATACCTTAGTTGCCTGTTAGATGTCTCATTGGGTTGGTATGTTGACCGCATGCAATCCATGACATCTACGAGCAAATAAGGTAACTAAAAATTAACATAGTCTAATAACTCCTTATAAAGGAGAGGCTATGGCTCAACAATGGGCTATGCCATTATAGAATAGTTTGGCTGTAAGCTTCTGACAATTGTCCTACAGGTGAGGAAATACCCCAAAAAGAACCTCACCTAGGAGCCTGTCTTGATTGGCAATTGAACCTGGGCCTGCTGTGAGACAAAGCAGCGCACTCCTCGAGACCCCAAAAATTATATGAAAATATCGTTTCTGAGATTTTGTTTAAAAAAATTTTATCATTATATATTGACAGAGTCCACCACTGTGGTCTCGAGGTAGCATGCTGTCTTGTCACGCAGCGGGCCTGGGTTCAATACCCGATTGGGACAGTCTCCTGGGTGAGGTTTTTTTCGGGGTTTTTCCTCACTTGTAAGACATGTCAAGAAGCTTAGAGCCCAATGGTCCCTGAAAATCATCTGGCCATCATCATCATCACCATCGCCGTCCTTCACCGGTGTGGAAAGCAATGGAAAGCTACCTCACCTATAATTCCCCAGTAAAGCTGCAAAGCATGAAAATGCTATGATTGCAGTGAAAGACCTGCCCTCGGGCAGAATTACTATGGATGGATATTGACAGACTAGGTATACTTAAGTGTGCAAATTTACTTCTTAGGTGCAAAATATTAATTTTCAGTAGAAAATATTTTCCTCTTCTAACTTCAAGATCCGTCTTACAAAATAATCAGTTAGTTGTTGTGCACTATAGCAAGCATTTTCATTATTCTATGCATACTGTACAATTAAAAAATGCAAAGTAACAGAAAATATGTATGTATGTAGCTAATGCTCTGGAGTTAATAACAAAGCTATTCTCCTTCTTGCTTCACAATACTTGGATGTCATTTTTTTGATAATTTTGAAGAAGTACACAGTTTGTTAAATGTTCTCTATTCATTTCCACACCTTGAGAACACAATATACACTCAGGCGAAGATGTTTTCCTAAGCAGCCATGTCCTGTAGTAAGCCTCAGTATAGCAACTGCAGATTTTTGTGGTAGTTCTGGAATTAAAGATGGATTTTCTAACAGTATTTTTATATTTCTGTTTAATACTTTTTCAATTAAATTGGAATTATAATTGTCATTAAATTTTTTCTTTATAATTCTTTTAACTGATTCATAAGAAAATGCATTTGTTACTTCCTGCTTAATTTTACATTCTTTTTTTTTTTTTTTGCAAGCATATCAGCTCTTTCATTTCCACAATGGACTGGAATCCATTGTAAGACTGACTATATGTTTACCAAATTTCTTAATAGTCTGAATCATATTTTGTGTTTCTAATATTTTTTCCATTTTTGGATAAATGATTAAAGCTGTGGCCTGAATCGCGGCTTTGGAATCTGATATAATGATATTTTTGCAATATTGTAGCCAATTAAAAATGTTAATTAAGCGAGAGATTAATAGCTTCATCATCAAAATTAGTACTTCTTCCAGCATGTTTATAAAAGGAGAAGAATTGGCATGTTCCACCTGTTCCTGCTTCACTCTCATCTATATAGATGTGTGCCCAGTTTTCAGAAGAGACAGAAAATATTGTTCTTTCCTAAATTACATTCTTCCTTTCACTAGTCTGAGGCTCTATGAGTATAGCTGAAGTTAGGCATAAAAATGATTTAATTTTAGGAAGTGATATTTTGAGGTTATTTTTATTATATGATTTTTTTAGTCTGATCATCTTACCTCGATATTAATGTTGATTTGTTCTTGAATATGTTTCAAAACAATTCTGTTTTATCGTCAGCTTGTCCAGATTGGTTTGATTTATGTTGCACAACCTGGATGTCGATGTCAGCTCCATCCTGTGGTTGGCCAAAGAACCTCCAAACAAGGTCACGCTCGATCGGTATATAAAAATTCATAACTCTGTTTTTGTTCTTCTGAATATAAATTTTTTCCCAAATAGTCAGCTCTTTTTGTATTTTCTAACTGTTTTAATAATTTAGTGTTTGATTTTATATTATGTTTTTCAGACCAACATGAGCAGCAACTGCAGATTTTTCTATTTCCCCATTTTTAATATTTCTTATGTGTTATTTGGTTCTAATTTTTAGGTTTCTTTTGTTTTCCTATATATATCTTTTCACAACCCATGCATTCAATTTGAAATACCGACGGAGCGTGACCTTGCTTGGAGGTTCTTTGGCCAACCACAGGATGGAGTTGACATTAACATCCAGGTTGTGCAACATAAATCAAACCAGTCTGGACAAGCTGACGATAAAACAGAATTGTTTTGAAACATGTTCAAGAACAAATCAACATTAATATTGAGGTAAGATGATCAGACTAAAAAAATAATATAATTAAAAATGATTACTTTTTTTTCCAGATACGCTACTATTTTAGCCTTTGACGTTAAAGTAGAAAGAGATGCGCAGGAGCTGGCCGATGTATTAGGTGTAAGATATTTCAAGCAGATATTATTTATCATTTATTTGATAAATTTATGGCGTATCGAGAAGAACTGAAACAGAAGAGAACGAGAGGAGTTTAAACACATAGCTGTCTTCCCCTGCAAGCTCAAAATATTACCACACAGGTAAGAAACTTTGTTTACTTGTGAGTAAAGCCCGGATTCTTGGATTTGAACTATTTTTTATTTTTTTTTACTTGCTGTTACTTTTAAACACTGGCCAATAATGGTGCATTTTGGTTCATGTAACACTTCAAAGAGAAAATATTGCATTTCATTCTGCGATGTATTGCTTTAAAATAAATTATTAAAGAAATTGTTGCATTTTAGAACCGAACTAAAAAACAATCTTGCAATATCTCCCATTTTGTAGATTATATTTCTATATTCCATCTTAAGTAGATTTATATTAATTTGAACTTAACAAACCAAAAACTTAAGAAATCTATTTTAGTAAATTTAATAAGAAACTAATACAGAGTTTATTAAAATAAAAGTCCAGGACATGTAATTTCAAATAATTCTCCCTCAATTAAATTAATATTGAGAAATTAAGCTATTACTATGATAGAAATAAGTAAATTAATGAACACAATTAAATTATTATAAATCAATGGTAAAGAGAAAAAATTTTGCCTGAACCGGGAATTGAACCCCGAACCTTTAGCTTTCTGTACTAATGCTCTGTCCACTGAGCTAATTCAGGCTTCATTCCCATCCAAGCAGAAATCCTTCCTTTACCTTACTCTACTGGTCCCACATTCAATTGTAATGAATCTCATACACAATGAATGGCTTCTACATTAAGGGCCGCATGCAAATACATTAGTCTAGACTTGCTCAGGTAGCTTAGTTGGTAGAGCACTTGGTCTAGAGAACCAAGGGTCCCGGTCTGAGCGTAAATTTTTCTCTTCAAATATGAACATTAGTCTCTACTAATTACTTCCAATCACTGGTGAGCTGACTCACCGTGAGCAATTTCTGAGATCGAATTAACGGCCAACTTACCGGTCATGCATGAAAGTTGACTTTTCGTAATATTGGCAACAAATTACCCAGAATTCTCAGCGATAAAACCACTTCCGTTATTTTCGTCTGCTATAGAGGAACGCATTTACGCTTGCGTCCCGCAAATAATACCGTATACAACGACGTCTGTATCGTGCAATATTACGCCGAGTCTCCTGTTCTTCCAGTTGAATTTTTTGGTAGACTCTATCAAATTCCTCTTCTCCGCGTATATACCGAAAACATGATTGAAGTCTTCGAGGTTCGACATCTTGGATAAAGCTGCAAAGGTTTCAAACTACATCGGTTCCCTTCGGGATTTTCACGATAAGTTTCTATCTTGAGCTATGATCTTAAGGTACCTCGTCAGGTAGCTTACAATTATTATCGCATGAATAGATTTCTGAGTAAGCAAAATGTATTTGGATAAAACTTTCTCAGCAGAGAACACCTATTACTGTCTAATGCGTTCAAACATTCGACCCTAAGAAGACATGAATTGGCTCCACACAGCTATAGCATTATTTATTAATTATTATTGAGAAGATAAAGCTATCATTATGATAGAAATAAGTAATTAATGAACACAATTAAATTATTGTAAATCAATGGTAAAGAGAAAAATGTTTACTTATTTTAGGAATTCTCACTATGAGGTATATTCATTAAGGTAGAATATTTTTATCACTCACCTCATATTGTTCTTCTTATTTGATTAGATGGAACAGAAACTATGTTCCGAAACTAGTTTATAATCAAATAAGAAGAACAATATGAGGTGAGTGATAAAAATATTCTACCTTAAGAAAAATTTTTGCCTGAACAGGGAATTGAACCCCGAACCTTTAGCTTTCCTTGCTAATGCTGTGTCCACTGAACTAATTCAGTGGACAGAGCGTTAGCATGGAAAGCTAAAGGTATAATATAAAAATAGAGTACCTAAGATCTCAGTCTTCCTCAACATTGGATGTGGTACAATTCACAATCTGAAGATGAAACATATGCTTCGAAAGTACTCCAAACCCCACATCCAATGTTGAGGAAGATTGAGATCTATTTTTATATTATAAATATTACATAGTGACCTCAATGGTGTTTCGTCATGAATTTTAAAAGTATCAATGTCTATGATGTCCGGCTCCTCTTGCACACCCATAATTTCCCTTATTTCTTTATTTTGTATTTTATCCATTCTAGATATGCCAGCTGATCTTCTTAAACATCCATTTCTGTACTTAAAATTCTTTTCATTTCCCTGGTAGGAATTTGCCAGACTTCAGCACCATATGTTAAAATGCTCTGAACTATGGTTTGATATATTTGTAATTTTCTATTTTTTGTAATATTTTTTGCTTCACCAAACAGAGTTTAAAGCATTTATTGCTTGTTTTGTTTGTGCGATTCTATTTTTAATTTCCACTGTGTTATTGCCTGATGGTCTAATTTTGTTCCTCAAACACTGCGTACAAAAAAAAAATAAGGATATGATCTTTGATATTAATTTAAAATGTTAATGTAAACCAATCAAGTAGTATAATTTTTTTAAAGAAATTGTAACAAATTTTCAATCTTACAATTCATAAGTACATTCCTAGTTATTTAACCATCAACTTTGTTTGATTTTTAGTCATCATTAGATTTTGGAATTTTAGGCTGTAGAAGGTGTAGATTTAGGCACCATAAATAGGCTTTGTAAACTGGTTAAAAAATTTAAATTTAATTTTTTTAAATGTATAATACCGCATAACATTAACAGCATAATGGGTGAAAGAGTTAGTAAATTGATTTATTTATTAATAACAATTTTAAATTATTGTCATGCTTTTTACATTTTTTTGATGCTCTATTAAAATTCCTAATTTTTGGAAAACTTCTAGAGGTTTGCAATATTGAACTTGGATGAATTATGTATATTAAGGGTCGAATCTATGAACGCATTAGACCATAAAAGGCGTTCTCTGCTGAGAAAGTTGTATCCTAATATGATTTTGCTTACTCAGAAATCTGTTCATGTGATAATAATTGTTGAAATTCATAAGCTACCTGACGAGGTAACTTAAGAGAGAAACGAATCGTGAGAATCCCGAAGGGAACCGATGGTAACCAATGTAGTTTGAAACCTTGCCGCGTACCTTGCTGCTTTATCCAAGATGTCGGACCTTGAAGACTTCAATCATGTTTTCGGTATATGCAGAGAAGAGGAATTTGATAGAATCTACCAAAGAATTCAACTGGAAGAACAGGAGAATCTGCGTAATATTGCGCGACACAGATGTCATTGTATACGGTATTATTTGCGAGACTCAAGCGTAAATGCATTCCTCTAGCAGACGAAAATAACGGAAGTGGTTTTATCGCTGAGAATTCTGGGTAATTTCTTGCCAATATTACGAAAACGACGACTTTCATGCTTGACCAGTTAGTGGGTAGCTAATTTGATCTTTGCACTTGCTCACGGTGAATCAGCTCACCAGTGATTGGAAGTAATTTGAGTAGAGACTAATGTATTTGCATGCGGCCCTAAATTTTAAAACAAGACATTTTGAGTCTCAAAACCCAAAAAAATAGGCAGAAATTGGGAAAATAAGCATTTTTATGCCCAGTTTTCTTCTTCTTCATCAAACCAAGTCTTACACTTATAGGCCTGTTACGATCTCAGTGATGAATTTTGTATCCAGCATTTCCTTGGATGGCTCAGAGATGTCTTTCCTGTTGGACAATAACGAAGCATGGCCTTGCAAACTCTATCTCATCTCATTTGTCACAAATTATTCATCCAGTTGTTCTGGTATTTATGTATGTATTTAATGGCTGGTTCTAAACATAGCTCCTTCAAGATATGTGATCCCACTTGGTAATCTCTGTTGTATATCTCATGAATATCATTTCACTAGAAGTTATCCTGCTCTCTCTTCCTTCCTCCAAATCCATGCCTCACTGCTGTAGCAAGTGCAGCTCTTGCTAAGGTTTTGCCCTGGTATCTCTCTGGACTTGTGAATGTTTCATTAACTGAATTTATTTTTCCATGGTTTTATTAAAATTAATTATTTTATTTACTATGTCTACTTCATCCAAATATGTTGATGTATATCCACGGTAGGTAAATGAATTTACTCTTTCCAGTTTTTTTGAATCTATACAAATTTTGGTACATACAGGATATTTTCCTTGAAAAGCCATTACTTTTGTTTTTCTGTATTCATTTTCATGTTATATTGATGGTTAACTTTAAAAAGGAAATAGATGCCAAGGGGTAAAATAGGCATTTTTACACACAGTTAAACTCTTTCAGATGGTATAACTCTTCATAAAAATTGTACCTACATAATTATTTTTTATTTATTCCTTTAGGGGAAAATAGGCGTCAAACCTAAAATGCAAGATATAATAATCATATTCAGTCGTGTAGTAATGCCACATGTAACAATCTTTGTGTCCCCATTCTAAAAAGTGAACTATCTTGAAGAATTTCATAGATAAAAGAATTTTATATAGAGTGGTGTTTTGTCTGCAATCTTTTCTTTTACTCTGTATATACAAGTTTTTTTGGTTCATAAAAGAAAATATAGATCATTTAAAAAATGGGTTAAAATTTAAATGCAGTGGGAGTAACACAGTCAGAAGATGGCATGGTAAACTGAAATGCATGAAATATTGTGTTACAGTTTATCTTCAATTCTCGTGACCCAATAGTGATGGGGGTGATGATTGAAGCTGGAATTGTGAAAGAAGGAACACCAATATGTGTACCAAGCAGAGAGGTGAGTTTTTTATTGTTTTATTATTGTGAATTACCAATTATTCAGTTTACACATTTGTGCATAGTCATTCATTTTCTATGGAAATAAAACGAAGTTACAAGAATAAAAACATTAAATTTGCTTAAAATGATATTTCATTGGTGCTTTGTGCTTATTTCTTTGATGGGTCAATGTGGAAATTACAAAAGATTGTAATATATATATTGTTATAATGACATTCACCCCTGTGCTGGATGACCCTCCACTTCTGTAAATTGCATGAATGTGGATATGAGACCAGCAGTCAGGCTCTGCATTCCATGGAGTAGGATGTATATAAGAAAAAGTGATGTCTGTATTATTATTATTACCTCGTATCGTTATTTCTGTTTAGACATATGTTTCAAGGCTTGTTAGCCTCATCTTCAATAGTTACAGACTAGTTTTTCCCAAGTTGTCGGCCCTGGATCTTGACTCCTGCTCTTTTCTGTGGTCCAAAGAACTTGCTAATCAGGCTCCTTTCCCCCAGGAATTTCAAAATTCATAATTCTCTAATTGTTCTTCTGTATGTATATTTTTTCCCCATATTGTGAGTTTATTTGTGTTTTCTGATTGTTTTAATAATTTTGTGTTTACATCTATTTTGTGTTTTTCTGACCAAACATGAGCAGCTATTGCATTTTTCTACTTCTCCCTTTTTTTTTACATTTCTTATGTGTTCTTTGGTTTTAATGGTTAAATTTATCTCTGTTTTCTCCATGTAATTTTTTTTTTTTCAGTCTGACAGTTCAATCAGTTTTTTAATTACAACTTACAAAATTTGTGGTAAACTTTGTTTTTGTTATTATAACCAAACGAGCACCTTTATCGTAGAACATCTTATATCAAACCAAAAATTCAGACTTTTACAGGAAAACCTTTAAATCACTCAATCATAAAATAACAAATTTCAGAAAGAAGGGAAAATGGTTAATATGATGTATATATATCTTTTGGACACATCTGTAAAGAATAATTTATTTATTTTCATGAGAGTTCTTTAAAAGCTATTATAATTTTAGCCACAGTATCTAATATATTATTTGTACTTATTAAAATTAAGTTTATCTAGTCAAGTTATATTTTAATGTAGTACCAATTGGAACTACAACAGAAATGCTGAACCTCGTAGAAGCATATTTCTGTGGCAGTACCTCATTCATGTATACAGATTACTAACTTGTTTACAAAATAAAATCATTTTTTTATTTAATTTATTTTAGGTAGCTAGGTTTTGAGGAAGTGGCTGAATTCAAATACCTAGAAACATAATTACAAATAGGAATGAGATGCACAAGAAATTAAACATAGGCTCAATTCTGAAAATACATGCTATTATACATTACAGGGATTCTTGTCATCCCAATTTCTCTCAAATAACATTAAACTTAAAATATATAAAACTGTTATTCTCCCAGTTAAATTATAAGGTTGCAAAACATGGACTCTTATTTTAAGGGAGGATAAAAAATTACGAGTATTTAAGAAAAAAGATCTTAGGAAAATTTGTGGACAAAGAGAGATGAATGGAGAAGACTACATAACAGTGAACTACGTGGTCTTCATAGAAAACCTGATATAAGTCTCGTAGACTGTGATGGTAGGACATGTGGCACGAGTTGGGAATGAAAGAGGAGCATGGAAGCTTCTTCTAAGAAAACCAGGGGGAAAACACCCAGTTGGTAGACCAAGAATGAGGTGGGAGAATAATATTAACTATGATTTGAGGGACGTAGATTATACACAGGATGATTAGAAGACATTAGGTTAGAATAGGAATGTATGGAGAGCTTATGTCCATGTAGCCATGAACCTATGGGTTTGTTAGTGCCAATGAGTTAGTTAGATCATATGGCAACAGTTAGAATACAAATATAAGTATACATGGGTATAAATATTAAAAAAATACATATATTTTAACTCTATCGTTCTAAAACATTAAACATGAGTAATTTGTTCAAAGAATTAAAACATTTAAGTCATATGAAGGATGCAGGGCAATAATCAGGTAAGTTACTTTTTTTCGTTAATTAATGAGTCATTTTTACATATTACCTCATATTTCATTTTTCTTAAAAACACGGGAACTAGTTTTCAAGAGAAACCATCTCTCTCTTTTTCACACCGACATAAACGACTACCGGCTTTTCGTTGGAATCTCCATCAATAACATTACCATCTGGTGTTGATTTGATGAACTTCGAGATGAGGTCATGTTCATCAGTAATCTCGAAATTCATGAATCTAAATTTATTGCAGTCCTTACAATTAATTTGATAAATTCTAGATTTTTTGCTATCTGGGGTGTTCAATTTCTTATAAGTTATTAATAGGTTACCAAGGCTAAATTTATTTATCAGTGCCAATGTAATATTGGATTTCTTGAAATTTATACATAAGAAAAACAAAAAGGAATTTGGACACTTGCACAAAGGAACATTTTAGAAATATTAAAAATGGTGAAATTGAAAAATCAGCTATTGCAGCACATAGTTTGTTGGAGAGTCATCAAATTGAAAAAGAGGCCCAACTTTTAAAACATTTGGAAAAACCTTTAGAATTGACAATTTGGGAGAAGCTATATATTCAGAAGAACAAATTTAGATCCATGAATTTCGAGATTCCTGATGAATGTGACCTCATCTCGAAGTTCATCAAATCAACACCAGATGGGAACGTTATTGATGGAGATTCCAACGAAAAGTCGATAATCATAATGTCAGTTGAAAATGAGAGATGGTTTTCTTGAAAACTAGTTCCCGTGTTTAAAGAAACATGAAATATGAGGTAAGATGTAAAAATGACTCATTAGTTTACAAATTAAGAACCTCATAATGTAATTTCCCATATTTAACTATGAAATTACTTTTTTCATGAATGAATTAAGTCAATTTTTATATCTTACCTCATAGTTTAAGTTTTCTTAAATACGGAAACTGCAGTTTTCAAGAGGAACATCCCTCCCATTTTCAACCGACATTATGACTACTGGATTTTCGTTGGAAATTTAAAAAAAAAAATTTCAAGAAATTCAATATTACATTGGCACCGATAAATAAATTTAGCCTTGGTAATCTCCAGATAGTAAAAAATCTGAAATTTATCAAGTTAGTTGTAAAGACTGCAATAAAGTATACATAGGAAAAACAAAAAGGAATTTGGACACTTGCACAAAGGAACTCTTTAGAAATGTTAAAAATTGTGAAATTGAAAAATCACTTATTGCAGCTCATAGTTTGTTGGAGAGTCATAAAATTTAAAAAGAGACCAAACTTCTAAAACATTTGGAAAAATCTTCAAAATTGACAGTTTGGGAGGAGATATATATTCAGAAGAACAAATTTAGATCCATGAATTTTCAAATTCTCGATGAATGGGACCTGATCTCAAAATTCATCAAATCAACATCAGATAGCAATGTTATAAATGGATATCCCAACGAAAATCCAGTAGTCATGATGTCGGTTGAAAATGGGAGGGATGTTCCTCTTGAAAACTGCAGTTCCCGTGTTTAAGAAAACATAAACTATGAGGTAACAATAAAAAAATGACTCATTCATTCATGAATTTATTAAGAACCTCATAATGTTATTTTCCATATTTAACAATGTTGTTACTTTTTTCAAAATAGAATTTGAGGTGTCATTAGATTCTCCATAGAAAGCACTACCAGTTAGAAGTTCAAAACAGTAAAATATACGGTTTATTTACCTCAGAGATTGACATACAGGTGAGGAAGTGTGGATGTTGTACAACTAAAAGTATGTTATGAAGTATTATTTATGAGGTTCACGTCATATTCTTCTTCTTTTTAAACTAGTTTTGGAACTTTCTACTTCAGTTCCATCAGTTCCATCTTCAGTAATTCGTGACCTTTTTCTGTCTCTTGAAGAGCTGCCTCTCATCCCTCTGTTGGTAAACTGAAAAACCTCAAAATCAAGTCATATTCCCCAGAAATTTCAAAGTTCAATAATTTCTCCTTTTCTTTTCTTTTTTTAATGTAGATTTTTTTCCCAAACAGGGAGTTCTTTGAGTTTTTCTATTTGTTTTAATAACTTGCCTTCCTTTCGATAAGACTAGTAGTAGTAGTAGTAGTAGTAGTAGTAGTAGTAGAGTAGTATTCAAATGTTCTGAACCTCTTGATTTGTCATCATTCGCTTGCAGGCTTCCCAATAATATTCAGCACTTTGCACTGGTGTTCCAACTATTTTCTGAAGATCAACACAGAACATCAAGTGATCCTTGTTCATTATCGTATTTGTGTCCTTGCATACTATGCAGTGTGGAGAGTCTAGTAGCTTAATTCTATGTAGCTGTGCTGTTAAACAATCATGACCAGTTTCAAGACAAAATGATGCTACTGCAATTGATCGGGGGCTGTTTGGTATTGTATCTGGTTCTAGTAATGTCTTCCATATCTTGGTTTCACATTGGATTTTGTTTTGTTCGGCTATATGGGATTTTATTCTCATTTTGGTGTAGAGTTGTACTGATTTGTGAGATAGGTAATTGATCTTACTCTGTTGGATGAGTGTACCTTTTTTTTTGCAAGCATATTATAGTCCGTGAGGGCCAAAGTGTCTAGAATATTTTAGAAAGAGAAAGAGAGTACTCACCATCTTCTTTCTCACTCATACACATATCTCTTCACGGTGACAGCGGTAGGGCAGACACTCCCTGCAGTGAACATAGATCAGTGGTGGCATTCCCTTCTTCTAAAGATTTTTCCTGGCAAGTTTCTATGTCTTCATTTTCAGTTTCATCGTCGTCAAGCACAATACTCAATACAATATTTAAAGTTACAGCTAAACTTTCTAACTCAGATACCATTTTGTTAAATTTTTAATTTTACACTAATATAATATCTCACTCACTCTCACAAACTACAAACGAACTCTGTAACAGTCGCCACTGACAAAAATTACGTGGACAAAAGTGACTGGGCGAAAGTAGGGGTGGAGTTTTTCTAGCATTCCTAAGTAATTTTACAAGGGTAGCCCATTATAGTACACATGTCACTCAGACGTCTAGCGAAGGGTGGAAGAACAGTTATCTAGACAAGGATAGCAGAAATCACGCCAACTTAAAACTTTTACTCTATAGCCTTCTCATTACCTTCCATGCCACAATGTGCTGGAATCCATTGTAGAACAACATTTCTGTTTAGATTTTTCAACATCCTGATGCAATTTTTAGCTTCTATTATTCTATGGTCTTGGATGGTCTGGTTGTGTGTTAGTGCCATTATGGCTGAGCTATCCTTTCGATAAGATGTTTTCCCAACCATGCTACTGCAGATTTTTCTACTTCCCCTCTCTTGACATTCCTGAGATGTTCGTTCACTCTGGTTTTCAAATTTCTCTTACATTTTCTTGTGTAGACTTTATCACATTCTCCGCATGTAATCTGATAAATCCCTGAATTGTTTTCTTCTTCTGTTTTCTCATTTTTGTTGGATCTAATTATTCTAATGATGCTATAGTTGTTTTTCAGTGCCAACCTTATGTTGAAATTTTTAAAAATGTTTTGAAACTTATGGCGCTTCAATGGATGATATGTGAATTTCTTGAATTTTACATTTTCTTCTTTTTCTTTTAGAAGAGTGTTTTGATTAATAATTTTTTTTGTCTTTTGGACTTGTTTATTTTTCTTGTGTATCATTATTTCTTTAAATCCATTCTTTGTAGCCATGTTGATTATGTTTTTTTTTTTTCATAATTTTCTTTGTTCATGGGTATGTTCACTAATCTATGGGTCAAACTATTCAAAACTGCTTCTTTATGAGCTAAAAAAATTGATATCTGTTGCTTTTATTTGTTATCTACATATGTCTTTTTTTCTGTGTATTCCAAATTCTATCTTATTTTCTTCATTCCTTCTGAAGTTTAGATCTAATTTTTTTTTTTTCCCTATTAATTTCTGTTTCCATAGTGAACTTTATAGTTTGACTTTGAATGTTCTATAATTTCAAAGCACCATCTATCTGTTTATGATTAACTATTGCAATTATGTTATGATGTGTCATGTCCATACATCAGTTAGCAGAGACAGGTAATTTAGTATATGCACTAAGTCCAGAAAATAAGGCATAATATGCTGTAAAAAGAGTCTAAATAAAAATACATTTAATGTAAAATCTTCAAAAATGCATTATGCAAGAATTTATTCCCAAAGAAGCCAAAACATGCAAACGTGCACAAAAAAATTGGTTTATTTTGAATTGATGTAAAATAAATAAATGCAAAGTTTGAAATAACCATTTTATATAAAAACATGCAGGAAAATCCATGTTCTAGGTATTAGGTTTGCGAGGAAAAAATAAATACAATGAGTAATATAAAATGTTGCAACATATAACATAAAATGAGATCCAGGCAGATCTATAAATTGGCAAATAGCTTTTGTGCTTATCCTTAAATATAATCCCATATGTGAAGCTTCCATACTGAATTTTATAAATATCCCTAAAATGGCATGGTCAAATGTTTGTTTTTTGTAATGTAAGAGACTGTTGAAATATAAGTTGTGTCAACTTCAATTCCATGATGATGGCCTCAGAGGTATAGGCGGAAAGCTCTGAAATTTTAATTTTAATCGTGAAGAAATTTTAATTTAGAACAATGTCTGGAATTGGATCCGATGCTTCTGGGTAGCATGTTTTGCACTACCTCCTATGCCGGAAGCCTGGGTTTGATCCTTGGTCTGCACAATTTTTGTGGATAATAGCTTTTTTTCTTTTGTTTTGGGGGGAGGGTTTCCACACCTTTAAGACAAATGTCAGGAAACTTTAAAACCCGAATGGTCTCCTATCATCATTGGGCCATCATAGTCACCTTTATGCACAGTACAGCAACACACGTGAACTAGAATATATAAAACACTGGCCAGACCCATATTATGTTATGGCAGTGAGGCCTGAACAATTCCCAGTGTAGATGAACAAAGACTAACTGTGACAAATTAAATTTATGAGATGTACTGCAAGTTACTCAAGAACAGACCATAAAAGGAATTCTGAGATTCTCAAAGAATTACAACAAAATCAATCATGGAATATGTACAAAAATATAGATACAACTGGAAATCTCATATAAGAAGAATGAGTAGAACAAGAATACCACGTCAAATCTTAAATTAACGGCCAACAGGCAGGAGATCTTTGGGCAGACCCTTCAAATGTTGGAGTGAGACTGTAACAGATCCCTAGGTATGTCACATGAAAGGAAGAAGAAGAATCACCTTTATTTATATTAGCCGTGTTTTGTATGAATGTGTGTGTTAATTATGTTTTTTGTCTTAATGCTGTATTGTCAAGGAGGAGGCCCTGACATTCAGCTGATCACTCATTTGGGGAGACCCTCGATGCCCTTGTGTGGTCAAACAAAGTATGTGTGTGTACCATAGTTAAAAATCTCTCCCACGACATGTTGTGCCACTGGAAGGCCTGGGTGGTGTGTGACATGTAAAGTAAAGTACCTATAAGGTGAAAGGTTAAACTGTGTTAAAGGAATATAATATTTGCATGTTTAAAAAAATAAGTATTTCAAATTTAATTTGGCTATATCCTATCTCCTGGGCACATGCCATAGCATAGTGGTAAGGCACTGTGCTACAAGCCGGAAGGTCAAGGATCAATTCCCAGTGGGGTCAGGATTTTTAAACTGACCCAAACCTTCTGGCAGCACTATGGCCCTGGGGTTGACTCAGTCTCTAATGGAAATGAGTACCAGATACTTGATCTGGGGGTAAAGGCGGCCGTCACGCAGGGCTAACAACCCGGCTGACATCAAATGGCGAATGTCCAGAAAAAGTGGTAGCCTTACCTCCCATACCCCAAGGGCCTCCTGAGGCCTGTAGTGGGATTACTTTACTTTATATGCCATCTAGGATCTATCAGTATGAAAATAAAATTGGTTTCTTAATTAATTAATTTGGAATGAATTTTATGGACAACGTTGCAAAATCTGTTGACATGGGTTGGCCTAGCAGTTGGTTATATTGAACTTTTGTAGGAAGAAATCACTATGAGGTTTAATTTAATATTAAATTAAAATGCTTCATACCTCTCCTCATATCCAGTCTTCTAAGTAGACCACGGTTTCAAATCCTTGGTGGATTCACTAGACTCCAATTTTATATGAATTTACTTCCCCCTATCTAAAACTATAAATGTTGAACTCATAGTAATAGCTAAGACCATTATGTGTAATTTAATGATATGCATTGTACATCTGGCATGCCATGCAGTGGGCTTGGGTTTAATTCCCGGTCGGGTCAGGCTTCCCGGGTAAGGTTTTTTTTAGGGTTTTTCCTCAACCGTAAGACAAATGTCAGGAAGCTTAGGGCCCAACAGTCCCCAACAATCATCTGGCCATCATCATCATCATCATCATCATTCATTGGTGTGGAAAGCAACGGGTAGCTAACATGCCTATAATTCCCTAGTAAAGCTGCAAAGCATAGCATGAAAATGTTATAATTACAGTGAAAGACCTGCCCTTGGGCAGAATGCTATAGATAGATAGATATTTTACATCCATCCATCAATAGTAAATCACTGTAATCATAGCTTTTTTATGCTATGCTTTGCAGCTTCACTAGGGAATTATAGGTGTGAGCTAACATGCCTATAATCCCTAGTAAAGCTGCAAAGCATAGCATGAAAATGTTATAATTACAGTGAAAGACCTGCCCTTGGGCAGAATGCTATAGATAGATAGATATTTTACATCCATCCATCAATAGTAAATCACTGTAATCATAGCTTTTTTATGCTATGCTTTGCAGCTTCACTAGGGAATTATAGGTGTGAGCTAACATGCCTAATAATTTCCTAGTAAAGCTGCAAAGCATAGCATGAAAATGTTATAATTACAGTGAAAGACCTGCCCTTGGGCAGAATGCTATAGATAGATAGATATTTTACATCCATCCATCAATAGTAAATCACTGTAATCATAGCTTTTTTATGCTATGCTTTGCAGCTTCACTAGGGAATTATAGGTGTGAGCTAACATGCCTATAATTCCCTAGTAAAGCTGCAAAGCATAGCATGAAAATGTTATAATTACAGTGAAAGACCTGCCCTTGGGCAGAATGCTATAGATAGATAGATATTTTACATCCATCCATCAATAGTAAATCACTGTAATCATAGCTTTTTTATGCTATGCTTTGCAGCTTCACTAGGGAATTATAGGTGTGAGCTAACATGCCTATAATTCCCTAGTAAAGCTGCAAAGCATAGCATGAAATGTTATAATTACAGTGAAAGACCTGCCCTTGGGCAGAATGCTATAGATAGATAGATATTTTACATCCATCCATCAATAGTAAATCACTGTAATCATAGCTGTTTTATGCTATGCTTTGCAGCTTCACTAGGGAATTATAGGTGTGAGCTAACATGCCTATAATTCCCTAGTAAAGCTGCAAAGCATAGCATGAAAATGTTATAATTACAGTGAAAGACCTACCCTTGGGCAGAATGCTATAGATAGATAGATATTTTACATCCATCCATCAATAGTAATCACTGTAATCATAGCTTTTTTATGCTATGCTTTGCAGCTTCACTAGGGAATTATAGGTGTGAGCTAACATGCCTAATAATTCCCTAGTAAAGCTGCAAAGCATAGCATGAAAATGTTATAATTACAGTGAAAGACCTGCCCTTGGGCAGAATGCTATAGATAGATAGATATTTACATCCATCCATCAATAGTAAATCACTGTAATCATAGCTTTTTTATGCTATGCTTTGCAGCTTCACTAGGGAATTATAGGTGTGAGCTAACATGCCTAATAATTCCCTAGTAAAGCTGCAAAGCATAGCATGAAAATGTTATAATTACAGTGAAAGATCTACCCTTGGGCAGAATGCTATAGATAGATAGATGCTTTGCAGCTTCACTAGGGAATTGTAGATGTGAGCTTCCCATTGCTTTCCACACCGTGGAATAAGGATGATGACGATGATGATGGTCGGATGATTTTTGGGATCGTTGCACCCTAAGCTTCCTGATATTTGTCTTACGGGTCAGGAAAAACAAAAAAAAAATCTCACCCAGGAGCCTGTCCCGACCGGGAATCAAACCCGGGCCCGCTGCGTGACAAGGCACCATGCTACCTCGAGACCACTGCGGTGGACATATTTTGCATAATACTACATATTTTTTTATAAAGCTGAAACCATATCAAATATGCAAATAGGTAATAACTAGGGAGCGGATTTTTATGTTCTAAAAGTTAAGATTGCCACATAGTATAGTTATAAAATTAATTTAATAAGCCTTTATATCCAATCAACTGATTTTTTTGTTATAATATAACTTACAAAACAGTTTCTCAATAATTTGTGTGTGGGATCTAGAAATATTGCATTTATATTTTATATCTTACTTTAAATTAAAAAAGAAATAATGTAAATAGAACACTATTTATTTTTAATTTAAAAGTAAAATGTGTAATATAAATGTAATAATGCTAGATCCCATACAAAAATTATTAAGGAATGTTTTTGCAAGTTATATTATAAAAAAGTCAGTTGGATATAAAGAGCTTATTACATTAATTTTATCACTAATCTATGTTGCAATCTTAACTTTTAGAACATACAAATCCGCTCCCTAGTAATAAACTTATAGCTATACATGATTTTGTTTTCATGGTGGTCGGATGCATTTAAATAAACTGGCATCAGAAATTGAGCTTCCTCAATTGGACGGCATTGTGCATCAACCGGCTATGCGCCATTGTGTAAGTTTCGAGAAAAATACGTTGACTTTTTTATACATTTTAAACTCTAGCAAGAGCTATAGTTATTTCTGACTTGATAATCACTTATATGATAATATACTCAGTTATGCACCAACAACCTAAGAGCAGGAACATTTGGCACTTAGCTGCATGATGCAAAATTTAGATTAACATTTGTGAAGATCTAGTTTTAAAGCCATTTGTTTCAAAACATAAAATCTCTGATAGGATTGATGGCATTTACATTTTTCTTTAATAAAAAGTGCTATATTTAAAGATGTCCATCGCTATGGTCTCGAGGTAGCGTGCTGCCTTGTCACGCAGCGGGCCCGGGTTCGATTCCCCGTCGGGACAGGCTCTGGGTGAGGTTTTTCCTCATGTGTAAGACAAATGTCAGGAAGCTTAGGGTCCAACGCTCCCCAAAAATCATCCGGCCATCACCATCAGCCTTCACCAATGTGAAAAGCAACGGGAAGCTACCACACCTATAATTCCCTAGTAAAGCTTCCAAGCATAGCATGAAAATTCTATGATTGCAGTGAAATACCTGCCCTTGGGCAGAATTACTATGGATGGATATTTAAAGATTTGGTGCTAAAAGTGTGCATACACTTACTTCATGAGCCAGTGCTACAGATGACATAATAATATTATTTGTTTAATGGCGTTTAGTCGGTTGATGAATAACATCGTCCAATTTAACAAAATGCATATACCGGTATATCCCGTAAACCAGCAAATTGGGACTATAAATTCAACTTGCTGAAGAATTTGCTTAGTTCACCCAGTTCCTGCGTGACTGACTTTTTTTAAACTCCTGAACCCATTGAAGTCCCATTCTGAAACTTTGTGGTATTATATGGTATTATAGTTTTAATAATACTGCTTATATTTTATTTACCAATTTTTTCATTTCCTTCATTTTTTTAAATATAGGCATAAACTCGGCCGCCCCAGCTTTAGATATACTGATGCCATCGTTGATCTGCTCGGACACCTTTATTCTTATACGTTCCTAGCACCGCTTCATTCTGTCATTTGGTGTTTTATGGATACCACTGTATTGCTCTTGAGAAGTCTTTCCAACCGTATATGATCTCTATATTTTTTTGGTTTTTTGACGAGTATAGGCCGACATTACATTAATTAATGTTTAACTTTAACACCATATATATTCACTATGTCCACCGCTGTGGTCTCGAGGTAGCGTGCTGCCTTGTCACGCAGCGGGCCCGGGTTCGATCCCCGGTCGGGGCAGTTTTTCTGGATGAGGTTTTTATCGGGGTTTTTCCTCACCTGTAAGACAAATGTCAGGAAAACTTTAAGGCCCAAACGGTCCTCGAAATCATATGGCCATCATCCTTACCATTATCATTATCATCATCATCAGCATCCTTCACCGGTGTGGAAAGCAACGGGAAGCTACCACACCTACACAATTCCCTAGTAAAGCTGCAAGCATAGCATTAAAATGCTATGATTGCAGTGAAGGACCTGCCTTCGGGCAGAATTACTATGGATGGATGGATATTCACTATAACTATATCACACTACTGTTTTATACAGGGTTCCCTCAAATGCTCTTTCGGGTTTCGAACACGTGTAATTTGCGTTTAAATAAATTTACAAACATGAAATTGGTACTAATGGAAAGAGAAACTCAAAACGTTTTGGTTATAGTATCCCAGCTGGCAACAATGACGTATAATTAGATACAACATTGCGTATTGTTGGAAGTGATAAAATGGCTGGTATAGAGGGTAGGCGAGCGTTCTGTGTTCTCGATTATCATGTTCATCAATCTGTAATTGTTGTTCAACGACATTTTCGAACAAGATTTGGTGAAGATCCACCCAGTGGTCAATTCGTAAGTGGTACTCTAATTTTACGACAAGAGGGTGCATCTGTAGGAGGAAATCTCCTGGACGCCCGGGCTGTAAGTGAGGCAACTGTAGACCGGATTCGTGAATCTTTTACACGTAGTCCTCAAAAATCAACCATTGCAGTTAGTAGGGAGCTGCAGATCCCTAAATCCACCGAATCGAAAGTTCTGCGTAAACGTTTGAAATTTCATCCATACCGATTGCAGATGCTGCAGTTCTTAAAGGAAGAAGATAAAATTGAGCGTCGTACTTTCTGCGAGAATATGCAGACTCTCATGGAAACTGATGGGCTTTTCGAATCCATAGTGTATAGTGACGAGTGCACCTTCCATCTTTCAGGTAAAGTGAACAAACATAACATTAGAATCTGGGGGTCGGAAAACCCCAATACCTACGTGCAGCATATACGCGACTCTCCTAAAGTGAATGTATTCTGCGCTTTAAGCCTGCAAAAAGTGTACGGCCCGTTCTTCTTTGTAGAGAGAACAATTGGAGGATGTGATTACCTGGATATGCTACAACAATGGCTCCTTCTTCGGCTGGAACAGGAAATGCCCGACGTGATCTTTCAACAGGATGGCGCACCCCCTCATTTCATAATGAAGTCAGGTTGGAGTTCAACACCAGACTACCGAACCGATGGATTGGCCGTGTTGGTAATGACGATGAAGAACTTCTTCCTTGGCCTCCGCGTTCGCCAGACCTCACACCCCTTGACTTCTTTTTGTGGGGTTATGTCGGATATATTGTGTACAAGCCTCCTCTTCCATAGACCGTCCTTGATCTAAGAGGGCGATCGCAGCAGCCATCGAAACAGTTGACCATGATATGCTACAACGTTCCTGGGCGGAAATGGACTACAGGCTTGATGTGTGTCGTGTTACCAACGGAGCTCACATTGAACATCTGTAAGTTACTGTAACCAAAACTTTTTGAGTTTATCTTTCCATTAGTACTAGTTTCATGTTGTAAGTTTATTTAAATGCAAGTTACACGTGTTCGAAACCCGAAAGAGCATTTGTGGGAATCCTGTATATGCAATCTATAGATCCTGACGAGAGTTGACGATTGAAACTCAAACGAACGTCTTAACTTCTCCGAGTCAAAATTTATACTAAACGAAAATTATGTGACGCAACGAAACGACCTTAAAATGGCGGCCTTTCCCCTCCGCCGCGCGCGATGCCTCACAGTTCACACTCAACATCACGAATTCTTTGATCCTTAATCTATCGAGTGATGTAATTAAATTTTGGATGTATATGATAGACATGTAGCTGCAACATCGAACAATATCTCCTAATTTTGTTATCATCAGTTTTCTGAATTGCCTCCCACTATGGACGCAAATTTAAATACGTATTCACGTCAAAAAGTTATTGAACTGGCTCAAGAGACTAAAAAGAGCGTTGAAACGTTGGTTGATACTACAGAACGCCATACTTTGGAGAGCTGCTTACTAGCCTCGCAGATAAACCTTGGTTAATCCTGGCTTCCTCTTTGTTGTCATGACAACCGATGTATCGGTATACATTTCAGCTATATTTCAGGCAGAAAAAATATAACTTAATCTTTCACCCTCCACCACGCCATAGCGTACATGTAGTTGGTTAAGGCAATGCGCTACAAGCCAGAAGTTTGGGGGTTCGAGTTCCGATGGGGTCGTGATTTTTAAACTGGTCTAAATCTTCTGGCGGGACCATGACATTGAGGTCGACTCAGCCTCTAACGGAAATGTATGCTATATCTTATCTGCTCTTAGAGTGATCCTAACATAAACTTCAATTGTATTCGTTCGCCATTCGCGCCACAATTACGGTCACATTGACAAGGAGCACGTGTGAAGTATATAAGATGGGATCGTTGAGTGTGGTAGATTATATGAAAGCTGGTGAGATTATTTACTGAACTTGTGAAATACGTTTAAAAAAAATGTTTTTTATCGCTAGTTAAAGGTTTGCCAGACTTCAAATTTAAAAAATTGAGATGGCGACACAGCAACAGATGACTCGACACCTTCAGCCATTTTGTTGAATCAGAATTGACTGAAGCTTGACTCAAATGCATCATCCATATCTAATAAACTATTTTAAGTTGTTATGATTGATTAGATATATTTTAGAATGTTTTCTATGTTTTGAATGTTATTTTTATTCACGAAGAATAACAAGTATATTCAGAGGACATATTTTTAAATTAATGAAGGGAACTATTTTTTGACGTACTTATTGCTTCTACATCGTATGTCCTTAACCAATGAAAAGCCAGCGGGTCACACGGTTTTCTTTTGACTAGGATCAATTTAAGAGCGGATAGCCTTTACATACTTGTTCTGAGGGTAAATGAGGCCGTCATGCAGAGCTGAAAATCCCGATCCGATTGAGGATCTTTCCACTTTTCAGCGGTTGCTCTTTTACCAGCCGGCTGCTGGCCCTTCACATCCACATGTGTCAATCACAGAGGTAGATGATCAACAGCCAGTGTAGGGGTGACATGTGGTTAGAATGTCGAGTCCCCCAGCCGTTACAGCTGGTTCCTCAACCTAGAGCCGCTACTTATTGTAGCTACCCAATTGCCTCACGATGCTGGGTAGGCGCCGGTCCCATACTGACCGAAATACCATGGGAAAATTTCTTCCTCTATGGAGACTCGAACAAGCGCAAGTCCCGTAGCTCTGCGCCAAGGCTTCCTACCTTAACCGCTCGGCTACGGCGCGGGACTGAAAATCCCACTAACATCAAATGCCGATTGTTTACTACAAGAGTCTCCTAAAGCTTTTAGAGCGGAATTCATGAAACCATCTTTACGCAAAGAGAGTTCTTTGCGTAAAGATGGTTTCATGAATTCCGCCTTTAATGGATCACTTTATCTTCTACTCTCCGTGTTCCTCACGAGTCCAATGGCAGGCGATACGAACTCGCAAGGTAAATATGAACAAAATACGATCTGTAATCAAAAATAGTTGAAGTGGAGCTCCACCAGAATAGTCATCACTAGGGATACTCTTTCCTGAGTTATTCCTAGTTTCTTGGATCTCTCTTCTTATATTCCCGAATAAAATGTTGCTTAATCTCTCCGCCTTCTTTGGACAATTTTCCTTAGAAGGCGATTTTTATGGCGGCCTTTATCTCTCTGCTGTGAACTAGTAGTTATGCTCCTTGCCTCTGGTTCCGAGGGTCGCGGATTCAAACACGGCCGCGGTCGATGGATTTTTTTTAGAATGGAAGAATCCAAAGACCAAATCCTCCGGGTAGGGCTTTAAGCCGTGGTTCCCGAGTATGAAGATTTTCAGGCTCGTAAAAGATCCTTAAGCCTGAACAAAGAGGCCTGTAAGCAAAATTTACCGATCTCAAACATCGTAGTAATACCTTAGTTGCTTGCTAGATTCTTCATTTAATCTGTGTGTTGATCGCATGCCACTCTTTGGGCTTATAAGGTAATTTAAATGGACTTGGTGTATTAACTCCTGACAAAGGAGAGGCAATGGCTCAACAATGGGCTACACCATTATACATACAATTAAAATAGGTGAAATGGAGCTCCACCTGTATAGTCGAGTACATTAGCCTTCCTAGGGATACTCCTCCTGAGTTATTCCTACTTTTTTGGATCTCATTTAACCTTCTACTTTTATTCCCAAATACGATGTTGCTTAATCTCTACTCCTTCATTTGGACCATTGACCTTAGAAAGTTTTTTTATCTTCTCTGCCTGCATGTGATTATCGTTTTCAGTGTTCCCCATTTTTTAATCGGTCCCATTATTATTATTATTATTATTATTATTATTATTATTATTATTATTATTCCTTTCCAGTATTAGGTCAATGCGACCTGTTCCGGTCTCAAGTCCATCGTTTCCTTGGCCGTCCCAAATACCTTTTTTCCATGTGGTTTGTAGGCGTTGATCTTTTTGGTTAATCTTGTATTGTCCATTCTGTCTAAATGTTCTTTCCATTGGTATTTGTGCTCTTCTAGTTTATCAACTATTGAAAATATATCCAGTTCATTTCTTATTGATGCATTGTGTAATCTATCCATGCGTGTACATCCTTATACAGATCTTAAAAAATTCATTTCAGTGGCTTGAATGTGTGAGATATCTTGTTTTGTAAGTACCCAAGATTCAGATCCATATAAAAGAACAGGAACAGCCATAATTTTATAAAACCTGAGCTGAGTTTCTCTTCGAGTCTTTCGGAGGGGTCTTCTTATGGTGCCACACATCATTTGATATCGGTTTAATGTATTATGTATATCCCAATCGTAGCTGTATGTTATATCTGAACCAAGATAGTTAAGTGTGCTATCTGTTCTATTATTTCATTATTGATCACTATTTTTGCTCTGACTGGCACTTTGCCCTGAAAAGCCATAATTTTAGTTTTTTGAAGTTGAGACTTTGAGATTATAATAGAGTCCTAATTGATTCAACATGTAAATGGCTCTTTGTAAACCATCCTCTGACTTCTGTATAATTACCAGATCGTCAGCATACATTAAAATATTCATATACATTTCCTTATTAATTTGTATTCCTATTGGACTTGATTTTTTTCCATTTTCGTATAACCTCGTCAAAATATATTATATTAAACAATGTAGGTGATAATGTACACCCTTGTCGAACTCCTTGATTTATTAAAATTTCTTCTCGGGAATAATTATCTAAATTGAGGATAATTTTCGTGCCATTATAAAGACTTTTTATTCCTTCTATAAGTTGAGCCGGGTACCCTCTTGCCTTCATTGTTTCCCACAATTTTCTTCTTATCATCTTATCAAAGGCTTTTTCAAGATCAACGAAAGCTAAATATGTGGGTAAATTGAATTCTCGTCTTTTCTATTATCTGTCTCGTAGTGAATTTATTATTATTATTATTATTATTATTATTATTATTATTGCCACTATTGGGATGCTCTGTGGCGCAAACGGTTTGACGCTCGCCTCTCACCGCTGGGGTCCCGAGATCGAGTCTCGGTCACTCCAGGGGGGGTTTCATGGTGGACGAAACGGAGCTTGGGCATGTTTTTCTTAGGGTTTTCTCCCGTTTTCCCCAGCCACAAATTCATTCCACCATTTCTCCATACTCATCTCACCATTTAGTTTCATTTCGTTCATCTGCCCCTGTGATGGTGCGTCAGGCGTGGTCGACAGGTACCCATGTCATTCAAAGACTTCTATATATCATTCCATCACTCGATCCGACCCTGTGTTGGACACGAGTTGATGATATTTATATTTTATTTATTTATTATTAGGCCGCTATTATTATTGCGATATTAATGTGGTATTGTTGCGGTAATCTGTATGTGAGACTGGTGATAGACACGGAGCGAGGTCTTGGTCAAGAAGTACGGGTTATCTGATAGCGGTCATGGATACTTCCTGTAGTCACAACACGCCACTTGTCCGCACTCATGAAAAATCTTTACGTTTTCATAAATCGCATTTTATTTTAACGCCAGCTGTGCCACAATTTTAATAACGGATTACTTCCCATCCTTCAAAGATTTTCTGCTTTCATATGTGTTTTATTTGAATTATTTTAAGATATCGTTTCCAGTTATTCACGATGAACAAAAACTTTTCGACAAGAACTCCGAAGTATAGAAAACTATACGACTTTTTGTTATATATATGACATGAAAAGAAAAATAAATGCCTGATTCGGGGTTTGAACCCGAATGTCTAAATTCTGTACGTTTAGCGCTCTAAAAAAATTAATGTTTGTGTTAGGATTCCTGAGTGGCTCAGCGGTCTAGCCATCTGAGCCACTAAACGTACAGACTTTAGAAACTCCGGTTCAAATCCCGACTCAAGCATTTATTTTTCTTTTCGTGTCATATTTTCCTTCATTGCTAAATGTCAAAAATGTAGTTATAACACATAAATATACAAGTGTTACTGTTATAATGTAAATATCCTCTTTAAATATGCTTACTTGTTATAGTGGCCACTAGATGGCAGTTGGAATGATATCCCGCTGACTCTCGTGTACATTGAGAATACTATATATATATATATATATATATATATATATATATATATATATAAAGAAAAACAGATGTTTGTGTTAGGATTCCTGAATAGCTCAGATGGTTAGAGCGCTAAACGTACAAAGTTTAGAAACTCGGTTTCAAATCCCGACTCTGCCATTTATTTATTTTCATGTCATATTTGCCTTCATTGCTAAATGTCAAAAATGTTATATGTTTATGTGCATTGTATTGTAGATTTTCGCGGACCTAAATCTGTGACTCGAACCTTTGTTAATGGCAAGTGGGATCATGCCGTAATGTCGGAATCAGTGGCCAGAGGCCAACCTTGAATACACGACGCGGAAAACTCAAGAAAACACTCTTAATATATATATATCCATAGTAATTCTGCCCCAAGGCAGGTCCTTCACTGCAATCATAGCATTTTCATGCTATGCTTGTAGCTTTACTAGGGAAATGAAGGTGTGGTAGCTTCCCGTTGCTTTCCACACCGGTGAAGGATGATGATGCTGATAAGGATGATGATGATGGCCATATGATATCGGGACCGTTTGGGTCTTAAAGTTTTCCTGACATTTGTCTTACAGGTGAGGAAAAGCCCCGATAAAAACCTCACCCAGAAAAACTGCCCCGACCGGGGATCGAACCCGGGCCCGCTGCGTGACAAGGCAGCACGCTACCTCGAGATCACAGCTGTGGACTATATGTACATTTTCGGACACAATAAGGGGCAAAATTATGGCTATTAAGTATTGGTTGGACATAATAAACGGGAATCAGGACTCGCTTAGAGCAGTGTGTTACAATGAACAGAAAAGGCAGTGTGTTTCGGGAGATTGGGTAATCGGTGTAGAAAGGGGATTGAAGGGCATAGGGATGGGTTGGGTATGGGAGAGGAGTACGCGGAATAATAGAAATGTTTGGAGGACAGTTAAGAAGAGACTAATCGATATAGACAGACAGTATATAGAAGCAGAGTGTAGTCAGAAAATATCGCTCACCCTGCAGACAGAACTGAAACTTTCGTGGGGAAGGGAGAAATATATTGACTCTTTGGATGGGGATGATAAAAGTGCTATTGCATGGTTTCATTTGGGGGGATGGATGGCCCATAATTTAACAAATGAGGAAGGCATTAAACTATGCCCACTATGCGATGACCATGAAAACTGGCAGCATATTATAGCATTCTGTAGAGAGACAGAACAACTTAGATTACAGATGCTGCCGGAGAGATTTCTCAGGTCGGATCGAGGGAGAGTGGCGTGTTGGGATCTTTAGGACGGATCGAGAGTGAATCAAAAACATGCAAATTTTTGGGTACAGTAAGAAAATTGAGATATAACAAAATTGTAGATTAAGGATATATGTATTAACAATAAGAAGAATCTCAATATGGTCTTTGTTTTCGATCTTTAATCATGTTATATAAAAAGTAGGTCTGATAAGTTGAATAGTCTGAAAGTGCACTTAATGTCTGCAGGGACGGGGGGAGGGGGGTATGAGCGTGCGGTGTGTATATGTGTGGGGGTGTGTGGGTGTATGTGTGTGTGCTTTTTTTTTCTAATTTGTTTTCTAGCATTTTTTTTAATATTAATGTACGGAATGTGGATGAATGTAGATATGTATTATTTTGATTTAGTGCAGACATAGATTTTACTTATATGTAGCCAGTTATTGTTTTTTGATACAGGTGTATTTGTAGGTATTTGTTTATATTATTAGTTTTATTTTTTTATTCATGGAAAAATAATGCACGTACGGCCAAGCAGGCCCGTGCGCAATGTAAATGCATATGTATTTTCTTTATTCTGAAAAAAAGGCAATAAATTCCATATTCCAAAAATATATATTTATATATATATATATATAGTGGTTAAGGCACTGCGCTACAAGCCGGAAGGTCGAGGGTTCAAGTCCCGGTGGGGTCAGGATTTTTAAACTGACCCAAACCTTCTGGCGGCACTATGGCCCTGGGGTCGACTCAGCCTCTAACGGAAATGAGTACCAGACGCTTGTTCTGGGGGTAAAGGCGGCCGTCACGCAGGGCTGACAACCCGGCTGACATCAAGTGCCGATTGTCAAGAAAAAGTGGGAGCCTTAACCTCCCACTACCCCAAGGGCCTCCTGAGGCCTGTAGTGGGAATACTTTACTTTATATATGTATATATATATATATATATATATATATATATATATACACACACACACATAGGGAATGATTGGAAAGCATTAGCTCAGGATAGGGATGAATGGAGAGTTATGTCCGCGCGGCCATGAACCTACGGGTTCGATAGTGCCAGTGAGTAAGTAAGTAAGTAAGTATATATATACACACACACACACACGAATGTATGGATGTCTGTCCTTTATAGACTTCTAAACCGTTCAAACGATCTTCGTGAAAATTTGTATGTACAGGTTTACAGATTTGGCGAGTGTTTAGTCGTTATTTATTATGTTCTAAAGAGATGAGGTGTAGGACTTCACTTGAAAGGAAAATTTAAAAATCGCTCTAGTGATCACAATTTTCTATGTTTCACAACAAAACTCTATTAAACCAATCCGTCCGTTAGAAGTGGGGGTTTACCTGAAATTTGAAATAAAAAAATTACTCTAGCAACCGCCATGTTTGGTTCATCGCACTGTATACCGTATAATTAATTAACCCTCAATATTTAATTCATTTACGCGTAGCAGCGCACGCATGGTATTAGCTAGGTTATAATAATTCTCTGAATCGCTGGAGCTATCGAGCCCGGAGGTTCATGGCTGCATGGATCCGTATCCTGAAGTAATGTTTTCAAATCACTCATTGTCTAATCGGCTCCCTCAATCACCTCGCATTTTCCCTCTGGTTTTCCTACAATAAGTTTACATGTCCCTCTTTCATTCTCCATTCATGCTCATCCCAGCTGTTATATATTGTTACGTTTCGTATAACGACGTTTAAATTACCCAGGCAAGGAGAGAATGGTGGTCTTGCATCGGTTAGAATAGATTTGAGAGTCGTCAATCACGAGTCAAAAGGCCCGCGCAAACATCGAAATGTCTGGGCTGTGATATGGTTGATTATGATGATCATGTGGTGTTTGACCTTGACATTCGTTAACAACTGAGGAAAAAGTTACCCAAGTAATATGTCCTGACCCAGGATCAAATACAAAGTGCCATTTCTAAGGCAATAATGTTACCTCTAGACCACTATCTATAATTTAATGGCGTCGCTGTTGCGTGTGGTGGAATCCCTACTTTCCACTCCGGCGACCCGGGTTCGATTTCCGGCGGGGTAAGGGATTTTCAAAAAATATCAACCTTGGGACTGGGTGTGTGTCGTGTCGTAGTTGTACCCAATGGGTTTAATTCCTCCTTTATATATATATATATATATATATATATATATATATATGTGTGTGTGTGTGTATCCATCCATCCATCCATAGTAATTCTGCCTGAAGGCAGCTCCTTCACTGCAATCATAGCATTTTCATGCTATGCTTGCAGCTTTACTAGGGAATTATAGGTGTGGTTGCTTTCCACACTGGTGAAGGGTGATGATGATGGCCATATGATTTCGGGGACCGTTTGGGCCATAAAGTTTTCCTGACATTTGTCTTACAGGTGAGGAAAACCCCCCGATAAAAACATCACCCAGAAAAACTATCCCGACCGGGGATCGAACCCGGGCCCGCTCCGTGACAAGGCAGCACGCTACCTCAAGACCACAGCGGTGGACATATATATATATATATATATATCCATCCATCCATTCATCCATAATAATTCTGCCCGAGGGCAGGTCTTTCACTGCAATCATAACAATTTCATGCTATGCTTTGCAGCTTTATTAGGGAATTATAGGTGTGATAGCTTCCCGTTGCTTTCCACACCGGTGAAGGATGATGATGATGATGATAATGATAAGGATGATGATGATGGCCGGATGATTTTCGGGGACCGTTGGGTCCTAAGCTTCGTGACATTTGTCTTACAGATGAGGAAACCCCCCCCCCAAAAAAAAACCTCACCCGGGAGCCTGTCCCGACCGGGAATCGAACCCGGGCCCCGCTGCGTGACAAGGCAACACGTTACCTCGAGACCACGGCGGTGGACATATATATATGTAATGACGTAGCCCACTGTTGAGCCATGGCCTCTCCTTTATAAGGAGTTATTAGACCAAGTTAATTTTTAGTTACTTTATTTGCTCGTAGATGTCATGGATGACATGTGGTCAACACACCAACCCAATGAGACATCTAAAAGGCAACTAAGATATTACTAGGACGTTGATGTCGGTAAATTTTGCTTATTCAGGGTTATTCAGGGTTAAGGATCTTTTACGAGCCTGAAAATCTTCACACTCGCGACCCACGGCTTAAAGTCCCTCCTGAAGAACTTACTCCTTGGATTTTTCCGTCCTAAAAAAATCGACCGCGGCCGGGTATGAACTCGTGACCCTCAGAACCAGTCCACTGCGGCCGAACGGGGTGGACAAATTTCATTTGAACGGAATACATTTTTAATTAGGTTGTGTGATAATGTAGTTTTGAAAACTGCTCAGGTAAAGCTATTTTTTTTCCCCCCAATATGTTTATTACCTAAACTCTCCTGTGCATGTGTGTTAGTTCTTGAGAGCTCTGTAATATCAATAAATGAGCAGATAATGATGACTTCAATGTTTTGTGTATTTGCAGTTTGTTGAGTTGGGTGTTGTTACTAGCATTGAAAATAACCACAAAACTGTGGAGAGCGCAAGGAAAGGGCAAGAAGTTTGCATCAAGATTGAACCCATCCCTGGTGAAGCGCCTAAAATGTTTGGCAGACATTTTGATGAGAAGGACTTCCTTGTTAGTAAGGTAAGTGGCATTTTATTTACCAGAAAAGAAAAACTTATTCCTTTTAATTTATGTATACTACACTGTATATGTTTAGTATAACTTTAAGTAGCCATGATTTTAGCGAATTCCAAAGGAATGAAGGCATTGAGGTTGTCCTCTTGAAAAGATTTTTCAAAAATTGTTATATATCTTTACTGTTCCTATCTAGTAGATACCTATAATGATCACGGCCAAAATTTATATATATATATGAATAAGAAAGTTTTCTTGGGTTTTCCGCGTCTTGGATTCAAGTTCGACCCCTGGTCACTGACTCCGATGTTTCGGCATGATCCCACATGCCATTATCAAGGAATCATTCCTTGATAATGGCATGTGGGATCATGCCAAAACGTCGGAGTCAGTGGCCATACTTATATCCGCAAAAATCTGCAATATAACATATATATATATGTGTGTGTGTGTATGTGTGTAGTTAGGATTTCTGAGTAGCTCAGATGGTTTGAGCACTGAAGTAACAAAGTTTAGAAACTCGGGTTCACATCCTGGCTCAGGCATTTATTTTTCTTTTCATGTTATATTTGCCTTCGTTGCTAAATGTCAAAAATATAATTATTACATCTAAATATACAAGCGTTACTGCTATAAGTAAATATTCTCTTTAAATAAGCTTACTTGTTATAATGGCCACTAGATGGCAATTGAACAATCTCCTGCTAAAATGTCATTTGTTACGTTCATTCTCGGTTAATAATGTTTTAAAATTAAACACTAATTCACAAAAGAATATGTTGCTGTAAGGCAAGATTTAACCTGAATGTAGTTTAAATACTTCTTAATATTATTTTAATAAGTTTTTCTTACATCATTAATACAATATAATATACATAGTAAAGTAAAGTGATCCCACAACAGGCCTGGAGGCCCTTGGGGTAGTAGGAAGTTAAGGCCCCCACTTTTTCTAGACAATCGGCACTTTACGTCAGCTGGGTTGTTAACCCTGCGTGACGGCCGCCTTTACCCCCAGAACAAGCCTCTGGTACTCATTTCTGTTAGAGGCTGAGTCGACCCCAGGACCATAGTGCCGCCAGAGGGTTTGGGTCAGTTTAAAAATCCTGACCCCAACGGGACTTGAACCCTCGACCCTCCAGCTTTGTAGCTCAGTGCCTTAACCACTATGCTATAATGATATAAAAATGTTTTTAATTTAAAGGTAATAATATTGCGACAAAGTATTCAGTAGCCTGATGGTCTAGTGGTCAGAACTTCTGATTACAATTCAACAGGTCACAGGTTTGATTCTTGATCTAACCAGATTTTTTTTTCTTAAAGCTTTATTATCATTTTATAATTTGTTATTTCATAGCCCATTAAGTTATTTAAATATTATTTGGGATCTTTTTTTTTTTAGTTTCGTTTTTTCTAGTATTTCCTACTATTTTGAACATATTCTAATGCTTCTTAAAACACTGCATGTAATTCATAAGTAATGGGGGGTGGGAAATTTAGTTCCCAAGAATTTTTCAAAGTGTTTGTCATTAGATGGCAGCACATTATCTATGAAACATATTCTACGATATATTTGATGTAGCCTAAAGTAAAATGCAAATAAATTAAAACATACTTATTTTTTATGTCCCTCCCCAATTAGGGGATATCTATTTATTCTTGTTAATACTCATTTCTTATGTGATTAATCATTAGTTGATCTTGTTTTCTTTCTGTTACAAACTGCGCATAATAAGCTCTGATGTCATAATGATGATGGATATGTGATGTATTGTGTATAAATATTGTACTGTTATATAGCTCCTGTACAACGTTTATTCGTAAGGAAATTATACATTATTTATATAAGGCTTATACATTGTATAACTAAACAACTGATAAAAGCTTGTATAAGAGATTTTTATTAGTAAGACTGTGAGTGTTTAATTCATTGAGAGGCTGTGTAGATCTACCATTTTCCACTAATTTTATTTTGTCTTGAAATGAAAGTGAATTAAACAGGTGTTGTAAAAGTTTTTCAATACCTACTCAAATATTATAGGTCCATGATACAGTTGCAACTCTGTTTGAACGTTCACGGCAGAGCTACTAGCATGAGAGGATTCTTGGAAGCTCATCGCTAGCTTACTTCTAAATGATTAACTCATGACAAAACACGAAATGAAATCAATTACAAGAAACATTTGAAAATTAACTATTTACATTCACACTATTTGTCTAGTGACAAGGTCACAATAAAATATATCATACAAACTATATACTACAAACAATTAAACTAAATAAAATGAATAAAACTGCTATTTCAGTACTATGCGAGGGCAATGAACTTTACTTTTATCATAGAATGTAGCGATAAAGATGCGGCTAGGCCTTGCGCATCCAAGCCACCAGGAATGGAAGATGTAATTTGGGAAACCTCCGGTAGGTGACACTAGAGTACAGATTTAACTTATAAATTATTTACTTATAAATTTACTTAAAATTAATTCAACTTTATAACATCAAAATTTTATAATTTTAAAATTGAAGAGTCCAGGGGAAAAACCTGATAAGTCACAAAAGTTTCAAGACTCTTAATATTTAATTTTCTCAAATTATTTTGTTTTATTTTTGTTTAGCATGATAATGTATATAACAGAGATACATTAGTACTGAAATGGTATACATCTGATTAACCCATTCGCTTCAGGTTTAAATGCTCAATGCATTTTTCCAGAAACCAGATTTAAGTTACCGTAAATTATAATCTATTTTGAGACATTCAAAACATACAAAAGATAACGGTTCTTGAGATCACAAAAAGGGTGAAGGCAAAAACACATTCCTCGACTATTCATAAGTATTAACAAGGGATGTACAAAATATTGCAAAATATATATCAGCAGAGTTAGGTGAATGTACCTCGTCTTGTGAGTTGAAGGCCATTTGACTGCCGGCGAGTCTACCTCGTCTTTTGAGGAAGGTGTATAACAACATGCTGCATTTTTTGTCATGAGTGCAATTTGTACAGAGGAAAAATATGACAAGTACATAATATATTTCAAGTTGCTACTAGGTTTCAAACACTTGTCACTTATTTAAATTCTCATTACAATGAATTGTCTAATATTTGTTATGAAGTATTATTCTGTCTTTTTTTCACTAAGCCTAAAGTTCGTTGTTAAAAGCCTCCGCCGCGCCGCCGAATTTCATGTGCCGCTATGTCTGTTGATAAATACCGCCTTCGCCACGATCGGTGTTTTATTGTTTCAACTCGTCATTCGTTGCAATAAACTTGAATGAATAACATGAGTCCCTTCTGATTTGTTCCCAAAAGGAAAGAACAATTAGTTACGAAGTAGAAAAAAGTAGTGTTCGCCGATTAAAGTAAAAATATAATCCCTTGACCGATTACGCGCTCGCGAGTCGTTTGCATCCGTATCACGCTGTTTCAATATACGAAGAAATCCGAATACAAAATAGCGATTTCTATCGCTGAATTCACAGCTGAATTGAAAGTGCTTTTGACAGCGGCAAACAGGAAACAAATTACTAAGTTCTTTGACCCCATGCCTAAGCCTGACAATTATAATTAATAGAAATTGTTCAAAATCTCTCATTAAATTGATATTATTTTGATAATTAAGTTATGTAGATAGGAAATAACACTATGAGGTTCTTTAATATTGTTTATTTTTTATTTATTTCACTCACCTCATACTTCATAATTCATAGCAGACCCTGGGTTTCTTCACCCAGGGTCTGCTATGAATTATGAAGTATGAGGTGAGTGAAATAATAAAAAATAAACAATATTATTTTGATAATTTTTATTTTGGAACTTTGTAACATATCCTCTATATACCCTTACAAATTATCATTCCATATTCACGGTTTCTGTATTCGCATCATATTTACGGAACCCATTCCCCGCGAATAAGGAGCGTTTACTGTATTACTTGGCCTCCAACGAAAAAAAAAAAAAAAAAAAACAGAAAGATAGAATACAGATGGCGGAGATGAGGTTCTTCAGACAAGTTAAAGGATGTACACTTAGCAAAAAGAAGAATGAGCGGACTCTTGATCTCGAACATTTCAAGTTTAACGCGCGATTCACACGAGTAAACTAATTACACAGTAGAGCTATAATACATTCTCCTTCCTCCAATGTACAGCACTCTCCAATGTAGAGCACTCTTTAATGCAGAGCAATCCAGCGAACGCGTATATCAGTACCTTATGGCTTCCTTCGTATGCAAGAGGTTACAGGTTTGATTCCTGATGAGGTTAATTTTTTTATTGTTACAATTATTTCTATTTTGTTCTGTCTATCCACTCTTAAGGAAAAACAAACCAACTATTTGGAAGTATTACTACTATTTATTATTATTATTATTATTATTATTATTATTATATTATCATTATTATTGTCCATCATATATGGACTAGTATTAGCCTGGACTTTGTCTATATAAACCAAATATTTTAATTGAAGAGTGAAAATTTTTCTCGCTAAAACGTAATAAATAAGTAAGTACATAAATATATGAAGCTATGTTAACTTTTGTTACATAAATTTATAGCATTATTATTAAAAATTGGTACTGCACACACAATTAAATTTATACCGGTAGCTAAATAGTGTTACATAGTTTACGAAGGCAGGAATATTACTTAAAATAGTGTGAAAGTGGACGTAGGTCACATGGCTGGAATTAAATGTTATAGGATGTATTTTGCGGAAATACAAATAAATAACAAAAAATCATTGTCGAGGGATTTGAACCCTGGCTCTCATACATTTTTTTTTCGTTATTGGTTTAAGGATCTACGCTACTCGAACGTCAGATACTAGTTGTCTAAATCCTGATTGTCTTGTTTACTTTTACATCATGCACAAGAGTTGAACTTTTATCGAAATGTCGTAATTTGGATAATAATGTATATGTCGAACGCTCGTAAATATCTAGAAACACGTCTCGTTCACAGATATTTAAATATTTGAGCCAATTTAAACCAAATACAGCTTATTTAAAAACATTTAAAAATGCGTTACCTCGTGAACCACGGTTTTACCTCTTCGAGCATGCGCAGTGGGTCATAACAGGGACTCTTCATTTTGAAGCCGCTCAGGTTTTTTCTAAGTGTACAAAAACTTGATATAAATAGGAATAAGTGCAGCCTTTATTGGATAAAGTCACGAATTATAGACAAAAGTGGATTGAATGGAATGAGTAAAGAGAGATATCCATTGTTTGCAAGAAATTATGAAGCAAGAGGAAGACGTGATGTCGAAAGACCTAGAAAACATCGGGCTGATGCATTATGAAGTCGGAACGGGCAATTACCTAATCCTTGTAGTGAAGATAATGACTTTTTCTTTAAAAAAATTTATCATTCAGTACGAGATGTATAAATTCACATAAAACATCGCAATAGTAAATATATTCATCATCATCATCATCATCCGGTATCATGGCAGCTGCTGCCGTCTTCCGGAAACCAAACGCCATTCCTCTCTGTCCATCCATTAATCTTCCTCCAATCCACTGATATGCATAGCTGCTTGTACCCTTTCTATCCAAGTTTTCTTCGGTCTTTCTCTCTTCCTCCTTTGCATTGGGATCCATTCCGTAACAATTTTAGGCATTCTTTTGACATGGCCATACCACTGTAATATTTTCTTTTCTGTAATGTCTATGATGTTCGGCTTCTCTTGTACATCCATAATTTCCTTTATTTCTTTATTAATGTTTCAAATAATCTGAACTGTGTAAATAAATTGAGTTAGATGCTATCCAGGTATGTCTCTTGTTTATCTTCTGGACTAGATGTCATCAGGACTAATGGAATCTCCATGCTAACCCTAATTAACAACACAGAGGTTTATGACTGCATGGACATACATCCTTATCCTGGACTAATATTTTCCTCATTAACTTTATAATTCTCCTCCGTCAAATCATGGTTAATGTTACTCTCCCACCTCACTCTTGACTACTTTCTAGGTCCTTTCTCTCTGGTTTTCCTAAAGAAAATAGTTTCCATTTCATTCTTTCATTCTCCATTCGTGCCACATGTTCTCCCCTATGCAATCTATGAAACTTAACTATTCTTATTACGTCTGGTTACCTATAAAATCCGTGCAGCTCCTTTTTTTTTTTTTTTTTTAGTTTTTTGTCAATAAATATGAAATTGAGATTTTTGTATTAGTGTGTTCTGCACTCCCTTAAACTCAATGATATAATATACATAGAAAACTTGGCCTTACTATCCAGCTGCTGGCCTCACATCCATATGTGTTAATCGCGGAGAAGGGGTCCTCGAGTCGTAACTAGTTTTATCAATCTGGAGCCCCTACCAAATTCCTCACGAACACGGTCCCATACTGACAGAAATTCCACGAGAAAATTTCTTCCCCATACGGACACGAACAACTAGCGCAGGTATCGCAACTCTGCGCCAAGGCATGATGCGTTAAACCACTCGGCTACGACGCGGAACTCCAGATTAATGACTAATAATCAAAATAAACCGAACTTAACTGCATGTGGCATGAAGAAAGTTACCAAAATTAATTACTTTACTATTTTAGATAAGTCCACCGCGGTGGCCTCGTGCCTTGTCACGCAGCGGGCCCGGGTTCGATTCCCGGTCGGGACAGGTTTTTGGTTGAGGTTTTTTCCGGGGGTTTGCCTCACCTGTAAGACAAATGTCAGGAAGCTTAGGGTCCAACGGTTCCCGAAAAGCATCCGGCCATCATCATCTTCCTTACTAGTAAAATTCATGGTAAGTTTCCGTTGAGCAATATAATGTGAGAGTAAAATTATAAAATAATTACCTTGTAGGTCCGTCTCCTCAACTTAAGTTCTTTTAAAATTCTGTAGGCCTTTCGGGACTAGTCCCATCATCAGCAAAATGCATTAGGTCCGTAGCTCTTTATGCCACTTCCTGTTCAAACCGGTTTATTTGTTTTTAGTTGTGTAACTTATGTTAGAAGTGGACTGTAGAGACAGCCCTATCTTTTCCTAGAATTGATCAATTCAACATTTTGATTCATTGATCTCAGAACTGAAGAGAAATTGTGCTAGAATTATATGTAAAGGTGAATGGAGAAGGTGAACTGCGATGGGCAGGATATGCGGCATGAATAGGGAATGAAGGACGTGCATGGAAGCTTCTTGCAGGAAAACCAGAGTGAAAACGGCCAGTTGGTAGACCAAGGATGAGGTGGGACAATAACATTAAATATGATTTGAGGGAAGTAGATTATACAGGTAATTATTGGAAAACATTGGCTCGGGATAGGGATGTATGGAAAGCTTATGCCCGCGCGGCCATGAGCGTACGGGTTTGCAGTGAGTTAGTTATCTAAAGTTAAATATACCAGAACTAGTAGATGGATAAATCGGCCGCGGTAGACTAGTGGTTATGCTCCTTGTCTCTGGTTCCAAGGGTCGCGGTTTCAAACCCGGCCGGGGTCAATGAATTTGTTTTTAGAACGCAAAGATCCAAGGAGCAAGTCCACCGGGTGGGGCTTATAGCCGTGGGTCCCGAGTCTGAAGGTTCGTAATAGTATATTACGATGCGAAGTTGGGAAGTGGTTTTTACAGAATGGAGAAAAATGTTTAAAACCGAGCGATAGCGAGGTTTTTAATTTCAGAGATTATGTAAAACACTTTACTAACGTGCGTTATACATTATTTTTTGCGCGATGGTGTTTTCAAAATAATAAATAATAGTGAAATAATAACATCTTTGTTGGAAATGTTTGCGTTCATTATAAACAACCGACTAACGTTAACAGTGTGGGCAATGTTTATTAGTTAAAATTACAGGAGGCCGTGACACCAATCTATCCATAAAATGGAGGCAAATACATATTTACTGTTTTATACTGTTTCAAATAAAGTTCAATTAATTTAAAGTGCAGTGATTTGTTTCGTATAATGTATATTAACACTACCTTTTGGATTTTTTGTATATACATTGTACGTAGTATACATAAAGGTTAGTGGTTTTACTTCCCACACGTGGTTTGTAATATGTAATATTAGTTTTGTTATTTGTATTACAGTATAGTTATTTAGGTTGGCAACCCCGAAATGTAGGAAGTTGAACTTTCAATCATGTTCACCATTGCTGTAAGTACGACAAAACGCACTTTCGCGCAAAAAAAAAGATCCTTAAGCTTGAATAAAAGGCCTCTAAGCAAAATTTACCGACCTCAATGTCCTAATAATTCATTTGTTGCCTGTTAGATGTCTCAGTGAATCAATGTTTTGACTGCATGTCATTCATGACATCTATGGGGAAATAAGTCATCATGAACAAATCCGTTTTAGGCCATGTGACCTGTGACGGTAAACCTAACGAAGATTGCCTTGATCTTTCCACCGATGTTATGGCCTTCCTTGGTCCCTATGTCCAGTTGGAGTATATTGGAATGCCAATTTTGGAAGTCTATTTCTTTCCATTCTTCTCAGATGATTTTTCCATTCTTGTTGGTATCTTTCTATATCTTCATGTAAATTTGGTACTCCAAGTTATTTTTTTCTGATAATAGTGTTCCTTTGGTGAACGTAAGAAGCGAATTTGGCTAACTCTAAGTTTATGAGAATTTATTTTATTTAAAAAGGGCAAATAAGGTAACTAAATTTAACTTTGTCTAAAAAAAACGCGTCAGGCCTAGGAGGCACTTGGCCTACCAGCCGGCTACTGGCCACACATCCACATGTGTTAACCACAGAGGTTGACGATCATCAAGCCAGTGTAGGTGTGACATGTGTTCAGAATGTCGAGTCCACCAGCCGTTATAGCTGGTCTTTTCAACCTGGAGTCGCTACTTATTGTAGCTACCCAAATGCCTCACGATGCTGGGTGGTCGAAATTACATGAGAACATTTCTTCCCTCATGGGGACTCGAACCAGCGCAAGTCATATAGCTCTGCGCTAAGGCTTCTTGCCTTAACCACTCGGCTACTGCGCAGGACTAATTTGGTCTAGTAACTCCTAACAAGGGTAACCGCTGAAAAGTGGAGAGACCCTCAAAAGTAAGTAACTCCTAACAAAGGAATGGCTATGGCTCAACAATGGGCTATGACATTATAGATAGATAGTAGATGGTTATATTCTGTTCTTGCATCCAACTCTGATGTTACTTTGAGATTTAAAAAATATATATAGTATAGATTGCGAAAGTCACACCTTTATCATGATGCTTATATATTCCAAGTGATGGTAATTTCCCGGGGCAATGTGTTTTGTAGCAAAATGAATAGTTTCCATAATGTTTATAGATAACATCTTATGTATAATGTATGATGACAAAAGAAGTGAATGGCTGAAAGATTGCCACGTGTCAGGAGGTCACCGCTGCTGAATGGAGCTACAGTGTTATGACGTCATTGCGACCTGACCCCTCGTTTAACAGTCGCCCAAGGTAAACAGATTTACCCTCTGTACTGTGTGCCACTCTGCAGACCTGCACATATTAACATGTTTGTTATCCGAGGCCTTATATGCCTCAGTCACTCAGTGTTAGATGTGTTTTAGTAAAAAAAAATGTACCTTAACATTAAATATCCCACTTTTCACAGATTATCAAGTTATAATTTCCAATACACAGAATAACTTACAAATAGTACTATATACTAAATAAAACATTAAAACATTTTGGAATGGAATATATCAGTACAAAAGTAATGGCATTCTTAGGAGAAGATCCAATAGAAGTAAGATAAAAATATCCTGAACTCGGGGTCGGGTCGAGGAGTGAGATGAGATGAAGTCTCTATATTTTTAGAGGTCTGTGAAAGACAAGGGTGCCGGCCGACCACTCCAGACGCACCGTCACAGGGGCGGATGAATGAAATGAAACGAAATGGATGAGATGAGTATGGAGAAATGGTGGAATGAAATTTGTTGCGGGGGAAAACGGGAGAAACCCCGAGAAAAACCTGCCCATGCTCCATTCCGTCCACCACGAAACCCACATAGAGTGACCGAGACTCGATCTCGGGACCCCAGCGGTGAGAGGCGAGCGTCTAATCGCTTGTGCCACGGAGCCGCCAGAAGTAAGTTACTGCACAATAACCAATACCTAGAACAAGTTCAACATTTCAACTCTTAGATTGTGAATATCTTGTCAACATTAAAAAAATGTGGACAAGAAATTCACCAAATTTACACAAATCTTAGGAATAATACATTACAAGCTAAATCAATACAAAAATTCACAAGAATAAAAATATGTAATACTTTAGCATTACCCTCCCTTTTATACGGAAGTGAGATTTGAACATAAGAAAAAGAGACAGGAGCAGAATCAAAGCAACAGTAATGACATTTCTCAGAAGGAACAGCAGAATACACACTTTTAGTTTAAAAAATGAAGAAATTTTAAAACAAATAGGAGTAGAATCAGTAGAAGAAAAACTCAACAGATATAAATTAAACAGGCTAGACCGTGTAAAAAGAATGGATAATTCAAGAATACCAAAAATGATGATGCAGTATGGACATCGTCAACCAGGAAGACCTCTCAAAAGATTTGCTAGGCGTTGCCGAAACAGGTCTACAAAGCCTAATTCGTGACGGATGATGATAATGAAGAGAAAAATGTATGCCTGAACCGGGATTTTGAAGAAGTAAATTGCTGTCCCACGTTGTGGTGACATTTTGAAGCAATAATTCTCTTCAAGCCCGATGTTGTAACATTTTGAAGAAGGATTTGTGTCCCAAAAAGAATTACTGGTTCAGGTTAGGTTTGATTTTTGGTAGAGCCGGATTCTCTTCTCAAGGTCGGAAGTTGGTACACTGAATAGGAAAACACTTTAATTAAAATCACTAAAAACTGTTTCTTGTAGAAATAATTGTAAATTTATTCGCTTATTAGGTTCCCTAGCAGATCAAGTAAATGTAGGTGGTATTATTCTTCACCTATCAATTAAAAATACATTTTTTTCTTTCTTGCAATCAATTATTATTCTTGTATTAAATATTACATTTCATTAGGAGGTCTATATTTGCTTCTATCTTTGTGGAAAGTTGTATGCAGAATGACTAGTGTAATTCTTTTATAATTTTAAAGACCATTATTACATCACATAATGTTATATTTAAATTCTATTGATTAATAGTTATTTTAAATATAAGGTTTAAATTTGATTTGTTAAATCAAAAAGTTAATTGTATTAACATCCAATCAGAGTTTAGTTTACTTTCATTTAAGAATATGAAGTTAAGCAGGTGTTCTTATTACAGTTATAACAGAAGGATTTATAATTTTGACAACAATGACTTAAAACAATTTTTAAAAGCATTATTTACAAAGACTGTTATGTAGTATAATTTCTTTAATTATTACTGAAACATTTTTATTCAACAATAACCAACAATGAATTATTTAGATGTTTTTCTTTGTTTAAGTTATATTTAAATATTAAAAGAATTTTAAAATACAAAATTATTAACTTAAACTTTTATATTTATTATAATATTAAAATTCTGCTTTAATTTTAACCCAGGATCTCCAGGTATATGCACTGGCACTATCCAGGACAGACATGATTTTTTCTCACTTTAAACCCACTTTGTAGTGAACACTTCGTATTACTCACCAAGCAAGTCATGGCTAAACTTTACAACCCCTGACGCGACTTTTTTAATTCCTTCATAAACTCCTGTCAAATTTTATTCTTAGAGTTTCGTTTTCCAAATTATATCCCACCATTTACAATGAGTTTTACATCTATGTTTTTTCTAACAATTATTTCAATATATTTTTCTATTATATTTAACTACGCACGTAGCATGAAGACATGGCAGCCATATTGATTTTAACGAATTTTCTATGTAACAAAAAGACGTATTCCAGTGCAGCCAACATAGTGTATGTACTTATTAACTGTAAACATATACTTCAGAATTTCAGAATATACTATTTTATTTTTGGAATTTGTATTCTTTCACAGGTTAGAGTGCTTAAATTGCGTTATGTTAGCTTTTAGGTTGGTCTGTCACAGGTTAGAATACTTCAATTACATTAGGTTAGATTTTAGGTTCGTTAAATATCATGTATATGTTGGCTGCATTCCGTGATTCCATAGTGTAAACCACTTCGCGTTTGTTGGCCCATGCGCATGGTGTATGAATGGAAATTAGAAAAAAAAATTGTATTACATATTGTAAAGTATTTCCCAGCTAAATGTAATGCACTCAGACTCGCCATTAGTCCTTACTTTATTGGTGAACAGAGGATACACGGGGTTTTAAAGTAACAAAAATGCATGTTCCTTATGTCAAAATGACTTAGGCTTTCACGGCAGGAGTTACTATGAAGATCTTGTAGAAGATTTCCGGGCTGTTGTCTCAAGACAACCCTTGAGGATGCCGGACGCAGTCTCTGGCGAAACGTTGGGGAACTACAAGCCTCAAGACCACGGCCAACAGCCCGAAAATCTTCTACAAGATCATAGAGTCCTCTGTGTCTGTATAATTTTTACTCTAAAGGTTGGGGACACACTGTGTATAAACTGCATCGCTAGATCTTGAACTTGTTTATTTTTAATTTATTTTATTAAATTCAAATCACTCTTCTAAAGTTTTCACTGGTTTCCTTAGCGTTAAGACAAATGTCGGAGAGGTTCCCTAAGGTCCATCAGTAAATTATAAATTCTTAAAATTTATTTTCAAAATAAAAATTTCGCAAAAGATCAGCTTAACCTGTAAGGAGTCGTTTCTGGTTTGGTTCGCAGTCCTCCCGCTATTGTCTCCTCGGGGCCTTGGCAGTGCCTCTGGAGGTTGCGGCCTTCCTCTTGGCGTCATAGAATGATGTCAACTTATGACAAACTGAAAACATGCTAAATGACTTGATCTTTGGCTACTGATTTTACAGCTGGTTATGACTGGCGGCTGGATTATGGCTCAAACATCAACTAGAAACTATATCAATGGGCTGAAGAGGGCATATGTTAAGTCCCTAAAGCAGCCGGAAGGGGCAAGTCACAGGCTCTGCACGTTGAATCTTCCGGCTGCCGAGTGTGCACCCGGGTCAAACTGAGTTGTGCGCTCGGCGGGCCGGGGGACAATGTGTATGGGTACGTAAAGAGTGGCACTGCTCTTCCAATACCTATATATGTATGAACTTGTTCGTTCACACCACAGAGCTGATCAAATGCTAAACAAAAAAACTGTTCACACGTGGCATTTTTGAGCTTAAATTGTGTGGAACTTAGGATTCTAATTACCTTGCACGTGAAAAATATACTTCGAAGGCCATTTTGTTTAGATTACTGAGGAAGAATCTATTTCTGATGTCATCCACTATGATGAGATGTAACAAAATTAACACAGTTCTGTTATTCAGCGCTGTGCTACATGTAGGTGAGGCCTGTCTCTCATAAGTTCAAGATGTGTAGGTCTCTGATATGTGCTTTGCATTGATTCCCTATATCAAATTACTCAGTTAACAGTCCTCTACCGTAACTTTAATTTTAATCGTAAAATTAAACACAACTATTGTAGACATAAATGAACACTATTGTATTGTACCTTTCTCAATCTAAAATGCATTCATTTCATGTTGTAAAAAAACTGGCTCTATTGCTCGGTTTTTAATTTCCGAGATTCTGTAAAACACTTCACAAACGTGCGTTGTACATAATTTTTTGCGCAATGATGTTTTCAAAATAATAAATAATAGTAAAATAATAACATCTTTGGAAATATCTGTGTTCATTATAAACAATTGGCTAACGTTAACAATGTGGGCAATTTTTATTAGTTGAAATTACAGGGGGCCGTGACACCACTCTAGTCATAAAATGGCGGCAAGTACATATTTATTGTTTTATATTCTTTCAAATAAAGTTCAGTTAATTTTAAATGCAGTGATTTGTTTCGTATAATGTATGTTAACACTGCCTTTTGAATATTTTTTGTGTATGCATATTACATAGTATACATAAAGGTTAGTGGTTTTACTTCCCACATGTGGTTTGTAATATGTAATATTACAGGTAGTTACTTTATTACAGTATAGTTATTTAGGTTGACAACCCCGAATGTATGGAGTTGAACTTTCAATCATGGTCGCCATTCCTGTAAGTACGACAAAACGCACCATCGTGCAAAAAATGCATTTATTTCATGTTGTAAAAAACTGGCTCTTCCTATTTTCATTAGAATAAAAATCAACGTTAAAACATAATTTACTAGTGTTTGAAAACATTTTAGTTGAAATGTCATTTGATAGCATTGAGAATGCATGAATGAAAATCATACGGAATACACGCAGATTCGTCATAAAATAATTTCATTTTAGCCCTAAATTATCATTATGTATTGGAGAATTGTAGACATTTGTTATTATTTGATAATAAAATTGTTCAACAAATTTTCTGGAGAGTATGTTAGCTAACGAAAGCCTTTGGACTTCCATTCAGTTACAGAATCCCTGGTTTCATTGAATCGAGTCCCATCAAGTCTAGGTCATACACGTGTATTCTATGACGTCATAACATCCACGTGCCACCCCGTGTGACCTATTTCTCTTTTCAGGTCAGTGGCCTCCCCATTGAAGAACCACCCTTGCACGTGTCATTGAAAAAATTAGGACAACTCATTCATCCCCAATACCATCTCTGACGTCATGGAAATTCTGTCCAATCAGAGAGTGGTAAAATCGAGGTCATTGCTCCCGTACACGTGTCGTCAGAAACCCCCATTCATCCCTTTCGGGCTTGTGACGTCAGCAATTTCCACCCTCCTGACAGAAAACGGGGTCATCGCACCCTTACACGTGCCGAAATATCTTCATTCACCCTGGATCTGGTGTATTTCTGTCTTGTTCTCGTGGCCTAATTTTATTTTTGGGTCAGAGTACCCCAGATTACACGTGCCATGAAAATTTCCAGGGGCTGCAGCCATTCATGAGCCCAGCGAAACCTTTAATGAACAGAAATCCATTCACTCGAGTTACATTCAACTTTGCTTGTGTTATTCAATCACAATTCTAATAAATACGTACACACACACACACACACACATATATATATATACACACACAGGGTGTTGCAGAAAAACACCGACAACTGAGGTGAGGTAGTATATTGAGACATGTTGATAATTTTTAATAAGGTACCAATGTCCGGAAATAATGCGTTTTCACACTATGACTAATTAATTATGTCTCAAGATCAGTATTATTTCGAAGGATTTGAAGACTCATTACCTGACAACATGTCACAGTTACGGAACTATGATACGTGGCTTCGCAACGGAATGTGGCTGCAACATGGCGGTGCTCCAGGTCGAGGGGGACCAGTCCCATGACCTCTGTGATCATCTGATCTTAACCCTCTCGACTACTTTTTGTGGGGTAACATGAAACAGTCTGTTTATCAGACTCCAGTAGAGTCATGTATGGATCTTACAGCCCGAATCCACGCTGCTACAGAAATAATTCAAACGAGGCCAGGCGTATTTGAACATGTTCACCAATCACTACACCGCTGATGTACGCTCTGCAATGAGATGGGAGGTGGATATTTTGAAAACTTGATGTGACTGTAACAGTATTGTCAAGTATTGAGTCTTGAAATCCAACTAACGGAAATATTGAGTAGTTAGGTACCCATAGTGTGAAAACGCATCATTTCCGGACATTGGTACCTTGTTAAAAATGATCAACATCTCAATATACCACCTCTGTTGTAGGTATTTTTGCAACACTCTGTATATATATATATATATATATTCTCTAATCCTTATGTTAGAAGAGTATGTCCTGTTCAGTGGCCAACGCGATATTTTTTTTATTAAGAGCCCCACCATCATCCCCCTGGGTTTCCTCGGGCTTAATGCCCATATCCCCAGGTCTGCTCTTGTCCCTAATTACTCTCTGCTGTCTTTTATTTTGTTCATTTTCTGGATACAATTTTCGGGTGTTTGTTCTTAATACTACTTATATACAGTTATGTTTGCATTTTAATCCTTAACCTAAGTCTTAAGTCTTAAATCTACTAACTAATCTAGTAATATTTACATGATAGCCGGATCTCATATTTCTGGATTTTTTTTCGCATTGCACGCCTCGTTGTTTATGTATGATACATTAGAAAGCGAGGAGGAAGTTAACAAATGCCAAAGATAATACGGGGAACGTTGCAGAATGCATTTGTACCTTAGTATCGAGTAAAGTCTCTTTTAAGTTGTTCATGAAAATGAAACAACCTTACAAAATGTTCCTCCCACAAGATTTATTCGAGATGTCCACCGCTGAGGTCTCCAACGTAGCGTGCTGCCTTTTCACGTAGCAATTTTAAAGGCCTAAACATCATCTGACCATCATCATATTATCCTCATTAGATTAAGTTTAGTTTGAGGCCTCTCCTGGCAAACCATTACAATCAGCATCACCATTCATATAATCCGGGCATCTTAACCCTGCCTTCCAGGCGCCCCAACCTTAGAAGTGATTACAAATACGCCACGCTAGGAGATAATACCAGAAATGTAATAAACTGGTGGCGTTTATTAAAATATAAAAAATAATATTTATTCGAGCTTGACGTGCTCATTTACGATTGGTAATATTTTATGTCAAAATATTTCGTTTAGTTTTTTTATCTTTGTTCTCGGGTTTTTTTTCTTCTGTATTTTAAGTACAGGCTAAGGGCATTCTAGGTATGTCATGCCGTGGAGAAGTATTTTAAATATGACGTCATATCCAATGTGACTTTCATATAATAATACTGTAATAATAATAATAATAATAATAATAATAATTTTTATTTATATACAGATTGTTAATGTTTACACATCTTTCTGTGCCTAAAGTTTTATTTTCTTTCTCCGCTCTTCTCTATCCATCCACTCAATGCTCTCCAGTCCTCTTGTTGTCATTCCAGTTCTTATTCCACGAGTTTCGAGGTCTTCCTTTCCTTCTTCCAGGTGGACACCATTCCAGTGTTTTTTTTTCTGGGTAACCTTTCATCTTGCATTCGTCGTACATGACATACCAATTTAATTGTTTATATCTTATATAGTCTTCCATTGAATATCTAATATTCATTTTTTTCTCGTATGACATTATTTCTTATTTTTTCTAATTTTGAACATCTTGCTGCCCTCCTCAAGAAATCCATTTCCATCGACCTAAGTTTTTGTTGAATTTCCAAACTTCAGCTCCATATGTAACAGTACTTCTCACTATTGAATTATATATTTTGTAACTTGTTTTTTCTGGTTATATGTCTGTTCCATAAGACTCCATTCATCATTGCTGTTATTGCTCTATCTTCATTTATTCTGTTCTTAATATCACTTTCTTGTTTATCTTCTTTATCTAGTTTTACTCCCAGGTACTCAAATTCATCACATCCTCTAATATACCCCTTTTGATCTTCTAATATTAAATCTTCGGTTTCTGCTTCACATCCCTATAATAATAATAATAATAATAATAATAATAATAATAATAACAACAACAACAACAATACTAAGGAATTACACACAATTTGTGCATATCAGTTTACACAGTAGTGTATGATGGATTTCACTCGGTTTTTGCATAGAGTACATGATAACGGTCACAATGTTGTTCACAGCCCGATTCCAGATCGTGGTAAGTTTTTGTCTTGGTATATTTTATGATGGTAACCATGATCTTGTTATCATAGCCACTGTCGAGTAAAATTCTGCCAAACTTCTCTCTCTCCTTTTTTCCCCCAGCTGTCTGAGGAGGGCAGATACTTGGATACTCCGAGTGCTCCTTTCATTAAGTGGGCATTCACGTTTTCCATGCGAAGGGGGTCTCTACAGCTTAATTTTCCCCAAGTTATCTGAATTCCGTATGTTAGAGTAGAGACAATTTTGGCCTCATAATGGGTCATGACAGTTATCAGTGAGGATTTGGTTATTGTGCTGATTTCATAGATAGATTTTGTCGCGGCTGCTGCTCTTTGTGTAGTGTAAGATATATATGTTACAAAATAATTTTTTGTACGATAATGCGTTGTTGTACTTACAGCAATGGCGACCACGATTGAAAGTTCAATTTCCTCAATTTCGTGGTTGCCAATTTAAATAATTATACTGTAATATTACATATTACCTACCTGGTGCGGGAAGTAAAACCACTGCTCTTATTACGTACAATGTATATAAAGTAAAGTAAAGTGATCCCACAACAGGCCCGGAGGCCCTTGGGATAGTAGGAGGTTAAGGCTCCCACTTTTTCTAGACAATCGGCACTTTATGTCAGCCGGGTTGTCAGCCCTGCGTGACGGCCGCCTTTACCCTCAGAACAAGCGTCTGGTACTCATTTCCGTTAGAGGCTGAGTCGATCCCAGGGCCAAAGGGTCAGTTTAAAAATCCTGACCCCAAAGGGACTTGAACCCTCGACCCTCCGGTACAAAAATATATCCAAAAGGTAGTGTTGATATACACTATACGAAACAAATAACTGCATTTTAAATAAACTGAAATTTATTTGAAACAATATAAAACAATAAATTCATACTTGCCGCCATTTTATGACTAATTGGTGTCACTAAGTTATTTTTCGGCATTTACTGCATAAACATTGGCCACAGTGTTAACGTTGGTCAGTTGTTTATAATAAACGCAAATATTTCCAACAAAGATGTTACTATTTTACTATTATTTTATTATTTTGAAGTCCACCGCTGTGGTCTCGAGGTAGCTTGTTGTCTTGTCACGCAGCGGGCCGGGGTTCCATCCCCGATCGGGGCAGTTTTTATCGGGGTTTTTCCTCACTTGTAAGGCAAATGTCAGGAAAACATTAGGGCCCAAACGGTCCCCGAAATCATATGACCACCATCATCATCATCATCCTTATCATTATCATCATCACCAACTTTCGCCGGTGTGAAAAGCAACGGGAAGCTACCACACCTACAATTCCTAGTTAAGCTGCAAGCATAGCATGAAAATGCTACGATTGCAGTGAAGGAACTGCCCTCGGGCAGAATTACTATGGATGGATTATTTTGAAAACACCATGGTGCAAAAAGTAATGTACAACGCACATTTGTGAAGTGTTTCACAAAATCTCGGAATTTAAAAAGCTCGCTGTCGCTCGGTTTTTAATCATATCCTCGCTTCTGTAAAAACCACTTACGAACCTCGCATTGTAATGTACTAACATTGCACAGTACGTTAATATAGCTGATTGCACTGCGTTTCCCGGGTGTTTATTTATCCCAATCAACTTAGCGACCTCAAAAACTATCTCAGTCCGTTTTCCCTTTTGAAGTTACTTACAATTTTTCTCAGGTTATAGCGCGTCTGCCTTTTGATTCGTATGCCCGAGTTCGAATCCTGGTAGAGTATATTTTTTTTTAAATCTCAAATTATCTAAGATGTCATGTAGACTTTCTATCAGTAGAGTTCCTCCCGAGGCCAGGTCTTTGACTGCAATCATGGCATTTTCATGCTATGCTTTGCAGCTTTACTAGGAAATTATAGGTGTGGTAGTTTACCGTTTCTTTCCACGCAGATGAATGATGATGATGGCCGGATGATTTTCGGGAACCGTTGGGCCCTAAGATTCCTGTCATTTGTCTTACAGGTGAGGAAAACCCCGAAAAAACCTCGACCAGGAGCCTTTCCCGACCGGGAATCGAACCCGTGCCTGTTGCGTGACAAGGCAGCACGAGACCACAGCGGTGCACATGTAGACTCTATAATGATTAAATTAAACATCAAATACTTGATTTTATTTAATGAGAAAAAATATATAGTACTGCAGTTTCATGCTTTATGCTTTTTCGAAAATAGTACCGAATTGAACCTGATCTTCGTCATTGTCCCTTACATCTACAACATTGAGACGCGTGTATTTTCTATACACAGTATGTCGTAATACGAAATGCATAAATTGATAAAGACCACAGTAACACCGCATTCAAACAAAAGTGTAGAATAACCTGGCAGAGAAATGTCATCATCATCAACAACAATCACGAATTAAGCCCATGTGGCTTGTTCCGGTTTCATAGATTCTCATTCAAAACGTTGAATCCATATCTTTTCGGTCTACCAACATTCCTGTCTCCTTTTGTTTTGTAATTAAGTATAATTTTTGGTATGCTTCATCTTTCATTCTTTGAACATGTTCTTTCCAGTTTTTTTCTACATTATTTTATTCTTTCTAAACGTTTTAAAATATTTTGCCCATTTCCAATATCTTCACTTCTTTTATCTAGAAGTTTGCTGCCAGCTACACTTCTCAGAAATCTCATTTCAGCTGCTTCTATGATCTTCTCTTCTCTTTTAGTTAAACCCCAAAATTCGCAACAGTAAGGGGACTGCCACTGCTTTATGCAATTTTAGTTTTGTTTCCTTTGTTGTATTTTTAAATATTCTCTTAATTGTGCCACATATATAATTAAATGTATTAAGTTTGTTCAAAATACCTTCATTTTTGAAATAGGTGATTTCATAATCCAGGTATTTAAAATGGTTCACTTGTTAAACGGGTTTCCCCTCCAGAATTATTTTAGCTCTTACGGTATCTAATCCTTTAAAACCTAAGATTTTTCATTTTACTTATTGGTATATTGAAATTATAATTCTGTATGATGTTATTTAATTGAAATAGTGATTTCTGTAGACCATCTTTTGAGCTAGATATTAGAACTTTGTCGTCTGCAAAAAGTAAGGTGTCTAAGATCTTATTTCTTATTTTCAAATGTGAGTCCAAATTTATCTGTCAATTATATACGATATCGTCAATGTAAATATTAAAAAGGGAGGATGAAAGCGGACATCCCTGTCTTACACCTCTATTTATTGTTGCTGTTATATTGTTTTTTTTATTTTTTACTCCAGTTTCTATTGTTATTTTATTTTCTACATATAGACTTTTTATTGCAGTTATTAGGTGCTGAGGTACGCCTTTCTATTCATTATATTCCACAATTTATTTCTGTTAACTTTGTCAGATGCCTTTTCAAGAATTATAAATGCCATAAAAAATGGTAGATTATATTCTCTATAAATAAAGAGAAATCTCATAATTTGAAAATTGATTACAATTTTAACAAACACGAGAAGATTGTGCTGCCATTACATTCATTGGCATATTACTGTTATTTAATTTGAACAATTCACATCAGAGTGCGCTGAAATCACAACTTAATGTGTTACGTTTGTAGCACCCTTTAACATTTTGCAGAAAATTGACGATTAAATTCTTCCCTCAAATTTCAAGTTTCCATACTTCTCCTCACTCCATCTATCCAACGTTCTCTAGTCTGCCTCTTCCACTTCTTCCATTAGCTTTCCAATCAAGGATCTTTGGTATTCTATCTTCTTCCATTCTTATGAGGTGTCCATACCATTTCAAACGTTTTTCTTCTATTTTTTCTAATATAGTTTTTTCAGCTAATTGTGCTATTTCTGATTTTATACCTTCTCAAAATTCTTGTCTATCGCCTGCAAAAATCAATTTCTACTGCTAACAGCTTGTTGGCTCGTTTTCTACTTACTATCCAGATTTCGGACCCATATAATGAAATGCTTTGTAACAGAACTTGAAATATAGTTTTTCTTCGTTCTGTTTATTATATTTCTGTTCCAAAGCACTGAGTTCAACATACCAATGGTTCTTCCATCGGTTATTCTCTTCTTTCAATTTCTGTAGTTGAATTCTCATTTTTATCTAAAATAGATCTTAAATATTTATATAATATCGCTTAGGATATTATAAGGTAAATATATTTGTATGTAGCTACGGGAATGACAATAAAGATTGCGATTTAAAAGAAATAGCTGCATTGACACTGGCGGTGAAGTAATTTACATTGCCAGTAATAAATGCAATCCTTCGTCTGTCCTGGCGGTCTATTCCCGCCTCTGATTCCAGGTTCGGAGGTTCAAACCGGTCAGAGTCGATGGATTTTAAGGGTGTAAAAATCCTTACTATGGCTCCGGAAGGAAAGTAAAGCCAAGTGACCCATTCATTCCGTTTACAGAACGTAAAAAATATAATTCATAAAGTGAGGTCTCTGGGCAAAATTTGTCGATTCTTTCTTATCCAGATTTTAAAAATCTTATTTGTTAAAGAGCGTCGTTAATCTTATACATAGCTGTTTCCAGGGCTTAACCCCTGAAGAAAAATTGGACGCAACATAATCATATTAATGGTAAAGGTTAATTTCAAGACGGGATAAATAAAAAATAGTACAATATGAGAAATTATCCAGGTCAAAAGGAACGTACAGGATGTTTCAGAATAAATATTATAGACTACTAAGGGGTTATACTACACCTGTCGAGTCGGAGGAAGATCTTCTTGCATCAATTCTGGTGGCAGCAGAAATTATTGAGCACACACCATGCCTTGTATACCCCAGCCGCCATATCTCCGGCTCTGAAGTTTAGGTTATACGAGGGATAAAGGGAGAATTCGCCCTCTAGGCTGCCAATAAAGAAATGGTTGAGTAGATGTCTGCCATAACCAATCACTGCTCTTGACGCTATAGCTCGCTAGTAAGGTTTGAAATTGCTGAGATGTTGTCAGCTGTATGTCTGCTAACCGCATACATAAAGCGGCCACTCTCACTGAATATCCATATCGGCAACATTGTCGTGAAAACGTCAAGGCCGGAGAATCAGTCTTCTTCTTCTTCTTCTTCTTCTTCTTCTTCCTTTCCAGGATTAGGTCAGTGCGACCTGTTCCGGTCTCAAGTTCATCGTTTCCTTGGCCGTCCCAAAGATCTTTTTCCATGTGGTTTGTAGGTGTTGATCTTTTTGGGTAATCTTGTATTGCCCATTCTGTCTAAATGTTCTTTCCCTTGGTATTTGTGCTCTTCTAGTTTATCAACTATTGAAAATATTTCCAGTTCATTTCTTATTGATTCATTGTGTAATCTATCCATGCGTGTACATCCTTTTACGGATCTTTCATTTCAGTGGCTTGAATGTGAGAAATATCTTTTTTTTTTGTAAGTGCCCAAGATTCAGATCCATATGAAAGAACAGGAACAGCCAGGAGAATCAGTGACTGCAGTATAGGTCGTGTGTATGAAAACATGCGTCGCAGGTACACTTTGTGCAACGAACAACAGGGTCGCCAAGTGGAACCACTCTTGTTGTACAACTTCTAGATGTTTGCAATACTTATTCTGAAACAGAAGACACCACACTTGTACAACCTCTAGAAGTCTGTAATACTTATTCTGAAACACAAGACACATTGTATCAGCCCATTATGTTTCGATTTTCAAACCTATTGTACATCGAAATGGTACGTTTCCTTATCAAAACTTTATCTACTAAGTCCTCTCTACAACTCGTACAAATCTGTAATACTTATTCTGAAGCAACCTGTATATTAAAAAAATGGAAGAACTTGGTTCTTGAATACCGGCCTAAGTCGGTTTAAATTTTAAATTTAATAATGAGAGAAAAAAATACAGTTTTTTAACATTGCCAACCCACACTTAGGCCGGTATTCAAGAACCAAGCTCTCTGGGCCATCTTCCGTAAGCTGAGGCTCTCGTCTTTCAATTGTTCCCGATTTTTCAAAATAAATATCTAGTTAGTACATGATTTTAATAGAGTGAGGCAGAGTAGGTTCTGCATGACCCACATAATTAACCACGGAGATAGATGCTGTCATTCTTCGCGCAGAGCTTGGTTCTTGAATATCGGCATTAGTCTTATGTCAACCTTCATTCAGGATTATAGTCCAGCCATTGAGTCTCCGGCTCTGACGTTTTCACGACAATGTTGCCGATATGGATATTCAGTGGGAGAGGCCGCTTTATGTATGCGGTTAGCAGAAATACAGCTGACAGCATCTCAGCAATTTCAAACCTTACTAGCGCCCTATAGCAGCGTCAAGAGCAGTGATTGATTGTGGCAGACGTCCACTCCCACTTAAACTTTTCCCTTATTGGAAGTAGAGGGCGAGTTTCTCTTTTTACACCTCGTACAATCTAAACGTCAGAGCCGGGGATCCAGCGGCTGGACTTTAAGTATATTTCTGTCTTAATAGTTAACGATTGATGTGTGGCTTAAATCAGGAACATTAAGTAGCTACATTCAAGTGAAGCTAAAAATGCCGGGAGTGATAGTGCATCAAGTGTCTCTGCTTCGAGTTCTGACACAAGTCCGACTGTTTCAAAAACAATAAAGCTTCATCAGTGTAAATATCCATCCATAGTAATTCTGCCCGAAGGCAGGTCCTTCACTGCAATCATAGCATTTTCATGCTATGCTTGCAGCTTTACTGGGGAATTGTAGGTGTGGTAGCTTCCCGTTGATTTCCACACCGATGAAGGATGATGATGATGATGATGATGGCCATATGATTTCGGGGCCCGTTTGGGTCTTAAAGCTTTCCTAACATTTGTCTTACAGGTGAGGAAAAAACCCGATAAAAACTTCACCCAAAAAAACTGCCCCAACCGGGGATCGAACCCGGGCCCGCTGCGTGACAAGGCAGCACGCTACCTCGAGACCACAGTGGTGAACTGAGTGTAAATATAACGCGAACTGAGATTGGTGACTTGTCAAACCACAGTGTGTATTATATTACGAAGTTCTCTCAAATGTTTCTATGTAACCAAATAAATTATGATGGCATTTGGAAACAGAACATTCAGATGTTAAAAATACAGTAATAGCTTGAGACCTGAAAGTAATTTAAATTGTTCGCCCAATGGGTTGCTGGCCCAGAATGGTATTATTGTGGGGTTCCCACTAATGTAGCATTTCATCTACATTAAGGTGATGTGGTTATACCACCAGTACTTGGTCCCCAGAGCAGGTTGAGGATGATAAAACTATGCTTCGTTACTACCCTTAAGGCAATATAAAGCTGGGACGTCCAAAAGAGAGCTGGTTGAAAAATTCCTCTTTGAGACCGTAACAGGCCAAATGATCTAATACTTGCATGGATGATGATTATGATGAAAAATAGTGACTATTTAACTCGTGCCCCAAATGGTAGTCAATGACCAATCACGTTTCAATGAATTTTGTTTTACAACCAATGATAGTCGTGTTTCACCTCGCCATTTATCGATTTCCCTTTATCAGCTCCTGCTTTTGTGATAAAGAAACTTCTCCTTTTTAATATTCTGAACAGGTCAGAGCAGTATTTTTCTCCAAATACATTGAATATAGCAAATAATGAACATATTTCTTGATTTTACTGAGTTATTTAGTAAAAAATAAATGAATAACCTTTAATGTTGATTATAATATACAGTTTGATGTGTTTCATTCTTTTTCCACTAGGGTGATTCTTACAATATTGCGATCCTATTTCGCAATAAATAATATGATCAAGTTCCAGTGAATATACATGACCTCACATTTCTGATTTGTTTTCATACGTCGCCGTTTACATTAAATATATAAATGTTTTAAAATACCAGTAACTAACTCACTGACACTATCGAACCCGTAGGTTCGTGGCCGCACGAACATAAGCTCTCCATACATCTCTATCCTGAACTAATCATCCCTGTATAATCTACTTCCCTCAAATCGTAGTTAATGTTATTCTCCCACCTCATTCTTGGTCTACCAACTGGCGTTTTTCCTCTGGTTTTTCTACAAGAAGCTTCCATGCATGTCTTTCATTCCCCATTCGTTTCACAGGCCCTGCCCATCGCAGTCTACGAGACTTAACTGTTCTTATCATATCTGGTTTCTTATAAAAACCATGTAGTTCACTATTATGGAGTCTTCTCCATCCCCACCTGTCTGTTCATCTCTCTTTGGTTCAAAAATGTTCCTAAGAACTTTATTCTGAAATACTCGTAACCTCCTTTCCTCCCTTAAAGTAAGAGTTCATGTTTCGCATTCATATAATATTACTGGTATTTTTGAAAGGAGTTGGTACGTCAAGAGTCTCTGTAATACATATAGCACGCATTTCGGTAAATATATTTAAATAATATTTTTTTAGTAAATAGCTTAATTTTATTCGTTAGATAGCCCTAACAAATGCCACTCTTGATTTCCAAATCCTCTAGATAAATTCATTCGTGACGTTACGTACTTTATGAAGAATATTTCGCTCGCGCGTTAATGCGATTTAAACGGGAAAAGGTTGTTGTATCTAAAGTGGAGTCACTAAATTCAAAGACTGTGGTATCATCATACTTGGCTAGTTTTCGTATTGCTAAAGCTGGAAACTTTATTCTATAAGTTAGAACTGATCCTTTCTGTGATTAAGGATATTGTTAAAAGTCGGCCGCGGTGGACTGGTGGTTATGCTCCTTGCTTCTGGGGTTCAAACCCGGCCGGGGTCGATGGATTTTTTAGAACGGAAAAATCCAAGGAGCAAGTCCTCCGGGAGGGACTATAAGCCGTGGGTCCCAAGTCTGAAGATTTTCAGACTCGTAAAAGATCCTTAAGCCTGAATAAAAAGGCCTCTAATCAAAATTTACCAAATTTTCACATCCTAGTCCTACCTTGGTTTCCTAGATGTCACTAAGAGGCGGAACGCTGACCCCGGGGCACTCTGACATCTATCCGGAAACAAGTGTAACTAAATTACTATGGTTCAATTTCTTCCCAGTTGGAGGAGAGTGCCTAAATCTCGTTGAGAGTAAAAAGGGCCTACGACAAAGAACCAAAGTAGTTAGATATAATTCCCTTGTTTATCAATACAGATAATCGTCGTATCAATTAAATGGTTAGTGGCACACAAACTCAACGGCTTACGTGAATAAAAGACATTCGATTTTTTTGCAATGCAAAATTTTGAAACAATTGACATTAATTAATCTCATATTTTGTTTCATTAAGTACTAGCGGACCCGGCGGTCGTTGTCCTGTCCGAACATTCTATTCTCGTGTCATGGCCGGACGATAAAAATATGTTACTTTTTTACCGTAACATCATTAATTAATAAATTCGTAAAAAAAACTCCTTACTGTCATCTGTCGTAGCTCAAGAAGCTTGATTTATGACGTCAAATTATTGTCGCGCGGAATATGTCAGTAACGCAGATGACTATACATCTGGCATTTAAAAAATCCTGTTACTCGATCGCAGCGCCACCTACCGAATCCAATTCTGAATCCAAACCATCCAGGGACCCACTCATACACGCAAAATTTCATCAAAATTGGTCCAGTCGTTTAGGCAGTTTTTAATTTCGGATTTGAAGTAAACCTCCACTTCTAATTGTCCTATTTCGCTCACTTTTGGATAATACCTACCTCAGTTTATTTTAATAGGATTTACTGAGTTTTGTTGTTAAACATCGAAAATTGCGGTCGCTAAAGCGATTTTTAAATTTTCGTTTCAGGTGAACTCTTACAACTAATGAATTTTGAACATAATAGATAACGACTAAACACTCGCCGCATCTGAAACTCTGTATATACAAATTTTCACGAAGATAGATTGAACGGTTTAGAAGTCTATAAAGGACAGACAGATAGACACACATTCATTTATATATATATATATATATCATATTAAGCTTGCATTGCTCATTGTCAAAAAATTAATTATAACACACACACACACGCACACACACACACACATATATATATATATATATATATATATATATATATATATATATATATAGATGGTCTATCGCTGTGGTCTCGGGGTAGCGTGCTGCCTTGTCACGCAGCGGGCCCGGGTTCGATCCCCGGTCGGGGCAGTTTTTCTGGGTGAGGTTTTTATCGGGGTTTTTCCTCACCTGTAAGACAATTGTGAGGAAAACTTTAAGGCCCAAACTGTCCCCGAAATCATATGGCCATCATCATCATCTTTATCATCATCCTTCACCGGCATGGAAAGCAACCGGAAGCTACCACACCTACAATTCCCTAGTAAAACTGCAAAAGCATAGCATGAAAATGCTATGATTGCGGTGAAAGACCTGCGCTCGGGGAGAATTACTATGGATGGATATATAGATGAATATCAGGGTATCGTCAATGAAGATATTCGTTTTAGTGAAAGTTCATCCATGTATACAAGAGCAGAATACATTTTCGGAGTTCTTAATGTATTCATATATGTTTAAGCATTATATTAATTAGAAGAAAGAAAATGTGTTGCACTAACTTCCGATGGGTGTCAGGCTATGTCACAGTGATGTGTTTATGCGTGTTCGTAAAGTTACCTTAGATGCGATTCGGGTGCACTGCTTTATTCACAGGGGGATGACATTGCCGAGTGACATGATAAGGGTTTTCAACATTGGAGCTATCAACTTCGTAAAATATCGCCAATTGAATGTGAGACTTTCTTCTGTGCTTTTCGACGAAATTGGATTGTGAACATAAGCATCTTCTTCAAGCTTGAGGTTCATTTACGTGCCGTTAATCTACGACACGGGACCCACGGCTTTAATTCCTTTCCGAAGGAACCCAAACTCAGAATTTCTTACGTCTTCAAAACTCCATCGAGGCCGGCTGGGTTTGAACCCGCGAACCTTGGATCCAGAGGGAAGCGTAGTACCCACTAATACACCAGAAAATAGTCTAGATGAACTTATGGTCATATTTAGAACAATTCTGTTCCTTTCTCACAAGATTAAGCCGAGGTCACTGTTTTAGTGGGTTTAATGTCAGAGGTGAACTCCTTCATGCACGCATATCGACAACTTTTAATTTCCTCTCCGAAGAAAGTGGCGGCTTAGAATTTTCCAAACTTCAAGAATATTATGTATAATTGTAGGCTTTCACGGCCGGCGTCTTGATCCCTGTTTGGTTCATCTTCCGGCAAAATGGCCGGGGTCCGGTTTTCTCGGAACTCGACGTTTCGTTTACTGGCTGCGGTAGACATCATCAGAAGATTCTGCGTGCTCTCTGTGAACTCCTCAACAGTCGGCTGCAGACTCGCTGTCAAAATCTGCACCGCACAATCTCCTGATGAGGTCCGCCGCAGCAGGAGACGAAACGTCGAGTTCCGAGAAAACCGGACCCCGGCCATTTTGCCGGAAGATGAACCAAACAGGGATCCAGGAATATTTTCGGTCAAGACCGGGGTCGAACTCTCAAATCTCAAGTCCCAATGCGAATGCTTTAATCAGAGATCGCCAAGGCCGAGTAAAGGTAAAAAGAAACTATGATAAATATCTATATACCAGGCCTAGTTCACTTCTTAATATTATTTAAAGTAGAATGTAATCTGTTATGATGTTTCTGCTTTCGACACACATGACTCATTACGCGATTTTATTTACCTTGGGTCCAGGGCCTCGAAGAAAGGCTACATTCCTCCCTTTACCCCTATTCTGCCCTGAGTTGACCCACGCAGGTTCGGAGTCACGAGGAAGTGTGCCTCCAGTAGATCACTATAACCACACACCTGTGATTTGCTAAACCAAACTATTTTTACGTACGGATCAGACGAGGTAAAGGGTGATATGAAATGACTGAAGATGAAATAACGTGATTAGGGCTCGGAAGTTGAGGACCTATAAAATACCTTTAAAAAGACGTAAAGATGTCCTACAAAAGACCTAAAAAAACTGGAAAAATGGCGTAAAAAGTGTTGGAGTTGCTAACGAATGAATAAAGACAACCTTGGTACCTTCACCCTCAGCTCGAGGTAATTGTCACAAAGTTGCAACTTCTTTGAACATTTGAAGTCAGGCGGTCAGAAGGCTGGTGGTTAAAAATAATGTGATATTTTGTGAGGGTTCAATAGTTTTCTCGCGGAATAAAAGTGTTTGGAATATGAAAAGTCTTTAGAAAATAAAACTAGATAATATTTTTTTAAAAAGTTGGAATTAAGACTAGAGTCTGCGGATTCTTTAAATATACAAATAGTATAAACGTAGTAAAAACGTTAAACTGAAAATATATAAAACTATTATTCTACCAGTTATATGGGTGCGAAACATGGACTCTTACTTTAAGGGAGGAAAGGAGATTACAAGTATTTGAGAATAAAGTACTTAGGAACATTTTTGGACCAAAGAGAGATGAACAAACAGGTGAATGGAGAAGACTACATAACAAAGAACTACATGGTCTTTATAGGAAGCCAGATATAATAAGAACAATTAAGTCTCGTAGACTGCAATGGGCAGGACATGTTGCACGTATGGGGAATGCAAGACTTGCATGGAAGCTTCTTGTAGGAAAGCCAGAGGGAAAACTCCCAATTGGTAGACCAAGAATGAGGTGGGAGAATAACATTAACTATGATTTGAGGGAAGTAGATTATACAGGGAATGATTGGAAAGCATTAGCTCAGGATAGGGATGTATGGAGAACTTATGTCCGCGCGGCCATGAACCTACGGGTTCGATAGTGCCAGTGTGTAAGTAAGTATAAATGTAGTCAAAGAATGTAAAATTGTAAAAAAACAGTTAAGGCCTAAGAAAAAAAGCCAGAAATGAATAATAAAAAAAGTTGAAAAAAGAATCAAAAGGACAACTAAAACCCATCATTTTCTGTCCTACAATGACCCAAAAAGTATGTATGTATGTGTGTGTGTGTATAGGCCTATATATATATATATATATATATATATATATATATATCTTCTTCTTCTTCTTCCTTCCAAGTATTAGGCCAAGGCCTGTTACGATCCTATAGAAAATTTTCCCTCCAGCGTTTCATAGGACGGCCCAATGATCTTCGTCCTCTTGGTATATAATTATAAACAGCTTTGGGGATCCCTTCAGGGGTCCTCATCTAGGGGATATGTGGATGGCGACCACAAGGTGCCCAAGCTGAGCAAAACATTTCTTCCACTTACTTGTGTTTTGCACTCTTTTAATTTTACTATCTAACCTCTCTTGGTTAACTCTTGTTTTTTTCGACCCCGACGCTATTAGGGCATCCGAGGGCTAGGGAGTCTTTCCTTTCTTCCATTTCTTCTTTCCTTTATTTTCTTTTCTTCTCCAGAAAAGCCTGACCAGAGGCTATAAGATGGCAGCCCCATCACTGGTCTTGCCTTCCTTTGGCCAGCAACCAATCGAAGGGACTATTATTATGCTTTCAAGTCTTATACGAGAATTTCCCGGAAGGATCAAACTATATATATATATATATATATATATATATTATTAAGTCGGGCCTCGTCTTGAGATAAAATAAGAAAAAAAAAAGGACATTTCCTCAACTTCCGAGCCCTGGACATGACGGGCGAGAGAAGAGTGTTGGTGAGATTAAATTCGGGAAACCGGAGAAACCCCCCCCCCAAAAAAAACGAAATATCCCAATGTTACCCACCAGCCATATCCAACGGAATGACGAGGATTCGAACCTAGATCCTCGCCGAGACGGGCTTTTCAAAACAGAATTTGTTACCAAGCTTCGAATAACTATGTAAGCTGGAGAACATACATAGAATAGTTTGTTAAAAACACTCAGTGTAATTATTATTTAAAATGTTGAACTATGAAATACATATACCTGGAAAAAGTGTTTCATTCTGATAGGGCTATTTCTGCAGCTCCGTTCATCTGCTCCCCCACTTTCGCCACCCCTTCTTCACTCCGCCCCGCTAGTCTTGCTAGGGTGGCTGTGCCGCGTTATTTCAAATATACCCCCAACAGTTCAGTTAAACCCCCGACCGAATGAGGTTGATTTCGTTGTGTGACGTATTACAAATAGTGTTCACCTGTTTTATTTGTGGTTCTTCATAGATACGTCAGAGCTTTGAAGTGGTGAGTGCATTAGTCATAAATTATTTTTAAATCTAAACATGATAAATTAATTTTTTACCCTTTTTATACATTATCAAAAAAGTCGTAAAACTTGATAAAAGTTTTATCATTTCAGTTTGCTTAATCTTAAAATCATCGATTTGTACATTCCTGGGAATTAAATTGTATTTTCTTTACTAAAAACTTGCTTCTAAAAATTGAAAGTTTTTTTTTGAAACAACATTATGCTATGTAACAACAATTATGCTTACGAAATAAGTTGTAAAATACATACGTATACATAGTGTATTTTCTTTTCAAAATTCGATAGTCTTAATAACTAAAATTAAAAAAAAATCTGTATATAATATCACTTATAAGTAGGGAGCAGATTTTTATGTACTAAAAGTTAAGATTGCAACATAGTATAATGAGAAGTTAGGCTTATGACTGTCTTTTGTTTTGGTTCCACACACAAACAGTTCAATAGTATAATGAGAAGTAAGACTTTTGACTGTCTTTTATCTTGTTTCACACACAAACAGTTGAGTAATATATACTATCTGCATTGCAATCTTATCTTTTATTACATAAAAATCTGCTCCCTATAAGCCATAATATTATCATACAAAGTATATGAAAATAACACATTTGTTCAAACCAATACACAAAACATTGCTACAACAGTTATAAAATAACTAATAACGTAGATAGACTTTACAGAGCTTAGTTCTAATGCCTTAGTCACATTGCTCAAACAACTTATCTATTGAATTACTGGGTGTTGAAACTTTAGAGCATGATTTGATTTTATGTTTAAAATAAAGTAACAACTAAATTATATTTTAATTAGTTTCCTGCACAAAAACCTAGTCATTTAAATAAAATATTTTGTTCACACACTTTATGTCATATACTATTTTCACTTCTTGCAACTGGAATTTCCTATCACAAGAAATAAGGGGCTGCTGGACATAGGCATATTTAAAAAAAAATCTAAATTTAATATTTCCTCTAACCTCTACTTCATCACCACCCAGTGTAAGGTACATTTATTAGACCTAATTGGTGTTTTCGTATAATTGATCATATTTATACTATTATTATTATTATTATTATTATTATTATTATTATTATTATTATTATTATTATTATTATTATTGTCATTGTATAAAATGTTGTTTGTACATGAAATTTCCATTGCAACATTTAATATATTTTTAACTCTTTATAATTGGTATAGTGTATAATACTATATTGTCAAATATGTATTTGTAATTTGTGCTTGTTGAGTGGAAGAGAAGGCCTTATGGCCTTAACTCTGCCAGAATAAATAAAACATTATTACTATTATTATTATTATTATTATTATTATTATTATTATTATTATTATTATTATACTAATAATGACCTAATTATCATTCTGTTTTTAGGGAAGTAAGTTGGATTTACCATAGAGGCCTTGGTATCCATTTACAACAGCATGTAACTGTTCAACTTACTTCCCTAGGGAATTAAAGTAATTGACTTAATTAATAATGTAAAATTGTTACTTAAAATTGTATTGAATAATACAAATATATAGCAGTTGAACAGTTGTTACAGTTATATTAACATTAGCCACAAAATTTGGCTGATTTTATTAGTATTTCTTATTTATTTCAATATGTTTCTCTAATGTTGAGTAATACATTCTTAAATATTCTGTATCTTTTTCATAACTATTTTTTGACTTTCCTGGTAATATAAAATGAACAACAGCATTCATTGTTTCCTCTACATCACAGTTAATCACATATGTAATTAATATGCAGTCTGAAACTGTTTAAAATGTCTGCCACTAATTCAGACAAGAATAAACAATTGCAGTTGTTTTATCAACATTCCCTTGCTGTCAAAAAATTGAACTTTTCAAACCAAGATATACATTTACACGAAATATAAAAATTAAATATAATTATTAGTATAGGAGTAAACAAAATTATATATGCAATTTGGGAAGTAAGTACATTACTAGTCTCAAACTTTTTTCTAGCCCGGGCTCAAACACGTCCTCTTGGTAATGTACTACTTACTTCCCTTGTTGCATACATAACTTTATCTAGATTAAATTTTAAATAATCATGAAGTAAGAGGATTAATTCATAATCTCTCAAAAAATTATTTTGTTTTTGTTTGTTGTAAATTTAAAAATATATATGAATAAAAGGATTTCAATGAAATCATATCAAGTTTTTATATGTGTCCCGGCCACGAGTTGCTGTGGCTAAGATATACGTTAAAAATATAAATTAAGTTGCTGTCTTTCAGTCAGATTACTTAAAACTAATACTTACACATGAAATTAATAATATTGAAAATAAAATAAACACTGAACACACTTAAATTATGAAATAATCAATATTTGTAAGTCAATTGAAATTTGCGGTTGCAACAAAAAGCACAGCCATCTGGATCTCTCTTTGTTAAATAATAAACCATTTACCTTACTAAATTACCTTACACCGCCATCTGTTAGAATCGTATGGAACTCACAGATAATTATAACTCTTTGTTAAATAGTAAACAAATAATTTGCAATAAAAAAAATAATGTGACTATAAATTCAGTTATAAACTACCCTAAGTCTCAAGTTGGATCAAACTGCACTTAGTGTGCAAAATGTTATTAAAATCGGTTCAGTAATTTAGGATTCCATCGTGGACAAACAATGTGACACTAAATTTTTATATATCATGATGTATAATATGGTAAAAATACTGAGTGATATGATTCAGCGGGTAACATTTGAAACTCATATTTGAAAGGTCCTGGATTCAAACCCAGTTGCTGATCTCTAATTTCTCAGTCATTAAGAGTTGGAATTTCATTACCAGGGCCCATTTCATCATAATTTGTCATTCTTAGTATCATTAAAATTAAATCAATGAAGAAGTTCTTAAGAAAACATACATCGTGAATGCGATATGACTAGATTTTAAAAGATATATAAACATTTTCAGATAGGACATTTTAGTACAAAACCAAGAAAGCAATTAAAATATTGTTATAAACTGCATCCAAACAATTCCATTAAATTTGTTTGCAAATTATTTAGTAAGGTCTTGATCCAAGGGATCCTGGGTTCTGTTCCTAAAATACCATAAACATTGTTTTAGTTTGGGATCTGTTAATGCCTTATGGAGACTACTGAATTAAGTAGTAGTGAAATCGGGTTAATAAAAATGAAATTAAGATTGAATAACGATAATCATATGATTCCTGGCATCTGCTAGTCAGTGACACCAAAGATTGATTCTTTGCAGCTGTTATGCCACCAATTTATTGTTATAAGTAAAAAATATACATTCATTTATGCTTTAATTAAAACTTGTTTTATTATTAATTATTTTGATTAAGAAGGATCGTATAAATGTTTCAGTTTAAAGTACTTTTATTTTCTGTACTCAATTACACATGTCAGTATTTAAGAATTACAGTAACACCCTTGCTTTCTCCTTCTTTAACATATCAGTGAATATTGGGTCATATGGGATACACAGCCATGAAAGTAATATGTTAAAGCAGTTCTCCACGTATAATTGGGAACCATTTATGTTGAGGAGAATAATTAAATATTAGATTTTTTTTTGCATGAATGTGCAAAGAGATGGCATCTTCTGGGTTGAAACTTGGATTTTTTTCTCTGTAGGACTACATCCTAGAACTGAGATAATAAATAATGCATGGAATAATTAAGATATTTGGTCTATGTATTCTTAACTCTTATGGTTGTTTTTGTTGAACGTATGTTTCAAAGATTCTGAGACCCATCTTCAGTTTTTACGGACTTATTTTTCTCGAGTGTTGTCAGTCCTGATTCTTGACTCCTGCTTCCTCTTCCTCTGGTCCAATGAAGTTGCTAATGAGGTTTCTTTCTCCGGGAATTTCAAAATTCATCATTCTTTCCTTGTTTTTCTGTATGTAGATTTTTTTCCCCCATTATGGTGAGTTCATTTGTGTTTTCTAACCGTTTAATAATTTTGTGTTTACATCTATTTTGTGTTTTCCTGACCAAACTTGAGCAGCCACTGCATATTTTTCTACTTCCTCCTTTTTACATTTCTTATGTGTTCTTTAGTTCTCATGGTTAAATTTCTTTTTGTTTTCTCTATGTATATCTTATCACAGTCTGCACATTTTATTTGGTATATTCCTGATTTTGATTCCCCTATCATCAATCTTTACATTTTAGTTGGTTTTTATTAGTTTTATTATAAATAAATTGTATATACCTTTGTTTTTTATATATTTTTACACATATAAAATATAAAATGTATTTATAATAAAATGTAGCCTCAATGGTGTAATATAAAATAATAAAAAAATGAATTTTCATAAATATAGATTTTATTAGTTTATTTAAACTATAATCATTCTTTGGTGCTAAACTGATATTAATTTTTTTTTTAATTTTTTGAAATTTATTGTGTGCTCAAGGGTGATATGTGAATTTCCTGTATTTGTTTTCTTTTGATTTTTCTATCTGAAGAGTGCATTTGTTCCTCATTTTTGCTTTCTGTACTTCTCAGTTTTTTTGTGTATAATTATTTCCCTCGAAAGTGTTTTCTTTTGCAACCTCAACTATGTGTTTTTTTCTCTAACTCATAATTTTTTATGTTCATGGGTATATTTACCAATCTATGTACTAGGCTGTTGAAGACTGCCATTTTGTGTAAAATATGGTTGAAACATGTTGATTTAATATAGTTAGCTCTGTGTGGTCAGGATATTTAAACTGACCCAAACCTTCGAGTGGCATCATGGTCTTGACTCTGCCTCTAACGGAAATGAGTTACCAGATGCTTGTTCAGGGGTAAAGACGGCCGTCACGCAGGGCTGACAACCCAGCTGGCATCAAGTGCCGATTGTCTAGATAAAGTGGGAGCCTTAACCTCCTACTACCACAAGGGTCTCCTATGGCCTATAGTGGGATCACTTTACTGTACTAATCTGTATGCGTTTCTTTTTCTGTTAATGTTGCATACTATTTTTAAAATGCAATGACGCCCCCCCCTCAATATTACTTTTTTGTGTCAGATAGGTCGGCAGTCAATAGATGCATTGAAAGGAGTATTTACGTGATGCTTTATTGAAGACAGATTGGAAGCTCATGGTGGAGCTGAGCAGAAATGGTTTCAAGATTTTGTAGCACAAACTCTGAGTAGGTATGTTTTGAATGTAAATAATAAGATGTCGGATCAGACTTCATCCTTAATCCCTTGCACAGTGTACGCTGGCAGATTACTTTGAACTGCTTATAGTTTAAAAAATTCTTACAAACGACATGACTTACATAATATTTTATCTACTTGCTGAAGTGTCTCAAAAGAGAAACATCTAACCAACAAATATCTAATACTGAATTGTTAATATAATTGTAATTTGTTAGCGCAAAGTCATTGCCTTATGTTGCGTAAACTTTCTTCTTTTAGCATTATCATTCTTCGTTTCCATTTTGAAATTATGATGCTATAGATATAATTGTAGTAAAATGGTTGATCACATCTAATTTGTTAGATACATGTGCAATCAAGATAACCAAGCTTGAGTATAATTATCTAATTTACGACAAAGTTATTATATTTAAATATTTAATATAAAGTTTCCAATATTATTTTTATTTATTGGACCAGATGTAACTAGAATTTTGATAAAAATTGTATTTCTCAAAAATTGGAATTATAAATAGATAAGATTAAAATAAAATTGGAATTAATGTTACTCGTGTACTAACTCCTCAAAAAATGATCTAATCTCTACTCTTGATTAAATAAGTCTGCATTTTTTAATATAGGAAGTCTGCATGTATACATTTTAAAATGTTATTGGGCCTATTCAATTAAGTTTATAAACAGATTATACTGATGTATTGACTTAGGCTTTCGCGACCAGAGATGCTATGATGATCTTGAAGATTTCCGGGCTTCAGGCATGGTCTCGAGGCTTGAAATTCGCCGATGTTTCGCCAGAGACTGCGTCTGGCATCCTCAAGGTCTCTGGCGAAAAGTCAGGGAACTTCAAGCCTCGAGACCACGGCCTACAGCCCAGAAATCTTTTTCAAGATCATCATAGAATATACTGATGTTTTATTCAAGCTTAAGGATCTTTTACAAGCCTGAAAATCTTCAGTCTCGGGACCCACATGGCTTAAAGTCCCTCCCAGAAGACTTGCTCCTTGGGTTCTTCCTATAATTATGGCCTTCGTCCTATTTATCTTCATCCAATAATCCTCGCATCTGTCATTTAGCTCCATCAGCATGTTCCTCAGTGTCATTGCATCTTCTGCTAGGAAAGCCATATCATCAGCAAATCTTATGCACTTAATTTTTCTTCCTCCCATGTTTACGCCTCCTGTATTCCTGAAGCAGTTCTTCATTAGGTCTTCCAGGTATATGTTGAAAAGAGTAGGTGATAGAGGACATCCTTACCTTACCCCCCTCCAATTTCTCTTTCCTCTGACATTTCTTTTCCTATCCCTATCTTCTCTTTTATTCTCTGTTTCCTATGGAGATTAGTTATGAGCCTCCTCTCCTTCCAGTTCACACCAATTTTCTTCAAGATTCTCATGAGTTTACACCATTCCACGTTATCAAAGGCCTTTTCCCGATCAACAAATTAATCCTAAGAAAATCTGGACTCAAATAAGTTAAAAAAGTTGGTACGTGGATCTGACATAATTACCATAAACAAAATTAATAGAGGTTTTATTTTATGCAAAGTTATACAAAAATTGTCAGAGATTGAAGATTAAGAAGATTGTTATATGGTATAGGTTGACTTTTGACTCAAGGACTAGAGAAAAATAATTTCACTTCTATTTTTTTAATCCTGGATCACATGCTCTTAAAATATGTTGTGTCAATGTATTGGCAGGTCCTTGAATTTATTGTGGAAGGACTTAGTTATCGAAGTCCCAAAATGGAAAAACTATTTTCTGAAAAACATTGAGTTGTATTTTATTTAAAGATATATTATAAAGTAGCTGGAAATTTTAAATGAAAGTTATTTAAGCTGTTATGAAGTTGATTTTAGGGGAGATTTTAAGTAAAAGCATGTAATATAAGTAACTTGAGAGTTGTATATATATTTGAATTATAAAAATTGTTATACCTTATAAAATAGTCATCCTCAACTATAATAACTTCTATTATAAACATTGTTACACTAATAAAATTCTAAGTTTTTCAAAGACTTGCTTCATCTTCAGTAATTCTTATGGTTCTGTTTTAAATTATTTATATATTTTATACAGAGGGCTTTGGTTGTTGGGTATGTTCTCATTAATCAAATTTTTATTTTGTGCTTCCTTGATAATTTCAATTTCTTCCAGGATATTAATTGAAATTATCAAGGAAGCAGAAAATAAAAATTTTATAAATGAGAACATACCCAACAACCAAAGCCCTCTGTATAAAATATGCTTATACTTCTTCATTACGTGTATCCAGTCTTAGCTGATGACACGAATCCATTGTATACTTATGCTGTAAGTTGCAATGGGACTGCATTTGAACATGTGGCTTATGTGGGCATTCAAGGTGACTGTCCACGAGGTTAAAAGAAAGAGATATAGGAAAGACAGAAATTAACCCTTCGGCCTCTAATACCATCGCGGTTGAAGAAAACAAGAGATCAGGCAAGGGAGACTGGACAGGAAAATAAAAAAAAAGAGTGATCTGATACTAGAAAAGGAAGAAATACCAGATCGGTTAAAGATAAGTAAGGAGCAAAACACAAGTAAGTGGAAGCAATGTTTTGCTCAGCTTGGGCACTTTGTGGTCACCATCCACATATCCCCTAGATGGAGACTCCTGAAGGTGTATAAAATGTACAAATAACTTAAAACAATACCATAAGAATTCCTAAAGATGAAACATATCTTTGAAAAGCTTTGAATTTTATTAGTATAACAATGTTTATAACAGGTGTTATTATAGTTGAGGACAACTGTTTTATAAGGTACTAAACAATTTTTTATAATTGAAATAATTTTAACCTGAACAGGGTTCAAACATGAATATTAATAGTATAGATTTTATGTATATGTAAGTGATTTTTTAGGGTTACATGTGCTAAATGAAAAATAAATGAAAACAATAATGACGATATGATTCCAGAATGCAAAATCAAGAAATGAGACATTAGACTATTCACATCTATAGGTATAAATGTAAAACTACATGACAGTGTTAGAAATAAACCTCCATGGACATGTGAAATGGAGATTAATATACAGGGCTATACAGAAAGAAGGAACAGACTTCAAACATTTATTTCTTCCAAACTACAAAAAATAGAAACATAATTCCAACGTTCCTGGAAAGAAAAAGGTTCAAATTTTTCTATTTTATGCATTCAATATGAGCACCATGTGTTACATGACAAATATCAAAACAGTGGCTCATTTCTTGCCACGCACGAATCAGCTGGTCTCTAGTTATCAAATTCACAGCTTCAATTCAATGTCGAAGATATTCAACAGTATCAGGCATAGGGGGTATAAAACAACGGTCTTTTAATTAACCCCACAGATAAAAATGGCCTGGAACGCCATTGGTAATTAAGTTAATCTTCTGCCCCTCCTCTTCCAATCCAACTTGCTGTTGTCGCCATTTTAATACAAACAATCAACATGACAAGCAACAGTGCCAATGTGACCGTGATCAGAACTTCAAACTTTCCTCTTTCCAGGAGCATTGTAATTGTGTTTCTATTTTTTTGTAGTTTGGAAGAAATAAATGTTTGAGGTCTGTTCCTTCTTTCTGAATAGCCCTATATAATAAATATTGCAGATAAAATTAAAAGTAATGGCATTAAACACATGCACAAACCAAACATAAGAATAACCATTAACAGTTGCCAATCTGTAGAACAGAAAATGATGCATGATTTATTTCATGTGGAACTGTACTCATGTACTGTAAATCCTTGCATACAATTTATTATCTGCACTGTAGGCCAAGAGACTTCTGGGCCTACTTTATGAGAAGAAATGGTCATTTTTGGAAAATTTGTCTTATTTAATGAAACACCTTTTCTTTATGTATTCTTTTTATGAAAAAAATTTCATGCATACAACTTACTTGAAACAATATATATGTATTGTTGGATTATTATATTTAGGGAAGAGTCTGATATCTGTGGACGACAGATATCCCTGGACATTAAAATTCATCAGAGAACATTTTGTTTAAACAACTCACCTCATAGGATTCATGCTTCCATGATACCACGGTTTCAAACATAGTCGTGTTCATCCTCAGCCATAACTCCAACTCCGACTGAGGATGAACACGACTGTGTTTGAAACCGCGGTATCATGGAAGCATGAATCCTATGAGGTGAGTTGTTTAAACAAAATGTTCTCCGATGAATTTTAATGATTATACCTCATAATGTTTACTTCCCAACATTAATTTAATATCCCTGGACATTATTTAATTTCTTAGTTCGTTGCTAGATGGCCAAACATGTATGTTATTACTAGGGAGTGGATTTTTAGGTTCTAAAAGTTAAGATTGCAACATAGTATAGTGATAAAATTATGTTAATAAGTAGAATGAACAGACAAAATGTTTTAATTATTTAATAAGTAGGGTTCAGAAGTTGAGGAAAATCCTTCTTTTTTTTATTTTATGTCTTAAGACAAGGCCCAACATATATATATTTTTGTCAATGTAGGCCAGAAAATGGTAGATTTTATTTGTCCTTTTTTTTTTTACTTTTTTTTGTTATTGGCCCTTTTTTTCAGGTCTTAACGACTAATTTTTGCAACTTTACCTTATTTTGACTAAATTTATACCATTTGTATAATTTAATAGTTGCCCCAAAAAGCAATCTAACCAACAAAAATTTGAAAATTGAGTTTTCAGTGGATTAGTGATCTATGCGGAAAATATCACAGGATGATGGATATAAAATTAGCCATATTCTCTTCATATCTGTTTTATTTATTTTTAAAAATTGACTTTCAAGCAAATAGTGATTTATCTGTAACAAAATGGCGAAATCAGTTAGTCATGTCATGAGTAGCAGTGCAGAAAAACAATTATTGCACATGTGCAAATTCATTCCATCACAATTCCGTGAATTCTAATCAGAATCTTGGAGAAATTGAGTGAAAATAAGAAATACTCAAAGAATCTAACAAAATAACATTAAATGGAACATAAATATTGAAAACTGATTCAGTTAGAAATTTTTCTAACTGAATCAGTGTTCAATATGTATTTTCTATTTCTTATTGTAGCATTTTTTTATTAAATATGGGTTAGATCATTTTTCCACTCTATAGGCATAGATCATTTTTGCACAAAATTCTGTATTAAATTGTTAATATTCAGGCAGTAGCATGTTATTTTGCATTCAAATTGGCTGTGTATGTTTTCAATAGGATGAGAGATTAAAATGTATATGATATAATAAAGGTAATAGCCTCAAAATAAACATTATGTGTTTTTTTTTGTTTTCCCAACAATTTGTAGTGTATGTGGGTTAGATCTCTTTTTGGGGCAACTATTCAATTCAAGAATCTGCAGAGTCCAGTCTCAATTCCAACTTCTTTTAAAAACACTATCTAGTTTTACTTTCTGAAGACTTTTCACGTTCCAAACACTTTTGTTCCGTGAGAAACTATTGAACCCACATATAATACCCTGTTATTTTAACCACCAGCCTACTGACCATCTGAACTATTGTAGTTCGACTTCAAATGTTCTAGAAATTTGCCATTTTGTTAGAATTACCTCGAGCAGAGGCTGAAGGCAATGAGGTTGTCTTTATCTATTCGTTATCAACTACAACACTTTTTATGTCCTTTTTCCAGTTTTTAGGTCTTATTAGATATCTTTAGGTCTTTTCAAATGTCTTTTATAAGCATTTTATAAGTCCTCAACTTCTGAGCTCTAGTAATAAGTCTTTATAGCCAATCAACTGAATTTTGTTTTCATAATAAAATGTTTCTCAATCATTTTTGTGTGCATCTAACAATATTACATGTATATTACACATCTTACTTTTAAATTAAAAATAAACATATTCTATTTAAAGCATTTCTTTTTAATTTAAAAGTGAGATGTGTAATATAAATGTATATTCCTAGATGCCACACAAAGTATTGAGAAATGTTTTTTTGTAAGTTATATTATTAAAAAAATTAGTTGATTGGATATAAAGACTTATTAAATTAATTTTATCACTATACTATGTTGCAGTCTTAAACTTTAGAACCTAAAAATCCACACCCTAGTTATTACCGCTAACCGGATTAGTTTGTTGTACATTTTCAAATGTTTTTATTTTGGTTGGTCTGAATACAGTGTAGCCATTGTGGTTTGGTGCTCAGAACATACAAAATGAAGTTATATTTGGAGCCCATTGTTAGTAATACAAGATAACGCAGCCATTTATAATTATCATACTCCCTTTAAATACTTAAAAAAAACACATCTTCTAAATTTATAACATGAGAATAAGTTGGTTTAGGAGATGTTAAGGTATTTGTTTATGACTAACGTCCAGTAAACCCGGATAGTAGCTGTGGACAATGCTTTATTATTTATGCTGTATTTTAGGTTATCGTTCAATTGTGAGAATGCTAAAATATGAAGGATGGAGCACTGGAAGAAGATCATGGAGTGAAGTTTTGATGAATCAAACCTTAGAAAGTGTTATAAGTATAGCCCAGATTTGTATGCAAAATGCAGGTGTTGGTTTATTCATTAAAAAGTGTGTGGAAATGATTTAAATGTTAAGTGGTCCCTTCACAAACAATTTGAGCGGTATTTGATAATGCATATATATATATACATACATACATATTCTGGATGAAAATGCTTAGATTTTTAATGCATAAATACATATTTTACTTCTAAATGTAGTATTAAATTATAATTTTCCCATCAGCTAATTACTAGTAATTAATTAATTATTAATTAATATTTTTTTAATTATTAAAGTGTCTGGAATCCATTGGATATAAGCGTAACGTCTTTATTTACATCTGTGTAAGAGGGGAATACCTGTGGGCCTTGAGAAATAAAATTACGGTATGGCTAAAATCACATTTGATAAGCATAGAGAAGTATTAAATAAAAATCCTGGCTACAATAGAATTTGTAATTAGCAAAATGCTCTCTGGTGATAGTGAAAAAACTAATCGAAGAGGAATTCACTGAAGAAGAACTGTGGTGTTGTTTACATGCACCTGTGACATCATGTGATGTAGAAAGGACATTTTCATTGTATAAACCCTTCTTCACTGACAGACAAAGGAGCTTCACTCGTGAAAACCTTTCTTATCTACTGTAACAGCCAGGAAAGCCAGAAAGCAAATAATTTATTTGATTTTATTACAATTTGTTTTCACATATTTAGGGTGCATATTTTCTACATTTTTCATGCATATTTTGTACTTTATTTTGCATACAAATCCGGGCTCTAGTTATGTCTTGTAGAGAAGTTGCTAATCATTTGCATATCCAAAAAATTTTCTTCGTGATAGTCTTCTACTTCTTCGTCTTCTGCTTCCTCTTCTCCTCCTCCTCCTTCTTTTTCTTCTTTTTATTTTTCTTCTTTTTCTTTTTCTTCTTCTTTTTCTTCTTCTTTTTTCTTCTTTCTTCTTTTCTTCTTCTTATTTGGTATAAGAACCCGAGTGGGCCTTAACCTCTTCCATCCATCTCTATCCATCACCAACTCCCTCCAGTTCTTTATTCCAAGTCCCTTCACATCTGCTTGTATACAATTCCACCATCTTGTTCTTGGTCTTCGTCTTAATCTGGTTCCATCTGGATTGTTATTAAGACAATCTTCACTTTACTTGTGATACGTTATAACCATCTCAGTCTTTGGCATCTTATATATTGTCTCCAAATCCAATTCCTTATACAATTCATATATCACACCTTGGGAAGAAGTATAAAAAAAGAAGTGTAAAAAAGTATAGTTCCGAGTTATTAACAATTAAAATTTTAAAAAAGGTACAGTACATACACTATTTTGATATGGACACAATTTTATCCTGTCTCCATTTTCTGGCACATGACTTGTGGCCGTAAAGAAATTAATTTGTAACCATTTTTTTCTCAATTTGACTCAATTTATGACATTTTTACACTTGTGGCCCTCTTCCTTCCCAAGGTGTGATATCTCATTGCGCATGATAGCCTAGAATCACAAAAATAAAAAGTTGTGATGCTGAATTTACTATGACACCAAAATTGGGTAGGTTTGACACTTTTTTTAACAACTGGAGCAAGAGTTCACCCTGCATATAGGCTTAAGATACTTTGATAATTGTCCTTGAACCAATAGACCTAGTGCTGGAACAGGAAGTTGTTTCTGGTTATTTTGCTCCTTTGACTAATCATTGCCGGACTTGAGATGATTCTGATTTTTGTGCTCTTGGATCCTGTCATGAAACTCCTGGTGCCAGACATGGTTCAACCAGTCATGGAACCCCTAGTTCATGAAGCCTCTCTTCTTCATCTAGACCCAGTGGGGCAGTGCTTCATCAGGAACAGTCAAGAGGCTATAATGTGCAATCACCATGCATCAGATATCTTGAAACAAACTTCGCTTCTCCAGATGCGAGCCATCAATGATTTCTATTTTTTCTAAAGTATTCTGCTCCAGGGCAGATCTTTCACTACAATCATAGTATTTACATGTTATGCTTTGCAGCTTTACTAGTGAATTATAGGTGTGGTAGCTTCCTGTTGCTTTCTACACTGGTGAAATAATAATGATGATGATGGACGGATGATTTTCGGGGACCATTGGGCTCTAGGCTTCCTGACATTTGTCTTACCCCAAAAAACCAGTCCCAGGAGCCTGTCCTGCATCGTGACAAGGCAGCATGCTACTTCGAGACCACAGGGTGGACATCATCCAGTAAACATTGTGCAGCTCAAGTAGTCCATTCACTGGAAACAGAAGAAATAAAACAGGTGGAAGCAAATTAGCACCGGGGAGAAGTAAATTGAGATTTCAAGAGAAATTAACTTATTGCATCTTGAGAAAGCTTTTCTGAAAATTGAATACAATGCAGTAGTTGTAAGGGATGGGCTCATGGAGTGTGTTGACCCGAAACGATGATTGTGTCTGACAAATGGAATTAAATTATTTTTTTGCACAATAGTGCGTTCTGTCGTACTTACAGCAATGGTGACCATGATTGATAGTTAAATTTCTTAAATTTTGGGATTGCCAACCTATAAATAACTAAATAACTATACTGTAATATTACAAATTACCTACCTAGCGCGAGAAGTAAAATCACTGACCCTATATGTATACTACGTACAATGTATATACAAAAATATATCCAAAAGGTAGTGTTAATATACATTATACGAAACAAATCACTGCATCTTAAATTAACTGAACTTTATTTAAAACAATATAAAACAATAAATTCATACTTGCTGCCATTTTATCCCTGATTAGTATCATGGCCTGCTATAGTCTCAACTAAATTATTTTCAACATTTACCGTGTAAACATTGCCCACGCTGTTAACGTTACTCAGTTGTTTATAATGAATGCAAATATTTCCAACAAAGATATTATTATTTTGAAAATACCATCGTGCAAAAAATAATGTACAATGCACATTTGTGAAGTGTTTTTTACCGAATCTTGGAAATTAAAAATCTTGCTTTTGCTCGGTTTTTAATAATTTCCTCGCTTCTGTAAAAACCACTTCCAACCTTGCATTGTAATATACTATTATTCAATTTCATGTCAATCTAATAATAATAATAATAATAATACCTTACATTTGAAGAGAAAATTTTTTACATCTAAATTGGAGTTCAAAAGTTTCTAGTTCTATATACTAGTGCTCTTGCCAACTGAGCTACAAAGGCCTCCAATCTAAATACAGATTTTTCTCTTATTTATAAAGTTCCCAAGTACCATAGCCATTGGCACTCAGGAATTGTATAATTAAGAGAAAAATTCCCGATTAGATTGGAGACTAGGTAGCTCCTTTGCATGAGCTATTTATAGGACTAGACACAATACTTGGGTTCGAATGTGAGTCTAGGTATAAATTTTTCTCTTCAAATATAATTTGTCATTCAGTGAACTGTTAGATTTAAAATAAAAACATTGAGTAATACATTACTTTTTTGTATATCTGGAGCTACCATCCATAAATTTTATTTTACATAATTAAGTAATAAACTGTAAAATGTTATTCCCTAACTAATTAGCAATTAACTAACTGGTACTATCGAACCCGTAGGTTTATGGCCGCGCGAATATAAGCTCTCCATACATCTCTATTCTGAGCTAATTTTTTTAAATCATTCCCTGTAAATGTACTTCCCTCAACTCATAGTTAATGTTATTTTCCCACCTCATCCTTGGTCTACCTCCTTAGCGTCTCCCTTCTGGTTTTCCTACAAGAAGCTTTCACGCACGTTTTCATTCCCCATTCGTGCAACATGTCCTGCCCATAGCAGTCTGCGAGACTTAACTGTTCTTATTATATTTGGCTTCCTATTAAGACCATGTAGTTCACTGTTATGGTGTCTTCTCCATTCACCTGTCTCCATCTCTCTTTGGTCAAAACATTTTCCTAACAACTTTATTCTCAAATACTCGTAATCTCCTTCCCTTCCTTAAAGTAAGAGTCCATGTTTCGCACCCATATAATAACAACTGGTAGAATAATAGTTTTATATAGAGTATTTCAGTTTAACGATGTATTTGGAAGGAGTTGGGACATCAAGAGTCTCTGTAATGCATAATAGCACACATTTCCAGAATTGAGCCTATGTTTAATTTCCTTGTGCATCTCATTCCTGTTTGTGATTATTGTTCTTAGGTATTTGAATTCAGCCACTTCCTCAAAATTTCCCTCATTTGTCATTAGCTGTCCATCTTAATTATATAATGTATTTCTACGTGTGGCCATATATTCAGTTTTATTGATATTTACTTCCAGTCCTAATTCCTTAGTGTTACTCAATAGTGTGTGCGTGTTGTCCTTTAGTATCTCCTCGCTATCGCCCAATAGTACTACATCATCAGCATAAACTAACAGCTTATTAATACCATTGAGTTACAAAAGTTTTTAAATGATTTTTGTTGACTGTTCAATTGTTACAGTACATGCACATATTATTCATTTCGATGCGGAACCTGTTAGGCAAATGTCTGGATTCTCCTCTAACTTGTAAAACTTTTATAAATTAAATACACCTATAATGGTGCTTTACTAAAATTATGTAATCATAAGAATCAAATGAACCGTGAATTCTTCTCCATCGTCAGCTGTTTTCACGACTGTCAATTTTTTCTTTTGCCGGTAATTATCCAAACTGCCATCTGGTATTGCCGGCAAAAGAAAAAAAATACAGTCGTGAAAACTGCTGACGATGGAGAAGATGGTTCTCCGATAGTGCGGTGCTGTGTTTAAAAACATAGATGTATGAGGTAAGAAGAATTCACGATTCATTTGATTCTTATTAATAAAACCTCATAACGTTAAAATTTCCAAATTTATTGTATTATGTAATCATGTTAGTCTTTTTTTTATAAAAAGACCCCAATCGTTTAATTGGAAAATACTTGACTCACTCCTTTTTATTTAATAAAGAGTTTCCCCTAAAATATGGATATTGTCACTCTCCACTTCCTGCCCAACATGCAGAGTGTTTAAAAACTAATGGTCCAAAATGTATGAATTAGAAGAAAATATACTTGAGTCTGGAAATTAACTGATAGTGAGGTATTTGTTTTCTTTTTGGCACTTTTTCAATTGCAACAAAGGCAGTGGCAATCAAGCAGGACATTCAAGTGCAAACATAAACAACAACAAACATTCCAATAAATATTTCTGCAAATTAACTGTTCAAGTGTAAATACTCAAGCAGTTAATCACTATATAGGTTCCTGCTAGTTGAGTTGGTCTTTTAACTGCACATTAACTCCCCTTTTTATATGTCTCTGCTTTTGTTGGAATTAGCACATATTCATTAAGACCCAACTAACAAAAGAATGGCATTACCATGTAACTGTTACTTTCTGGAACCATGTTTACTGCAATTTTTTTGCTTCGCATCTCTACATTTTGGACCATCACTTTTGATGCTCTCTGCCCATTATATTCTAAATGGATAGAAAACCCAATTCTGGTATCTTCTTTTATCTGTAATGTTCCTAACAATTCAAGGTCCATGTACGATTATATTCTTACATATAACCTATATAGTTACTTTTGTTTAGTTGCAATAAGACCAAGCTTAATAAAGATTATTAAAAGTTTAAAAAGTGTAATAAAATCTTATATAATTTATGAAATTGATAAAATATGTATTTGAATATAAGATGTTTTTATTATTAATTTAATACTTCTTCTCTTCTTCAGTGAGAAAAATTAAATTAATAATAGAAACATTCAAAGAAGCCCTACTGTCTTTATAGTAATGTTTAAATTCCCAATAAATGTCTTCTTAAATAAGAAGCCGCCATTTGCATAATCGAGCAGAGGCTCGTAGCATTCGGCGATCGGGAATAATTAACAATGTATAAGAGAAAAATTTGCGTTTAGATTGGAGTGCTCAGATAGCTCAGCGATAGAGCTTTGGCCTAGAAATCCAAAGATCCTGGGTTCAAACCCTGGTCTGAGCGTATAATTTTTGTCTTCAAATAAAATCTGAATATATGATTGAAATTTTGAAAATGATTATCACATTCATTTCATCTAAAAAGGCAAGAAAACTATTGAAGCATAATCTCTTGAAAGCAGTGCAAACTGAATCATCATTTTGCAATTAATTGTATGTGAGCCTCTTTATTCTTATTATTTTTCTCCTCCATCTCCTTTCCTTCTTTTTATTATTCTTTTTCTTGTGTTGATTTGAAGAGTTAAATTGTAAAGAGTCCAGCAATCCTTGCACATTCCTCTTTCTCTCATTTCTTTACTCTTCTTTTAACTTACTTCTTGATATGATGATCTTGAAGAAGATTTCCGGGCCGTAGGTCGTGGTATCGAGACTTGAAGTTCCCCGATGTTCGCCAGAGACTCAGTCTGGCATCCTGTCTTGAGACCAACCATGAGGATGCCACACGCAGTCTCTGGCGAATCGTCGGGGAACTTCAAGCCTCGAGACCACGGCCAACAGCCCGGAAATCATCATAGTAACTCCGGCCGTGAAAGCCTAAGTTAATAAATTACCTCTTGATCTTTTCTACCATCTTACTTTTAAGCGTAAAATCAGCTGTTTTAAGAAATATGAAAGTAATGGTGCTTAATAATGTATGAAATTAAAAAGAAAATGTTGTTTGATAAATTAAGTTAGTAATTTTAACTTGTATGAAGTGTGAGTTGTTTCTGTTGCCTGCAGATGTACGGAGTTGTGTGGGTCTTCCTAGCGCCGAGTTGGAATGACATCATGTGTATGGAAGTGTAATCTCTGAATGTTTGATGTGTAGACAGACTCCAGCGCATTTCTTGATATTAGTTGGTTTTATATTCCTCTTTGGTTCCGATCATATGTGGCTTAACTCCATAACGCAAAATATAATATAATGTAAAGAAGATAGAATTATTTTCAAAAAACAACTTATCAAAGCATTTATTTTTCTCCTTCATTCCTTCATCTGGTGAGTACATCCTGCTCAAAAAATGTTTAATATATTTTTGTAAACTAAAACATATTTGTGGACAGTATTAAACTCCTCTAACATTCTGTAAGAGACCAAAAGAGAAATGCTATAAATTGTGTAAAAAGTTTTTTTGCGCGATAGACGTTTTGTCGTACTTACAGCAATGGTGACCATGATTGGAAGTTCAACTTCGTACATTTCGGAGTTGCCAATCTAAATAACTATACTGTAATATTACATAATTATTACAAACCTCGTGTGGGAAATACAACCACTCCCTCTATATGTATGTACAAAAGTACAGTGCGTCCCACATAAGACTGGGCCTGGCAGATAACATGCATGCTCCCGCATATGTATAATCGGGTATTATTTTATATTATGTTACCCCGGGATATCTGTCACGAAATCGGTTATAGACCTCTCTACAGGACTCTGTTTTGACGTATGTGTCGTACAAAAACACTCTTTGTTCAAGCGTACATTTTTTTGGCATTTCAACGGTGCAACAAGCAAACACGTCTTCACTCGACTAGCAAACTCCTGTGACTACGCGTGACTATGCAGTAAGTGAGTCATAAATACAACAGTGCACTGTTGTCTGTCAAGCCCAGTCTTATGTGGGACGCACGGTATATCCAAAATATAGCGTTTATATACAACATTATACCAAACAAATCACTGCATTTTAAATTAACTGAACTTTATTTGAAACAATATAAAACAATAAATACGTACTTGCCGCCATTTTATCACTGATTTGTGTCACGGCCTGCTGAAGTTTCAACTAATAAACATTGTCCACACTGTTAACATTAGTCAGTTGTTTATAATGAACGCAAATATTTCTAACAAAGATATTATTTTACGATTATTTATTATTTTGAAAACATCATCGCGCAAAAAATAATGTACAACGCACGTTTGTGGTGTTTTACAGAAACTCGGTGTTTAAACATTTTCTTCGCTTCTGTAAAAACCATTTCCCAACCTCGCATCGTAATATACTATTTTATTTTAAAATATTGTTAGAAAACATAAAAAAATCAATACTGATGAATGCTTGTGAGCATTTACATTGTTCTAAATTTATTCTATTCTATAGTGTTCTGTCCTAGGATAGGTCCTTCACTGCAATCATAGCACTTTCATACTATTATTTGCAGCTTTACTAGGGAATTGTATGTGTGGTAGCTTCCCGTTACTTTCCACACCAGGATGATAATGTTGATGAAGATGGCCAGATGAAGTTCGGGAACCGTTTGTGCCTCAAAGCGTGCTAACATTTGTATTAGGGGTGAGGAAAAACTTCGAAAAAAATCACCCAGGAAGCTTGTCCCGACCGGGAATCGACCCCGGGCCCGCTGCGTGACATGGCAGTACGCTACCTCGAGACCACAGCAGTTGACTATTTATTTATTTTCCCTTTTTTTATACACTATAATACTCTCTACATCTGAAATGCTTTCTCCTTTACATTTTGCCCACTTTCAAAACAATTGCTGTTGTAAACTTTTAAAGTCTAATGCCAATCAATTGAACTTCTCTGTTTCTTATTATTCGTTACCTGCATTCAACAAATAAATGATGCACACGATGTTATGTAGGATGATTCATGTGTTTATATAGTTGTGGGACATTTTTAACCTTATTTCCAGCATGATCCATTACAATATTTATAATATTACGTGGTAAATAAACATGGATTGTTTGTTGTATTTGAAGAGAAAAATATACGCCCAGGCTGTGGTCTCGAGGTAGCGTGCTGTCTTCTCACGTAGCGGGCCCGGATGCGATTCCCGGTCTGGACAGGTTCCTGGGTGAGATTTTTTCGGGGTTTTTCCTCACCTGTAAGACAAATGTCAGGAAGCTTAGGACCCAGTGGTCCCCGAAAATCATCCGGCCATCATCATCATCCTTCACCGGTATGGAAAGCAACGGGAATCTACCCTAGTAAAGCTGCAAAGCATAGCATGAAAATGCTATGATTTCAGTGAAAGACCTGCCCTCGGGCAGAATTACTATGGATGGACGGATTTTAACCCAAGACCTTTCACTCTCTATGCGAATACTCTACCGACTGAGCTACCTGAACACTTCAATCTAATCGCAAATTTTTCACTTATACACATTTTTAGACTGGAGTGCTCAGGTAGCTCAGTCGATAGAGCATTCGCATAGATAGCGAAACGTTCTGGGTTCAAACTCCAGTCTGAGCGTATATTTTTCTCTTCAAATATAATTTGTCCTTCATTAAGATGTATCAAATGGATAGTAAAAACATCGATAGATTGTTTACATTTATACACACAATTTTCCGAGCCAAAGTTTAGATCTTGAGTTGCTATCCATAGCTGCAACTATCTCCTTTCCCCTTGATTGATCGAGTCCGTCACCGTGGCGTAGTCGGTAGAGTCCCTACCTTCTACTCCGGCGACCCGGGTTCGATTCCCGGCGGGGTAGGGGATTTTAAATCTCCACCTTGGGGCTGGGTGTGTGTCCTGTCTTGTGTTTGTATGTGTGAATAAGATAAAAAAGGTTAACAAAGGTCAAACATAAAGGAAGAACAGTGTAAACGAAAGAAAACGAGAAAGAAAGATGTCCGTCGCCGTGGCGTAGTCGGTAGAGTCCCTACCTTCCACTCCGGCGACCCGGGTTCGATTCTCGGCGGGGTAGGGGATTTTAAATCTCCACCTTGGGTCTGGGTGTGTGTGTGTGTGTCTTTGCCCTTGTGTCTATGTGATAATGAAAAAAAGTTGACAAACAGGAAAACCAGTATAAACGAAAAAAAATAATAAGTTCGAAAAAATCGATGATATTCTTGATTTGTAGTAAATATATTACAATGTCCATGTACTTGCTCAACTTGCCTGTCTTGATTTCCATTACAGTTGTATCGTCACCTGATGTGACAGCGTCGATTAACTTATTTGCTACCCTCCTTTTGCTATTGGCTGCTGTGTAGATTCTGTACAGTGAAAGCTCCTTATTCACGGTTCCGTTATTCGCGGGTTAAAAAGTTGCGACACAGTTCCTGTATTCGCGGCAAAATATTTCTTTATTCGCCGATCCAGTCCATGTATTAGAAGGATTAATATCCTTTATTAACGCATCAGCAACTTTTTTTTACTGCAGACACTTGCCAAAGCGACTTTTACAAAGAACGATTCAAACCAAATCGATAAATAAATGTCAGAATAAAACAAGCCTTATTGCCATTAACCCTAAAATTCGTTGTTAAAAGCCGCCGCCGTATTTCACGTGCCGCCATGTCCGTTGACAAATGCCGCCCTCGCCACGATCGGTGTTTTATTGTTTGAACTTATCATTCGTTGCAATAATTTTAATTTAATAATACGTATCTCCTGCTTTGTTCCCAAATTATAATGTCGAGCGAAAGTAAAGACTAATTCCGAAACAGAAAAAAGTAGTGTTGCCGCTTATAAAGTAAATATAAATGCTTGACCATTTTACTCCTTGGTGAACCGTTTGCATCCATATCACGCTATTTCAATGTTAATGAATCAACTGTACGATTCATAAAAAAATCCCAAGACAAAATAAGGAATTCTATCGCGGCTTAATGTCAATCTGAAGTGAAAGACCTTTTAAAAGCGGCAAAACAGGAGAAAAAAAACTAAGTTTTTAAGTTCTTGCTTAAACCTGACAATAATAAATAGAATTTGTTGAAAATCTCGCATTAAATTGATTTTATTTTGATAATTTTAATTATATTTTGGAACCTTGCAACGTATCCCCTATATACCCATACAAATTACCATTTGATATTTACGTTTTGTATATTCGCGGCATAACAGAACATTTCCCCCGCAAATAAGGAGCTTTTACTGTACTCCATTGGAATCCCTGTTGTTTTGTTTTTTATCATACATGTATGGTTCTTGTGCCTGTCTGTATTTATGTGAATAATTGCGTTAAGGTGCTATATACTCTTAAATGTCGAAACAAAAAATTGTTGGATAAAATAGGATTTTTTTTGTAGTTTTCAAAAATGTCTGGTTTATTGATGTCGCATCAATATTTCATGTATAAATAAGGGAAGTTATGGAAGATTCCGTTAGATGTATGGATGAACTTCGCATTATAATGTGAGCCAAAAAATCAACAGGGATCGAAGAAGCTACTTGAGAGGCCACAAGAAGACGAAGGAAGACAAAACTATTGCCAAGGGAGGAGTTATGTATGAACCAGGTGTTCTACCAGTCATGTGGGTGAAAATGTACCAATATATTTGCATGCGATTTATTTGGTTTTTCCTACGTTTTCATTCTTTTAAAACTTCATAAATTCTCAGAGATTAGGGTTATTTTCATGTTCTTACTTTAAATTGAAGAACATTGTTGCATGCAGGTTCCCTACTTTCCTGAGAACAATAACAATAAAAATGCACTTTTAGTGATCTGTTAAACAATTAAGTTTTAAAACTCAAATAATAAGGAAGAAAATTGTTTTTGGATCCGTTACTCTAAATACAATTAAATGGAAATCCTTGAATAATTTATTGCAAATTTTATGAAAATTGGGTTAAAAATTGTATGAGATACACATTCTGGATCATTATGGTGCAAATGTCAACAAATTAAATTGTTGTAAACAAATTTAAAATGAGTCTGAAATTCTGTTAGTTGTTAGGTTATGATACTATAAAAAAATTAACATTATTTTCAATTGATGTATATGAAAAAAAAAATGTATAGTGTATATGGTCACCTTATGGTCACCTTAAGTTGTACTTTGCTGTGTTTGAATTTTTTAAGTCTATCCGCATGCATCTACAGTCAGATTCAACCCAGGAAGTTACTGTATGATTGGAATATGGAACTGGCTTGCCATTTTAACGATGTTTTCTTGAGAGAAATCCTTAAATAAAACTGAAGTATGCAAACACAGCAGGTACAGAGTTGTAAGTTGTAGCCGTCCAAGCCACAACCTCTTAAAGAAAAAAACAGTTACCACTTGTCACTGAGCTCGTGCGGACCTGTACTATCCTGTGTGAAAGTGTCGACTCTCATATTTACTATACAACCAGTCTGCATGCCGTAAAAGAAAAATCACTTTAAAATGTATAGTACATAGATTTGGAAAAAGTACTGCTAACCTTGCCCCTCCAACCCTCCGTAAACAAACAAATGCCGTTATTATGAGTTTGGCAACATCTACCCTCTGTATGTACGGGACACTGGCGTAGCCCGTAAAGTCTGTAGTAACTTCCTGGGTTGAATTAGAGTGTAGTTTCTAGTGTTACAGATGAGCGTTGTTAGTTCTGTGGTGGACTCTTGAACTATTAGTGGGGTCGGCAGGAGATGAGCGCCCTGTCGTACTATTTTCTTACCTGTGGGAGCTTGCGAGCTCCCTGCTGGCCCACAACGGCAACAGGACACTTCCCTGGGGCGGGCCAGCGCAGAGAGGAGCAACTGTGCTGGCTCCCGGCTCAGCCTACGGGCTCGTGGACGAACTGTGGAGTTGCCAGGAGATGAGCACCTGGATGTTACTATAGTCTCACTCTGTGAAGCTTGAGGATTCAAGCCCTAGCCGGTCTCACAACGGCTGCAGGATGCGTCCCTGGAGGTAGAACAGGGAAATGGTCGGTAGATCTGCGACAGCAGTCCTCCCGGCTATGCTCAAGGAGCCCGTGGACCAACTGAGGTCGTCAGAAATGAGCGACCTGTAGTACTATGTAGCTCAGCAATTTCCCTTGAAGTTGCGACTCCAACACCTTGAGGTGTTGGTTTTATTGCCTGTGAACTTGAACGTGCCCGCGATGTAAATAAGGGAGGACAAGAATTCTGGGACTTGGGAGTGTGGCCTTCTGACCGGGGTATCCCAAGGAGTGGTGGAATGGGTCCAAATGTAGCCTCAAAGTTGCAATATATGTTGTGTATAACTGCAATAAGGCTAGGAGTGTGAGTTGTGCTGGTTGTAGTTTTATAAGTGATTCAGTTTATGCATTTGTGTTGCTGTTGAGCTGCTTGACATATGTTTACCGGCGCACAAGGGACAGTTACTTCAGAGTAACAATTTACTTGCGTGTGGTTGTAGCGGCTGCAATTGAAACATCTCTTGGGAGAGATGTAGTCTTCTGAATTGCACATTTGGCATCCACTTTTAATTTATTTTGCAGAAATTTCTTCCTGATTTCTGAAGTCACCTCAACGACTAGATCCCTGTTTCTTTTCTTTGTAGTGTGTTTGAATTTTGGAGTGATATTTCCATCTTCCACTGCTAGTTCTGGGTTTTGTTCCTTGCTTATTTCTGTAGCATTGTCCTTGAATGTTATCTTACTGGGGATTCATTCAACAGCATTCCCACACCACAGTTGGAATTAATATAATCATTCAAAGTTTCAGTTTCATCTTTGCTACCAGTTTCATTTAGTACTTTCCAGTTTCTGAGTGATTTAAAGCTCCTTATTCCTACATTTATTCCAGTTGGATTAACTTTCCCCTTCAAGATTGTGTTTGCAGCCTCTGTAGATTCATTGTGTTTTGATGTCTTGGTTGGTTTAAAATTATTCTCCAGTGGATGACCAACTGTTGAGTTGACGATGGCAAAATAAAATCTTCCATCACTCGCTGACAGATGGAAGGAGAAGTCTGGTGCTATGACACTTCTGGGACACCACTTGTCCGCAACTTATGCACAGGTTTTCCAGTGAAGCAATTTTTTTCTTCTTCTTCATGTAACTTTTCAATATTTATTTTCAAAACCATGATATTATTTCTCGGTTTACTTACATATTTCAGAATGAGGACCTCAGATTTCCACACTTTTCAGTAACACTAACTAAATATTCAAGAGAGTTCTCAGTATAATTGTTTCCATCATCCGCCATCTGGGCATATATGTACTATGTTTATCTCACAAACTTGTGTAGAATGATATCTAATTAAATTAGTTTACCCTAATTACTAAAATCTAGAAAGAATTGTGTTATTATTTTAATAAAACAAACACAGTGTGTTCAGCAGTCGGGAAAATCTTGAAAACCAGAAATAAGTTGGGGATTTGAAAGCAACTGGAAAATAAGCGGGAATTCGTTAAGCGACGTGTATCTATCTTGTATTCAAATCAAAATAATCACAATCGTTAAACCACATTCTAAAAATGCATACAGTTATTGGAATATTTCATGGAAGAAATGTATATGAAGCTATAGCATATGTTTGGCGGAGTCAAACTGCCACCGCTAAAGAAATGCCGACCCTTGTCAACACGATATCGCGTTACAAAACAAGAGATTAAAGAAAAAGGATACGAATAAAGTAATTTTAACATGAGATTGTTTGCAATATTTTATCGTAACAAAGTTCATGATCAAATAATGCAAATTATCTAAGGGCACCCAGTACTTATTTGGGTTCAAAAATCCAGGAAGGTCTATTTTATCGATGTATAATATTATTTTGTAAATTTTTCGTCATTTAAACCCATAAAAATTGATTTTTAAAAATGGCATCTCTGTGTTCTCCTAATGTGCACTCTTTTTTTATTTTCCCGTAACTTGTTTTTTTTCATATTTTGATACACTTTTCTCTGAAACTATGAAATATAGGATAATAATTTTTGGCATGGATGTGCAGTTTAAAGAGCTCTATAATAATAATCCAAGTGTATCTTTGTGCTACTGATAGTGTTTGAAATTTAAAGAGAAAGTCTGCAAAATTTTTAACAAAAAATGTTTTTTTTGTCTTTGAATTTTTAAAAAATAAAACAATCCATATCTGAACACAAGCAAACATTATTATCATCAAATGAACTATGGAAAATAACACATTACATTTTGGAAACAGTTGGATGAGTAGTTTTTGAGAAAATTGTACCAAAACAATACTTTTAACAAGTTGGATTTTTCATTTTCTTTTGTATTTCATATTACTCATGAAGAAATGTGTCTAAAAGTTAACCAGAATGCTATTATGTTCAGGAAGATTTGTTTAATTAGTGACATAATTTTCATGCATCATAACTTCAAGAATAAGCTGAAAAAATGATTTATGTATGTTGCATATTTTTTAAACCAAATTGCAAGGAAATTACGTATAGGTCGCGCAAGGGGATTTTGAAGAATGTCCTTGACCGTAAATCCAATCGGAGAGCCTATCCAGACTGCTCAGCTGTGAATTCTCTGCCTGCCACGCGTACAAACAAAACAGTTCATCTTACAAAACATGTACAGTCCATAGAGAATTATAGTGAGACGCGGATGTGTTGATTTTATATTTTAAACCGTAGACTATAATTAAAATATTTTGTACACTTGCTGCCTGAACTCTTTAAAATTATAGTGCAATGTGAATATCGGGTCTTCTCAACGTGGAGCCGCTACTTATTATAGCCAACCAAATGTCTCATGATGCTGGGGGCACCGGTCCATACTGGCAGAAATTCCTTGAGAACATTCTTCCCCCATGGAGACTCGAGCCAGCGCAAGTCCGTAGCTCTGCGCCAAGGCATCTTGTCTTAATCACATGGCTAAGGCGCGGGGGGAAGACTATAGATGGTTTAAATTAAAGTGACATTTAGTGTTATTTAAAACATTAACAGAGAGATATAAACCAAATATAGAGTGTATATATATATATATATATATATATAGTGAATATACTTCCTCCACGTATAAAGATGTCCTAACTCACGGGCACTATCGAACCCGTAGGTTCATGGCCGCGCGGACATAAGCTCTCCATACATCCCTATCCTGAGCTAATGTTTTTTCAATCATTCCCTGTAAAATCTACGTCCCTCAATTCATAGTTAATGTTATTCTCCCGCCTCATTCTGGTCTACCAACTGGGCCGTTTTCCCTCTGGTTTTCGGACAAGAAGCTTCCATGCACGTATTTCATTCCCCATTCGTGCCACATGTCCTGCTCATCGCAGTCTACGATAAAGATTACCTACTATTAATTAATTTTTGTAGCGAGATTTTAAAAATATTTAGCAGTGACTGTATTTGATATTCGCTAGCGAGGGAGTTAGCAATGACGTGTGGTCATACTTCCTATTGGCTGAGACCTACAAGTGGTTAGTACAGGACTCGCATCTAAGCTCTCATTACAAATTTCATTCCTCAGGAATCATTGCTAGGGGTATACCGGGTGCCCTTAATAAATTATTTTGCTATTCTTATTCAAGACCTTACCACAAAATACATTAAACGTTTATTACTTACACTTATTAAAAATATATTTTTACAAAATTACCATTACTAGAATTAATTCAATTTAGCACTCAGTAAACTCGGGAATTATTTTTTGATGTAATGAAAAAACCGGGAAATAGTCGGGAATTTCATATTTGTAATTTGCTGGACTCTATAACACTAAATCCTTGAAATTATTATAAACACTCGAGAAGAATATTGACGATATTAAAACACAAAAACATGGAAGTAAAAACTAAGAAATATTGAATTAGAGAAGGAGAATATCTATGTGTGTGGGATGATGATAAGGTCTCGAAGATGACCAAGCACCAAATTTTCCACCTGATGATGCTTTCTCAACATGCAGGATGATTTAGAATATTTTGTTTTATGGCTTTTGTACTCATTGTCCATGACGCAAAGGGCAAAGAAGGTCATTGGTATACTGGCCTCTCATGCCGCCAGTATAGGGGTGACATCTGGTCAGTGTTTTGGATCCCTCAGCCATTATAGCAGAGTTTCTTAACTTGGTGCCACTACATTATTGTAGGTATGAAAATTCTCACGATGCTGGCTGGATATAGGTTACATACAAAGTTCCATGAGGAATTATTTTCCCCTTACAGACTTGAACCTGCTCCACACAAAGGCAAGATGACTTAGACCACTTAAAGTGAGAGATTTCGTACTCAGTCTAGCAATTCACAAACATCCGTCCTATTCCCAAGGCGAAAAGTTCTCTTACCATAAGGTATCGAACCCTGATCCACTGGTTTGAAGATTCTTTTATAAAACTTTTTTTTTAATTCCCCAAATAAAATTCGCTATTTCCTGCATATCTTTCATGTGAATATACATCATATCATGTCAACATTAATTTTATTGTTCAGAAAATACTTGAGAAAACCCAATACAAGAGAAATATTCTTATATAGGTCTGTTAGCTGATTGGTAAAGGATCATATGTGAACCATTAGCTTGAGTAAAAGTTTTCCTACTAAATTAAACCATATGACAGAAAGTCGTGGATTCAAACCCAGCATAAAGATAAGTTACAAAATATTGAAGACGTTGTAACATGTATTGAGTGAGAAGAATAGACTACAGAGATGTTGGAAGAACATCAATAACAAGAAATATGAGTATATTTAATAAAACTAACAAGCTGCAATGGACTAGGCATGTGCAGAGAAAGGAAGGTAACAGAATTACCACGAAGATCATAAAAACATGATATGAAAAATACCAGTGGGAAAGATGATTATAATGAAAAGATAGTCAGTTGTTATTAAACGTTAGATATGCAAAATAAATAACATGATAGGAATCAATTCTTAAGGTCAAGGATTAATTTGGGTGCCATTTGAATCACGAAGCACTTGAGATGATACTGAAAGTGGAAACAAGAGGTGGGGTTGAATATATAACTTCCAGGGGCAGTGCAATATAGATGAATTAAGAGTGACTTTCGAAAATCAAGAAATATTGTAAATACTTATATGTGACCCGAAAAAAAATTCTGAGTTCCAATCATACACCAGGCGCATGCGGCAACAAACACGAAGCGGTTTTACACTATGGAATAACGGGATGCAGCCAACATATACAATATATTTAACGAACCTAAACGCTAACCTAACACAATTTAAATTCTCTAACCTGTTCCAAAAAACTTTGTGTGGGGTTCCGCCAATTCCTAATGTGAAATTATTTACTTTTTAATCTCTATATTACAACAGAACAATAATCGTTTATTCAGCCATACAATTATCAGGACTACAATGGGTACCGTAAACTAATGATGAAACGGATAGGTGTTTGGCCGGATACCGGATAATTGGCCAACCTTGAGGCCTGATAACCGCAGAATATTGCCGATTGACGCTCGTGAGGAACTCGCGTAGGTGGCGCACGAACTATCGAGCGGACTCGAGTGAATTCGGGTCTTTTCGTTCATGAGCGAAGTTAGCAAGTGTTTAATTGACTTGTTGAATGGATTTCAAACATGATCATTTGAGCTTATTAAATAAACGTGCTATTTGTAATTATGGTTATTATAAAAGTATTTTAAGTAATTCTAAAAAGATTTAGCGACGAAAAATGACTAGCAGTTCGTCTTCAGCACCGGCTAAGAAAAGTAGAGGAGAGGTGACAGAGTCGGCTGTATCTCATGAATAGGGCAAGGCATTTAATGACCTATAAATTAGTAAAAAATGACCAATAAAAAATGACAAATGAAAAGTTAGGAATTACCAATAAAAATACGATTTATTAGATTAAAGTACTCACTTGATTACTGAATTACATAACATTTAACTTAACATCAAAATATTAAAAGAAAAGTAGTTAAAAATACATATTACAGTACCTTTTATTGCACAAAAATCCATTTCAATTATTCAGTACACTTTTACTGCAATTTTGAATTGCAGTTAACAATCAGAATAAGGGTAGAAAGCTAGCATAAGCTCTAAGAAATTGAATAAAATTCCTAGAAGTGGGCAAGATCATTACGCACATACCTTAAAAAATAGGGGGTAGTAGTTAGCAAAACAACTACTTAATTCCAAGAAATTGTATTGGCAAGGAAAAAATACTGAATTATAATAAAAATCTTAAATCAAATACAAATAATGTCACAGCATTCCGGAAAAGTGTAAAAAAATGCTCAAAATTACCTAAAAGTTGCCAAGAATGACCTATCGCTAAAAAAGTTAAGAAAATGCAAAAAAAAAAATGCCCTAACAAATTGCTTTCATTTAACCCGTTTTTTAATGCCGTTCATTTTCATATATGCAAGCAATGTTTCAACCTTCATAATAAAAAGATGTAAAATCATTAATTGCCTTGCCCTACCCATGGCACTTTCTGGGATTGCTTCAATGAGATATACAACAGTATTCAGTCTCACGATCAAGAAAAAACGATATTGCAAGTGAGATTAATTTGTATTTGAAGTCAGTGCGAATTGATTGCGATCGCGACCCTTATATTTGGTGGGCAGCTAATGCTACACAATATCCGACTTAACAAAGTTTGCCAAACTTTATTTTTCAGCACCTTGCAGCAGCGGTTACAGCGAAAGACTTTTCTGAAGCTGGTCTCGTCTATGAAGACAAGCGAAACCGTTTGTTGTCTCTTAATGCAAAGAAATTGGTATTAATTCACCATAATTTTCCCTTCGTGTGGTACGAGTGCTAATTGTTTAATGAAAATATGGAGATTATATTTGTTATGTGGATTAAATAAAGTACCTGAATTTTACATTTCGTACTTTTTTTTAAATTAAGTATCTGACCGGATAGTAAATTAGGCCGGATGTTACCGGGTATCCGTTTCATCCTTACCGTAAACCAAGGTCAGTCCGATCAATAAAGCACATTGTTGAAATATTTGTAGTATAAAAGATGCGCTTGAAGTAGTGTCTGTATATAACATCCAACAACAATGCAGATGTGTAAATTGTATATCGAAGTAATTGAAAAGTCTGTGAAGGATATTTTTCGCTGGATTATTCTGATGCTCTTTCAAGAAATTACAGGAAACTTCTTCTGGAGAGGAAATACCAATGTTTTGAAGTTGAAGGTGAGTTATGTGTTAATTTTGTGTTTCAAAGTTTATTATAATATCAGAAAAAATGTCAAATGCTTTAAAGAAAAATCGTGCGAGTATTGTCACCATTCTTCAATTGCGAATTACATCATCCTATTTTTAATACAGAATGATGACAATCCTAAGTCTATTTTTTTAAATACAGAGTGACTTCGAATCATGCATGGGGCAATATGCAACAAGCCGAAATATCGAGGGTTCGAGTCCCGGTGGAGTCGGGATTTTTAAACCAACCCAAACCTTCTGGAGGCACTGTGGCCGTGGGGTCGATTCAGCCTCTAACGAAAATGAGTGCTACACACTTGTCCTGGTGTAACGGCGGCTGACATAAATTGCCGATTGTCTAGAAAAATGGGAACCTTAACCCCCTACTACCCCCAAGGACCTTTTAAGGCCTGTAGTGGGATCACTTTACTTTTTTTTTTTACCGAATCATGGATCGGTGGCTTAAAACAAGGGTCATAAAAACAATCAATATCCAATTGTGCCATTTAACTTCAACTATCCCTAAACAGTAGGCCTATGCTGGCCTGATAGGCGAAATAGAAATTCTAGATCTATATAATATCTTCTCATCATCTGAAAATGTGAAGGAGCCATCATCCGAAAAAATAACATGAAGCTCTAATTAAAAAGAACGTAAATATAATTGAATCGCACTTTTTTAGAAAGGAACTAAGTCTATTACGAACTGCTGGTTTTCTTAGGGCTTAAAGGACCCTCGGGTCTTGGAAATTTTGGTAGCATGATGTTCTAGCCGAGCGTTAGTATGTGGATGTATTAGTTATAAATGCATACGTGTTTTTGAACATAAATAAATGGATTCTTAATTTTAACTATTTTATTTCTAGAGTATAATGATTACAATAACCCTAAGTATTCTAACCCTAAATAACTAATCTAAGCTTATATTAAGAAAACCTACATTCGAAGTTTCTGGGGTTTGAGGGAGGGAGATGTGGGTTTTATAAATCTATCCTAATCAACATTTTAAAAATTTTCTACTAACTCTTTAACTTAGACATATAGTATGAAACTATTTAAAATGCTTGGATTCTTTTTCTAAGTGTCCTAGCAAATTTGTTAAGAAAAATGGTAGGTTGACTTCCCCATCAGCTGCTCTTGTTTTCACAGACAGACACGAGTCCCCTACTTTGCCAGGGTTAAATACTAAACTTTGACCTACATCTCCACTAACTGTACTAACATTCCATCAGTCTAAATGCAGAGATTTTACAGTTAGCCTTGCAATCTTTGTCCTGCCATAATCAAAACTCTGTTCTCAAATATAATATGTGTAAGTGCTTTATTTCAACAACTGTTTTATTTGAATAATTAAAATAATCTATGTAATAATTAAATATCTATGTAAAATACTCTATGTATTCATAACAGTCAAAATTTGTCATTTTTGTTTTTCATTCCTAAATGATTACTACTGCCAAGTCGCATTGATTGGCAAAGAAAGGAACTTAGTCGGACCCTTCCATGTGTCTCTATCAGCACTGTGATGTTTATATTAAGTAAAGAATAGAACTAAGTCAGAAAGTTACTGCGTTTCTTCCGTTTGCGTACATGACAGAGTACAGTATGGGTTAATATATTTTGCATTCATGATCTTAGAGCCAACCAATGTGTGCTATACGTGTACCACGAAGGACAGACTCGAAAGGGAGCAAATTGTGTTTGTTCATTTTTAAAAGATTGTTTTAATGAATTTGTGCCCCAAAATATAGAAAACATACACATGTTCTCAGATGGCTGCCCAGGCCAATACATAAATCGTACAATGGTTAGGATGAATCTTAGTCTGGCAGATTCAGGAAGATTCAAAACTATAAAACATTATTTTCCTGAGCGAGGTCACTCTTTCCTCCCTTGTGATAGGAATGTCGGGTTTAAAAAAAAACACTAAGGAGGGCGGACAGGGTGTTTACAATAAATGAATATTTATAAATTTTTACTACTTATAAAAGTGGTGGTGTAAACTTCTCAAAATAGATACTTCTAAACGATGCCGGCCGTTGGCGATGACAGTGTCATCTACCTGACAGCGGACGAAACGAGAATTATAGATTTGTATATGTGGAAAGAATTGTTTGTGTTTCGCCAGGTGTGGAGGTCCGTTTATCGGACCCCAGCTGTGCTCACAACAGCAACAGGCGCGTCCCCGGGTGGCGGATAGGGGAATGGTCGGTGGTTTGCTTGCATTCCTCCCGGCTAGGTCCAGACCGGACCCGCGGGCCATTTGTGAGGTCGTCAGGACTCGAGCGACCTGACGTACTACATAGCTCGTGCTGCGCCCACTTCAGCGGCAAATCGCATCCCCTCGGTGGCGTAGTGGGGAAAAGGTCGGTGGATCTGCTAGTCAGTCCTCCCTTCCAAGTCCGATGGACTCGCGGACCGTAAGTGGGGTCAACAGGAGACGAACGCTCTGTTGTACTAAATCTCAACTATCCCGGCCCACAGCGGGATCCGCGGCCGTCGTGGCGAGGCGGTGGAAGACTGTAGATCAGAAGCTCCTTTCTCTTGGTTAAAATCCCGAGAACCTTTGTGGGGGCAGCATGGGCGATGAGCACCCTGGATGCCTACATTGCTCAGTGGGCTGTCTCACAGCAGCGGCACGACTAGGCCTAGTCTTGCGAACGGGCTGGTTGGGACAATACCGGCGTAATGCTGGGAATTACCACCAGGTCGATAAGCTCGAGAAAGGAGGAAACGCGGTCTTTGTTGGTGGGATTAGCGCCGACTCTGGGCTCGAGTGACCCAAGGACAATCTGTGAGGTCGTTAGGAGTTGAGCGACCTGACGTACTAATGCTCAGGCTGGACCCACTTCAGCAACCCAACACGTCCCCAGCTGGTGCACTGGGGGAAAGGTCGGTGGATCTGCTAGACAGTCCTCCCGGTCAAGTCCAAGGGACTCGTGAACCATTAGTGGGGTCGGTAGGAGTTGAGCGCCTTGCCGTACTATTGCTCACCTGTTGGAGCTTGCGAACTCCGTGCTGGCCCACAACAGCAGCAGAAGGCGTCCCTGGGGCACACCAGGGCTCGGCTCGGACCAGTGCAGAGGGGAGCAACTATACTGGTTCCTGCTCAGCCTACGGGCTCGTCGACAAGCTGTGGGGTCGCCAGGAGATGAGCACCTGAATGTACTAAAGTCTCACACTGTGGGGCTTGTGGACGCAAGCCCTAGCCGGTCTCACAACGGCTGCAGGATACGTCCCTGGAGGCAGAACAGGGGAACGGTCGGTGGATCTTCGACAGCTGTCCTCCCGGCTAGGCTCAAAGGAGCCCGTGGACTAACTGTGGGGTCGTCAGGAATGAGCGACCAGACGACTACGAAGCTCAGCAATTCCCAGCAGTTGCAACTCCACACCCTTCTCCCTAGAGGTATTGGTTTCACGCCAGAACTCTTTAACGTGGACGCGAACATAGATAGGGAGGACAAGTTAGGACTTGGAGTATGGTCATGATGACCGAGGTATCCCAAGGGGTGGTGGCAGGGCCTAAGATGTGGAATGGTTGTAGTGGGCTGCACACTAGTCTGGAGAACTAGAGGTCCACTGTTGGATTCCTGGTTCACATATTTAATTTTTCTTTTCGCAATATCATCATAATATTATAACCATACAAAGCAAGAAAAATACATTAATTAAACTTGTAGACTCTGAAACACTGATCGGTAACTTCGATATTTGGTGACCTAAATTTTTAAAAAAGAATACCATATTGGAAGAAACTGTAAAGAATCCTCGTGAGAGAAAGGTTCATTTCACACCCTCATTATATAAGTAATCCACGTACAACTCAAACAATCCTGGTGTTCTAGAAGCACGGCTGCATATAAAGAGTTATGTAAGCAATAAGTTTCATCTTGGGAAAGTAAATTCGCGACATTTGTCATTGGATCTAGGCCTACCAAAGGCACATCCCGGAGGACAATTTTCCATAAATCCCAAAAGATTAAAGATCTTGAGAAATTAATGAAGTACATCAGTGATGCAAATGCTAAAGCATTTTATGAAGAAGTAATACTTTTGAACTCTACCACAGATCCTGGTCTATCATGAATGAGAAATGCCTGTCATTTTACATGTGTTAGTTTTTTTTAAAGAAATATGTCTATTTTGATTTTTTTAATCAATATGCTATCTTAATGTTCCTAACATGTCAATTTAAGCAAAATACATGATTGAAAATCATATATATTGAAAAAAAAATTGTTCACTCTGTATGTTCATTTTATTCTTTCAAAAACAATTTCCAGTGAAGAAAGGAACAAAGTCTCAAATTTTAAATAACATATATACCGTGGTAGCACAAAATTTCCATTATTAGTCTGTTATCATTAAATTCAGTCCGATGTTATGTTTATATAATACATAACATACATATTTTATTCCACTATTTGTTCATGAAAATAAGTTTTTATGCTCTCCTGAAAAGTAGCAAATTTTGACTTAGTTCCTTTCTAAAAAGTGCAATTCAATTATATAGTGCAGTTCTGTGGCCGCTTTTCAGGGGTCTATGGTTTATGGTGCGGTAAGAGGGTAGTACGAGTTATAGGTATTGTCTGTCCAACGGATCTGTGCCCCCGTGAGATATGCGAACTACAGCCTACTTCCTTTTCTGCCCTGGGCAAATCATTTCCCTCCCTGCATTCATATCTCTTTCTCTTGTCTATCTCTCTCTTGCACATGCACTCCAGTGTTGTCTACTCGACTCCAACCTTGCATTTCTTTTTTTCAATATTCAAGAGCAATTCACACTGGGGAAAGTTTGGCAACATCCCTACTCGATAAGATACTGTGACTGCTGTTTGACGTAGTGGGAGGGGAGTGCGGTGAAATAATGTGAGTATTGACGTGTACTTTTCTAAGAACGATGTCAGCTCTGTAGGGGCACAGATCCGTTGGTCCGAGTACACTGCCAGCAATAACCCTCAGTTTTTAAAACATGATAGTTGCTACACGTTGAATTTTCGTACCTACTGGTTTTGTGTTCGTGAATAGTTTTAATGTCTAATAAGTTTGAAGTGTTCACCATAAAATAACGTTTTTTTGTAACATTTTATTTTATTGTTGTTGTAAGCCTATGTTTTCCCTTTACAGAGATTTAGGCGCTCTCCCCCTACAGGGAAGAATTTGAACCATACTAATTTAGTTACACTTGTTTTCGTATAGATGTCATTTTGAGTGGTACGTGGTCAGCGTTCCGCCTCATACTGACATCTAGGAAACCAAGGTAGTACCAGGACGGGAAAATTCGGTAAATTTTGCTTAGAGGCCTTTTCATTCAGGCTTAAGGATTTTTTACGAGCCTGAAAATCTTCAGACTCGGGACCCACGGCTTAAAGTCTCTCCCGGAGGACTTGCTCCTTGGATCTTTCTGTCCTAAAAAATCCATCGACCACGGCCGGGTTTCAACCCGCGACCCTCGGAACCAGAGGAAAGGGGCATAACCACTAGTCCACCGCGGCAAAGTTTTATAAAACATTGGTAGTTCCTGCATTACTTTTATGGGAGCGAAACATGGGTAATGACCAAAAAATTGCGAAGTAGAATACAAAGCGCAGCAATGAACTTCCTTAGAAGAACAAAAGGCTGCACAAGATTGGATCGGATAAGGAATAAAGATATAAGAACAGAGTTAAATATATATCCATTCAATGAGAAAATCAGAGAATATAGAGAGAAATGGTTTACACATGTGGAAAGAATGGATGTAACAAGATTACCAAGAGCAGCATTGAACTACAAGCCAAGAGGTTCAAGGAATATAGGAAGGCCAGTGAAAAGATGGACAGAACAACTGTGAGGCGGAACAGGTAATTTATCCCTAGCCCGTGAAGTGAAGAAGAAGAAGAAGAAGAAGAAGATTATTATTATTAATAATAAATGTTTGAAATAACTATTAGTTCCCTAGCCCTCTCGGCAATATTCCCTCCTGCCACGCGCCTTTAACTTCACAAGACGGCTATAGTTTACAGAACTGGACTGAAGCTATCACTAGGTCATGGCCTAACAGCATTACAATAAATAAGCACAGGATGGCCCGTAAAAAAAGATTACCGAAATTATATGTCGTTTGTAACATACCTTATTTCCTTAACTGAAAGAAGATTAAGTAGTGGACATTATATACATTATCAGGATGATAGAGCACGTGGAATAAGTCACAGCCAATGATGGAAGACATGTAGAATACTTAGTTTTATGATAGTCATATTCTTTGACATAAACATTTCGTTTATTTTTTACCGACCACCCTGTATAATATAAATACAACATTCCAATTAATTAATTTGTTTGTTGAATGCATCTTAATATATAAAATGTAATATTCAACGAACTTCATAGAGAGTCAGTCACTGCAAAATAATGGTCTGACCTATTCAGAATGTTAAAAAGGAGGAGCTTGATTTAAAAGTGATAAACTTAAATTGGAAAATCGACTGTGATTGTTGTAAATCAAAATTCATTGGACTGTGATTGGTCATTGACCACAATTTGAGGCATGAGTTAAATAGTCATAATTTAATGTGAAGTTCTCGCCATGTAGATCTGTATTATTTCTTGAAATATCCAAAATAATGGAGTTAGTGACTGCTGCCTGAAAAAGGAAATCATTTTAGTGAGAAGTGTAAGGCATTGATTTTAAAAATATATATTTTGTAATGTATTATTATAAACACAATTTGAGAATTTGTTTATTGTAAATGGTTCAGTTTTCAGTTGCTTTGAGAACTCGATAACAAATATACGTATAATTTTTTTCTTGTATCTTGTAAGCCCATGTTCCCCTTAATAGAGATTTAGGTGCTTTCCCCCTACAGGGAAGAATTTGAACCATACTAATTTAGTTACACTTGTTTTCGTATAGATGTAATTTGAGTGGTCTGTGGTCAGCGTTCCGGCTCATAGTGACATCTAGGAAACCAAGGTAGTACTAGGACGGGAAAATTCTACGAGATCAAAAACGTACTTACAGAATGTATTATATTTTGTCATTTGAACAATTCATTAACTAAATAACTCACTGGCACTATATTTGTGCATCTCATTCCTAACCAACACAATCAGTGAATATCTTGTTTTCACAACCACTGTCCTTCTCAGTTTAAAATGTCAGTTACAATAGCTCCTAAATGTTTATTAGAATTATGTAACATTATATAGAATTCGTCCACCGCTGTCGTCTCGAGGTAGCGTGCTGCCTTGTCACGCAGCGGGTCCGGGTTCGATCCCCAGTCGGGGCAGTTTTTCTGGGTGAGGTTTTTATCGGGGTTTTTCCTCACCTGTAAGACAAATGTCAGGAAAATTTTAAGGCCCAAACGGTCCCCGAAATCATATGGCCATTATCATCCTTCACCGGTGTGGAAAGCAACCACACCTACAATTCCCTAGTAAAGCTGCAAGCATATCATGAAAATGCTATGATTGCAGTGAAGGACCTGCCATCGGGCAGAATTACTATGGATGGATGGATATGGAATTCATTTAAATTTTGTTTCTTTAACCAGTTTAACCTCTCATGCAACACACCTCCAGTAACACAATCTTCAGAAGAGGGAATTTATACCGTGGATCACACACATACTTTCTTGACCACACTTGGTCATGGAGGACGTACAAAAATGAGTGATCAGTTCAATGTTAGGGCCTCTTTCGGGACAACACAATATCATTCATCGGACATTCATACTAAACATGGCGGATATGGTGATAATTATTATGCCCAGTTGATAATCGAGGACTGTTTGGGCCTTAAAGCTGGCCCGTCGTTGTAACCCCCAACCTGGAGGACCAGGAGATTTTTGTTGAAGGTTTTCTTCCTCTAGCTTTTGAAGAACCAACATCTCCCTACAAGACAGCAGTTGTCGTACCCTGGCAAGGAGTGTTTACAGGATACTATCATCCAGGCCAGAATGAACCATGTTTTTTTAGGAGGTTGTTACTCTTCCATTACTCCCCATTTCTCCTGGCTTGTGACAGGCAGAAATTATTTCGCAAAAATAAGTCTAGGTTGGGTATAATTCATCAACCAAAAGAACAAGGAGTGCATAGAGTACGGTGTCAAGAGGATTGACAGAGATTGATGCAGAAAATAGGGATTTACGCGGAGGAGTAAAATTTGCAATGAGTTGTAGGAAAACTACTGTATTGTAGAGACTTTCTAATAATGAAGATAAATATGACCAAGTTATACTAGAGCCTTTAAAGATCCCTACCTTTAAAAACTAGTAAAGCGCAGTCCATTCGGAGATCATAGTCAAAACCAACTACTTATTCAGGACTGGTTTTTTTTTGATGCGATCACGTTCCTTGTACAAATATATTCTCCATTCAAAGAAATGGAATCTAATCTTCAATCATATTAAAATATTGAATAGTAATTATGAATCACTTTTTCTTAATACAGAGTAGAAATTATTATGAGAATTGTTTTTCTTTTTCCTCCCATTGTACTAAAAATGTTTACGTTGTTTATCACTTTTAATCATATATTTCACCTTCTAACCCGGGCTCTGTTTTATTGCATTTCTCTTTCAATTAATAAACTTCTTGCACCACAGTATGGGAATACAATTCTCTCATTAAATCGAATTACAGAACATATCTGTATGCGAATTAATTGTGAAATAATATTCTCCAAACATATTTGTTACCATAGTTAATAGTATTGTCATTTTATAATTTTTTATATGCAAGAAATGATAGAACTATTAAAGAAATGTAAAAATAATAAACCATGCGGGATAGACAATATAAACATAGAATTGATAAAAAATGCCCCAAAGAATTTTCAAAAAAGATTATTAAAATTCTATAACAAGTGCTGGAAACAAAATACAATACCAGAAACATTGAAAATTGAAAAAATAATCTCAATATTTAAAAAAGGCGATAAAACAAAGCCAGAAAACTATAGAGGCATAAGCTTACTATGTACAGCATTCAAAATATATGCAAAAATGATCAACCAAAGATTAACAACTATAGTAGACGCAATAATATCAGAAGAGCAGACTGGTTTTAGGAAAGGAAGAAGCTGCACAGACAACGTATTCACTTTAAAACAAATAATAGAGAAGCGAAGAGAATTCAACTTAGAAACGCACATCCTCTTTATAGATTATAATAAGGCCTTTGATAAAGTGTCTAGACCAAAATTATGGAACATATTAAGTGAAAAAGGAATTCCACTACACTTGATAGCAGTAATTAACAAATGTATGAGAAAACAAAAATAAAAATAAATCGAAGGGAACCAATGCATATAACAGGAGGAGTTAGACAAGGTTGTCCACTATCAACCACGCTTTTAAACATTTATTTCGACGACATGATAAGATCATGGAAGCAAATGCCGACTGGGAAAATTAACTTAGGAAATATAGTAATAAAAACAGTAGCCTTTGCAGATGACCAGGTTTTAATAGTAAAAACAGAAGGCGAACTACAAAGAATGCTATATAAACTAAATAAAATATCAAAAAAATACAACATGGAAATATCCTCACAAAAATCAAAAACAATGGTCTTCAAGGGTGCTCATCCAGTTCGGACAAAGATAATATTAGAAAATAAACCAATAGAACAAGAAGTAAGATATAACTTCCTAGGTTGCGGAATATCATACACAGCAGAAACATATATAAATAACAAAATAAATACCTTTAATTATATAACAGGTACACTAAAAAGAACTTTGAAAAATAAAGCCAGGAAAGACTCTATAATGAAATTTTACAAGACAATAGCAGTGCCTATTATTACTTATGGATCCGAAACATGGACAGTGACAACAGAACAATCTGCCAGGATACAAGCTGCTGAAATGAGATTCCTCAGACATATAGCAGGATATCAAAGAACAGACAAAAAACATAACACAGAAATAAGACGACAACTAAAAATAGAGGAATTAAACTCAACAATAGAGAAATACAGAACAAACTGGAAAGAACACTTGGCAAGGATGACTGAGAATCGAATACCAAAAGCAGCATACAACTATTCACCACGAGGAAGAAGAAGTTTGGGAAGACCAAGGAAACGATGGAAAGAGCAGTAATTTGGAGCCGGAACAGGCTAGTAAATAAGCCTAAACCGTGAAGAAGAAGAATAAGATAATTATTTTACTGAATCTCCAAATATTTTGAAACCCTATTTCGCCACAACGGCATGTTAGAGTTGTAGCTTATTATAACAATATTATACTATATAGGTCCACCGCTGTGGTCTCGAGGTTGCGTACTGCCTTGGCACGCAGCGGGCCCGGGTTCGATCCCCGGTCGGGACAGTTTTTCTGGGTGAGGTTTTTATCGGGGTTTTTCCTCACCTATAAGACAAATGTCAGGAAAACTTGAAGGCTCAAACGGTCCCCGAAATCATATGGCCATCATCATCATCCTTGTCATTATCATCATCATCATCATCATCCTTCACCGGTGTGGAAAGCAACGGGAAGCTACCACACCTACAATTCCCTAGTAAAGCTGCAAAGCATAGTATGAAATACTATGATTGGAGTGAAGGACCTGCCTTCGGGCAGAATTACTATGGATGGATACTACACTTTAGTCATATTTGAATAGAAAAATTATACGCTCAGACCGGGACTTGAACCTGGGACCCTTGGTTCTCTAGACCAAGTGCTCTACCATCTGAGCTACCTGAGCAAAATCAAATATGATTAACCATCATTGAGATGTATGAAATTAATAATAAAAACATCGAAAAAAGCCGTACTGGCATTTATAATGTAATGTATAATTCCCAAATATTTCTTCGTAATATAGGAGCCGCCATTTGCAAAGATAGAAGCAAAGGCTTCAAAAGCATTTGGTGGCGGGAATTAAAACGTATAAAGAGAAAATTGTACTCAGGTACCTCAGATGGTAGAGCAGTTGGTCTAGAGAACCAAGGGTCCTGGGTTCAAGTCCAGGTCTGAGCGTATAGTTTTCTCTTCAAATATGATTTAACCATCATTGAGATGTATGAAATTAATAATAATAAACTATACTTTAGTATTTATTAACAAACAATTTGTTACTATATTATTTTTAAATATACCATAACAATGCTGGTTATACTGTATCCAGCTAAGTACCAGTTCTACTGTAAACAAACTTGCATAAGGCATTACTCTGCCGACTCCGTCTATTGGAGGAACCGTAGTACTGCTGTAGCAGCCGTATGAGTGAATAGTGTATAGAATTGTCAACGATAGAGACATTTTTCTTAGGCTACATCGCATTTTACGGCAAATAAGACTGAAAACAAGGTAAGATGGTGCAATAATTAGTAACTTCCATTTCTTATTAATGTATGACATGAATTATATATGGGCCTAGCTAAACAGACGTTTACCCTTTTTTCCATAATGACAAATGAGGGGAATTTTGAGGAAGAGGCTGAATTCAAATACAAATAGGAATGAGATGCGCAAAGAAATTAAACATAGGCTCCATTCTGGAATGCTTGCTATTATGCTTTACAGAGACTCTTGACGTCCCGACTCCTTTAAAAAAAAACTTTAAACTGAGAATATATAAACTATTATTCACCAGTTATATTATATGAATGCGAAATAAGGACTCTTTCTTAAAGGGAGGAAAGGAGATTACGCGTCATTGAGAATAAAGTTATTAGGAACATTTTTGGACCAATGAGAGATGAACAGACTACATAACAGTGAACTGCATGGTCTTTATAGGAAGCCAGATATAATAAGAACAGTTAAGTCTCTTAGACTGCGATGGGCAGGACATTTGGCACGAACGGGGAATAAAAGACGTGCATGGAAACTTCTTGTAGGAAAACCAGAGGGAAAACGCCCAGTTGTTTGACCAAGAATGGGGGGTGGGAGAATAACATTAACCATGATTTGAGGAAAGTAGATTATACAGGGAATGATTGGATAACATTACAGCTCATTAGGGATGTATGGAGAACTTATGTCCGCGGCGGCCATGAACCTACGGTTAGTGAGCTAGTTAGTTTATAATAGTAAAAACGATAATAGTAATAATAATATAATAATGATAATAATGTTTTAGTAATAAAAATAATATTAATAAAACAAAATAATAATAATAATAATAATAATGTCCACCGCTTGTAGTCTCTAGGTAGTGTGCTGCCTTGTCACGCAGAGGGCTGGGGTTCGATCCGCGGTTGAGACAAGTTTCCTGGGTGAGGTTTTTTCGGGATTTTTCCTGATCTGTAAGATAAATGTCGAGAAACTCTAAGGCCGATCGATCCCCGAACATCATATGGCCATCATAATCATCATTCATATATATTCGTCTTAGATTATTTTAGGATTAATGAGTCTCCTGGCGTACCACTATCATCATCATCACCATCACCCATCAAATCATCTGGACAGCGGAACCCGCCTTTTAGGCGCCCCAACCTCGGAAGTGAGTTACAATAACGGCAACGCTAAAAGAGAACACCAAAATATCGAAATACAACCAGGGGCATTGAATAAAATAATAATAATAATAATAATAATAATAATAAAATAATAATAGTAATAATAATAGCAACAATAATAACAACAATAATAAACAATAGCAAAGTATTACTTTTATTCATATACAGATTTCAATGTTTACATATCTTTATGTGCCTAAAGGTTTATTTTCCTTCTCCACTTGTGTCTATCGATCCACTCCATATCCTCCAGTCCTCTTGTTCTTATTCCAGTTTTTAGCATTTCTTTTATCCATGAATTTCGAGATCTTCCTTTCTTTCTTCTTCCTGGTAGACACCATTCCAATGTTTTCTGGGTAACTTTTCTTCTTGAATTCGTCATACATGTCCATACAAATTTAATTGTATATATCTTATGTAATATACTATTAATACTAATATTCGTTTTAAAATTCTAAAAAAGCCTAGAGAATTAAAGCGGAAGGAAATAAATGAAATTAATACTACTACTACTACTACTACTACTACTACTACTAATAATAATAATAATAATAATATAATAATAATATTGAAAAGTAATTATAATAACTAGTGGTCGCCCAGCGGTCGAAATTAGACCAAATTCATTAAATGTTTTAATATGTCTCAAATACGTCATTATGCATTAAGTTTCGATTTATTTTAAAAATACGAACGATAGGAAATATGTGGTATAGCTTGGCTAAGCTATATTTGATAAACAATAACGCGTCATTTGACTTTTGTATAATATTTAAACTATTTAAATTTGCATTTGGCCTATTATTATGTGTACGGGAATATATATCCCTTCTTTGTCTCTCACTCCAACCCGTCAATGTTCTATGTCGAGGCATAATTGAAGTAGGTGCGAATATCTAAATCAACTTTTATAAGATTCATGATGTGTTCCGTTGAGGTTTATTCAAAAATTAATATAAAATTTTATATCAATTTTTGAATATCTAAATATAAAAATATGTAATGAAATTACTGAAACAAGGATTAGACAGGGTTTAATTTAAGTTTGAATAATAAAATGTACTCACTTTTAAAACCACTAATGATAAATACGCAAGAGTAAGTCAATTCACATTGCTGCTGCACAATTTCCTTTTTACAACAATGCACTTTCAGTATGAACGTAAACAAATGAATGGGTTATACACATAAATTGCTTAGAAACAATTTATTTTAATTTCATTTATTTGTAATACATATTATACATAAATGTTATTTTTCTGCACTCCTTCTCTTTATGAACTTTAATTATGTCAAATATCACACTCATCCGTGCGCGCAATCTGCTTAAAAAGGGGTACAAAGATTTTCCTTCACGTAGGCCTATTAATATATAGATTCCGGGAACAAAAGAGCCAAGCTTACTGAAGAAGGAGAAGGCATGGCCTAGAGAGTTGATTTTTAAAATACCAGCCAAAGTCTTGGCCTCTGTTTTTATCAAACTTTTCACTTATTGACATGTCCAGTGTTAAATTTCGTTCTTGAATGTCTTCGTAATCAAGATTGATACTACTGCTTGTTCTTTTTATTTATTTTTACCCACCTACATATGTGTACATACTCTTACTGTACAAGGCATTTTTATCCAGAGCATTTCTATTTAGTCTCAGCCACTACTAGGATATCTAGTTTATATAACTTTGTAGCTATTGGTATCGTATTAATCTTGTTTGAAGTCACATGATTTTCAACATCCAGTATTCATTAACTGCTACGTCATTGATTCAGTCCGACTGTATTCATTTTTGGTCTTATACCAGTGTATATTTTATGTCTATAGAACTGATTGCTACTACCCCAGCCTGGAAGACCAGGTAATTTGTCATCGATGTTGTCTTTCTCTAGAGCAACGGCCCCCAGCCTTTTTTCGACTCGCGAACCCCTTCCACAACGATCTGAGTTGGGTGAACCACTCTCTTTTAAATAGGCTATACATAAGTACATTAGCATAACATTTAATTTAAAAAAAAAGTATGATAACCTACCAGTAACTTAACCCTTAACTGTTAAAATCTAAAGTTACTCTAGTTACGGCTTACCTCTTCCTTGGAATTCAGTGAGAAGACTGCGCCTGTTTCCATGTCACAGAGCTTTGAAGTCAGGAATTACAGAACTTCAATAAAGCCTCAAATAACTTTCAGCACTAAGTCTGTTTCTGTATTTGTTTTTTTTTTAAATAGGCATATGAAAAAAAACTACTTTTCGCACATGTAGGGGTATACATAGGCCTATATAACAAGGGACATGTGATGTTAATTTAAATTTAAAATAATAATAATAATAATAATAATAATAATAGTATTATTGTAAGCCTATGTTTTCCCTTTACAGAGATTTAGGCGCTCTCCCCCTAAAGGAAGAATTTGAACCATACTAATTTAGTTACACTTGTTTTCGTATAGATGTCATTTTGAGTGGTCCGTGGTTAGCATTTCGCCTCATACTGACATCTAGGAAACCAATGTAGCACTAGGACGGGAAAATTCGGTAAATTTTGCTTAGAGGCCTTTTCATTCAGGCTTAAGGATTTTTTACGAGCCTGAAAATTCTTTATTATTATTATTATTATTATTATTATTATTATTATTATGACAATGCCGTAGAAATGAAGGAAACAATAATGGGGCTAACCTTGAAACCCGGCATTACGGAAAAGACTTGGCTAACACCTTGAAATATCTTGTGAATCCCCTGGGGGTTTGCGAACCACAGGTTGGGAAACGGTGCTCTAGAGCCTTTAGAGAATCAACACTCTTAAAAGGCAGCAGCTGTTAGACTTCGTTCTCATCGGGTAATAATAACAGTAATAGTAAATTATAAAATAATGTTAACTGTAATAACAGTTTTATTTGTTTCCGGGTTTACAATGTACATACATATATTTTTTAGTTCTACCCAAAATTATGCAACAACTTTTTTCATCCGGTATTGCCTATTTTTTCCAAAGAACAGTTTGAAATTGAAACAAATATTTTAATATTTTCACTATTATTTGACTTATTCGATAAAACAAACACAAAATCACACTGCCTGAGGTCTGAAGATTTTGGTAGCCAAACAAAAGTATTCTATTATTCATAGAAAAATATTCACATGTACCATCAGTTGAATCAGTCATTTCGAAAAGGGATCATCTCCAATTTTCCTGAAATCACTTCTTTCAATATTCCATGTTTAGAATACCTACTTCCATCGTTTCCATGTGAGAATGGATCAACTACACTATTCCGTTACCACTTTCTGACTTTATTCAGTAGCAACTTCAGATTCAATGCTTTATTCTGAACAAGTTGAATCGTTCTTCCCCCCCCTCCTGTAAAATTAGATCAGCTGTAGATGATCCCTTTTCGAAATCACTGATTCAGTTACATTTCTACCATTGCACATCAAGCTTTGCTGGATATTGTTTCAAACAATGATATAAAATATTTTGATATTAGAGTAGGTTAGAATGATTTGTACCATTTTGTACTTGGCATAGAGAACATTTTACAAAACAGAAAGGTTTCAATTACGTTGTTATGCATATCTTTCAATAAGTAAATAACTATATTAAACAATAATTGACTTATGAGTAAATATTGGTAAGATAAAAAAAGGTCAAAGAATTCGAATATAAACTTTACCTATACAGGTATTATTAACGGTTGTCCATTTGCTGTTGTCACCCTGGCCGTATACACGTGCCCACACCGAAGTCCTCCACGATTTCACTCGTATCATACCTGCCACTGCACCGCACCCATAACTCGACTGTCGCAGTCTTGGAAACATAACACCAAGGAATACATTTTAAATGTTACATTTAATATTTTTCACACTAACTAGTTTAATTACAGAGGAAAGCATAACTAATACATATTCGATATATATATCCATAGTAATTCTGCCCGAGTGTAGGTATTTCACCGCAATCATAGCATTTTCAAGCTATGCTTTGCAGCTTTACTAGAAATTATAGTTGAGGAAGCTTCCCGTTGCATTCCACACCGGTGAAGGATAATGACGATGGCCGGGATGATTTTCGGAGACCGTTGGGCCCCTAACGTTTGTCTTACAGGTGAGGGAAAACCCCCGAAAAAACCTCACCCAGGAGACTGTCCCGACCGGGAATCGAACCCGAACCCGCTGCGTGACAAGGCAGCACGCTACCTTGAGACCACAGCGGTGGTAGTATACAATATAATTAGTATATTCCATATATGTCAGATAGTCACGGATTACACTTTGATCCTAAATCTTTAGTATTACGTTTGACATTTTTTAAATAAATGTATTTAAAATTGAATTACCCTCTTCAAACAGATCTTTTAAAAAACTGTTTTTGGAATAAACTTTTATAATAACCGGGGAAAATAAACATGTAAGTTGTGAACAGTGTTTATAAAAAGTCAGATATTCACAACCATTTTAATAGAAAATATCTATACTTTTGGTAATCATGTTTAAACACCATCGAGGTTAAAATTATTTCAATTATAAATTATTTTGTACCTTATATAACACATTCGTACTCAAATATAATAGTTTATGTTATAATCTTCGTTATATTATTAAAATTGAAGGCATTTCGAAGACATGCTTCGTCTTCAGGATTATATATAACTAATTTCAGTATCAAGAAAGTTCCTGAAGATGAAGCATCTCTTCGAAAAGCTTAGAATTTTCATAACATAACGAAGATTATAACAGAAATTATTATAGATGAGGACAACTGTGTTATAAAAGATAGAAAACAATTTATAACTAGAAAGAAAGTACCTAATGTGAAATATCTTTCTGACATTTTTCATTATCAGCTTAATCTCCTGCACCTTTTCTATTAGATAATGTGGCCAAATTCACAGATCAAACAAATTATATATTAATAGCACGGTGTTTGCTCTAAAGATTTATTAAAAATGTCACAGACAATACGTGGATTGCTCACCTGTCGCCGCCGTAGATACTACCCCAGATGGTTCCTCATATGCTGCCGCAGCAAATGAAGCCATGATTACCGCTACCAGCCGCCAGTGCACAGTGATCCAAATGTAAAAAAAAAAGCCGAAAATCGAAATTTTTACTTTTTGTTAGAGGGGAGGAAATGTGAAAAGTATATTAAAAGAGAGAAAAAGGCATCGGGACTAGTAAATGAACTTGTCTTAACAACTCAAACAAGAGCAGAAAATTTATTAAATTTAATAATCGTCATCAAGGATGCAAGTGAGAGGACTGCAGGTTATAGAGAGGATGGATAGAAAAGAGTGGAGAAGGAAAATAAAACTTTAGACACAGAAAGATGTGTAATGATTGAAAATATGTATATAAACAAATATAGTAATAATTATATTAATATTAATAATATATTAGCAATAATATCTTCTTCCGGTTTGCCCGGTCTGCCCGATTCCCCGTTTGCCATCATTATTAATCGTATATAAACAAATAATAATAAAATATTAATAATATTATAACAATAATATATTAATCATTCTTCGTTTGCCCGGTATGCCCGGTCTGGCATCATTATTAATCGTATATAAACAAATAATAATAAAAATATAATAATATTATAACAATAATAATATTAATAACTATCTTCCGTTTGCCGGTTTGCCCGGTCTGCTCGACTTCCCCGGTCTGCCCATCATTATTAATCGTATATAAACAAATAATAATACAAATATTAATAATATTATAACAATAATAATAATAATAATATCTTCTTCCGGTTTGCCGGTTTGCCCGGTCTGCCCGACTTCCCCGGTCTGCCATCATTATTAATCGTATATAAACAAATAATAATAAAAATATTAATAATATTATAACAATAATAATAATAATAATATCTTCTTCCGGTTTGCCGGTTGCCCGGTCTGCCCGATTCCCGGTCTGCCATCATTATTAATCGTATATAAACAAATAATAATAAAAATATTAATAATATTATAACAATAATAATATTAATATGTTCTGCCGGTTTGCCCGTATGCCCGGTCTGCCATCATTATTAATCGTATATAAACAAATAATAATAAAAATATTAATAATGTTATAACAATAATAAATTAATAATATCTTCTTCCGGTTTGCCGTTAGCCCGGTCTGCCCGACTTACCCGTCTGCCATCATTATTAATCGATATAAACAAATAATAATAAAATATTAATAATGTTATAACAATAATAATATTAATAATATCTTCTTCCGGTTTGCCGGTATGCCCGGTCTGCCGACTTACCCCGGTCTGCCATCATTATTAATCGTATATAAACAAATAATAATAAAAATATTAATAATATTATAACAATAATAATATTAATAATATCTTCTTTCGGTTTGCCGGTTTGCCCGGTCTGCCCGACTTACCCGGTCTGCCATCATTATTAATCGTATATAAACAAATAATAATAAAAATATTATAATATTATAACAATAATAATATTAATAATATCTTCTTTCGGTTTGCCGGTTTGCCCGGTCCTGCCCGACTTACCCGGTCTGCCATCATTATTAATCGTATATAAACAAATAATAATAAAAAATATTAATAATATTATAACAATAATAATAATATTAATATAATATCTTCTTCCGGTTGCCCGGTATGCCCGATCTGCTCGACTTCCCCGGTCTGCCATCATTATTAATCCTATATATAAACAAATAATAATAAAACTATTAATAATATTATAACAATAATAATATTAATAATATCTTCTTTCGGTTTGCCCGGTATGCCCGGTCTGCCCGACTTACCCGGTCTGCCATCATTATTAATCGTTATATAAACAAATAATAATAAAAATATTAATAATATTATAACAATAATATATTAATAATATCTTCTTTCGGTTTGCCGGTTTGCCCGGTCTGCCGACTTACCCGGTCTGCCATCATTATTAATCGTATATAAACAAATAATAATAAAAAATATTAATAATATTATAACAATAATAATATTAATAATATCTTCTTTCGGTTTGCCGGTTTTGCCCGGTCTGCCCGACTTACCCGGTCTGCCATCATTATTAATCGTATATAAACAAATAATAATAAAATATTAATAATATTATAACAATACTATATTAATATATCTTCTTCCGGTTTGCCGGTTTGCCCGATCTGCTCGACTTCCCCGGTCTGCCATCATTATTAATCTATATATAAACAATAATAATAAAAATATTAATAATATTATAACAATACTAATATTAATAATATCTTCTTCCGGTTTGCCCGGTATGCCCGATCTGCTCGACTTCCCCGGTCTGCCATCATTATTAATCCTATATATAAACAAATAATAATAAAAATATTAATAATATTATAACAATAACTAATATAATAATATCTTCTTCGGTTTGCCGGTTTGCCCGGTCTGCCCGACTTACCCGGTCTGCCATCATTATTAATCGTATATAAACAAATAATAATAAAATATTAATAATATTATAACAATAATAATATTAATAATATCTTCTTTCGGTTTGCCGGTTTGCCCGGTCTGCCCGACTTACCCGGTCTGCCATCATTATTAATCGTATATAAACAAATAATAATAAAAATATTAATAATATTATAACAATAATAATATTAATAATATCTTCTTTCGGTTTGCCGGTTTGCCCGGTCTGCCCGACTTCCCCGGTCTGCCATCATTATTAATCGTATATAAACAAAATAATAATAAAAATATTAATAATATTATAACAATACTAATATTAATATATCTCTTCCGGTTTGCCGGTATGCCCGATCTGCTCGACTTCCCGGTCTGCCATCATTATTAATCCTATATATAAACAATAATAATAAAATATTAATAATATTTATAACAATAATAATATTAATAATATCTTCTTTCGGTTTGCCGGATTGCCCGGTCTGCCCGACTTCCCGGTCTGCCATCATTATTAATCCTATATATAAACAAATAATAATAAAAATATTAATAATATTATAACAATAATAATATTAATAATATCTTCTTTCGGTTTGCCGGTTTGCCCGGTCTGCCCGACTTACCCGGTCTGCCATCATTATTAATCGTATATAAACAAATAATAATAAAAATATTAATAATATTATAACAATAATAATATTAATAATATCTTCTTTCGGTTTGCCGGTTTGCCCGGTCTGCCCGACTTACCCGGTCTGCCATCATTATTAATCGTATATAAACAAATAATAATAAAAATATTAATAATATTTATAACAATAATAATATTAATAATATCTTCTTTCGGTTTGCCGGTATGCCCGGTCTGCCCGACTTACCCGGTACTGCCATCATTATTAATCGTATATAAACAAATAATAATAAAAATATTAATAATATTATAACAATAATAATATTAATAATATCTTCTTTCGGTTTGCCGGTTTGCCCGGTCTGCCCGACTTACCCGGTCTGCCATCATTATTAATCCTATATATAAACAAATAATAATAAAAATATTAATAATATTATAACAATAATAATATTAATAATATCTTCTTTCGGTTTGCCGGTATTGCCCGGTCTGCCCGACTTCCACCGGTCTGCCATCATTATTAATCGTATATAACAAATAATAATAAAAATATTAATAATATTATAACAATAATAATATTAATAATATCTTCTTTCGGTTTGCGGTTGCCGGTCTGCCCGACTTACCCGGTCTGCCATCATTATTAACGTATATAAACAAATAATAATAAAAATATTAATAATATTATAACAATAATAATATTAATAATATCTTCTTTCGGTTTGCCGGTTTGCCCGGTCTGCCCGACTTACCCGGTCTGCCATCATTATTAATCGTATATAACAAATAATAATAAAAATATTAATAATATTATAACAATAATAATATTAATAATATCTTCTTCCGGTTTGCCGGTATGCCCGGTCTGCCCGACTTCCCGGTCTGCCATCATTATTAATCGTATATAACAAATAATAATAAAAATATTAATAATATTATAACAATAATAATATTAATAATTATTTTCTTTCGGTTTGCCGGTTTGCCCGGTCTGCCCGACTTACCCGGTCTGCCATCATTATTAATCCTATATAAAACAAATAATAATAAAAATATTAATAATATTATAACAATAATAATATTAATAATATCTTCTTTCGGTTTGCCGGTTTGCCCGGTCTGCCCGACTTACCCGGTCTGCCATCATTATTAATCGTATATAAACAAATAATAATAAAAATATTAATATATTATAAAATAATAATAATATTAATAATATCTTCTTCCGGTTTGCCCGGTATTGCCCGGTCTGCCCGACTTCCCCGGTCTGCCATCATTATTAATCGTATATAAACAAATAATAATAAAAATATTAATAATATTATAACAATACATAATATTAATAATAATATCTTCTTCCGGTTTGCCGGTATGCCCGGTCTGCCCGACTTCCCCGGTCTGCCATCATTATTAATCGTATATAAAACAAATAATAATAAAAATATTAATAATATTATAACAATAATAATATTAATAATATCTTCTTTCGGTTTGCCGGTATGCCCGGTCTGCCCGACTTCCCCGGTCTGCCATCATTATTAATCGTATATAAAACAAATAATAATAAAAATATTAATAATATTATAACAATAATAATATTAATAATATCTTCTTCCGGTTTGCCCGGTATGCCCGGTCTGCCCGACTTCCTCGGTCTGCCAATATTATGAATCGTATATAAACAAATAATAATAAAAATATAAATAATATTATAACAATAATAATATGAATGATCATAATAATAATAATAATAATAATAATAATAATAATATAATAATAATAATAATAATATGGTCATATTAATAGTAATATGAAAGAAATAAGAAGTGGAATGAGAACAAGAGGACTGGAGGTTATGGAGAGGATGGATAGAGACGAATGGATAAGGAAAATAAAAGTTCAGGCATAGAAAGATGTATGTGATTGAAAATATGTATTAAAGTAATAGTAATAATAATAATAATAATAATAATAATAATAATAATAATAATAATAAAATAATAATAATAATAACACTAATATTAATAATATAATATTAATATTAATAATGATAATAAAATAGTAATAATAATAATAATAATAATAATAAATAATGATCTTACACATGGGAACCTAATAGTGACTTCCAAAATTTTGCCGATTTTTTCGCATTGTGGATGACTGTGCTATGCTTATATCTTCATTTCTGCCACCATCGCTAGAATAAGAATAATTCTCTGTAGTTTTCTTTTAATAATAAGTAATTAAATAATACATAACGACACGTGTAATAACCTTTCTATTTAAATCCTACAATATTTTAACTAAGAAATTCCGTGTTTAAAATGAGTATCCAGCAAGTGCATGCACATAGAGATGATAATGTGTTTGTTTTATGAACATTGTTGCATAATATTTACACAAATGTTGTGATGGGAGGAAATAATGTACATACATTCCTCCATTAACCTTATTTTGAGCGTATTTTAAAATTCATTAAGTATTAGAGATCATATCTTTAACTTTCTATCTAAAAATGTTAAAATAACCGGGTTCTCTCAGTTGAGAGAGTAAATCCTTATATGCTGTATAATACCTCATTCATTATACAGAGTGTTTTTAAATTAAACCGACAAACTTTGGGAGCAGATAGTTAACCTTCATTGAAGCATATTTTGATAAGGAACCTAGAGACTTGTAAAATAACCAGAAAATAATTAAACGTCAATGGATCCTTCCGATTGTGGAATCGGAGGTAATGGAATAGCAGTCACATTAGTATAGAAAGGCCCACAATTAATCATACATCTACACCAACATTATCATTTAACTCGCTGAAGCTGCAGTAAATAGACAGGTGTACCAACACTATAGAAACTTCAACTTGGACAAAATGTTACTAGCTTCTTGCAACACGCCACAGTGTACCAGAAAAGTCAAGGAACAAATCAGTTGCAGCGTTATAATTAAGGGGCGGATTTGTATGACCCAAAAATGGAAAATATGCATGCATTTATGACCTAATAAAAGGTTTAAATATGACCTAACAAAGACAAAAATATAACTTTATAATTGAATGAATTTTTTTACACCATACTATATTGATTGTTCATTCAATTTCATTCACATTTTCAATTGTATCATAAGAAAAAGAAAATCTTCTTCTATTGTCCAGTGAAAACGTTTGCTACCTGTTACAGAAACCTTCCAAACAAGTGTACAGTGTACAGTGAAACTGACGATTTTTATACAGAAACAATGTTGGTTATTTCCAACCACCTGATGACTAGGCTATTAAAAACCCCAAAATATGACTTTATCATAGAAATAAGCAGAAGTATGACCAAAGATCTGAAAAAGTGAGAAACATGACTTTTAAGATCCAATAAAAAGCACTTAATCTTAATAATAAGGCATATATACATGTTTTTACTTACTTGAAGATTAGAACATAGGCTTTGGTAAAAATATGACATGTCATAGGAATCCGCCCCCTTAGTTATAATCTTAACTAGCCATGACTTCCTTGCAGAACATATACTCAGGCTTAACCAAGTTGTGTTTTGTGTTGTGATAGCGTCAGTGTCATAAATTAGGAACTTATGAAACTATGCACTACTTTGAAAACCTCCAATTTAATCTGATGTGGAATCATATTGATGTTCGCTGACAATTGGCTTTGCTTCTAATGTCAGGCCGTTAAATAAGTTTATGAAGTTTCTGTGGCACTGAATACAGTAAGTTGTGAAACCAAAGTTGTAACGAATTATTTTAACAATATTTTCTATTAATGTTAAAGATAAAATCTGTAATATTAAGAACGACATATTTTACTCTATTCTAAATATTGTGGCCCTATAATGCATATATGAATCTTAAGTTGAGTAAAATTGTAAAGAACTGTAGGTATAGGGTTTAGACATTTGAAATGCTGCCTGAATTGACGATCTTCCAGCAGATGAGGATTAAGCACTAAGTTTTCAATTAGGAGCTCTCCAAATTGACGAAGGAAACTGTTAATTTCTTGTGTGTCCTGCCAGTATTATCACCAGAAATTCAGGGTATCTTGTACGTTTGATTTTCCTTACGGCTATCTTCTATAATATTCCATTAAACACTAGAAAAAAATGATACACAGTTGTACGCCAATGTTAAAGAAATGTAAAACACTAACTAGTCATCTGCACTATAATTCCAGAATTTACGTAATAAATAAATTAAAAGTGAACTCATTTTGACTATTTAACTCGTAAACCGATAATCGTGCCTCTTCCTGTTGATAATCGTTCCACTTCCTGTTCGTAATGAGAGATATCTCCGCAAATTAACTTCTTTGACAAGGATTTGAACAACGTACGATCGATATGGTACAGCCATAAATGCCAAAAGAAAACAACCTCAAAAATTACAAAAAAAAAGTTCTGTTGCTCTAAAAATGTATTAAATGTTGTATAATGAATATATATTATTGTTAATTTGAGGGAAGAGATCTGGGGGAAGAAGATGCTCTAGACGGAACCTCTGGAGACAAATCACTTGGGTTGAAGGAGAAACACTGTATTGTGGAATATTCCTAATTAAAAAATATTGTTAATTTATTAATTATTAATTATTGCAAAATATCTAACTTTTCAGAAACATTATAACAAAAGATACCTATCATCTTACCAACTAATATAATCTAACCTACGTAGTTTACCTAATCCAACCTACCAAACGTAACCTAAATAAGCATTTAGGCGGTAGCTGAAACTTGAATAATCATGTTGGCAACGTTTGATAACTAGAAGTTAGTTGCATTATTCCGTAGATGCTCATCTCGTTGAATAATCTTAGCCATTTCAAAGGCCTATCTTTCTTCACAATTCCCAATTTTTCTTTAAAATAAATGCGAGTGGTTTTCTTCATTTGAAATCTAGAATATAATAGAATATATTTATTTAGCCTGGTGGAGTTAAGGCCATGTGGCCTTCTCTTCCACTCACCAGGACAAACATATGTTACATATAAATACAAAAAATTACAATAATAGTCATACTAAACAATTAATTATCTGTCAAATTGATTAAAATGAAAATAATGTCCTAATAATACAATGAAATTAAATACAATTAAAATTAAATTAATGATAGAATGAATACAGAAAGGAATAACAGCTCGAATATACTACACATAAAAAGAAAAGAAAGAAAAAAATACAAAGAAAGTAATAAACTACAATGAATTAATCTATGGTTTTTATACAATGCATTAGGTAAATGTATTAGTAAATCTTAAAACTATTTTTATTAAATAATGAAAAAACAAATTATTAATTTTAAAAAAGTAATATTAGTGAGTTGTTTCTGTTAGTAATTTTATTTTCAATTTGTTTCTGAGAGATGGTAAAGTTTGGCAGTCTCTGACATAGGGTGGAAGGGAATTCCATGTTCTAGCAAGAGAAATTGTAAAATATTTCGAATAATAGTAGTATGATGAGGAGGGATATAAAGGACACTGCGCTCAAGGGATCGGGTATCTCGTGTGAAGCAGAAAATTGTTCGAAACATACACTTAAAGTAACATTATGCAGTAGTTGTATGAATTGCACAAATTTGAGCTCTATAATAGAAGACCAGGTAGCGTGCTGGCTTGTCACGCAGCGGGCCCGTGTTCGATCCCCGGCCGGGGCAGGTTTTGTGGGTGAGGTTTTTATCGAGGTTTCTCCTCACCTGTAAGACAAAGGTCAGGAAAACTTTAAGGCCCAAACGGTCCCCGAAATCATATGTTCATCATCATCCTTATCATTATCATCATCATCCTTCATCGGTGTGGAAAGCAACGGGAAGCTACCACACCTACAATTCCCCAGTAAAGTTGCAAAGCATAGCATGAAAATGCTATGATTGCAGTTGAAAGACCTGCCTCGGGACAGAATTACTATGGATGGAATAGACGACCAGAAAATGAACACACCAACTTGTGTATCATAATCCTATTTTTCTTTGCCTTAAAAATCACCAAAGGCTATTAAACTTTTTCCACAATTGGGCCTAGGCTACTTAATTTTCTACACTGCTCAAAAAAATTAGGGGATATTGTAGAATAACCTATTAAGACTATGTTTTTAGGAACAGTATTAGATGCAATCACTTTCTATTACTCCAAAAGAATGTAAACAAGAGTTTGAAGTCATTACGTAACCTCTGTACCACACCAGATGTCAAAGAGATCCTGATTAGGAATATGGCAACAAACAAAGCAACATGAACATGGTGAAATGTTTCATTAGTATGGTGCATGGTCTCCTCGAACGGGCCAGCACTGCCTCACACCTGTGTGGCATTGATGCAACGAGTTCTTGGAGGATAAGTGGCCACTCTTCCATAAGAGCAATGTACAGCTCTGGAACAGTTGTGGGAGGTACTGGTCTGCCTAATGCATCCCACACATGCTCAATCGGATTTAAGTCCGGGGAGGAAGCTGGCCATTGCATATGCTCGATACCCTCCACTTCCAGCATGTCGTCCACCAAGCCAGCTCTGTGGGATCGTGCATTATCGTCCATAAAAAGAAAAGAATCACCTATGGCACCAGCATAAGGCACGACAAAAGGTTGGAGAATCTCATCTCTATACCTTACCCGCAGTCTCAAAGTACCACCTTGGATGACGTAGAGGTCCGTACGTCCACCAACTACTGACTCCTGTCCACACCATCAATCCACCGCCACCATATGGGGATCTTTCACGTACAAAAGCTGGATTGTTTTCGTGTCCCTTTTTTCCTTCAGATGAATACACGCCGACTATCACATTCCACGTTGAATCGCGACTCACCAGAAAAAAGAACTGATCTCCATTCGGCATGCCTCCACCCACGATGTTCCTCCGCCCAGTTTTCTGCGATCTCTACGGTTTGTGGAGTTAACCTGGTACACACCAGTGGGACCTACGGGCATAAGAGACCACTTCCATGCAGTCGATTACGGACAGTTTGAGTTGACACGCTGCGTCCTGTTGCTGTTTGAAGTGTATTTCGCAGTTGAGTTGCATTCTGCTGTCTATTCCGACGGACTGTTAACAAGAGGTAACGGTCATCCCTTGCTGTTGTTTGCCCGTGGTCGACGTTGTCCGGCTCTTCTGTGAACAGTATCTATTCTTTGAAAACGATTCCAAAGTCTGGAAATCACGCTTTGAGACCCCCAATGGCTTGTGCCACCTCTTGTTGTGTCTGTCCAGCTTCCATCCTTCCTATGGCCCTCCAAGCCATTGGTTCAGGTAAATCACGTTGTCGAGGCATTACTGTCCCTAAGGCAAGTCATTCACTAACTGAAAACTGGACTGTATTTAAAAACAGCAACAAAACATTCACCCCCACACCACCCTTTCACATCAACAGTACAGACACTGCCCTCTGGTGCGGTACCGAGGTTACGTAACAACTTCAAACTCTTGTTTACATTATCTTGGAGTAATAGAAAGTGATTGCATCTAATACTGTTCAAAAAAGCATAGTCTTAATAGGTTATCCTACAATATCCCCTAATTTTTTTGAGCAGTGTAGTTATGGGTCTATCTATTGATTTTGTATTTATGATATTGGTTTTAACCCTTATATAGACAACGCATACCATAACATAAATTGGTTTAATTTATTTGATATCTTAATAAATACGAGGGAGTAAAAATTACTTAAATGTGTGTCGAATTAACAACAATAACGGTAATAACTTACAGAGTTTTATTTGAAATTGTCTTCGCTGAGGTCTGACACATTTAAATAACTGACAAAATAAATAAATTTTTCCCAAATTAAAGATTACTTAGTTATTTAAGTTGTTCAATTAGTTATAATATTTTGCAACACGTACTTGTTGATTTGGATTATGACATGTCTTATATACATCATCTTAGATATACAAATTATTAAGAACGCTTATAAAAACATTCACGCTTATTTAGTTTATAGAGTAAGATACTTTTGAAATTTACTTATGTAATTTATCTATTTAACATGCCAAATTGTTTATTGTATATATTACGGTACAATCAAATTAATTTTTGTGATAAAAAGTTTGTATTTAAAATCTCAAATTATAATGAATATAGGCACATCAAAAACCGAAGCTATTTTAATAAATAGAGGTGTAAGACAAGGGTGTAGTTTATCACCTACTCTTTTTAATTTATATATTAATGACATCATCCAAAATTGGAAATAAATGTTAATATAGGTAGGCCTATAAGAATGAACCGTTTTTAAATATTAAACGTTTTAATGTAATTGATGTGGTTATTATTCAAGAAAATTGAAAATAATTTGCAGTACTCTCTAAATCGATTAAATTAGTTATGCCAGGAATGCAAGTGGAGAGATTCAAATACTTTGGTTGTACTATCAGTAGTAACATGAACTGCGGTCAAGAAGTAAAGCAGAGGATAGCAATTGCAAAAGAAGCTTTTCACAAGAAGAGAAGCATTTTCTTCGGTGGAATACATTATATAATGGAAATGGACAGCTAATGACAAATGAAGGAAACTTTGAGTAAGTGGCTGAATTCAAATACCTAATAACAATAATCACAAATAGGAATTAGATGCACAAAGAAATTAGACATAGGCTCATTTCTGGAAATGTGTGCTATTATGTATTATAGAGACTCTTGACATCCCAACTCCTTTCAAAAAACGTTAAACTGAAAATATACACAAATATTATTCTACCAGTTATATTATATGGATGCGAAACATGGACTCTTACTTTAAAGGAGAAAAGGAGATTACGAGAATTTATGAATGAAGTTCTTATGAAAATTTTTGGACCAAAGAGAGATGGACAGGTGAATGGAGAAGACCACCAACAGTGAATTACATGGTCTTTATAGCAAGCCAAATATAATAATAGCTAAGTCTCGTAGGTTGCGATGGGCGGGACATGTGGCACGAATGGGAAACGAAAGAGGTGCATGGAAGCTTCTTGTAGGAAAATCAGAGGGAAAACGCCCAGTTGGTAGATCAAGAATGAAGTGGGGAATAACATTAACTATGATTTGAGAGAAGTACATTATACAGAAATGAATGGAAAATACTAGTTCAGGAAAGGGATGTATGGAGAGCTTATGTCCGCGCGGCCATGAACCTACTAGTTCTATAGTGCCAGTGAGATAGATAGTTATTGCCTTTTCGACTTAAAAAGAGGTTGGAATAAAACTGTCATCGGCTTTCAATAATACTGTTACCTCTGATGTAGCGTACATAACTAAAAAGCAATTGATATTTCATCATCATCTTCTTCTTCTTCTTCTTCTTCTTCTCTTCCTTTCATGTGTTGGACCTATGGTCTGTTTACGATCTCAATCCAAAGGTCTGCCCAAAGATCTCTTGCCTGGTGGCTGTTAATTTAAGATTTGACGTGGTATTCTTGTTCTGCTCATTCTTCTTACTGAGATTTCCAGTTGATTCTGTTTTTTTGTGCATATTCATATTTCATTTAGTTTGTAATTGCCAATTAAGTAAATTATATACCTAATACATTATTGTGCACTATATAATATAATAAATTATGTTGGCAGTCATGGTTAGAAGGTTTTTTCCTTACCTCTAGTCCCCAGGGTCTTGGGTTCAGAGCCAGATGTGGTCTATGCATTTTTAAAATTGAGAAAATCCAAACGAAAATTCCTCCGGCAGTCTGAAGATTTTCAGTCTCGTAAAAGAACCGTAAAGCTGAAAAAAATAGGCCTCTGCGTAAAATTGAATCGACCTCCATCCATCTAAGTCATAACTTGGTTGCATTTTAGATGTATTATTGAGGCGATGTGCTAACCTTATGTTACTTGTTGACATATGTAGGTAAATAAGCGTAATTAAAATAGCCTGTTTACAAAACTCTGGCTAGGCAGCGCCCGTGTCACCAAGCGGGACGTATGGGTTATATACATGTAATATCATACAATAATATGCTATTGCTAATTTTAGCCGGTATATTTAACTATTCTGATGATGTAGCACTATTGGGCGATAGCGAGGAGATACTAAAAGCCAAAACGCTCACACTATTGAATAACACTAAGAAATTGGGACTGGAAGTAAACATCAATAAAACCAAATATATGGTCACACATAGAAATACATTATATAATGGAAATGGACAGCTAATGACAAATGAGGGAAATTTTGAGGAAGTGGCTGAATTCAAATACCTAGGAACAATAATCACAAATAGGAATGAGATGCACAAAGAAATTAAACATAGGCTCAATTCTGGAAATGCGTGCTATTATGCATTGCAGAGACTCTTGATGTCCCAACTCCTTTCAAAAAACGTTAAACTGAAAATATATAAAACTATTATTCTACCAGTTATATTATATGGGTGCGAAACATGGACTCTTACTTTAAGGGAGGAAAGGAGATTACGAGTATTTGAGAATAAAGTTCTTAGGAAAATGTTTGGACCAAAGAGAGATGAACAGACAGGTGAATGGAGAAGACTACATAACAATGAACTACATGGTCTTTATAGGAAGCCAGATATAATAAGAACAGTTAAGTCTCGTAGACTGCGATGGGCAGGACATGTTGCACGAATGGGGAATGAAAGACGTGCATGGAAGCTTCTTGTAGGAAAACCAGAGGGAAAACGCCCAGTTGGTAGACCAAGAATGAGGTGGGAGAATAACATTAACTATGATTTGAAGGAAGTAGATTATACAGGGAATGATTGGAAAACATTAGCTCAGGATAGGGATGTATGGAGAGCTTATGTCCGCGCGGCCATGAACCTACGGGTTCGATAGTGCCAGTGAGTTAGTTAGTTAGTAGTTACTTAAAGGTCTATTTAACTATTCAGAGATGTCTATAGGCCAAATATTCTTGTACTTTGAACAATATCTGTGCATTACATTTTTCTTTTGTTCTGTAATTTAATCATTTTCCCCTCATCCGCCATTCTATTGACGATATCGTCGTCGTTCTAGCAAATTTCACTAAGTCCAAATTTATTGTTTTGAGATACAGCGATTTTAAAATTTAATCAAACTTCAGAAGTCTGTTAGGCCTCAATGATGAACTTTAACCAAATAATTTCTTCTGATCTCACTTCCTAGTTACTCGTATATTTATCATCACAAATGTAAAGTTCTCGCCATGAAGATCTGTATTATTTCTTAAAATAACCATAATAATGGAGTTTGCGACTTCTGCCTGAAGAAAGAAATCATTTTAGTAAGAAGTGTAAGGCATTGATTTTAAAAATATTTATTTTGTAATGTATTATTATAAACACAATTTGAGAATTTGTTTATTGTAAATTGTTAAGTTTTCAGTTGCTTTGAGAAATCGACAACAAATATGATTTTTACACGCATAATTTTCTTTCCATGAGATCAAAAACATAGTTACAAAATGTATTGTATTCTGTCATTTGAACGATTCATTAACCAACTAACTAACTAACTCACTGGCACTATCGATCCCATAGGTTCATGGCCGCGCGTACTTATGCTCTCCATACATCCCTAACCTAAGCTAACGTTTTCCAATCATTCCCTGTATAATCTACTTACCTTAAATCATAGTTGATGTTATTTTTCCACCTGATTCTTGGTCTACCAACTGGGCGTTTTCCCTCTGGTTTTCCTACAAGAAACTTCCATACATGTCTTTCATCCTCCATAAGTGACACATGTCCTGCCCATCGCAGTCTACGAGGCTTAACTGTTCTCATTATATCTGGCTTCCTATAAAGACCATGTAGTTCACTGTTATGTAGTCTTCTAACATTCACCTGTCTGTTCATCTCTCTTTGGTCCAAAAAATTTCCTAAGAACTTTATTCTCAAAAACTCGTAATCTCCTTTCCTCCCTTAAAGTAGAGTACATGTTTCACATCCATATAATATAACTGATAGAATAATAGTTTTATATATTTTCATTTGACGTTTTTGAAAGGAGTTGGGACCTCAAGAGTCTCTGCAATGCATAATAGCACACATTTCCAGAATTGAGCCTATGTTTAATTTCTTTGTGCATCTCATTCCTAACCAACACAATCAGTAAATATATTGTTTTCACAACCACTGACCCTCTCAGTTTAAATTGTCAGTTACAATAGCTCCTAAGGGTCAATTTCACCAACAGAGGTAACTGTATTACGCCAGCTTTCCCCTGTATAATGCATAGCTTAAACTAGCGTAATACAGTTACCTCTGTTGTTGACACCTTCCCTAAATGTTTATTAGAATTATGTAACGTTAAGATGAAAGATTAAACTGGTTAAAGAAGAAAATTTAAATGAATTATATATATATATATATATATATATATATATATATAATTTTAACATGCAACATACAACCAGTAACACAGGACAGGGAATTTAAACTATGGATAACACACATGGACTGAGTATCATTTGAATGTCAGGGCCTCCTCCGAGAAAACACAATGCCATTAATGAGGCATTTGTACTAAAATGGCGGATATAATAATAATTATTATGCCCAGTTGGTAATCGAAGGCTGTTTGGGCCTTAAAGCTGGCCCATCGTTATAATCCCCAACCTGGAGGACCAGGAGATTTTTGTTGAAGGTTTTCTTCCTCTAGCCTTTGACGAACCAATGTCTCCCTACAAGGCAGCAGTTGTCAAAGGATATAATAATAAATTATTATGCCCAGTTGGTAATCGAAGGCTGTTTGGGCCTTAAAGCTGGCCCATCGTTATAATCCCCAACCTGGAGGACCAGGAGATTTTTGTTGAAGGTTTTCTTCCTCTAGCCTTTGACGAACCAATGTCTCCCTACAAGGCAGCAGTTGTCAAACCCTGGCAAGGAGTCCTTACAGGGTACTATCACCCGGGCCAGAATTAACCATGTTTTTAAGGAGGTGTTGCTCCTCTAGTATTCCCCATTTCTCTCCTGGCTTGTGACAGGCAGAGATTATTTCTCAAAAATGAGTCTAGGTTGGTTATACTTCATAAACCAAAAGAACAGTGAATTCAAGGGGTTTAGACTGTAGAGTGTGTTTGTCGAGAGGATTAACAGAAAGTGATGCAGAGAATAGGGATTTATGGAGGAGTAAAATTTACATTGGGTTGTAGGAAAACTACTGTGTTGTAGAGAAATTCTTAATAAAGAATAAAAAAATGACAAAGTTATACTAGAGCTTTTAAAAAAATCCTACTTTTAAAAAACTAATAAAATACAGTGATTTTGAGATCAGAGTCAAAACCAAGTACTTTTTCAGGACTGGTTTTTATTGATGTTATCACTAGAGGGCGGATTTATATGCACTAAAAACCATAAATATATGCATGCAACTATGCAGCAAAAAAGTTGAAAATATGCTCTTAAAATTTAAAAAATATGCACAAAAATTAATTTTCTTTTATAGTAAAATACACTATTTTCTCACATAATTTTATTTTTTTTTATGTAGCAACGATTTTATTTTTTTTTCACTCCTAATTGAAGTTAATAATTGTATTTTTTAGTGTCATTCTCATTAATCTTGCCTGTAATATAGAGCTTATGTCCGCGCGGCCATGAACCTTCGGGTTCGATAGTGCCAGTGAGTAAGTAAGTAATATCACCTTACTTTATTGTATATTAAAAGACATTCAGTGCAGAATTATAATGATTTAATAATGTGATAAATTGATAAGGTTATTTAAAATATTCACATGTTTTCTGCAGACTTGGCATAGGACAATTTTTACCATTTGTTGTTAATGTAGGATTCCCAGCAATTCATTGATGAAGCAAATATATTTTACTGGATTTCTCCTTCGGCAATGAAAACACTTGTCTTGGTCCACTAACACTTACAAAATGGTATTTCAGAAAATAATGTAAACTTTGATTCCCGATTTGTTTTGTCACCGTGGTCAATAATGTACAACAGGCTTCCTTTGTGTGAAATGAAGTATATTTTGCACACATGAAAGTATATTTCAGGAGTGATTTTTGAGTCTTTGTCGTGTATGCCAACAGTCTCAACAAAGCTGATGTTCAAACTTCAAAGAATATCGTCGGTTGTAAACGAAAACAAGGAAATTACCACCAATAAACTGTCTATTGTTGGCAAGCACGTTCATCTCTTCCGAAATCTTCCTTTCAGGAAATGGTTTAGGCCAGATTACTTTATTGACCTGTTGAGATTTAAAACTGCAGACCCCCTGCTTGGAATTGCCACTGTTTTGCGAAAATGCGGAATAGGGATGCTGGATTTCTATGAAAACAAGATTGTCTTCATTTGTAAAAACATGACAATAAATCAGAAACTTGTCATTTTATGGTGTTTACAAACTAATATTATAATATTAAATAGAGAAAAAAGTATAATATATGCACCCATATGCATATATTTGTGAAATATGCGCTAATCCCATGAATATGCATTTATATGCACTATAAAATTTTTGCCAATTGATTCCAAATGACATGAAACGCATTTTCCTCTTCCATGCATATGTTTATCTCTGAAGGAGTAAAACATGCAAATATGCATAAATCCGCCCTCTAGTTATCACCTACCATTTACAAAGATATTCTCCATTCAAAGAAATGGAATCTAACTTTCAATCATATTAACATATTGAATGTAATAATGACATTTTGTGTCTTAGGATAATACAGAAAAGAGAAAGTAGTAGAAATTATTATAAATTTCATTTTTTACCTTATACCCATTCTCTTTTAAGAGTATTTGAAACGTTTACCTTGTTTTATCCTCTTTTAATTATATATTTCACTTCTAAACCCGAGATCTATTTATTATATGTATTTTCATTTTCATTATTAAACTTCGTGCATCACACTACTGAAAACAATTCCCTCATTAAAACGAATTACAGAACATATCTGTATGCGAATTAATTGTGAAATAATTATTCACCAAAAATATTTGTTACCATAGTTTCACAGTAATTATTATCAAACAATTTGTTACTATAGTTTTTTTTTTAATTCGCCATAACATTGTTGCTAATGCTGTACCCGAGCTAAATTCCAATTCTACTCTAAACAATCTTGCATAATGTATTACTCCCGCCGACTCTGTCTATTGGGTAGTACTACTTTTATGAGTGAAATTCCTATGGAACTATCAATGTTCATTTTATCCTCTACAATTTCTTTGTATTCTATAAGACACAAGAGAGGTGCAATTTTTATCAATCGATAAAACATCAAGATGGTTTGTCATGTTATTGTTTACGCGATAGTGCGTTTTGTCGTACTTACCAGCAATGACGAACATTATTGAAAGTTCAACTTCCTACATTTCTGGGTTGCCAACCTAAATAACTGTACTGTAACATTACATTTACACCCACGTTCGGGAAGTAAAACCACTGTCCTCTATGTATACTACGTACAATGTATATACAAAAAATATCCAAAAGGTAGTGTTAATATATTATACGAAACAAATCACAGCGTTTTAAATGAACTGAACTTTATTTGAAACAATATAAAACAATAAATACGTACTTGCGGCCATGTTATCAATAATTGTTCTCAAGGCCTCCTGTTGTTTCAACTAATAAACATTGCCCACACTGTTAACGTTAGTCAATTGTTTATAATGAACGCAAATATTTCCAACAAAGATGGTATTATTTTACTATTATTTATTATTTTGAAAACACCATCGCGCAAAAAATAATAATGTACAACGCACGTTTGTGAAGTGTTTTACAGAATCTCGCAAATTAATAACCTCGCTATCGCTCGGTTTTTAAACATTTTTCTTCGATTCTGTAAAAACCACTTCCCAACCTCGCATCGTAATATACCATTAACTGTGCTTGAAGCTCATATTTCCATTTTATTTCTGTCAAAGTTCTCTGAATTCCATTTTGTATATTTCTCATTTTTAGCAGGCGTATGTATCATTATTTTTTAGCTTATGTACTGTTAAATTGTTAGCATACAATTTATTTAAACATGGATTCTTACTTTAAGGGAGGAGAAAAGATGGCGAGTATTTGAAAATAGGAACATTTCTGGGCCAAAGAGAGATGAGCAGACAGGCGAATGATGAAAACATAAAAATGAGCTGGATCATCTTCATAAGAAACCAGATATAATAAGAAAAGTTTAGTCTCGTAGACTAGGATAGGGAAAACATGTGGAATGAAGTGGGACATGTAAGTCCCTTGCAAGAAATCCAGAGGGGAAATACCCCGTAGGTAGACCAAGAATGACATGGGAGAATAACATTAACCATGAATTGAAGTATATTATGTAGGGAATCAATAGAAAACTTTACTTAAGATAGAGATGTATGGAGAGCTTATGTCTGGTCGGCAATGAACAATATATAATTAATGGACGCTGATAAATTGCACTCGGTGTGTAATACATGACAGATTTGTATTTATAATAACTCGTCATTTTGAAACAAATATTGCTGAGTTTCATGACAAGAAGTTTTTATAGGAAACTTGGTGAGTTAATAAAATAACAAAAGTTTTTAACTGGGACATCTGACAGTACAAATGGAAAAGCAACAGAGGCATATTTCGTTGTAAGATACAGAATGGCTCACGCAGGTGAGTCACACACAATACAGTAAAAGCTCCTTATTCGCGGGTTAAACAGTTGAGACACAGTTCCTGTAGTCGCCGTTAAAATTTCTTTATTCGCGGATCCAGTCGGTATAGGCGTATTAGAAGGATTAGCATCCTTTATTAACGCATCGGCAACTTTTTTTACTGCAGGAGGTAAGTGCCAAGGCGGCTTTTACAAAGAGTCTTTCTAACCAAATGGACAAATTAATATAAAGTAAAACAAACCTTATTGTCACTAAGCCTAAAGTTCGATGTTATAAGCCACCGCCGCAGTATTTCACGTGCCGCTATGTCCGTTGATAAATGCCACGATCGGCGTTTTATTGTTTCAACTTGTCATTCGTTGCAATAATTTTGATTGAATAACACGTGTCCTTCTGCTTTGTTGCCAATTTATAATGTCGAGTAAAAGGAAAGAAAATTAGTTCCGAAGCGGAAAAAAGTAGCGTTGCCGCTTAAAGTAAAAATATAAATGCTTGACCATTTACGCGTTGGCGAGTCGTTTACGTCTATTACACGCTGTTTCAATGTTAATGAATCAATAAATAAGACAAATAAGGAATTCTATCGCAGAATTCACAGCTGAATATCTATCTTAATTGAAATATATTTTAAAAGCGGCAAAACAGGAAAAAATTGCTAAGTTCTTTAAGCCCTTGCCTAAACATGACAGTAATAATTATTAGAAATTGTTCAAAATCTCTCATTAATTGATTTTATTTTGGTATTTTTTATTTTATTTTGTAATCTTGGAACATATCCCCTAAATATCCATACAAATTACCATTCCATATTGACGGTTTCTGTATTCGCAGCATATTTGCGGAATATATACCCCACGAATAAGGAGCTTTTACTGTAACCGGAAAGAATAATAAAACCCTGCGCTGTTCACATGTTCAATGGAAAGTCGGCTAACAATTACACCATGTCCATAAAGTCTTTCCAACATTTCAATTTCCTATAATATGTAAATTATAAAAGTTAGAGTTCTGGGGTTTGTGGCAGATGAAATACAAACTCTCAAATTTTGTAAAGCAATGTCAGTGTACTTCCACATGTGCACTTCTTGTTGCCCGCAGAACATCTAAGCTATATTCCATTTCTCGCCATGCATTATGTAGCATTTCTTGGGTTAATCCTTCTTCTCTCCAAGTGTTCAAACTTAGGTACATTTGTTGCATATACCCCTGTCCTCTACATAACCCCAAAGAAAAAATCTACGGGGTTATGTCTGGGGATCACGGTGGCCAGAGTGTAATCGGGTGGCGCTCTTTCCATATTCCATCCTAAAATTTCTCTGCAAAGTAGTTAGTGACCGTGCCTCATGGTACCATAAAAGCACATTGCGCTTTCTCCTGGTTTGACGTCATTATAGATTATACCTAAAACAAATAAAAAACTTTGAGAGTTTGTCTTGGATCTGCCACAAACCACACAACTTTAACTTTTACAGTTTTCATCTTATAGGAAGTTGTAATGTTGGAAATACATTCAAATGACGAAGTGGCTAGTCGCATTCAAAACATGGCAGCCTACGTCCAGGGACTGTCGCCTCAGATCATGCAGCACATCTGGCAATTTTATTACTGTTTACCGTTGTAATTATGAAGATGCTGTTGAATATATGTTGTTATACAAACCATTGCCAGCTAATGCAAAGTATCTGAAATTTTCAGACTTGTTAGTAAGCACTTGGAAGAAAATCATGTACCCGTACTCTATGTGTTAGTGTGTGCACGGCAATGCAAAGGAAAACAATTGGTATAATAACGCGCATAAGGGCTGTTGGAAAAAAAATCCAAAAACCAGTCATTGTATTTTGCACCAGCCAAGCTTTGGCCATATCAAAAATGTCATCGACCTTCATACATTTTCTTAATGAATCAGTAAAAATAGTTAATTTTGTCAAGTTCAGGCCACTGAATTCAAGAGTCTTCAAAATATTTTGTGAGGACGTGGGAAGTCTTAACAGATCTCTGCTTCATCGGAAGATGACTTATTGGCGGAAGAACGTTAAGTCAACTCTTCCAACGTAAGGCTGCAGCGGCGACTTTCTTCATTGATAAGCACAAGTTGGTCTGTAGAAAGAAAAGTGAGGTACCTCATTTAGCCTATTACACTATGGCGGTTAGTCGTCAGATTTTCTGAAGACGAGGACTCTTAAAATAAAGGTAGATTTTCTCACAGTTCTCAAGAATTGAATAATTCATGTTATAAGTAAACAATCTAATATTAATGATACCGATTAAAGAGAAAAAATCTTCCTAAACCCGGACTTTCAATCCAAGATCTCCAGCTTTACGCGGTAGCGCATTAAACCATTGAGCTACTTAGGCAATCCAGGAAGAGACACAAATATTTGTCTACTTGAAATTCCTGTGTACTCCTGTTGGTGAACTTCTGTTCACATTAAATCAGGGTCACTTCTAGTAAATAATATAACATACATATTAATTTATTATTATTATTATTATTATTATTATTATCACTCATCATAATAATTTCTTCTTGTCAACTTATGCAAGATATATGTGTAACGTTAATGAAAAAAAATCGAAATTATAGATTTTATTAAAAATTATTATATCTGAAAAACGCAAATATGGTCCAAGACTTTCGATATCGTCTCTTTATGAAATGCGATCTGATTTTAAATAAATCCTGCATAATTACACTTGCGATTCCATCTCTAACATTTATAGATGAAGTCCTGTATTGTACTGCAGGTACACACATATCGTACGCACCCTACTTGACACACACACAGCAATATATAAATATATATATATAATATTAATATGTGTGGCACCTGCAGTCTTGAACACGTAAGTGCTGAAAATAATAATAATAATAATAAAATAATAATAATAATAATAATAATAGGCCTATTTTTTATTCTCAAGAAAGGATATGTGTAGGTATTAACAAAATATTTATCGTGTAACATAAGTTTCAATACATGTTAATGTTAATGATATTATTATTATTATTATTATTATTATTATTATTATTATTATTATTATTATTATTATCATATAGAAAATACCCTGTAATTAATGCACAGTACTCCAGATGTTTGACACATTAAAATGAAAATCAATTTAAATTTGTTTTTGAATTATTCTAAATTCTTATTTTATTAAATAATCATTAAATGCTCATAGAATAGCTTCCAAACACAAGTTCATTTTCGTTTAGAAGCTGTCAACGAGCGCAAATCTCTGTTGATTCGTCGGTCTGTCATAAGTATGAAATATTAAATCGAAAACATTATTATTTGGCTCATACTGATGATGATGGTAGGCTATAAGTGTGATAAAGACTTGGGCACAATAAGAAGCCGTAAAAATACATACGACCGCCAAAGCCAACTGATACTCTTATATAAATGTCATGACATCAATAATATGGAGAGTGTATTACAAATATTATCAACATATATTACGTACTGAAATAAATAAAAATGCAGATCACTTTGGACATGAACATCTTAAAACGTACGTTTCCCGACCCGGAGTTATGTAAAATTAGGCGTACATGGCATTCATTTACCACAAGGCTTTTGCAAAATAAAATTTGAAAAAATAAAAAAAAATACAAGTGTAATATATAATCTCCATGTTGATAATTTTATACTATGCTGTTATTGAACACCCTGTTCTGAGAGTAAGTTGTAAGTATTATGTAATTTCCAAATCGTTATGAAAAATAGAATGGGCAATATAAAAAAATAGGCATATACATATAATGATTGTTTTTCTGTGCTATGGTCATGTAAATAATCTGACCTTCAAACATTCTGAAATAACACAACTATTGATTTAAAAAATATATTTCCTGAATGCGAAGATTTCATAAGCTAATTTTTAAGTAGGCCTACAACATGTTTATAGTATTATTACGACTGTTGGTCAACTTTCGAGTTTAACTGAATCAGTCATTTCGAAAAGGGATCATCTTCGATTTTTTCTGAAATTCACTTTTTTTCGTTATTCCATGTTTACATATGTCCTTACATCGATTCCGCGTGAGAATAGATCAAATACACAATTATTTTACCACTTTTCTGACTTTACCTTTTAGGTAGTCATTTCGAAAAAGGATCAACTCGCCGAGTTGTTCCCTTTTCGAACGGACTGACGCACGAATGTGATCTTGACTTCAGCAGCATATCTATCCTCTTGCACTCTTTCTGTGTTATTGAAAGTAAACAACATTAAAATCATGCTACAATTGTTATTTATTTAATTCAGGGCACATGAAATACAGATCATTCACCCAAATGGCAGACCTTATTAACATATTTGTAATAACTATACATAACATAAACACTGTAACAATATAAGCAGAATAATATTAAGTAGATTACAATCGTATCAGTTGAGATCTGAACGTACATAGGAAGTTGTTTATTGAAATTGCGCTATTGTGAGGCCGTCAGCCGTTTACTAATGATGATGATATTAATGAATCTGTTTCGGAATCGTCGGAATTCTGACGAAAGCGGTCGTTCTAGACTGAGAGAAAGAAAGGGATCAGACAACCAGAAAATATTTGCACAACATAATCAAGGACAGAGACATGTCAACCACGCCAAAACAGAAATTCTGGATTGAAAAACAGGAGAGGATTGTGGGTAAGCAATATTAAGTCAGTTCTAACCTAACATTGAAAACGCTGTATCTGCACAATTTTATTTCATTATTAAGTTTAAATTCAATTTTAATTCAATTTAGATGTCCACTCCGTTGCCTTCAGTCATTCTCGCCCTTACGATGACAGGAAAATTCACTAAGTTAAAATATACTGTTCCCCAAAGAGGTAATTCCTTCAATGACTGCGATAAAAAAATTTGCGGTAGTGAAACGCAAAATCCGCTGTCACGACCGTGTTTATACTCCAGAGGGGCTTCATAAGTAGTTGTTCTCAAACCAATAAGTTTTCTTGGAAGAAATTCATCATACGACATTATACATTTTCACAATGGTGACCATATTTTTTCAAAAAGAAAGTGTTTGTCCATACAGAGTATGGGTAAAGGTGTTCCAAAGGAAAAAAATTTTTACGAAATTTGGAGTGTAATAGTGACAAGCCATGGAATCGTAATCGGCCGGAAATTTAAAGCCTTCGAAAGAGTAACTGACCAATGTCACCAATATGCAAATACAAGATGGTGAAACACACCCTGCCTACACCAGCAAAGTACCAACAATCACAAAAAAATGGATGTGTAAATAAACTTTAGCATTACTTTCTGATATCCGTCGACATTTTTATGATGATTTATTCAAATGGCCTACAACTACAGCTGAAGTAGTAGAGAACGCCGAAGATGTTCAATGACGAAATTTTTCGGTGTACTTTTTTTATAGTCACTTCCAAGTAATAAAATGTAATAAAATGTATCAATATTATTCCATGTATGTAGTTATTTCGCAATAATAAACTTTTTCAACGAAATGTGTTAAATTTAATAAACGTTTCTTCGTTCATTTCGAAAAGGGATCATCTCCGAAAATTGTAATGAGTTTTTCCGGAAAAACCCAACAACAAGAAAGTGTTGTAAATCTGTTAGTAAACGTGAATGGGCATGAAAATTATTCAGTAGAAATTTTCAGATTCATAGCTTTATCCTGGAGAAATTTAATCAGTTTTTTGCCTCTCCTGTAACATTTGATCAGCTGTAGATGATCCCTTTTCGAAATGACTGATTCAACTATATCGAAGTTTTTCTTCCTAGGAATTCTTTTATAGCAAATATTGCCTTATAGTAGGCGTACATAAATTTAAATTTATCTATTATATTAGGCCTATGTCTCAATGACTGATGTAAGATCTAAAACGATTGACTTATTTTAATTATTTTAAAGCGATACTACACTATTATAAAATGTTATAGATTTAGTAAGTCTGATTGGAACCTAGAGTGTAAATGTTTTCCATGTAGAGTAATTACGAATATCAGTTCTTAATGTAAGGTGATTTCAATTACTCTTAATTTTCACCAAAAATTTACATATATAAATATTAGGCCTAACTACAACTGAAATTCCTATCTTTATAAATAAAAATGTCTGCAATGGGCATCATTAGAAGACTCAGGTATATCGCTCTTTTTGTAATTTAAGAACGGATGAAATATTAGGAATGTTGCCCGAAATGTGTACAGCATACAAAGGTATACTGTTAAAAAATGTATCAATCCATAGTAATTTCTGCCCGAGGGCAGTCCTTCACTGCCATCATAGCATTTTCATGCTATGCTTGCAGCTTTACTAGGGAATTGTAGGTGTGGTAGCTTCCCGTTTCTTTCCACACCGGTGAAAGATGATGATGATAAGGCTGAAGATGATGGCCATATGATTCCGGGGACCGTTTGGGCCTTAAAGTTTTCCCGATAAAAACCTCACCCAGAAAAACTGCTTCGACCGGAGATCGAAACCGGGCCCGCTGCGTGAGAAGGCAGCACGCTACCTCGAGACCACAGCTGTGGACCAAATCTATAATAGGCACGAATGAGGTAGGCTATTTCCTAGAAACCTGTCTTTTTATTTACTTAATAATTGAATACCCCTTGAAAATCTAACACATATGTGATTTATATGAGTCTCCCAAGATAATTTCGAATTAATAATAATATAATAATGAAAGAAATGTACTCAAGTGTGAATACAGTTATTTTTCACTACTATATTCCCTCAGTGATTTTTTTCTTTAGTTACACACGTTGAAGTGACGTGCACACGTTTTGTCACATGCACAGTCCAATATTGGTTTCTCCTGCACAATTTGTGATGTCACCCGTGGACTGCAAGTCTTGTTATAGCAGTGTGGAGCTTGATGTTCGGACCTGTTCAGCTTCTGTTGGTCATGGCGTCGTCGCGTCGGTTGAGTAGAAGTCCACCAAACAGAGTTATAAAACATTTATTGTAATAAGATATTAAATATAAAATTGGTACCCTCCTGGCAAGTCAGTCGTCCTCAACTAAATTATTAACAAACTGCAGAAGATAAAAGATTGTTTTTGAAAGGCCTCCATATTGGAACTACTTGATTGAAGTTTAATAATTTAATTGAGAACGACTGACCTACCAGGTACCAATTTCATGTTTTAATATCTTATTACAAGCCAGTTGAATCATACATGTGGGGTAAAGGTGAGGAAATTCATAGAGGGATCAAAATTACTTAGTCTGTCTGTCTAGTGTTAAATTCATTGTAATGACTTCACACAGATGAAGTACCCAAAAAAAATCCGACGAAATCAGTTTCACAATTTAAGAGGGATTAAAGATAGAGATGGCGCAAGCGGTTAAACGCTCGCCTCTCACCGCCGGGGTCTCGAAATCGAGTCTCGGTCACTCCATATGAGTTTCGTGCTGGAAAAAATCTCAGTCCTAGGCTGGTTTTTCTCGGGGTTTCTCCGTTTTCCTCTCCCACAAATTCATTACACACATTTCTCCATACTCATTCTAAACTTTCGCTCAATCGCCCCTGTGATGTGCGTCAGGGAAGGTAACTTTGTCGTTCACATCACTCTATAAAATATAAGGCTTCATCTGATCCCTCGACCAGATCCTGAGTAGGACATGTGTTTAGAGATATATTAATTATAATTATAAAGGGAGATATATCTGTGCGTGGTTATCTGTGGTCTTAAATTGTAAATTTTAGATGAGTCTTCTGTGATATTAGTGATATGTAGTAAAGTGATCCACAACAGGCCCGGAGGCCCTTGTGGGTAGTAGAGGTTAAGGTTCCCACTTTTTCTAGACAATCGGCACTTTATGTCAGCCTGGTTGTGTCAGCCCTGCGTGACGGCCGCCTTTACCCCCAGAAACATATTAGTGATATATTACTTTTTAAAATACTCTTCGTAAGCCCTACTGTGATTAAACAGAATAATTAATCGAGGAGGTCTATAATGTCCAAATCCCGGATGCTCAGTTAAAAAATCCGAGTCAGCTACAAATGTTTCTCTCTAATCTTTATATACAGGAAGTTCGGGTCATTTGGACCCTTCGGTTTGAATGGACCCTGTTAAATCTCTTTAATTGGTGCAGTCTTCGAACAGAACATATTTTAACTTCTTCTACACATCAACTTTGACGTAATTAAGGGCAGTTTATTTTATTATTTGTGCCAAGAAGGGTATATTTGTGATATTTATGGAAAATGACCTTTAAAGTTGTTCAAGCTAAGAATTAATTCTTAATTCTGCCTATTGAATATTACAAATGTTGAAAAAAAACTCCCAAATATATTATATTATGTAGATGCTGTTTTAATATACTGAGGGGGTTGGTTGATATTATGTGACATGGCGGCTGTATAAAATAATTAAACATAACAAAGGAATTCGGTTAATGTGGACCTTCATGTAGTGGTTAAAGTGGACCTGGATCCCCTTTACACGAATACTTATGTTATATCATGGGAATGTTATCTAATAAAACCATGAACTTAATTCATTTTATTATATCCCTTGTAATATTATTAAACCCAAAGACCGTCGCTTTCTGCAGTTGAATGACGTGTGAATGTTATAATCAACAATACTTTTTCAAAACATTAAATAAATATCAACACTTTTTAATTACGGTCAGCCATAAATATTTCATATTAATCTGTGCCTTGTCTGTATATTTTAATAGAGTAAATAAACTTAAAAATACACTAAAAGCTAAGATGGACCTCTGGGTTCCACTTTACCCGAGTATGGAGGGTTAAAGTGGACCTTTCTTGTAATGTAAAGATTTATAAATTATGAAGATGTTTCCACATTTGAATAAAATAACAATGATATTTCATAGTTATAACATTAATGATAATTACTGTAATTAAACAAAATTCAAGTCCCTTAATTAAAAGAAGCAAAACAACAAATTCAAATAGGGATCCACATTACCCAAGTTCCTCTATATAATTATTCTTTGCGTGTGTCTGTCTCTTCCTTAAATGACTGACCGGTTTTGTTGACATTTTTTGTGTGTGTCTTATTGGGTCCCTCGATGGTTTAGATTCACAATTGGACCCTCTAAATCATTAGATGTAGGAGTTCACCTGAAGTGAAAATTTTAAAATCACTGTAGCTATCGCAATTTCGATGATTCACAAACGAAAATTAATACATTCTATTAAATTAAACCGATATAAGTATAATCAATTGAGTTGGTGTTTACTTGATGAAAATCCATATTTATTAATTAAATAAAAATAAAACGTAATTTTATTTGATTTTCATATTTATTATATATTCAGTGACAGCTGTTTCGGTACACTGTACCTTCTTCAGACATGTTAACAAATTATGAATTGTGTTCCAACTGATCTAAGCAACCAATACAACGATATTTATTTAATTTTTTTTTTAATTAACAAAGGGGATTCATTCAAATCAAGTTGAGAATTTAACAGTTTTTTACTACTTTTAAATTATTAATTTCTACAGCCTCCAAAAAGATCTAACTTCTTACCCTTATCACAAATATGTAAAATTTCAAAATTTGGATCGAAACAGTGATTAAATTAGAATAGGTGGTTAGCATATTTTGAATATTCTAAATTTCTGGTATATGCTCTCATGTGTTTCTTTATCCGAGAGATAAACTTTAAAAATTTTAAATAAAATTTTGTATTGTTTGCTTAGATCAGTTCGAACACAATTCATAATTTGTTAACATGTCTGAAGAAGGTACAGTGTACCGAAACAGCTGTCACTGAATTATATAATAAATATGAAATCAAATAAACTACGTTTTAACGATATAAGTATTATAGAAAATGAGCGAAATTCGACAATTAGAAGTGGACGGTTATCGGAATCTGAAATTAAAAACTGCCTAAACGATTGGACCGATTTTGATGACATTTTGTTTGTGTGTGTTTGAGTTGGTCCGTGGATGGTTTCGTTTCACACTTGGACCCACTAAAACCATTAGGTGTAGGAGTTTCACCAGAAAATGAAAATTTTAAATCGCTCTAGCGGTCACGATTTTCTGTTTCACAACAAAACTCAGTATATCCTATTAAAATAAACCAAGATATATATTATCAAAAAACCAGTGTAATCCAACCGTTAGAAGTGGCAGTTTACATGAAATTTGAAATTAAAAATTTATTCTAAGCAACCGCCATATTATTTCGTCGCAGGTGTATATCGTAATCATTAATTTACCCTCAATATTATTTTATTAAGCGTGTCAGTGCACCCCGGGTATTCGCTAGTTGTTTATATTAACGTTTCTTTAAGAGATGAACTGGAGTACAAGTTAAATTATATTAACCGTTAAATTATATTGACCCATAGTTATAATATATTTGGAAGATAATTTCCGACAAATATAACTTCCAAGAGATGAATGAAGATGTTATTTCTGTAATTTTAAGCTAAAGGCGAGATTTTTAGGCGGAATTAGACTCAGAATGAAAGTGAAAGTAGTATATTTTTCTAGGCATGTATTATTATGGGTGGAAGTTCCACCATGATGGTTTAGGCCCATATAATTTTGGCGAAGGAGGGGTTGAGATGAGATGGTTGCCATGGAAACTAGAGAAACTGGTGGGTGTTGGGAGTTTCCCTGTGGTCCAGGATAGACCGCCCCGACCTACACCACCCCTCCCGGTATTGAGCAGGACAAGAGTGGTGTAAAGTGTTCTTCATCCAATGTACACCATTTCTTTACTCTATAGTTATTGATTGAGCTTGTCAGTCATTTTGATTCTAAACGACCATTTTGCTTATGTGAACAGTTCAACATTATAAATGTATTTATTTACTTACTAATACCCAGCTTGCGGACCTACGCCTAAGTAAATTAAAATTAATGTGTTTTTATGTTTAGTTGAATAAGTGAAAGAAAAAATCATTATAAATTTGTATGGTAATTATTTTTATATACCCCGTACTGATATCATCAGGCATTGCCCGGGAATCTACTTATTCCGTTCTTCTTGGCATAAATGAGCTGAAAGGCAAAATTCATTATTATGAGTTATCCGTAAAAGAATACCCACCGCGCGCTGCTACGCTTGTCCGGGAATCTACTTATCCCGATCTTTTTGGCATCAATGAAAGATAAAATTCGTTATTGTGAGTTATCCGTAAAAGATAAAGATATGGCGTCGTGGACTTATTTGAATTTTTTAACATTCAAATCTTTGTACATTAATGTTGTGTATTTGTTACGGTATAGGCAGCGTAAGCCATTTTAAGAGTCCAAAAATCTACTTTTTCACGTTTTTCACTACAAAGGATCATTTTTAAGAGTGTATAGGAGTTGAGTATCACATTTCTCTTATAGCCAAGGTTCATCCCGGGAATCTCCTGAACATTTTGCCAAAAGCCCCATCGCAATCGGCAGCGCATAAATACGAACAAACAAACATACATTCATTTTTATATATTAGATTTTGTATTCACTTGTAAAATTTATTATACAGAGTGATTCAGAAATATGGCTATATGTTTGATCGCATTTTGTGACGAAAATATTATTATTAAAGGAAATATGATGTTATCATTGGAAAGGGAATCCTTAAAATTACAACAATAGAACAAAACAAAACAAATCACTGCTCACTTGCAGCTTGGCTGGTTGATTTTTGTGGCCTAGCGTCGAACGCCTCCATAATTATCTTCGTTGTTTCTGCATCCGTGCTAATGCGAGACCTTCCAGGAGATTTGATTTTCTGCATCCTTCCCGTTTCCAGCAGTCGTTTTCTCCACTTCCCCACAGTCGATGGCTGCTATGCTACGTTAAACTCACGTCTTGCTCGTCTTGCGGCCTCACGATCATTAGCATACGTGCCCATGCAGCAATTGTAATTTGCTGTTGCATATTCAACGTCATTTTGACTAATGACGTAAGTTCTACACTGTTTTGTTTTATTCCATTGTTGTAATTTCAATAATTGTCTTACCAACGGCAATTTCATATTTACTGTAATGGTAATATTTTCATTACATAACGCGATCAAACGTATAGCCATATTTATGATTCACCCCGTATTTATTCAGTGGATTTGACGACGCCTCGAGATTGTTCACAACTCTCCAATGAATGAGGTTCTGCAGTTGCTAGGTGTAAAGCAAACTCGGCTAATTTAGTGATACTAAGCTTTTAGACTATTATACCTTAATATTATGAAAATTTATAGTTAGAGTCTTAGGAATATTAAGTTAAGAATAGATGAATGAAATATATGCTGAGTTGACGAATGTATATTTTATTTTATTACCAGTATGACAAGAAACCCAGAATGCGCTGAAGCAAGGAGATGCACTATCTCCTCTACTATTTAATTTTGTAGTAGAGCATGCCATTAAATCTTTAGAGAATGAGGAAGGTTTACAACTCAATTGTATTAATAAGCTGTTAGTTTATGCTGATGATGTAGTATTTTTGGCCGATAGCGAGGAGATACTAAAGGACAACATGCACACACTATTGAGTAACACTAAGAAATTAGGACTGGAAGTAAATATCAATAAAACTAAATATATGGTCACACGTAGAAATTCATCATATAATGGAAATGGACAGCTAATGACAAATGAGGGAAATTTTGAGGAAGTGGCTGAATTCAAATACCTAGGTACAATAATCACAAATAGGAATGAGATGCAGAAAGAAAGAATTAAACATAAGCTCAATTCTGGAAATGCGTGCTATTATGCATTGCAGAGACTCTTGATGTCCCAACTCCTTTCAAAAAATATTAAACTGAAAATATATAAAACTATTATTCTAACCAGTTATATTATATGGGTGCGAAACATGGACTCTTACTTTAAGGGAGAAGAGGACATTACAAGTATTTGAGAATAAAGTACTTAGGAAATTTTTTGGACCAAAGAGAGATGAACAGACAGGTGAATGGAGAAGACTACATAACAACGAACTACATTGTCTTTATAGGAAACCAGATGTAATAAGAACAGTTAAGTCTCGTAGACTGCGATGGGCAGGACATGTTGCACGTATGGGGAATGAAAGACTTGCATGGAAGCTTCTTATAGGAAAAGCCAGAGGAAAACGCCCAGTTGGTAGACCAAGAATGAGGTGGGAGAATAACATTAACTATGATTTGAGGGAAGTAGATTATACAGGGAATGATTGGGAAGCATTAGCTCAGGATAGGGATGTATGGAGAGCTTATGTCCGCGCGGCCATGAACCTACGAGTTCGATATTACCAGTGAGTAAGTAAGTAAGTACCAGTATGACAAATTATATATGTATTTTTATCGAGGTTTGAAGAACTCGGTTAATTTCGTGATAGTATTAGAGTAAATTCGTGACAAACTTTTAATCACTCCCCATGTTACATCCAACTACATTTGAAATCCCACTTATAAAGAGTCAATCCTTGATACTTTTCATGGAACCATAGATCACATTTTCGACATTGTATCCGTTCACCTTTAGTATCGAAGAATATCTACTCAAAATTGTTCTTCAAACACAGACAAGTATTAAATCAAACAACTGCTAACATGAATGAAAACTCTCATCATCATCATCATCATCGTCATCCAGGGATTAAGCTTGTTGCCTCGTTCCGGTTTCATGAAAGCTAGAATTGTTAAAATTGTTCAGACCACTGACCCAAACCTTCTGGCGGCACTATGGCCCCGGGGTCGACTCAGCCTCTAACTGAAATGAGTACCAGACGCTTGTTCTGGGGTAAAGGCGGCCGTCACGCAGGGCTGACAACCCGGCTGACATCAAGTGCCGATTGTCAAGAAAAAGTGGGAGCCTTAACCTCCTACTACCCCAAGGGCCTCCTGAGGGCTGTAGTGGGATCACTTTACCTTTTACCTTCTGTATGGGCGTCCAACATTTCTCCTTCCGTGTGGTTTATAATTTAGCAATAATTTTGGAAATCATCCTTCTCGCATTCTATCAATATGTTCTCTCCAGTCGTTCCTATATTTAATTATTCGGTCTGTAAGTTTGAAAATGTCCCGCGCCGTAGCCGAGCGGTTAAGGTAGGAAGCCTTGGCGCAGAGCTACGGGAGTCTCCATGGGGAAGAAATTTTCTCATGGTATTTCGGTCAGTATGGGACCGGTGCCCACCCAGCATCGTGAGGCATTTGGGTAGCTACAATAAGTAGCGGCTCCAGGTTGAGGAACCAGCTATAACGGCTGGGGGACTCGACATGCTAACCACATGTCACCCCTACACTGGCTGTTGATCATCTACCTCTGTGATTGACACATGTGGATGTGAAGGGCCAGCAGCCGGCTGGTAAAAGGGCAACCGCTGAAAAGTGGAAAGACCCTCAATCAATCGGAAGTTTGAAAATATTTAGTTCCTTTCATATATCATCATTTCTTTTCTTATCCAGCAGAGTATATCCTGCTATATTTCTTAAAAATCTTATCTCAGCTGCTTCCAATCTTTGTTCTCGTCTTTTAGTGATCGTCCAACATTCTGATCCATACATCAATACAGCAACAGTCATTACTTTATAAAATTTCATTTTTGTTCATTTTCTTGTGTTTTTAAGAGTTCTTTTAATAGTGCCACACATTAGATTAAATTTATTTATTTTGTCATTAATATCTTCAATTTTAACATATGATAAATTGAAACCTAGATATTTAAAACTGTTCACTTGCTCTAAAACTTTACTATCAGTTACTATTTTTGCTCTTAAGGCATCATGTCCCTTATATGCTAAAATTTTAGTTTTATTCTTTGAAATTTTTAAATTGTAATTGGCACTTATTTTTTCCAAATTAAAAATAGCTCTTTGTAGATCATCTTCTGAACTGGAAATCACTAGTTGATCATCGGCAAATAATATTGTATTCAACAGTTTATATTTATTTCAAAATGTTTATTTAAATTAAGCTGCCACTTTAACATAACTTCGTCTATATATAAATTAAAAAGAGAAGGTGATAAAGGACACCCTTGTATGATACCACAATTTATTGTTACCATTTTTTGCTGTTCAGATTTAAAACCCATGTCTATTATAATTTTATTATTTACATATAAACTTTGTATAGCCATAATCAAATGTTGTGGAATACCTTTATTTGTCATTATATTCCATAATTTACTTCTATTTACCATATCAAAAGCTTTTTCATAGTCCATAAATCCTATATATGTTGGGATGTTAAATTGTACCATGTTTTTCAAATAATTGAATCATTGTGAATATACAGTCGGAACAGGATCTTCCCTTCCTGAATCCATTTTGAACATCCAATATAATATTTTTCTATAATTATGGTTATGAAGTTTTTTTAAAATATTGGCATAAATTTTATAGCACGTATTCAATATACTTATTCCTCTATAATGAGAACAATCTTATCTGTTTGCTTTTTTATATATAGGATATATTTTGACGATTTTCCATTCTTCGGGTACATATCCAATTTTCCAATATATATTTATAAAATCTAGTAGACGAATCTTTAGAGAAAAAGATGCATATTTAATTAATTCTATGTTCACATTATCAGTACCTGATGTATTTTTGTTATGGAAATGATTAATAGACGTTGTTAATTCATCTATGGTTATTAAATGAAAGTACTTCCTCTACAAATTAATATGAAATACACCGAAGGAACGCTGTTATCACAAATATGGAAACACAGCGAGAAAGTAGACTTTCTGCCATGTACGAGACAGAAAAATAATTCATTTTGTCAGTACAACTTTGTTACAAACGAAATATATATATATATATATATATATATATATATATATATATATATATATATGACAGTGAAGACCGAGTTCTCGCGACATCTAGTAATAATGGAGAATATAATACATATATAAGAAAAATAAGTGTTTGAATTGGATTCGCCTGGTGGTGTAATGTATATCACGCTGAGGTACAGACTCAGAGTTCCGGGTTCGAATCCCGTCCAGGCATTTATTTTTCTTATCATACCATATATATATAACTAATTATCAGTGTCACGAAATTAGCCGAGTTTGCCCTATACTTCTCATCCGAGGGTTCTTTAACATACCACACATTTCTGCGACTCAAGACCGACGGAAGATGTGTCCACGATATTTTCTCGCCTAAGAAATTCCGTAGACTTTAGGCAGGTTCGAACCCTGACCTTGGATCGTAAATATGAGGCACTGTTATGAGAAATTCAGGACCGATTTGTACTCAGGAAAGTGTTTGGGTGAAATTATCACAAATAATTTAACATATTAAGGTAGCGGGCCCGGGTTCGATCCCCGGTCGGGACAAGTTTCCTGGGCGATAGTTTTCTTTTTCGGAGATTTTCCTCACCTGTAAGATAAATGTCAGTAAACTTTAAGGCCCAAACGGTCCCCGAACATCATCTGGCCATTATTATCATCATTAACATGTTCATTAAGTTTAGAATTAAGGCCTCTCCTGGCGCATCGTTACCATCATTATCACCTATCATATATCATTGGGGTAGCCTTCCAGACGCCTCAACCTCAGAAGTGGGTTACAATAACGCCATGTCAGGAGAGAATACCAGAATGTCGAAATGTCAAGTGGTGGCATTGAATAAAAAAGCATCTATAGATTTGAATTATGCTCTTATTTTTAGCCTATTAATATGAAAAAAGTAATCCCACTACAGGCCTCGGGAGGCCCTTGGGGTAGTGGGAGGTTAAGGCTCCCACATTTTCTAGACAATCGGCACTTGATGTCAGCCGGGTTGTGAGCCCTGCGTGACGGCCGCCTTTACCCCCAGAACAAGCGTCTGGTACTCGTTTCCGTTAGAGGCTGAGTCGACCCCAGGGCCATAGAATACTCGAAATCAAGACACTTATTACTGGGATTTTTCTTGCTATACACTGTTGTCCTAATATTGAACTAGCATTTAATAGAGTTAATTGAATTGGCAAGAATGTGTTGCTCGTAAATTCATATAACGTAGACATTTTTATGGGAAGCTCAGGAAGAACATTACTTCAATGAACGAAACATTTAACTCTCTTAATTCTTCATCATCATCTTATTCAAGGTATGATCCTATTGGTCCGTTCCGCTCCCCACAATATGCTGCAGGTCGTCTTTCCAACATCGTTTCGGTCTTCCTACATTTCTTCGGCCTTCAGGTCTATAATAAAGTATCTGTTTTTATAAACGACTAGCTAATACCCGGCGTGCGCTGCTACACCTAAATAAATGATAATGTGTTTTTTTATTTAGTACAATAAGTAAAGGGAAAAATGAATATAAATTTATATCGTTATTATTTTTAGATACCCCGTGCTGATTACCCGGTGTTGCCCGGGAATCTACGCATCCCGATGTACTTGGCATAAATGAGCTGAAAGACAAAATTCGTTATTTTGAGTTATCCACAAAAGAACACCGCCGTGCGCTGCTATGCTTGCCCAGAAATCTACTTATCCCGATCTTTTTGGCATCAATAAAAGACAAAAAGGTTATTGTGAGTTATCCTTAAAAGATAAACATATGCTGTCGGGGACTTTTCTATAGTGTTTTTTTTTAGATATTTGATTCTGTGTACAATAATTTTGTGTATTTGTTATGGTTTAGGCAGCGTAAGCCATTTAAACTTACAAAAAGCGACATTAATTTTCACGTTTTTTTACTACAAAATATGGTTTTTAAGGGTGAAGGGCTTGATAATTATAAATCTCTTATAACCTATAACCTTTCCAGGAAAATCCTGAACATTTTACAAAAAGCCCCATGACAATAGGATGAATGGTATGGCAGCACATGCTTGCCCAGGAATCAACTTATCCCGATCTCCTTGGCATCAATGAAAGACAAAAATGGGTATTGTGTGTTATCTGTAAAAGATAAACATATGCTGTCGCGGATTTTTTGTAGTTTTTTTTTTGAGATATTCAATTCTGTGTACATTAATTCTGTGCATTTGTTAGGGTTTAGGGCAGCGTAAGCCATTAAGAGTAAAAAAAAGGAACCTTTTCACGTTTTTCACTACAAAGGGTGTTTTTAAGGGCGTAGGAGTTGATTATCTCAACTCTTTTATAGCCTATGTTCATCCCGGGAATCTCCTGAACATTTTGCAAAAAAACTCCATCACATTCGTATCTACGGTATGGCCGCGCATAAAGCACGAAGAAACAAACAAGCAAAAGGGCGTAGGAGTTGATTATCTCAACTCTTTTATAGCCTATGTTCATCCCGGGAATCTCCTGAACATTTTGCAAAAAAACTCCATCACATTCGTATCTACGGTATGGCCGCGCATAAAGCACGAAGAAACAAACAAGCAAACAAACAAACGTTTTTATATATTAGATTATTTGGCATTTTTTGTGCATGTTCAAAACATTTAGACTTATTTCTGCATAACTCTCTAATTGTTTAAAAGTTGTATTTATATTCATAATTTTATGGGGTATGCATATACGTTGCACGATATAAAGAGCTTAATTAAAAAATGTAATTCTTAAAATATTGTATCAGGTGGATCAGAATTAAAGCTTCACAGAAACAACATTTAACACAATTATGAACAAAATTAAGTTAACCATGTACATTGTGAAGCGGCCGCGATTCATTATTATTATTATTATTTATTATTATTTTTATTGTTATTATCATAATTATTATTATCATTATTATTATTATCATCATTATTATCATCATCAATATTATTAACATCATCATTATTATCATCATCATTATCATTATTATCATCATTATTATCATTATTATTATTATTATAAAATATTTATTTCGTCAGTGAAAGATGAAATTAACTTTATTCTTCCACCTCATTCTTGGCCTACGTATTGATAGCTTTCCCTCTAGTTTTCCTACATGGAGTTTCCATGCCCCTTTTTCATTCACACTATCATGCTGATGTAATTACTTACTTTTGTCAAGAAATTGTCCATGTTTTGAGGGAAATATATAATATAAGGTATGATTAATAAACTGAAAATGATAACAAATTTATTCTCAGTTTTTGATCCTTCAACAAGAGTTTAGAATATTTCCGGTAAAACAGTTCAGGACAGGGATGTATGGAGATTTTATTTCCGTGCGACCACGCACCTAAGGGTGCGATAGCGTCCAATGATTGAGTGAGTGAATGAGTTAGTTAGCTGATTCGCGAACTTCTCTAAGAGTAGAGATTTGCTTATCCTGCAAATTTGACATGGGCAGCTAATCGCTTGATTGTCCCGCCAACACCGACATCTAATGCACTGGGTTCTGTGACTAAAATTTCTGCTATCTGTAAATCATCCTCTTCAATATCCTGTTCTGTATGTATATTTAATAGCTGATTAAATTAATTCTTCAATGAATTGTGTTTTCATGTAGATCGAAAGAAGATCATAAATCGGAACACCATGTATTAAATATTGGGTTAAAGATTGTTCGGGTAGAAGCAACATTCATGTGTCACACCTGTACATCAAACATTTCTATTGAAACATTTTCCACTTGATCGGCACACACTGCAGGTCTGGGAAGACAACTGACGGACTGCTGGACCGCGACATCCCTCGACACGGGTAGATATTTAATTTTTTAAAGCAGAATATTCAAGATTACATTATGAAACTTACACAAATACAATAGACTGTTGTAGGCTATAGAATATACAACAAATAATCATTGGTAGGGAAAGGTTGGACAAAACAGGATAATCTCTTATATATTTTAAAATATAAAAATAGATACCCGAGATCTCAGTCTTCCTCAACTTTGGATGTAAGAAGTGGAGTACTTTCGGAGCCTATCCTCCATCATCAGCTTGTAAATTGGTACTAACATTGAGAATAGGCTCCGAAAAAACTACACATCTTATATCCAAAGTTGAAGAAGTAAATAGCTTTGTCCCACGTTGTGGTGACATTTTGAAGAAGTAATTCTCTTCATGCCCGATGTTGTAGTAACATTTTGAAGAAGGATTTATGTCAAAAAAAATCAGGTAGGGTTTAATTTTCGGTAAAGCCGGAATCTCTTCTTAAGGTCGGTAGTTGGTACACTGGATAGGAAAACACTTTAAAAATCACTGAAAACTGTTTCTTGTGGAAACAATTTCACATTTATTCACTTCTCAAAGTTCCCAGCAGAATAAGTAAATGTAGGTGGTACTATTCTTCACCGTCAATTAAAAATAAATTATTTTCTTTTCTTGAATCAATTATTCTTGTATTAAATATTACATTTTATCAGGAGATCTCTTCTTACTTCTATCTTTGTTGAAAGTTGTATGCAGAATGACTAGTGTAATTTTTTAATAATTTTAAAGAACATTATTACATCACATGATGTTATTTTTAAATTCTATTGGTTAATAGTTCTTTAAATATAAGACTTAATTTGATTTGTTATATAAGGAAGTAAATTGTTTTAACATTCAATCAGAGTTTAGTTTACTTTCATTTAACAATAAGAAGTTAAGCAGGTGTTCTTATTACAGTTATAACAGAAGGATTTATAATTTTGACAACAATGACTTAAAACAATTTTCAACAGTATTCTTTACAAAGACTGTTATCGTATGTAATACAATTTCTTTAATTGTTACTGAGACATTTTTATTCAACAATAACCAACAATGAATTATTTAGATGTTTTTATTTATTTAAGTTATATTTAAACATTAAAAGAATTTTAAAATACAAAATTATTAACTTTAACTTTTATATTCAATATGATATTAAAATTCTGCTTTACAGTTGAGGAAGAATGAGACCTCAGGTATCTATTTTTATATTTGCACTTGTTTCACCATAGTCTGTAAAGTTCTACAGATAGTATCCTCGCCAATGTTGCTTATTTCGTTTCGAATAGATTCCTTGAGATTATAAATTGTCCGAGGCGTATTCTTGTACACTCTATTTTTTAGATACCCCCACAAGAAAAAAATCCAGCGAGGTTAGATCAGGAGATCTGGGGGGGGGGCTCTTGAGATTATTCGATTATCATCAAATAAACTGGTTAAAGGGCTATGATGGAGGCATTAGATAGTGACATGTTGCTCCATCTTGCTGGAAATAACCTTCTCTCAATTCGATATCATCCAGCTGCTCCACAAATGTATTGAAGATACCCGATAAACTTCAGTGCCTGCAAAATCGTGTCAAACAAATGGGACCACCGATCCTGGAAGCTGACACTGCGCACCTTTCCATCAGGCAGAGGTGTTTCGTGTATCATATGGGTTTTACAGCCCAATATCTGGTGTTTTGCTGTTTTATGTAGTCCTGACAGATGAAACCATGCCCTCATCTGTAAACCAGCGTTATGGAGATAAATTCTGGACGTGGAATAAGAAAATCCTAAAATATTAGAAATAACGTATTCGTTTTTCATAATCTGCTTCGTTCAGTTGTCACCACCAATATGCACGTCTGTATGGGTCGTAATCCCATTTTCTTTTCGCAGCTCCTTTGGCATGTGCTAGTTGTATCCAGCTTTCTGACTAGCGATAAAATTGTTCGCCTTTATCGTAACATCCCGTATATTAAATTCTCTTCGAACTTCCCGTTGTTTGTTACCAAGAAATTTTTCTTCCAATATGTTTTTTCCATAAACACACTACGCCTTTAAATTGAGTCTTGTCATGTTACCTGTTATGACTGCAAAATAAAGACTGTAGGCCTATACAATGCCATGAAAATGCTTTTAATGACCATCGAAATCAACAATACAGTCCCACAGATGGCATTCATCGATCGTTGCCTTATGTGATCGTTTGTTGTCGATTCTCCCTGAGCCACTGAGATCATTAAAACAAATTTCACATTTGTACGAGCTTTCAGAGAAAAATTATGGCCTATTAAAATGGTTCAGGTTTATATGGATCGCACGGTATTTCTAAGTGTGGCCATACATTTAGTTTTATTGATGTTTTCTTGCAGTGTTACTCAATAGAGTGTATGTGTTGGCTTTTAATATTCTCTCACTCTGTATCGTCTAACAATATAACGTATTGGCCAACAACTAATTAATACCATTGACTTGTACGAATTATTACACTCTGATGGCGTACTCTATTATAATATTGGGCTAAACTTAACAACCTGTGACACAACTTTTTTTTTCCTCTCTTTATAAACTCCTGTCAAATTTTATTCTTAGGGTTTTATTTTTCAAAACATTTCCCACCATTACAACGTTTTTTACATTTTTTCTAACGACTATTTCAGTATATTTTTCTATGACATTTAACTATATACATAGCATGAAGATGTGGCAGCCATGTTGATTTTAACAAATATTCTATGCAACAACCAAGGCGTGTTCCAGTGCAGCCGACATAGAGTATGCACTAATTAACTGTACACATATACTTCAGAATTTCAGAACTTACTATTAGTTTTGGGTGTTGCATTCTTTCAGATATTATAGTGCTTAAATTGCGTTCGGTTAGCTTTTAGGTTGATCTTTCACAGGTTATAAGTACTTCAACTGCGTTAGGTTAGATTATAGGTTGGTCTTTCACAGGTTAGAGTACTTAAATTGCGTTAGATTAGCTTTTAGGGTGGTATTTCACGGGTTAGAGTACTTAAATTGCGTTAGGTTAGCTTTTAGGTTCGTTAAATATCGTGTATATATTGGCTGCATACCGCGATTCCATAGTAAAAACCGCTTCGTGTTTGTGGTGCATACTTCACTTATCATAAAGTATTTCCCAATTTTGAATACCAGAGGATATTGTGCAACTCATTGTGACATTTATAAGTAACTGTTTATCTATTCCTTGTGCCATTTAGACTTTCGAATGAGTATACCTTACCTTAACCTTAATACAGGCTTTCCACTTTACAGCAGTTTGCCCTTGATTCCTGCTTTCCAGAGATTCCTATCTTCCCATTGTCCATCTTCCATACCCCTCTTCATCATGGCATCATATATTCCCTCATACCATGCTCTTCTACTTCTCCCCCTCTTCCTTCTGCCTGGTACCATCCAATCCAACACCTGTTTAGGCCACTGATCTTCCGGCATCCGTTGTACATGTCCATACCATTGTAGAGCTCTCTTTGTTATCCTATCGATAACAGTTTCTTGTGCATCCATTTCTTGTCTGATATATGTATTTCGAATATGTTGTAGCCTGGATATTCTCATACTTCTCCGTAATCCATCCATTTCTGTCGCCAAGATTCTTTTCTGCATCCTTTCATTTATTGTCCAGCTTTCTGATCCATATGTAAGTATACTTTCTATTATTGTCTGTATAATCCCTTTTTTTGTTTTTCTGGTCAAATTTCTATTCCATAAAAGACCATTCAGGGATCTAATCGCCTTCCTTGCACAATTTACTCTGTTAATAATATCTTTTTCACAAGTACCAGATTTATCTATTATAGATCCAAGATATTTAAATTCTTCAACACGTTTAATTATCATATTATTTATTTGTAGGTCTTCTGAATTTCCTCCGATTACCATATATTCTGTTTTAATATAATTTATCTTCAGTCCACCTACCTCAAATGCATCGACCAACTTTCTGATCATATATTCTATATCTTCTTTATCTTGTCCTATTATAATCTGGTCATCAGCGAATAATAAATTGTGCAGTAAATGGCCATTAATGTTGATTCCCATTCCCCTACATGACTTATTCCATTTCATTAATACATCTTCTAAATATATCTTGAACAATGTTGGTGACATCCCGCATCCTTGTCTTAATCCTTTTGTTATATCAAATTCTGAGGATATTCTATTTCCAACCTTAATACTTGCTTTACAATCATACATTCTTTTTATAAAATGTATGAGAGATTTAGATATTCCAAACTTCTCCATTGCCACCCAAAGCTTGTTGATGGGTACAGAATCATATGCCTTTTCCAGGTCTATAAATGCCATATGAACTTCTTTTCCTTTAGCCAACATCTTTTCCGTAATCTGCCTGATCACAAATATATTATCAAGGCACGATTTACCAGCTGTGAAACCTGTTTGTTCTTCTGATATTCTATTTTGTATTAGTTCCTCCAATCTGATTTTAATAATTGTACTTAACGTTCTATTAATTGCTGCCATAACACTGATGCCTCTATAGTCTGATGGATCTCTTTTATTTCCTTTATTTTTGTATATTGCACTAATATACGATAATTTCCACTCATCGGAATAGGATCTCCTTCTATCACTTGGTTAAAAAGTCTAGTTAAAATTCTTATAATTCCTGAACCACCATATTTAATTAGTTCCATGGTTATTCCTCCTGGACCTGCCGCTTTTCCATTTTTTGCTGTTCTCAACACGTTTCTTACCTCCTCTTCTGTTATAGGTTCTATTAAGTCACCCTTTCCCTTATCCAGTGTAGCATAGTCTATAAATTCTCTCCTAGTTTCTGTTAAAAGCATTTAAAAATATTCCTGAAAAGTTTTCATTGGTACTAAATTAAAACTCTTTGCCATATTATCATTTCGCATGTTTGTAATTGTCCTCCATGCTTGGGCTGACTTTGAATAGCCTACTGTATGCTCGATTTCTCCACATACCCTATTCCACATTTCTTTTTTATGTTTCCTGACTTCTGCTTTAACCTTTCTTTTAAGTATGTTATAACTTTGATAATCTTCATCTTTCTTGGAACTTAAATATTTTTTATATGCATTTTTCTTTTCTGTTATGATATCAAGTATTTCCTTATTCATATTATATTATGAGTATAACTTGTTTAATAATCATCATCATCCATCACGAATTAGGCCTTTGTAGACTTGTTTCGACCTCATTTAGCAGTATTTTAAGAGGAGTTCCTGGTCGACGATGTCCTTTGGGTTTATATTGCATCATCATTTTTGTAATTATCGAATTATCCATTATTTTTACATGGTCTAGCCAGTTTAATTTATCTGAGATTCTGAGATTTTCTTCTACTGATTCTACTTCTAATTGTTCTAAAATTTCTTCATTATTTTTTTCTATCTAAAGGAGTGTATCCTGCTGTCCTTCTGAGAAATTTCATTTCCGCTGCTTTGATTCTGCTCCTGTCTCTGTTTAATAATTCGGAATTCTAGCAGGATGCTATGAGCCTATAACTTCTACTCATAATTGAATCGTACGCCTTTTTTTTAGTTTACATGTAGCTGATGTTCTGTGCCATCACATTCCGATTTATGTTCTACACTTTTAGAAGTCATTATGAAACACCGTTGAAGCCAAAAAAGTATTAAAATACAGGGCTATTCAAACATAAGGAACAGACTTCAGACATTTATGTTTTTCAAACTATAAAAAATAGAAACACAATTCCAACGTTCCTGGAAAGAGAAAAGTTTGAAGTTCCGATCACGGTCGCATTGGCTCTGTTGCTCGTCATGTTGATTGTATGTATTAAAATGACGACACAACAGGACGTTGGATTGGAAGAGGAGGAGCAGAAGATCAACTTCATCGCCGGTGGCCTCCCAGGTCACCAGACCTAACCCCATGTGATTTTTATCTATGGGGATACGTAAAAGACCGTGTTTTTATCTCCCCTATGCCTGACACTCTTGAAACTCTGCGACATCGAATTGTTGAAGCTGTGAATTCGATAACTAGTGACCAACTGATTCGTGTGTGGCAAGAAATGAGCCACCGTTTTGAATATTTGTCGTGTGATACATGGTGCTTATATTGAAGGTATAAATTAGAGAAATTTGAACTTTTCTCTTTCGAGTAACATTTTTTTTTTTTGGAAGAAATAAATGTTTGAAGTCTGTTCCTTCTTTCTGAATAGCTCTGTTCATAACTACTGAAATCTCAACTAATTACGATTTCAGATGAAGGAACCAGGTATATATTTTAACATTTTTAAATATTTGATATGCTTCATACTAAACATTTGATCTATCATAGACCTATTTCCTCTAAATCCACATTGATCATCACCTATTAAGTCGTCAATATAAGGAGTAAACCTGGATATTAGTATACGTATTTATTAGTAGGCCTACTTTGTACGAAATTGCAAGTAATGAGATTCCCTATAATTCTTGCTATCAGATTGATACAGTATACTCGATTATTTCCATTCATTTAGAAAAGCATATTTTTCCTATCATACTTAGCTACATTTATTTCTTGTCCATAAATTTCTTCCACTTGATTTTATGAATTCTGCTGGTATCCTATCTGAACTTGTTGTTTTATACGTCTAATTTTTATCGCAATTTCAACCTGTATATTTCTGCTATCTGTAAATGATCTTCAATATCCTGTTCTTTCACATACATTCAGTAGTTGAATAAAGTAATTTTCCCCCTTATATAAATAAAATATTCTTGGAATCTGCAATCATTTACACATATACATTTCTAATTTTATTTATTCACCATTTTATTTTCTTCTCTTCAAGCATTTTAAATTCCGTACAGCAGGAGCAACCGAACGTTGGAATAATTTTAAAATAAATTACATTTATTTCAGACATCTTAATCGTTTCATGTTTCATGATTTAACTAGCGGACCCGGCAGACGTTGTCCTGCCCGAATAATCAATTCTCGTGTCATGGCCGAACGATAAAAATATAAGTTACCTTTTTACCATAAAATTCACTAATTAATTAGTTCGCAAGAAAACTCCTCAGTGTCTTCTGTTGTGGCTCAAGAAGCGTGCAATATTACGTCAAATTGTTGTCGCGCGGAATATGTCAATATTGCGGTTCACTACACATCTGACATAAAAATTCCTACAAGCCGATTGCAGCGCCACCTGCCGAGTCCAATTGTGAATCTAAACCATCCAGGAACCCACTCAAACATACAAAAAAAAATCAAAATCGGTGCGATCGTTTAGGCAGTTTTAAATTTCGGGTTTCAGGTAAACCTCCATTTTAAATTGTCGGATTTCGTTCATTTTTGGATAATACATATCTCGGTTTATTTTAATGCGATATACTGACTTTTGTTTTGAAATATCGAAAAATGTGGCCGCTAGAGCGATTAATAATTTTCACTTCAGGTGAACTCCTATAACTAATTGTTTTATAAGGTCCAATTGTGAATCTAAACCATCGCGGGACACAATCAGACATGCACGAAAAATTCATCAAAATCGATCCAGTCATTTAGGAGTTCAGTGACAAACACGCGTACAGAAGAATTAGATATATAAAGAAAGATATCGCTTTATATGAAACCAGATGTGTTAAGAACAGCTAAGTCTCGTAGACTGGGTTGACCAGGACATCCGACACATATGGGGAATGAAAGAGGGGCATGGAAACTTTTTGTAGGTAGGCAAAATATGATAAAACGAGAAGGAAAACGCCCAAGACCAAGAATGAGAAAACATTAACTATGATTTGAGGGAGGTGTACCATACAGGAAATGGTTGGAAGATATTAGGTCTGGATGGGGATGCACAGAGAGATTATATCTTCGTAGCATTGAACCTCTGGGTTTGATAGTGCCAATGAATTAAATAATAAGTTGGAAGAAAACAGATGAGGTGCTACATAGTTGAGGTACCTCAGGTGTAATTGTAATGTTCTATATAGTGTCATGAACGGTATATTTACCTTGTCGTGGTGGAGTGCTTTGCGTGCTTACCCGAGAGCTATGCCGGTGGTATCATTGTTGGCAAAAGGGTTCCCATGCCGGACAGGTCAAAAGCGATAAGCCAGACGAAAACAATTCCGTGGTCGAAAGAGCTGACGATCTTTCACTGTACAAATACAACCGTCAAGAAACGGGTTCAACTGGGGTAAATTTTTCCGAAGGTAACTTCAGAACGCCATAACAACCATGGAAGAATGGTGTAAAACCCACAGCTTCTGTATAAACAAAGCAAAAACAGAAATGATGGTGTTCAGAAACGGAGGAAAGATCCCTGTCACAACAGAAATAAAAATGGACAAAGATAACATCAAAATAGTAAAGGAGTTTAAATATCTACGCATTACTTTACGACCCAGTGGAAGAAGCTTCACAAAACACTTAGCAGAAAGATCAACGCAAGCAATAATGTCAATAAATGATATACGCAATATATCAAACTCTAAGCCTGGAATCAGCGATGAAACTATACGCAATATACAAACTCTAAGCCTGGAATCAGCGATGAAACTATTCAATGCAAAGATCCTCCCAATAATAACTTACGGGATAGAAATCATATGGCCACATCTTACAGAAGCTAATCTGAACACACTGGAAAAAGTTAAAGCTACGTACATAAAAAGAGCAATAGAAGTATCAAAAACGACAAGAAGCCGTCTAGTGTACCTACTGGCAAGGGAGACTTTCCTTATCGAGGACTTGAAAATAGCATTCCTATTACCAACCACGGAACCTATGAACATGCGCTACAAACACTACGCAAGAAAATAGAGGAAGTATGTCCGGAATTCTTCAGCACCGGAGCGATGATAGACAGGAACTGGACAGAAGCAAGTTTCCAGATACGACACGTCATCACAAGACTAAGCGTGCATGGATTCCACCACCTAATGTATAGGGATAAAACATTGCATGACCCGAAGATGTCATGCATATGCGAAGTATGTGAACAGAAATGCGAAATATATCACATTGAAACGTGCACATAAAGAACAAAAACAATATTTGTGATTACGCAAGACTAAGTTAAAGTGTTAGTGATTGTTAGCTGTGTTATCACCTTTGCACATTTGTGCGCAATCCATTTATATATAATTTTCCGAAGTAAAATAGTCCCTCATTCAGTTCTCCGTGCGGGGAATACATCATGGAATCCATGCCAAAGGTTGAACACAGGGATATGTTCCTAGGAACATGGAATGTTAGAACATAATATAGTAGTGGGGCGCAAGAGGTATCAACGCAGGAATTAGATAAATCATCCTTGGATATAGTCACTTTACAGAATGTTAGATGGCCAGGAGAAGGTAGCCAGGAATCAGAAAGCTTTGCGTGTTACTACGGGGGTGCACGGAGATTTGTGTTTTGGGTTTTCTAGTCCGAAGGAGAATGCTCTCCGCTATCCGAGATGTTTTGCCAGTGATAGGAATTATACATATCTAAATCTAAAGGGTAAACGACGTTATTATATATTCTTAAATGTACATGGTCCCACCGAAGTTAAAGATGACAAGATCAAGGATGAGTTCTATGAAGAATTAGAATGCGTGTTTGATAGTTTTTCACGATATCATATGAAAATGTCTTAGGATATTTAAATGCGAAAGTTGTTGCGGGAAGAAATATTCAAACCAACAATAGGCAAAATCAGTCTTCATTAATAAAGTAACGGCAATGGGTTATATTAGTCACTTTTGCCATATCAAATTATTTTATTGTTAAGAGCACAACATCCCAGCATAAGGGTATTCATAAATACGCTTTGGACGTCTCCAGGTGGTGAAACTCGGAATCAGATTGATGACGTATTAGTGGAAAATGTTTGAAAAGTAACATAATCTATGTTATATGATGTTACTGTTATATGATATCCTGCTAGAGTTAGGAATCCCTAAAAATTAGTTAGAATTATTCGAATGTGTGTAAATGATGCAAAGAGTAGAGTGCATGTAGGCAAACCGTTTTCATATACTTCTGAAATTCCAATGGGTTAAAGCGTCTACTATTCAGTTTTGTACTAGAGTATGCCATAAAATCTTTAGAGGATAAAGAAGGCCTACACCTCAATAGTCTTAATAAACAGTTAGTTTATGCTGATGATATAGTAGACTATCGTTAAGAGATATTGAGGGCCAGCACACACACACACACACACACACACACACTCTATTGAGTAACACAAAGAATTTGGGACTGGAAGAAAACATCAATAAAACTTAATATATGTTCACACATAGAAATACATTATCTAATGGAAATGGACATACAATGACAAATGAAGGAAATTTTGAGGAAGTGACTGAATTCAAATACCTAGGAACAATAATTATAAATAGGAAGACATGCACAAAGAAATTAAACATATGCTAAATTCTGGAAATGCGTGCTATTTTGTATTACAGGGGCTCTTGTCGTCCCAACTCCTTTAAAAAAACGTTAAAACTGAAAATATAAAACCTGTTATTCTCCCAGTTATAAACGAAAACGGACTATTATTTTAAGGGAGGAAAGGAGTTTACGAGTATTTGAGAATAAAGTTCTTAGGAAAATTTTTGGACAAAAGAGAGAATGAACGGACAGGTGAATGGAGAAAACTACATCACAGTGAGCTACATGGTCTTTATAAGAAACCAGACATGATCCATCCATCCATAGTAATTCTGCCCGAAGGCAGGTCCTTCACTGTAATTATAGCATTTTCATGCTATGCTTGCAGCTTTACTAGGGAATTGTAGTTGTGGTAGCTTCCCATTGCCTTCCACACCGGTGAAGGATGATGATGATAATGATAAGGATGATGATGATGACCATATGATTTCGGGGACCGTTTGGGCCTTAAAGTTTTCCTGACATTTGCTTTACAGGCGAGGAAAAACCGCGATAAAAACCTCACCCAGAAAAACTGCCCCGACTGGGGATCGAACCCGGGCCCGCTGCGTGACAAGGCAGCACAGTACCTCGAGACCACAGCGGTGGACCCAGACATAATAAGAACAGTTAAGTCTCGTAGACTGCGATGGGAAGGCATGTGGCACGAATGGGGAATGAAAGACGTACACGGATGCTTCTTGTAGGAAAGCCAGAAGGGAAAACGCCCAGTTGGTATACCAAGAATGAGATGGGAGAATAACATTAAGCATGATTTGAGGGAAGTAGATTATGCAGGGGATGATTGGAAAACACTGGCCCAGGATAGGAATATGTAGAAAGCTTATGTCTGCGCTGCCATGAACATACCGGTTCGATAGTACCAGTGAGTTAGTTAGTTAGAAATGTTAGTGTTGGAGAAGTTATAGGACGTATCTATAATTTATAAAGAAAACTTTGATTTAAAAAACTAGAGACATGTAAACATGGAAGAGTAAAACTCTATATTAATACAGAATTTAAAAATACAAGACATGAACAAACCGCAGTTTATCTCTGGACCTCAGATATACAACAGGAAATTTCACATTTCAACATAATATAACATTTACACAAAGTTGTAGCCATTTTACTACAAACAGCTCATCAGGTCCTGTTATACCAAACTTGGGATTTGCGTTTGAATCTGAGCGATAGTTTTGCAAGGAATATGTAGTCTATTTTATCAGTCACAGCTAATGGGAAATAATTCTTATTAATCAAGTTCCGTACTTTTAGTACTATCCTCCTTTTACGGCTTTAATAAATGCTTAATTTTCTGGAATCCATTTTTATGGTTACATACTGAAATGTTTATCTTTTATAAACTGAAAGATCGTTTTTAGCGAATGAGACTATTGAGGTTGTTCTTATTAAAATATGTTTCAAAATGTTACATATCGTCATCTGTCTTACCAAGTAGACACAGAAAATGACCATGACAAAAAATATATAAGAAAAATAAACATTTGTGAGATGATTGCTTGGATAGCGTAAGTGGCAGCACACTGAAGTATGAATTCAGAGATCCGGGTTTAAATTCTCGTCCAAGCATTTATTTTTCTTTTCATGCCATATATTATTGCTCTAGCGGCCGCAATTTTTGTTTTTAGGAATTAAATTCGGCATATAATAGCCTAATCAATTTAAAAAATAAGGTCGAGTACGTTAATCAGGAAAATCGAATTATTAGGAAATAGTTCACCTGAAACGAAAATTAAAAATTGTTCTACTTGTCATAATTTTCGATTTTTTTCACAGTGAAACTCAGAATAAGGAAGATATATTCCGTAAACCAGGAAAATCGAACCGTAAATTCGACTTTGCCGAGGAATTAACTTAGTATACGCAGTTTTTGCGTGACGGATTTTTATGTCATTTATATTACGGTTATTTTTCATTACAACGACATTTGCCGTTTACTTATGCCAGGATTATGATAAACGTTCGTTGACGTTGCGTTACGTTTGAGTTCGTTCATGTTTATCAAATACACCTTCCACGTATCATATTAAGATGAACGTTTGCAGAATACGGCGCATGATGGCGTTCGTTGTGCATTGGTAAGATCAAGCTTCAACAAATGCAAACGTAACGTTATATAGTCCAAATCACGTGACATCAATGGTTTCCGCATTTCATTTGTTTCTAGTTGATTGTTGTCAACCTTATTGGAACCAATAAATTACAATATTTTGATATTTTAATTATATCAACATGAGAGACGAAGTGCTTATCGAGTTTGTGCGATCGCACTAATTTATATACAAAAATAAAGGAAAAAAAGGAAGCTATTTGGAACAAAATAGGAAACAATGTAAGAACTGTCATGATATGTCTATTTATCAAATTTCGCCTCAACATAAACGTTAATGAACGTTGATCATGATACATCTACTCAAATTGTGCGTTGTAGCTTGCCTTCTCAACGTAATGTAACGCAACAGCAACAAACGTTGATCGTAATCTCGCCATTACAAACATTTTATTAAAAATGCCTGGTCTATAGCCATTTTATAAATTAAGAAATCGGCTCAAGTATAGAAAGACTTAACCTTGATTTTTCCGTTTATTGTTGTGAATTATAACTCCTCTTCTACATTTAGTAACATTTTTTAAATATTAAAAAGAATTTGTATAACTTAATTTTAGAATTTTTGAGTATTTATTCAAATACACATATTGTGATGATGACTTGCTATTTTCTCCAGAATATATTACGAGTATATATTTGGAACCAGTGAGTTATCGATGGTTGCAATTATTAAGGAGTGAAAAAAAAGGGCGTTTCATGGGATCCACCCAAGGTTAAAGTAATTGAATTAGGTTAAGTTGAGTTAGTTAGTTAGTTAGCTTTTAGGTTCATTATATTTTAAATGTGTCTAAATACATAAAACATAAAACAAAACAAAAAACGATAATAATCGAAACAACGATTATAATCGATATGTGGATCGATGGTGGATTATCGCTGGCTCTATAAATTCTGGCGCATGCGCACTGTTGCTCTATAGGACTGAAAACATATCAGGTAAGTTAAAGTGGACTATCCCCAATAAATCTTTATGAAAATTATTGTTTCCACCAGCCGTCTGTTGGCAGCAGTTAATGTAACTACGGAGAAAAATATGTACTGAGCCGGGATTTGACCCACGAGAGCAAGCTTCAAGTCCTGCTCTAATAATCTACTCATGTTAAGAAACTATTACTTATTTCCCGTATTGTTAATCCTAAAAATTATAGATTCTAATCTAAATTAGAACGCACAAATAAAACAAAAGCCTTGAAAATCTCCATAATATGTTCCCAATACCAGTTATGCAGAAGATGAAACATTGTTTTGAAAGGCCTTCATATTTTTAACTACTCGATGAAGTTTTTTTCTAGCAGAACTTTATTTTAGTTGAGGACGACTGATTTATCAGGTACTAATATTATGTGTGTTGCACTATGTAGGATAACTAGTATTGCATACTTACTGTTGTTGTTGATGTGCATCGTAATTTGACATTACCGCATACAATCTTGGTTGCTATGAAAACAAAAGAAATCTCAATACTTTAAAAATAACCAGAAGCACTAGTGCGATAAGTTTTTTTTAATGCCCCAGGTTTGTCTTTCGACATTCCTGGTTTCCCTCCTGGCATGGCGTACTAGTAACCCCGATGATATGATGGGTGATGATGATGATGATGATAATGGTGCGCCAGGAGTATCCCTAATCCTAAGCTTAACCTAAGATGAATATGAATGATGATGATTACGATAGCCATATGATTTCTGGGACCGTTTGGGCCTTAAAGCTTTCCTGACATTTGTCTTACAGGTGAGGAAAAACCCCGATAAAAACCTCACCCAGAAAAACTGTCCCGACCGGGGATCGAACCCGGGCCCGCTGCGTGGCAAGGCAGCACGCTACCCCGAGACCACAGCGGTGGACCTAGCGCGATAAGTAAAAACGTTTATTTTGAAATATTGATAGTGATAGGCCTATTGCAGTTTGTATTAATTTCGGTATTAATTCATCACATCAAGCTTTCCACGCCTCTTCTATTTCATCATCACTGCACACACATCGCCTAAAACTTTCTCCATAGCCAGAAATAAATCCCAAATCAAATTGTTTTTACAGTTTTAGCAGATAGGCTATAAGATGGCGACATGACCAACAATACTTATTATTTCTCCATAGCAACACATATAGCCGATTCACGTTCTGAAATCCAACATTTATCTTCACTTATTAGTCCACCGCTGTGGTCTCGCCGTAGCGTGCTGCCTTGTCACGCAGCGGGCCCGGGTTCAATTCCTGGTCGGGACAGGCTCCTGGGTGAGGTTTTTTTTCCGGGGTTTTTCCCCACCTGTAAGACGAATGTCAGGAAGCTTAGGGCCCAACGGTCCCCGAAAATCATCCGGCCATCATCAGCATCATCATCATCATCCTTCGCAGGTGTGGGAAACTACCACACTTGTAAATCCCTAGTAAAGCTGCAAAGAATAGCGTGAAAATGCTATTATTGCAGTGAAATACCTGCTCTCGGGCAGAATTTATATGGATGGACGGATATTTATTAGTATTTTAGCTAATATCTTAATTACTAAAATAAATACACATAATGCAAAAAAAATAGTACGCTCTACTCATGTGGTAAACACATAACGGGATCTCGGAAATTTAAAAAAAAACGGCGCAAGCGCCTCGTTTTTTAAACTTTTACTTAATTGGTATCAAGTGTTTACCACACTCGTATCGCAATATACTATTTAATACTTTATTCCCTTAAGGGTCTTAATTTTTTTCCTACAACTCATCAAATAATTTTGTTTTTAACTTTAGTGATGCCTCATTTTGTAACATTCTACTAACCTACTTCCAGCATGTTTACAACATTCATGTTTATTGTCCACCAACTTCATGGCTCTGTCTTCAAGACAACTGAAAGAGTTATCAAACGTATCATAAATGATTTCACGAGTGATTTTCAAAACATCGATAAATTCACATGAGTAACGAAGTAACGAGTGAATCTATCTGGAGAATTTGGAAATCAATAGTGACATTTGTTAATACTAATTAAGCTGTTTAATCAAAAATCATTATTCAAATATAGTTATTTAAAAATATTTATATATTTAATGTAAACGGCGATGTTTGAAAACAAATGATAAATGTTTGGTTATGTTTGATTTCTTTATTCACTGCAACTTGATAATATTATTTATTGTCAAGTAGGATAACCCACTGGATCGCAACATTGTAATAATGCGCCCTAGTGGAGAAAAAATGAAACACATCAAACTGTATATTATAATTTATAACCAACATTATAGGTTATTATTGAATTGACCAGAATCCAAGCTACAGAAATGAAATTCTTACCTGGAATAGTAAATAAAACAAGGAGAGATAGAATAAGAAATGACAAAATCAGGGAGATATTAAATGTACAAGAATTGACATCATGTAGGGAAAAATCTAAAATGGTTTGGACATTTAAAAAGAATGGAAAAGGAAAGTCTACCACAAAGACTGTTAAATCTCAAGATACAAGGAAAACGACCATGAGGTTGACCACGAGAAAGATGGATTAACCGAGTAAAGAAAAGTTTACAAGAAAGAGGATGCCTCTGGAAAGAACTAAAAAAGAAGGAAAGCATGGGAAGATAGAAATGGTTGGAGGCATGTTTGGTATCGACTTTCCGAAAGGAGGACACGATAAGAGGATGATGAGATGTCATGAGTGGCATGCGGTCAACACAGCGACTCAATTGAGACATTTAGCAGGCAACTGAGGTATTACTAGGAAAATTGAAATCAGTAAATTTTGCTTAGAGGCCTTTTTATTCAGACTTGAGGATCTTTTACGAGCCTAAAAATCCTTAGACTCGGGATCCACGGCTTAAAGTTCCTCCCGAGGACTTGTTCCTTGGATTTTTCCATCCTAAAACATCCATCAACCGCGGCCAGGTTTGAACCCGCGACCCTCGGGACCAGAGGCAAGGAGCATAACCTCTAGTCCACCGCTGCCGACTATACATCTGTTATCCCGTAGGCAACTGAAATTGTCTGACACATAAAAATAAGGACTGACAAACGTTACAATAATAATCTAATACCGTATATAAAAATGAATGTTTATTTGTTCGTATTTGATGCACTGCCATACCGTTTATCCGATTGTAATGGCGGTTTTTGCAAAATATTCAGGAGTTTCTCGGAGTGTTTATAGGATATAAGAGAGTGGTAATGCTCAATCCCTTCCCCGTAGAAATCGACTTTTAGTGAAAAACGTGAAAAAAGTAGCTTTTTGGACGCTGAAATGGCTTACGCTGCCTAAACCATAACAAATACACAAAATTAATGTACACAGAATTGAATATCTCAAAAAACTCTACAAAAACGTTCGCCACAGAATATGTTTAAAATTATAATTTTAATTTTCTAACCTGATACATCCCACTTCCATTCTAAACCAACTAACATAATCTAACCTAAACAAACTAGCATTATCTAACCTAACTAACTAACTCAATCTAACTAACTACCTAAGTAATTAACCTAACAAGTCCAACTGACCTGACCAAACTACCCCAAATCAACCCGACCAAACTTCACCTAAACCGTTCAAACTACCCGTAAACCGATCGAACTACCCCTAAACCGATCAAAGTACCTCTAAAACGACAAAACTACCAACAACGATCAAATTACCCCTAAAACGATAGAACTACCCATAAACCGATCTACCTATATCTAAAACAACCAAACTACCAGCAAACTGATCAACCTACATATAAAATGACCAAGCTACCTCTAAACGATCAAACTATCCCTAAAACGAAAGATCTACTCTAAAACGGCCAATCTACACCGACACCGAATAAACTACCTCTAAAACGACCACACTACACCGGAATCAATACAACCGCCTCAAAAGAGACATAATTGTCTGTAACCGATAAAAACACTCTAAAACGATCAATTACCCCTGGAACGATTAAACTACGTCTAAAAGACGATTAAAGCTATAATCTGGTCACGCTACCTCTAAACTACCAGTAAACCGATAAAACTACTAACCTAAACAAACCTAACTAACTTAACCTAAACAAATTTAACCTCACTAATCTAACCTAATCAAACTAACATTATCTAACCTAACAAACGTAACCTAATCAATCTAACCTAATTATTCTAACTAACAAACCTAAGTAACATAACCTAACAAATCCAATCGACCTGACAAAACTACCCCAATTTGACACGAACAAACTAACTCTTAACCGATAAAATTACTTATAAAACGACCAAACTACCCGTAAACCGATTTTACTATCTCTAAGACGACAAAATATCTCCTAAAACTATCAACTACCTCTAAAACGACCAAACTACCCAAAAAAATATAATTATACTTCTAAAACGAGCTAACAACCACTAAACCGATCAAACTGCTTCTAAAACGACCAAACGAACAGTATACCGATTAAGCAACCTCAAAACGACCTAACAAACCTAACCTAACATAAATTAATATATTCTAACATAACCTAACCTAACCTAAATTAACCTACATCAGTCGTCTTCATAAGTGAGGGATCCCTCACTGACTGTAAGACTGGAAGTCAGCACGTGAAGTCAAGGTCATGTCATGATGCAATACTTTACGAAGAAAATCCATGCACATTGTGTTTCCATGAATTTGATAAAATATATATTATTTTTATTAAAATTAAAAATTAGAACAAGGAGAAAATAACAAATTAATACTTTGAATATATAAAATAGTATTAATAATACGGTATACGCCTATTTCTGGAGAAAAAACCAACAAATTTGGACAATTGTCGAAAAATTAGCAAAATATGTATTTCCGACTGAATTTTTGAAAATATTTATTTACATAAAAATAAATCGAAAATATGTGTTTTTATGTCAAATAAAATTTGGTACATCTGTTCTGAAAGTCTCATCTAGAACAATGAACTCAATTTTAGGTGTTTTTCTCCAAGCAAGAAAAATATTTATTCACATAAAAATCCGTCCCTACTAATTATTATGAAGTATCTGGTTTACCGTTTCTGGATTGAGAAAGACCTAAGTTTATTTATTCTGGAATATTGTGCTCTTAAAAAGGAGGTCCTCTGGTGTGATCTAACCATATTGTCGTGAACTTGTGAGTCAGGTAGCTTAGGGATCGTGGCGCCTGACTGAACGAACACAGGCAACTGAAATTGGTTGAATGGTCCTACGCTCCGGCCAACTTTAATACCAGGACACTTGTATGTACCAATTTCAAAGGAGACCAATTAAAATTGTTTTTACTCATTTGTCTCTGTACTGACCCTAGGGCTTACTCAAGTCTCTTTTGAAATTGGTACCTACAAGTGTCCTGGTATTAAATTTGGCCGGAGCATAGGACTAATCACCCTACCCTATTCCCCGACTCCAAATGGTTAAAAAAAATCTTACTGGATATTTCCTTGGGCAAAATAACGTATAACCAAGACGTAGGTATATTTTTTATTATTCTTTTATATTTTGCATTTTTCAATAATTCAGTTAAGTTCTAGGTTAATTTATTGTTTAATACAGGGCTATTCAAAAAGAAAGAACAGACTTCAAATATTTATTTCTTTATGATGATCTTGTAGACGATTTCCGGGCTGTTGGCCGTGGTCTTGAGGCTTGTAGTTCCCCGACGTTTCGCCAGAGACTGCGTCCGGCATCCTCAAGGGTCTCAAGACAATCGTCTATAAGATCATCATAACCATACATACATAAGGACTTTATTAAACTAAAAGTAAGATACGTACATGTATTTTGTAACTCCTTCTGTATATATTGCATTCACAATTGCTTTTGAAATAAAATTATAAACTTTTCTGAGATTATTATTTTACATTCATTCTGTAATAGTATATTGCAATGCGAGGTTGTTCGCTATAGCTCGGTTTTTTTTTATAATTTCCTCGCTTCTGTAAAGCACTTCACAAACGTGTGTTGTACATGTATTTTTTTTTCAAAATGATAAATAATACGAATAGTAAAATAATAGCATCTTTATTGGAAATATTTGCGTTCAACTGACAACTGACTTACGTTAGCAGTTTGGCCAACGCATATACGTAAATGCCGAATTTGAGACTACAGCAAGCCGTGACACCAATCAGGCATAAAATGGCGGCAAGTACGCATTTATTTTCTTAAATAAAGTTCAGTTCATTTTAAATGCAGTGATTTGTTTCGTATAATGTAGGCCTATATTAACACTGCCTTTTGGATATATTTTTGTATATACATTGTACGTAGTAGGTCTTCATATATAGGCCTATATATATATATATATATATATATATAAAAAAGAGCAGTGGTTTTACTTCCCGCCCTAGGTAGGTAATTTGTAATATTTAGATATTTATAGGTTGGCAACCCCGAAATTAAGGAAATTAAACTTTCAATAATGGCCGCTTTTCCTGTAAGTAGGACAGAATGCACTATCGTGATAAAAACATGTAATTCCACAATTATCCCAGTTATTGATATAAAAAGTAGTACATTTTAAGTATAATTATTAAAGATAGAAACTTCATTTTTTGTTAAAGATATTGAAATCGATATATATATATATATATATATATATATATATGCTTTAAAGAGAACACGTAGTGTACTACAACTATCTAAAGCTAAATAAATTAAATGTTGTTTTATTTTGTTGCAATTTTTACGTCAGTTGCCATAAAATTCACAAGTAGGTAACACAGGCCTGCCATTTTTTTTTTCTGCAGCACAGTGATTAACAGGACTCTAAACCTTATTTTAGTGTGCTGAATTCAAATATGTTAACAATACTTTCGTATCACGTAAGGTTTTTTTGCTATGTTGAAAAGTAATATTTATTAATTTTTGCATTGTATGCAATAGTCCCAATCCTTTAAATTGCTGTAAAAACTACAGATGCTTGATGCAATATCAATTGTGCAGTTAAAACAGTTCAAAATAAATAAGAAACTACTTGTATACCTTAAGATCTCTATTTTCTCCTCTGTTTGGCAAGAAATGAATGGTGAGTTGATTGCCGTTTGTGCTTCTGTCGAGATTTTCCTCCTACCAAACACCAACGATAGTAGGCAATCTTGAAAACATCCAATCGACCCTGATACCTCGTTTCCATCTCTTTTATGTCTTGATGGAATCATTCACCATATTCTTTACTTAGTGCTCCTAAATTCTCTAGGAAATGTTGAAGATGAGAGTGAAGGAAATGTAACTCCAAGCTCATATTACATCCCAGTACCCTGAACTTTCCAAGCATGGTTTTTTACAATTTTCTCGTATTGATCATATCCAAGACTACCCAGCAACTTCTCGATGGCGTGCTTATATGATTCCCAATTTTGTAGTTCCATGTCAGACATATAGTTTTAAGTAGCATTTGTAATAAGTTTGCGAACCTGTGGCCATTAAAAAATCTTCATTCACTTTTGCCTCCAACAGTAACAGATTTTTTAGCAATGTATTGGTAAAAAGGAACGTTTTTGTCAGAAACTTTAACAAATTGCTTCATCATTCCTAGTTTTATGTGCAAAGGGGGTAGCAATATTTTTTCTCGCAATTAACTTATTAAATGGCATCTGTAACTTCGTTTTCGGCCAATTATACCCTGTTCGCTCTTAAAGTGATCCTCGTCGAAAGAAAACCATGTGACCTGCTCGCTTTTCATTGCTTGTGGACACCGACTTTCCGCCATTCGCACCACAATTACTGTCATTTTTGACAGAGAGATGACATCAACAGAAGACTCGATACTTTCCGCCATTTTATTTCATGAGAATCGACTGAAGCATGACTCAAATGTATCACCCATATGTAATAAACTATTTTAAGTTGTAATTATTGATTAGGTATATTTTAGAATATTAGTATGTTTTGAATATTATTATTTTCATTCACGAAGAATAACACGTACATTCAGAGGACATATTTTAAATTTAATGAAGGGAACTACTTTTTCCCGTACTTATTGCTTTTACAACGTACGTCGGTGTCCATAACCAATGAAAAGCGAGTAGGTCACGTGGTTTTCTTTTGACGAGGATCATTTTAAGAGCGAACAGGGTATAGTAACTTTCCTTGTTGTACCAATAAAATACCACACACTTTAAAATCACAGCACATATACCTCTTGTGTTCATTATATTATATTTTGTTATAGAATAGTACACATGTTTGTATATGTTTCTTTCATGTACGCTGACTAACTACTGAAGCTGATTTATCCCCATTAAGCAGAAAAATATCCTTTAGACTTCTTTTACTAGAATCAATAAATACACGCCAACTTGCCGGTTCATAAACTGTTCAAACCAGGGTATAACAACAGTACACTATTTTCCTCCATTACGAAATACTTTTTGAAATTTTTCTTCACGATGTCTATACCAATAAAAAGCTTTGCTAGGGGCTAAAGATCGTCTTCTTTAAATCTGGAACCTAAAAGTTCGCTTTTTCTTCTTTTGTAAGACCAAAATCGTTTAATTTTTATTAATTGATAGGATGTGGATTGCTGTCTTTGATTATAGGGACAAACTGAAATCATCTTCTGTGCTGGAGGTGGAAGGAGGCTGGTATTACTCTCTTGTAACGGTTTTTCCCCCAAATGCCCCATGTTGTCATTTCGACATTCCTGGTGTTCTTGTAACGCACTTCTGAGGTTGGGGCTCCTGGAAGGCGGGGTTACGCTGCCCCGATGATATGAGAGTTGATGATGATGGTAATGATGCTCCGGGAGAGGCCTTAAACTAAACTTAAGCTATTTAGGCGAATATGATATTGATGATAATAGTCGTCAGATGGTGTTCAGGGACCGTTTGGGCCTTAAAGTTTCTTGGCATTTATCTTACAGGTGAGGAAAAACGCCTAAAGAAAACCTCATCCAGCAAACTTGTCCCGACCGGGCCCGCAGCACGCTACCTTGAGACCACAGCGGTGGATCTCTCTTGTAATGTTGGTGGTATTGGAATTGTAATAACTACCCCATGTGCTGGCGGCTTATTTCTTCCGCAGTTTTTCGTCGGAAAATGTGAAATGTAACCAGGATAGGGTTGTAGGATGAACCTAACCTCAGTTAAACCAATCACAAATTAGTATGAATAATATCAGTGATTATATTATAAAATTGTATTGTATTTTAGGTGTTTACATATTTTAATACAGCACATATATACCGCATACAAGTGGTGGACCACGCTCCCACATTTTTATGTTAAAAACAGAATTATGCAGAATCTGTACGTGATACGCAAAAACTGGTAACAGTTCCGTTATCAGGGAATTTAACTTGACTTACTTGCATTAAAATATCTTATGCTGCAAAATCTTCGCAGGCCTGTGTAATTAATATCAGTGTAAGTGGAAAAGTAAACCTTACGGTCTTAACACCATAAGGTAAAATAAACCTCCTCGTGATTTGACTAAAAGTCCCAGATTCTTATTTAAGATTCTCATAGATGTTTGTGGTATCTTAATGGTCCTATATCTCTTGACATTAATTTCTGCTTTAATTTCTTTAGAGAATGAAGAAGGCCTACAACTCAATGGTATTAACAAGCTGTTAGTTTATGCTGATGATGTAATACTATTGGGCGACAGCGAAGAGATACTAAAGACAACCAAGAACACACTATTGAGTAACACTAAAAAATTGGGACTGGAAGTAAGTATCAATAAAACTAAATATTGGGTCATACATGGAAATACATTTTTTTGTTCAATGCCACCTGTTTGTCATACGACATTTCAGGTATTCTCTCCTGGCATTGGCATATTGTAAAACACTTCTGAGGTTGGGGCGCCTGGAAGGCGGGGTTACGCTGCCCCAATGATATGATGGGTGATGACGATGGGTAATGATGCGCCAGGAGAGACCTTAAACTTAATCTAATGAGGTGAATATGATATCGATGATAATGATGGCCAGATGATGTTCGGGGACCGTTTGGGCCTTAAAGTATCCTGAAATTTGTCTTACAGGCGAGGAAAAACCCGAAAAAAAAACTTCACCCAGGAAACTTGTTCCGAGCGGGGATCGAATCCGGGTCCGTTGCATGACAAGGCAGCATACTACCTCGAGACCATAGCGGCGGACACACAGAAATGCATTACATAATGGAAATCGATAGCTAATGACAAATGAGGGAAATTTTGAGGAAGTGGCTGAATGCAAATACCCAGGAACAATAATCACAAATAGGATTGAGATGCACAAAGAAATTAAACATATGCTCAATTCTGGAAATGCGTGCTATTATGTATTACAGAGACTCTTGACGTCCCAACTCCTTTAAAAAACATTAAATTGAAAATATATAAAACTATTATTCTACCAGTTATATTATATGGATGGAAACATAAACTCTTTCTTTAATGGAGGAAAGAAGATTACGAGTATTTGAGAATAAAGCTCTTAGGAAAATTTTTGGACCAAAGAGAGATGAACAGACAGGTGAATGGAGAAGATTACAAACAGTGAACTACATGGTCTTTATAGGAAACCAGATATAATAAGAACAGTTAAGTCTCGTAAACTGCGATGGGCGGGACATATGACACGAATGGGGAATGGAAGACGTGCATGGAAGCTTCTTATGGGAAAACCAGAAGGAAAACGCCCAGTTGGTAGACCAAGAATGAGGTGTGAGATTAACATTAACTATGATTTGTGGGAAGTAGATTATACAGGGAATGATTGGAAAACCCTAGCTCGGGATAGGGATGTATGGAGACCTTATGTCCGCGCTGCCATGAACCTACGAGTTCGATAGTGCCAGTGAGTTAGTTAATAATTATTTTAATATTCCTTATGGGGAACAATTTTATCCTTACATTGGAAAATAACACAATTTATTTGAGAGTCCACCACTGTGGTCTCGAGGTTGCGTGCTGCTTTGTCACGCAGCGGGCCCGGGACAAACTTCCTGGGTTAGGTTCTTTCGGGTTTTTTTCCTCACCCGTAATACAGATGTCAGGAACGTTTGAGTCTCAAACGGTCCCCGAACATCATCTGGCCATCATCATCATTTTCCCACGGTGTGGAAAGCAATGGGAAGCTACCACACCTATAATTCCCTAGCAAAGCTGCAAAGCATAGCTTCAAAATGCTTTGATTGCAGTGAACGGCCTGCCCTATGGCAGAACACTATAGAATAGAATATTTGAGAGAGGGGTTTGCATACACCGTCCTCAGAATAAAAGTCAATTACGAGTTTGTGATAGGCCGGCAATGATTTAAATGTCCATAAAGCCAAATAAAGTATTGACCTAAGTATGTTCGCCTGTATTGTTTATGAACTTCAAATGTTAATTTAGGTTAATCCATTAGAAAAGTCTGAATCGATTAATTGAAAAACTGTATTAAAAGTATAGTGAATAGCTATGGAAGTGTATAATTTTGAGATTGATCATGCGCAATGAAGTATTTTGCGAAGGGTGCAGGGGGTTAATGTAATGACGTCAAGGGAAGCTCTGACGATCGCATGAAAGTGAAACTGCTATGACGAAAGCAATTTGTTTTCATGTGGAAAATGTTAAGGTCGGTAATTGTTAATTTCCAATTTGAAGTTTAACAGTAACATTATTAAATTGTGTATACTCCCCATGTCAAATTCCAAATCGGAATTTAAAATCTGACGAGACAAATTGTAAAAAAACATACCCATTTAACTGATGTGATTATATTTTTAGCATATGTAATCACTAGAGATAGGGTTTTTATGGACTGAAAGGTAAGATTTGCAACATAGTATAACGAGAAGTTAGACTTATGCCTGTCATTTGTTTTGATTTCACGTACAAACAGTTGAATATTATAATCAGAAGTTAGACTTCTGACTGTCTTTTGTTTTGGTTTCACACACAAACAGTTGAATTATGTATACTATCTGTATTGCAATCTTATCTTTTATTACATAACAATCCTTGCTCTAGTAATCACTCAATATTTATAAACGTGCACCATTGTTGGTTTTTGTTTTTCTTTACTATTGTTTTATTCCTATTGTTATTCTTCTAGTCCTTCGTTTCCCAACCTTATTTCAAGGGGTTCGATAAAACCTTTCTGTAATGGCGGGTTTCGAGGTTAGGTCTATTATTGTTTCTTTCATTTCTGCATCACCGTAATAATAATAATAATAATAATAATAATAATAATAATAATAATAATAATAATAATAATAATAATAATAATAATAATTCATTCATTCATTTTGAGAATTTTCCTCACCATTGAGGGTATTCTCCAACCAATCCTAGCAATTAACATGAATTAAAAGTAAATAAATAAATAAATAAATAAATGTAAATGACTACGGACTTGACTATCAATTTGCAACAAACATTCACAATTTTCCCTTAATTAAAGTTCTCCATCGTTCTCTGTCCTCTGTGTCTTCATCTGTTACACCAAATTTCCTCATTGAATTTTGAATGTTGTTCTTCCAGGTTGATCTTGGTCTTCTTTTTTCTGTCCCTTCTTTCAATTTTCCATGCATATACGGCCTTTGGCAGTCTTCCATCCTGCATTCTTCTTAGGTGACCATACCATTTTAGCCTTCTGTGTTCAATGTCATCCATTATATTTCTTTCTGCATTCATCCATTTTCTAATTTCTGTATTTCTAGAAATAATAATAATAATAAATAATTATTTTTAATAATTAATAATTTATTTACTGTTATTATTATTTTAAAATTAAATTAATCCTATAATGCCCCTTATTACATATATGTAACATCGAGAATTTATCACATTATTTCCACAATAAATTAATATTTACCGCGAATGCCTAATTTACAGTTAAGTAACAACGTTAGGAATGCTTTGATTTCGCTACAACTAGGCCTACACGTTGTGTAACTTTTAAGCCGTAACTAGAGTAACTTTAGGTTTTAACCGCTAAGGGTTAAGTTAATTTAAGGTTATTGAACCTTTTGCTTGGAATTAAATTTTATGCAAGTCTACTGTGTGTATATTTAAAAGTCAGTGGTTCACCCAACTCAGATCGTTGTGGAAGGGGTTCGCGAGTCGAAAAAGGTTGGGAACCGCAGTTCTAATCCAAGAGATTAAAAAATAATAATCTTTCTAATTTTCATCATGCTTCAATGAATATATCATCTATTATTTCTGTGTAATTACAGAATATTAGTAATTATATCTTCTTAATGCTCTTCTACAGCATGGTGCATTTCAAGTAAATTTATATTACTCTAAAAAATTGTGAAACTCAAGTCAGTTTAAATTGTGCAAATTAATACATGTAACCAAGATCTAAAAAAATGTTGAGTATGTTAAATATAATAATACAATATTTCACTTATGGAATTATGAAAGTTTTTTGCGTGATAGTGCGTTTTGTCGTACTTACAGCAATGGCGACCATGATTGAAAGTTCAACTTCCTACATTTCGGGATTGCCAACCTAAATAACTATACTGTAATATTACATTTACACCCTCGTGCGGGAAGTAAAAGCACTGCCCTCTGTGTATACTACGTATATTGTATAAACAAAAAATATCCAAAAGGTAGTGTTAATATACATTATACGAAACAAATCACTGCATTTTAAATAAACTGAACTTTATTTGAAACAATATAAAATAATAAATACGTACTTGCCGCCATTTTATCAATAATAAAGGTCTCACGGCCTCCTGTACTTTCAACTACGGTAATAAACATTGCCCACACTGTTAACGTTACTCAGTTGTCTATAATGAACGTAAATGTTTCCATCAAAGATATTATTTTACTATCATTTATTTTTTGAAAACACCATCACGAAAAAAATAAGGTACAACGCATGTTTGTGAAGTGTTTTACAGAATCTCGGAAATTAAAAACCTCGCTATCGCTCGGTTTTTAAACATTTTTCCTCAATTCTGTAAATACCACTTCCCAACCTCGCATCATAATATACTATTAATAGAATATTAAAGTTTTCTTCTACATAATAATTTAACAAAAGTCTTATAAGTTATAACTAAAAAACTCCAAGCTCGTAGGTAGCCTCGTGAAAATAGAACTCAATTTTACGCGAGGTTGCTGAAATCTGTGTTTTAGCGGTAATTTCATTTCGTAACACTCCATACGTCCCTAGTAGAGACATGGGTACTCCCCAGCGGGAGTTTGTTGACCAGGCTAATTTAGTTACCGTTATTTCCCTACATATGTCAGAGAAATGTAGTCAGCACAATACCTGATTCAGACATCTAGTGGCCAATTCATTATATAATGGAAATGGACAGCTAATGACAAATGAGGGAAATTTTGAGGAAGTGGCTGAATTCAAATACCTAGGAACAATAATCACAAATAGGAATGAGATGCACAAAGAAATTAAACATAGACTCAATTCTGAAAATGCATGCTATTATGCATTGGAGAGACTCTTGATGTCCCAACTCCTTTCAAAAAACGTTAAGCTGAAAATATATAAAACTATTATTCTACCAGTTATATTATATGGATGCGAAACATGGACTCTTACTTTAAGGGAGGAAAGGAGATTACAAGTATTTGAGAATAAAGTACTTAGGAAATTTTTTGGACCAAAGAGAGATGAACAGACAGGTGAATGGTGAAGACTACATAACAATGAACTACATGGTCTTTATAGGAAGCCAGATATAATAAGAACAGTTAAGTCTCGTAGACTGCGATGGGCAGGACATGTTGCACGTATGGGGAATGAAAGACTTGCATGGAAGCTTCTTGTAGGAAAGCCAGGGAAAACGTCCAGTTGGTAGACCAAGAATGAGGTGGGAGAATAACATTAACTATGATTTGAAGGAAGTAGATTATACAGGGAATGATTGGAAAGCATTAGCTCAGGATAGGGACGTTTGGAGAGCTTATGTCCGCGCGGCCATGAACCTACGGGTTCGATAGTGCCGGTGAGTAAGTAAGTAAGTGGGCAACTAAGGTATTACTTGGATGGGGAAGTCGGTTAAATTTTGCTCAGAAGCACTAATTTAGGCTTGAGGTTCTACGATTCCGAAAATATTCAGACTTAGGATCCACGGCTTAAACTCCCCTCCCGGAGAACTTATCCCTTGAATTTTTCCATCCTAAAAATCCATCGACCTCGTCCGGGTTTGAACCCGCGACCATCGGAACTAGAGGCAATGAACTAGTCCATCCGGGCTGACCGTTATTTTTAAGTTCTACATAATATGTAAACTAAGTAAGTACCCTCGGATTAATTTAAGTCCCTTGATTTCAAAACTATCAATAAACTGTAATGTGGTAATATGATGATTTCAAAGAAAACTGAACTATAGCCTACATTCAATATGAAAAAAAAAATTACTTTTTCTATTGATCAAATTAAAAAATCTTACAGGAACAATAAAAACAATAAGGAACAATAAAAACACTCTTCTCCGAAAAGAACGCTCAGATACAATTCTTAAATTTTATAAAACAACTAGTAAATACCCGGCGTGCGCTGCTACGCCTGAATAAATGAAAATTAATGTGTTTTTATGTTTAATTGGATAAGTGAAAGGAAAAATAATTATATGTTTATATTTTTTAGATACCCTGTGCTGATTACCCGGCGTTGCCCGGGAATCTACTTATCCCTATCTTCTTGACATAAATCAGCTGAAATACAATGTGTTTTATGTTTAGTTAAATAATTAGAACAAAAAATTTATATCGCAATTATTTTTACGATTCCCCGTGCTGTTTACCCGGCGTCGTCCGTGAATCTACTCATCCCGATCTTCTTGGCATAAATGAGCTGAAAGACGAAAATTAATGTACTTCTTATGATTAGTTGAATAAGTAATATGGAAAATTATTATAAATGTATATCGTAATTATTTTAAGATTCCCGTGCTGATTACCCGGTATTGCCCGGGAATCTACTTATCTCGATCTTCTTGGCATAAATGAGCTAAAAGACAAAATTCGTTATTGTGAGTTATCCGCAAAAGAACACCCGCCATGTGCTGCTATGCTTGCACAGGAATCTACGTACTTGTCTCGATCTTCTTGGCATCAACGAAAGACAAAAATGGTTATTGTGAGTTACCCGTAAGAGATAAACATATGCTGTCGCGGACTCTTTTGTAGAGCTTTTTGAGATATTCAATTCTGTGTACATTAATGTTGTGTATTTGTTATGGTTTAGGCAGCGTAAGCAATTTAATCGTCCAAAGAGCTACTTTTTCACGTTTTGCACTACAAAGGGCGATCTTTAAGGGTGTAAGAGTTGAGTATCACAACTCTCTTATAGCCTATGTTCATCCCGGGAATCTCCTGAACATTTTACAAAAAGCCCCATCACAATCGGATCAACGGTATGGCCGCGCATAAAGTACAAACAAACAATCAAACATTCATTTTTATATATTAGATAACTCTTCCAACTCTACTTTATGACTCTGAAACCTGGACTCTTACTGTTGGTAAATTAAATAGGATAGTAGCTGTAGAAATGAAGTTTTAAAGACATTTAGCGGGTTATACACTTTATGACCACATACGTAATGAAGATATCCGCAAAGCTCTCAACACACCAGCAATAAATGAAACCATCTAATAAATACACCAAAATAATTGGCATGAACGCCTCCTTAAGATGCCAAACAATTGACTACTTCTGCAGCATTTCAACTACAGACCCACAGGACGAAGAGACTCAGAAAGACCTAAGAATATATGGAGGGATCAGTTTCTGTCCTGAAGCGGAACAGGCCAATGGCCTAATCCATGACTGCAATTGATGATGATGATGATGAGATGATCAACCTTTTCTTCCTTTGGTACTGTCCCGCTCCGTAGCCGAGTTTGTTAAGACAAGAAGCTTTGGCGCAGAGATACGGGACTTGCGCTGGTTTGAGTCCTCATGGAGGAAGAAATTTTCACATGGAATTTCAGCCAGTGTGGGACCGGTACCTACCCATCATCGTGAGACTTTGGGTAGCTACAATAAGTAGCGGCTCCAGGCTGAGAAGACCAGCTATATTATCAGCTGGGGGACCCGACGTGCTGACCACATGTAACCCCTACACTGGCTAGATCGTAGTCTACCTCTGTGGCCAACACATGTGGATGTGAGGCCAGCAGCCGGCTGGTAGGCCAAAGGCCTCCTATGCCTGTAGCGCTTGAGTTCTTTTTCTATGATACTACCGTACTTTCCAGTATCGTTCGACTTCACAGATGTACAGTGTGGATGTAATCGGATGTTTTTTCGAGACAACCATGGGCTGTTACGGGACAAAAGGTACCAAGACTTATTGCTCTTGGTTGGTGCGGTGAATTATATAGGCTACATTTCTACCTAATACCCGGCGTGTGCTGCTACACCTAAATAAATAAAAATTAATGTGTTTTTATGTTTAATTGGATAAGTAAAAGGAATAATTATTTTAAATTTATATCGTAATTATTTTTAGATGCCCCGTGCTGATTACCCGGCTTTGCCCGAGAATCTACTTATCCCGATCTTCTAGACAACAATGAAATAAAAAAATGGTTAATGTGAGTTATCCGTAAAAGATAAACATATGCTCTTGAGAACTTTTTTGTAGAATTTTTTTTTTACATATTCAATTCTAAATACATTAATTTTAATATATTTGTTATGGTTTAGGCAGCGTAAGCCATTTAACTGTCCAAAAAGCTAATTTTTTTCGGATAAATTATTTTGGCAATCTTTTTACATCTATAATAATAATAATAATAATAATAATAATAATAATAATAATAATAATAATATAATTATTATTATTATTTCTCTACAAAGGGTGATTTTTAAAAGAGTGGAGGGGTTTGACGTATTTCAACTATCTTACCCACCGTGAAACCTTCCCAAGGAATCTCCTAAAAAATTTACTAGAAGCCCCCATCACGAATCGGATTAACGGTATGTCAGCACATAAAGGTCATATACACATACATACGATACATTCGTTTATAATATTTGAAAATTTGTATTTAGCTGTAATTCTACTGTGCTGTGTGGTTTCTTCCTGTCTGCTTTCTCCCTGATTGTGAGAAAAATAGTGTAAACTTTTGCACTATTTTTGGTTAGCCTGTCTGCAATGTACATCAGACTACTTGTCTTTTAGACGGTAGCATTTAAGACTCGTATTTCGATTGGTCTTAGTTCCAATTCAGGGATTTTTTTTAAATCATGGAGATGAATTCTAGATTGAAATTTTATTTCCAAATTAAATTATTAAAAATTAAACAGTAACTAACTCACTGGCTCTATCGAACCCGTAGGTTCATGGCCGCGCGAACATAAGCTCTCCATATATCCCTATCATGAGCTAATATTTTCCAATCATCCCCTGTATAATCTACTTCCCTTAAATAATGCATAATGTAATTCTCCCACCTCATTCTTGGTCTACCAACTGGCCGTTTTCCCTCTGGTTTTCGTACAAGTAGCGTCCATGCGACTCTTTCATTCCCCATTCGTGCCATATGTTCTGCCCATCGCAGTCTACGAGACTTAATTATTCTTATTATATCTGGCTTCCTATACATTTCATGTAGCTCACTATTATGTGGTTTTCTCCATTCATCTGTCTGTTCATCTCTTTTTCACCCAAACATGTTCCTAAGAACTTTATTCTCAAATACTCGTAATCTTCCTTCCTCCATTAAAGTAAGAGTCCATGAAAAAAATTAGACAGCAAGCTACAGAAATCATGTGAATGCTTTAATATTAACTGACATACAACTAAAGAGGTACGCTGTATTATTTTAAAATTTATAGCAGTTATAAGTAAGTTTGGTGTAAAAAATATTGTATATCATGTCAACAATTGTTTTCGATTTTGATATTCCAAGGATGTGAAACATGGCTACCTACATGAAGGTTAAAAATGTTCTAAAATTTAATCTTAAGAAAAATATTTGACCTAATTTGACGTAACTTCAAAACAAGGATCTCCGTCATATCTATTGTTGTCAGTGGCGGAGTGTGAATGTCCGGCTACTAACCGCATCACTAGACCTCGGATTTTAGGCAAAAACCTATTTTGTTCCCGAAGAGAAAACTTAAAATGAAGTTTTATTTACATGTTTCATATATAATATACATTTGATGTGTTTATATATTTCTGCACTAGGGTGCATTCTTACAATATTGCGATCCTATTTGGAAATAAATAATATGATCAAGTTGTAGTGAATGAACATAATCTCACATTTCTGATTTGTTTTCTTACATCGCCGTTTACATTAAATATATAAATATTTTAAAATACCGCTATCTATATTTAAATAATGATTTTTGAGTAAACAGCTTAATTTTATTCGTAAAATAGTCCTAACAAATGACACACTTGATTTCCAAATCACTCGCTACGTTACTTGTGATAAATGCGTACTATAATTAGTAAACTTTAATTAATTTGCCTAAAAATATTTTTAGAACTTACTTTACACGCGATCAAAACATGTTTTAGGCACCTAAAATAAGATTATTGTAAGTAAACATAAAACAATAACATTCCACAACCAGTCTGTCTAGAATGTATGGTGTGTCGCTCCGTCTTCAGGCAGTAAATATATATTACTGTATTAATACCATCTGAAGTAAGTGGCTTCTCGAATAATTTTATAGTCCAGCCGCTGAGTCCCTGGCCTAACGTTTTCACGACAGTGTTGCCGATATGGATATTCAGTGGGAGGGGCCGCTTTATGTATGCAGTTAGCAGAAATACAGCCGACAACATCGCAGCAGTTTCAAACCTTACTAGCGGCGTCAAGAGCAGTGATTGGTTGTGGCAGACGTTAACTCCCACTTTAACTATTTTCTTATTGGCAGTAGAGAACGAGTTTCTCTCTTTACCCCTCGTACAACCTAAACGTCAGGGCAGGAGACACAACGGCTGGATAGTATATTTTGTAACTTCTGGTACAGACTTGATATTTACAGAATTAATTCCTCCTTCTTTGCCTTTAAGATGGTGGAAAGCTCAGCTTCATTGAACGGTGAAATTAAAATAACGGCGAAATGATCTGATTAGGTAAGCTCTTTACAATATTTTTCAAAACAAATACGATATAAAAATCGACAAAAATTCGACTTATTATATGTTTGAAAGAGGTTCGCCATAGTTTGTTAAGACAAGTGCTCTAAAAGCCGGGGGTCGAGGGTTCGATTCCCGGTGGCGTCACGATTTTTGAATTGGTATAAACCCTCTGGCGGTCGACTCAGCCTCTTAAGGAAATGAGTACCAAAAGTTTGTTCTGTGGGTCAAAGGCGACCGTCACGCAGGGCTAACAATCCGGTCAACATCTTGCGCTAATTGTCTAGAAACTTGGGAGCCTTAACCTCCTGCTACCCGAAGGGCCTCCTGAGGCCTGCAATGGAATTACTTTTTCTTTTGTTTGTTTGTTTGGAAACCTAATTGCCAAATTGTTATCTGTATTTCAAAATAAAGCCTTATCGTTATTTATAGACATTTTTTGTGTTTTGGGTTTGGTTTGAAATTAATTTTTCTGGTTTTGTCAGAAATTATCAGCATTACCATAGGTTGTCATTCATTATACATTCTATTACTTTACTTGATACTGTTAACAATTATTGTCTGCAGATTATCAAATAGTATTTTTTCTCCGCATTTTAATGTTTTACCTACACCGCCATATAGGCAAGGGTTAGCAGTTGAACAACTTACAGTTATTGTAACTTCACTATGATGCTTATCCAGCGCCTCGCTTTGTTTCCCCACAGCTGTTATATATAATTAAATACAAAGATGCTGACTACTGCCACTACAGTAATTCCGCATGTTAATCATTGTCAAGCATTGTCGCGCGGCATCCGCTTTTATATAAACGGACAACCATCATAGTAAGGCCATAATAACAAAGGAATTAGCCGTAAAAAGGTACTTAGGAATCGGCACATTGGACGGCTCATTGTTGCCGTTCACACAAAAAAATAAAAAATAATAATAAAGTTTCTCCAATTTAACAAAAGGAATATATATTGCATAAACCAGCAAAATCGGGCCATAAATTGGATTGCCTTCACCCAGCTCCAGAGCTCAGCCTGCCCCGTTTTATTTCGGAGTTGTCTCTCATAGATGGGTTGTCTTGTAGGACTAACGAACCCCATCCACCAGTTGTGGATTATTCTTCGCTTCCCCATTCCTCTTATGGGCCAGCAGCTTACGCTTCCTGGCTCTATCGTCTGGATCATTGGGTACTGGGCTCCTCCGTCACGACAAGGCGGTTATCCATGGGGGGATTGCTGAGTATGATTTGATAAAAAGAGGCTCTTACAAAATAAAGTAAATAATCGGTTATCGTACCAACCGTATGAAAGGAGATAAAACTGATTGCAACAACTACAGAGCCAACTCATTACAAATCAGTTTTAGGCCATGTGGCCTGACAGTAAACCTAATGAAGATTATCTTGATGTTTCCATCGATGTTTTGGCATTCCTTGATCCCTATGTCCAGTTGGAGTATGTTGGAACGAAATTTTGGAAGCCTATTTCTTTCCTTTCTTCTAAGGTCAATTTTCTATTATTATGGTATTTTTCTATATCTTCATTTAAACTTGGTACTCCAAGTTTTTCTATGACTATTTAACTCATGCCTCAAATGGGAGTCAATGACCAATCACGTTTCAATGCATTTTGTTTCACAACCAATGACAGTCGTGTTTTACCTCGCCCTTTATCGATTTCTCTTTACCAGCTCCTGCTTTTGTGATAAAAAAGCTCCTCTTTTTTAATATTCTGAACAGGTCAGAGCATTATTTTGTTGTGACTGACTCTCCAACAAATATATCAAGTAATGAACAGATTCCTTCGACCTATACATTTGATAACTGTGTGTTCAATAATTATGTTTTTAAATAATTATTTAACTGAGTTGTTTACCAAAACAAATAATAACCTAAAATGTTGGTCATAACATACAGTTTGATGTGTTTAATTATTTCTTCACTAGGGTACATTCTTACAATATTGCGATCCTATTTGGCAATAAATAATATAATCAAGTTGGAGTGAATAAATATAACCTGACATTTACATTAAATATATAAATATTTTAAAATGCCGGTAACTATATTTTTGAGTAAGCTGCTTAATTTTATTCGTTAAATAGTCCTAACAAATGCCACTCTTGATAAATTCACGATTTGTGAATCACTCGTGACTTTACTTATGACTATTTAACTCATGCCCCAAATGACAGTCAATGACCAATCAAAAAATGTCAATAAATTTTGATTTATAACCAATCACGGTCTTTTTCGTCTCGATTTTATCACTTTCATTTTATCGCTTTCATTTCATCAAGTGGCTCCCAGATTGTAATATAGTGCATGAATGTAACCTGATTCTGCTTTTGAGATAGGCCTATAATAGAAAACCATTCGAAGCTATTGATTATACCATAAAAAAAGAAACCATTATTTGCACTTTCTTAAACGTATTATTTCATCATCATCATCATCATCATAGTACATTCACGAATTTAGGCCATTTGTTGACCTGTTTCGGCCTCAAGAGAAACACCATCCAGAAGTCTTTTGAGTGGACGTCCTGGTCTTCTTCTTCCTGCAGGTTGATATCTTAACATTAGTTTGGGTATTCTGTGATCTTCCATTCGATCAACATGTTGTATCCATCTTGACTTATAATCAGAAATTTTGTTTTCTAAAGATTCCATGTGTAATTCTTCTAAGATGTCTTCATTTTTTTTGTGATCACGTATTATTTCCAGGAATTAAAGTTGCAGAAAAATATAATTGACATATTTACATCATAGGACATCTGAAATTAATTAATAACCTGTAATGATTTTTTTTTTCCCCACTAGGGTGCATTCTTACAATATTGCGATTCTATTTGGCAATAAATATGATCTGATTGTAGTGATGAACAAATGAAACATAACGTTTCTCATTAGTTTTCAAACATCGCCGTTTATATGAAATATATAAATATTTTAAAATAACTATATTTAAATAATGATTTGTGAGTAAACAGCTTAATTTTATTCGTTAAATTGTCCTAACAAATGCCACTCTTGATTTCTAAAATTCTCTAGATAAATTCACTCCTCACTTTGTGAGTCGTGAATTTATAGATAATTTGAAAATCACTCGTCGCATTACTTATGATTAGGGCCCGGATTTTGATGAAATGTCAACATTTTTGTGAGTTGTCAGAGACGATGCAGATTAATAATTAAGTGAATTGTGCAATAAATATGATAGATATATGAGGTTTGTTAGATCATTAAAATGTTGTTTCTCCACTTTTTTCTGACTATTTAACTCATGCCCCAAATGGGAGTCAATGACCAATCACATTTCAATGATTTTTTATTTACAACCAATCACAGTCGTGTTTCGCCTAAAATTTACCAACTAAAGTTTATCAAACGGCTGGGAGACTCGACATGCTAACCACATGTCACCCCTACACTGACTGTTGATCATCTACCTCTGTGATTGACACATGTGGATGTGAAGGGCCAGCAGCCAGCTGGTAAAAGGGCAACCGCTGAAAAGTGGAAAGACCCTCAATAGGAATAGGAAGTATATCATATTAAAGAAAGCACCTCCTTTTTAGCATTCTGAATAGGTCATAGCATTATTTTGCAGTGACTGATTCTCCGAAATACGGCTACCAGATTGTACATATAGAGCATGAAATGGCAACAGAAAACGAATGCGAGAGATAATATAAAAATATTTGTAACAATTGATTATATCACAAAAAAAACTGTTTGCACTTTCTTAAACGAATTATTTTCCAGGAAATGACGTTACAGAAAAAATATAATTGACATATTTACATCAGAAATTAATTAATACCTATTATGTTTGTTATAAATTTCTCCACTAGGTGCATTCTTACAACATTGCGATCCTTTGGCAATAAATAATAAGATCTGGTTGCAGTGAGAACAAAAGAAGCAAATGAAGCGTACCAATCGTTTCACATTTGTTTTCAAACATCGCCGTTTACATTAAATATATAAATATTTTAAAATAACTATAGTCAAATAATGATTTGTGAGTAAACAGCTTAATTTTATTCGTTAAATTGTCCTAACAAATGCCACTCTTGATTTCCAAATTCTCTAGATAAATTCACTCCTCACTTCGTGAGTCGTGAATTTATCGATAATTTGGAAATCACTCGTGGCATTACTTATGATAAAGTCATTATACAAATTTTAGGTCATTATATTTATTTTACGTAATTTTATACGCCAGTTTTTAAATAATCTATGGTTAAACGTTCATTTTATTTTATTTTATTTTATTTTTTGCTATCTTGTTTTTTGTGCTCAGGCAAGTCAGTGAGAAACGACAGTGCATTGCTTCAATATCACGTGATTCCACTGTGAACTGCCTCCACGGGGAATGATTCGGGACTTCCCCATCAATGCGGGAATCCTTCGGTTTGTAATCTTTCCGCCTGTCTCACGAGAGTAGTGTTTCTGTATGGTTGCGTTGATTTTCGTGCAGTGAAAATGCCAAAGCAAAAAGTGTCTAGTGGTAGGCCTATCCGTTTAAAACAGTATGTAACAGAATTCGGTGAACAAGTGTTTTCTATTGATGGGAGTGTACTATTTTTCAAGGTGTGCGAAATTAAAGTCGCTGCAGATAAATGTTTCACATATCGGAAGCGAGAAACATTTGCGGGCTTTTAAAAATGTGAACAAAAGAAAAGCATCTCAATTACTGTTAAATCAAATTACTTCTTCATCAAATAGCAAGTCATCTTTATTTTTTAAAGAATTATGTGAAGTGTTTATCAGTGCAAATATTCCACTAGGAAAACTAAACAAATTTAAACTACGTGATTTCCTTGAACGCCATAGGTCATACTGTTCCAGACGAATCAACGTTGCGTAAGAAGCATTTAATAAAATGTTATGAAGACACATTAAACCATATACGTGAACGTGTGAATGGAAAGAAAATGTATGTATCAATTGACGAGACTAGCGATTCAGAGGGACGTTTTGTAGCTATTATAGTGATAAGGACCTTAGAAACAAACAGCACTGGACAGATTTTTCTTCTTACCTCAGACGTTTTAGAGGCAGTTAACCACACTCAGATATGCAAACTGTTCGATAAATCTATGCATTTATTGTGGCCTAATGGGATACAACATAAGAGCGTACTCCTCTTCCTAACAGACGCAGCACGTTACATGGTAAAGGCAGCGAAGTCTAAAGTAAGCTAGTGCATATTACCTGTCTTGCCCATGCCTTTCATAGAGTCGCAGAGATCAGATCAAAATTTTCAGAAGTAGATAGACTAATTTCCACAGTAAAAAAATGTCTTTGTTAAAGTTCCGTCCCGAACTAAATGTTTTAAAGACAAGGCCCCTGGAGTAGCTTTTACCCCCAGAACCAATTTTGACGCGTTGGTGCACGTGGTTAACAGCATGCATATACAATTGTGACAATTTTCAGATAATGATAGAGGTAGTAAATAACTTTGATAGGGCAGATTCTAAGGCAATTGGGAGTGCACAGGACCTGTTTTGTGATCCTGGAATTGAAGGTAAATTGGCTTTTATTAAATCAAATTTTGCATTTTTGTCAGAAACCATAATGATAGAGGTGGTAAATAACTTTGATAGGGCAGATTCTAAGTCAATTGGGAGTGCACAGGACCCGTTTTGTGATCCTGAAATTGAAGGTAAATTGGCTTGTATTAAATCAAATTTTGCATTTTTGCCAGAAACCATAATGAGAGAGGTAGTAAATAACTTTGATAGGGCAGATTCTAAGGCAATTGGGAGTGCACAGGACCCGTTTTGTGATCCTGAAATTGAAGGTAAATTGGCTTGTATTAAATCAAATTTTGCATTTTTGCCAGAAACCATAATGAGAGAGGTAGTAAATAACTTTGATAGGGCAGATTCTAAGGCAATTGAGAGTGCACGGGACCCGTTTTGTGATCCTGAAATTGAAGGTAAATTGGCTTGTATTAAATCATATTTTGCATTTTTGTCAGAAACCATAATGAGAGAGGTAGTAAATAACTTTGATAGGGCAGATTCTAAGGCAATTAGGAGTGCACAGGACCTGTTTTGTGATCCTGAAATTGAAGGTAAATTGGCTTGTATTAAATCAAATTTTGCATTTTTGTCAGAAACCATAATGAGAGAGGTAGTAAATAACTTTGATAGGGCAGATTCTAAGGCAATTGGGAGTGCACAGGACCTGTTTTGTGATCCTGAAATTGAAGGTAAATTGGCTTGTATTAAATCAAATTTTGCATTTTTGTCAGACACCATAATGAGAGAGGTAGTAAATAACTTTGATAGGGCAGATTCTAACGCAATTGGGAGTGCACGGGACCCGTTTTGTGATCCTGAAATTGAAGGTAAATTGGCTTGTATTAAATCAAATTTTGCATTTTTGCCAGAAACCATAATGAGAGAGGTAGTAAATAACTTTGATAGGGCAGATTCTAAGGCAATTGGGAGTGCACAGGACCTGTTTTGTGATCCTGGAATTGAAGGTAAATTGGCTTGTATTAAATCAAATTTTGCATTTTTGTCAGAAACCATAATGATAGAGGTAGTAAATAACTTTGATAGGGCAGATTCTAAGGCAATTGGGAGTGCACAGGACCCGTTTTGTGATCCTGAAATTGAAGGTAAATTGGCTTGTATTAAATCAAATTTTGCATTTTTGCCAGAAACCGTAATGAGAGAGGTAGTAAATAACTTTGATAGGGCAGATTCTAACGCAATTGGGAGTGCACAGGACCCGTTTTGTGATCCTGAAATTGAAGGTAAATTGGCTTGTATTAAATCAAATTTTGCATTTTTGCCAGAAACCATAATGAGAGAGGTAGTAAATAACTTTGATAGGGCAGATTCTAAGGCAATTGGGAGTGCACAGGACCCGTTTTGTGATCCTGAGATTGAAGGTAAATTGGCTTGTATTAAATCATATTTTGCATTTTTGTCAGAAACCATAATGAGAGAGGTAGTAAATAACTTTGATAGTGCAGATTCTAAGGCAATTGGGAGTGCACAGGACCTGTTTTGTGATCCTGAAATTGAAGGTAAATTGGCTTGTATTAAATCAAATTTTGCATTTTTGTCAGAAAACATAATGAGAGAGGTAGTAAATAACTTTGATAGGGCAGATTCTAAGGCAATTGGGATTGCACAGGACCCGTTTTGTGATCCTGAAATTGAAGGTAAATTGGCTTGTATTAAATCAAATTTTGCATTTTTGTCAGAAACCATAATGAGAGAGGTAGTAAATAACTTTGATAGGGCAGATTCTAAGGCAATTGGGAGTGCACAGGACCCGTTTTGTGATCCTGAAATTGAAGGTAAATTGGCTTGTATTAAATCAAATTTTGCATTTTTGCCAGAAACCGTAATGAGAGAGGTAGTAAATAACTTTGATAGGGCAGATTCTAACGCAATTGGGAGTGCACAGGACCCGTTTTGTGATCCTGAAATTGAAGGTAAATTGGCTTGTATTAAATCAAATTTTGCATTTTTGCCAGAAACCATAATGAGAGAGGTAGTAAATAACTTTGATAGGGCAGATTCTAAGGCAATTGGGAGTGCACAGGACCCGTTTTGTGATCCTGAGATTGAAGGTAAATTGGCTTGTATTAAATCATATTTTGCATTTTTGTCAGAAACCATAATGAGAGAGGTAGTAAATAACTTTGATAGTGCAGATTCTAAGGCAATTGGGAGTGCACAGGACCTGTTTTGTGATCCTGAAATTGAAGGTAAATTGGCTTGTATTAAATCAAATTTTGCATTTTTGTCAGAAAACATAATGAGAGAGGTAGTAAATAACTTTGATAGGGCAGATTCTAAGGCAATTGGGATTGCACAGGACCCGTTTTGTGATCCTGAAATTGAAGGTAAATTGGCTTGTATTAAATCAAATTTTGCATTTTTGTCAGAAACCATAATGAGAGAGGTAGTAAATAACTTTGATAGGGCAGATTCTAAGGCAATTGGGAGTGCACAGGACCCGTTTTGTGATCCTGAAATTGAAGGTAAATTGGCTTGTATTAAATCAAATTTTGCATTTTTGCCAGAAACCATAATTCATTTAGAAAAATGTGATATGTCATTGGAAAAGTCTATAGAATTAGTAAATAGTGCTGAATATTGTATAAACAAAGTAAATGGAGAGTTTGGGGAAGCGGTTAGAGAGAAATTGAAATTTGTGTTAGATAAAAATAAAGAGTTTCAGACAATGCGTCAAATAGCCTGTATTTTTTCAGGTAAAGAATTCAGAATGGATATTTTTGAAGACTATTTAACCCATGCCCCAAATGCTAGTCAATGACCAATCACGTTTCAATGAATGTTGTTTTACAACCAATGACAGTCGTGTTTCACCTCGCTCTTTATCGATTTATCTTTATCAGCTCCTGCTTTTGTGATAAAGAAAGCTCCTCCTTTTTAATGTTCTGAACAGGTCAAAGCATTATTTTTCTACAACAAATACATTGAATATAGCAAATAATGAAAAGATTCCTTGATTTTATTGAGTTGTTTACTAAAAAAATAAATGAATAAGCCGTAGTGTTGATTATGATATATAGTTTGATGTGTTTCATTATTTCTCCACTTGGGCGCACTCTTACAATATTGCGATCTTATTTGGCAATAAATAATATGATCAAGCAGCAGTGAATGAACATAACCTCACATTTCTTATTTGTTTTCAAACATCGCCGTTTACATTAAATATATAAATATTTTAAAATAACTATAGTTAAACAATGATTTGTGAGTAAACAGCTTAATTTTATTCGTTAAATAGTCCTAACAAATTTCACTCTTGATTTCCAAATTCTCTACATAAATTCACTCCTCACTTCGTGAGTCGTGAATTTATCGATAATTTGGAAATCACTCGTGGCATTACTTATGAAGATTTAACAGCCAGTGACATAGTGTTTTTTAAATATGCATCCATTACATCTGTGGAAGTAGAGAGCAGTTTCTCCAAGTGTTAGCTGACAACCGCCGATCCTTCACTTCTGATAACTTAAGGATGACTATGGTGGTGCATTGCAATGCCAACTAAGGTAGGCCTATATTTAATTAACAACTTTTGATATTAGTTTAATAGAAATGAGACTGACATAGTGATGTTTATTATTTTTTAAAGTATTTCATATTACTACTAAGAACACGATTGTTTTGAATAGTTGCCTCAATCAATCATCATTATTTATCTTAGACCATTTATAATTAATAAATTAATAATTATTAATTAGTTAATAACTATGAAATTTTTAATTTTTATTAGGTCATTTTTTTACAGTTTTAGGCCATTTTTAGAGAATTTTAAGGGAATTTTATAGGTCATTTTTTAAACATTTTAAGGTCATAAACATCCGGGCCCTACTTATGATAATAGTGTTCCCTTCCTTGATCATCCAGTCTATTAATTCCTAACAGTAAACGTAAGAAGTGCATTTGACTTACTCAAAGTGTATGAAAATTTATTTTATTTATAATCCGAATTTCACTTCCTTATTTTAGAGCAGCTTTTAATGTGATGCTATGTATCCTTAGTTTTGTATCTGTCCTCATCTGTTTACCAAAATATCTTGTTATTATCCCATTCATTTTATTATGTTTTTGTAATTTTAATCAATGACACTCTTATGTTTTGTAAATACACTTCCTAAGTATGACAAAATATTTCATCAAAACACACAAACACACACACACACACACACACACACATACACACACATATATATATATATATATATATATATATGTGTGTGTGTGTGTGTGTGTGTGTGTGTGTGTGATTCAAAGCTCTCGCGACAGATCATGCTCCTGTAAGGTCCTAGTAGCTTATGGCACTTAAAAGTTCCTATAAAGGAATAGATTAAACTAAGGAAAATAAATAATTATCATAAGTAATGCACGAGTGATTTCAAATTTATCTAGAGAATTTGGAAATCAAGAGTGGCATTTGTTAGGACTCTAACGAATAAAATTAAGCTATTTACTGACAAATCATTATTTAAATATAGTTATTTTAAAATATTTATATATATTTTTGTAAATGGCGATGTTTGAAAACAAATGAGAAATGTTTGGTTAGTTGCAATTGTTCATCCACTGCAACTAGATAATATTTTTTTTTTGCCAAATAGGATCAAAATATCGTAGTAGTAGTAGTAGTAGCTAGCAAAAATGAAATGGTTACATGAGCCAAATTAGGTAAATTTAGAGCAATTGGGTAGTATTAGACGGGAAACCACCAAGTTACTAAAGAGTAAAAAGAGGGAATATTTGAGAGAGAAGATTAATGGTCTTGAAATGAATGCAAAAAATAGGAACATTAGAGAATTATATCAGGGAATTAGTATAGAGAAGGAAGGGTTTCAGGCTAGAACAAACATAATTCGGAATAAAAATGGGGATATGATCGCAGATTCCAGGAGTATATTAAATAGATGGAAAAGTTACTTTAATCAGCTATTAAATGTACCTACAGAACAGAACATTTGAGGAGGATAATTTACAGACAGCAGAAATGCAAGTCGCAGAACCAAATGCATTAGAGGTTGAAATGGCGACTGAAAAATTGAAGATGTATAAAGCATCAGGTTCAAATGAGATCCCAGCAGAACTGATAAAATCAGGGGGAGAAAAATTGATGGACAAGATACGTTGGTTGCTTAGTATGATTTGGGAAAAAGAAGCTGGTCCAGATGAATGGAAGGAATCAATTATCGTACCAATTTATAAGAAAGGAGATAAAACTGATTGCAACAACTACAGGGGCATCTCATTACTTTCAACTTCGTACAAAATTCTAACAAATATATTAGTAAGCAGACTTACTCCCTATATTGATGACATTCTAGGAGATCATCAATGTGCATTTAGAAGAAACAGGTCTACAACAGATCAGATTTTTAGTATAAGACAGATTTTAGAAAAGAAATGGGAATATAATGGTACTGTACATCAACTATATGTAGACTTCAAAAAAGCATATGATTCAATTAAGAGGGAGAAGTTATATAGTATCCTGCTGGAGTTCGGAATTCCTAAAAAGTTAGTTAGACTTATACGAATGTGTCTAAATGGCACAAAGAGTAGGGTGCGTGTAGGCAAACAGTTTTCGGAAACTTTTGAAATCCGGAATGGGTTGAAGCAAGGAGATGCACTATCTCCTCTACTATTTAATTTTGTACTAGAGCATGCCATTAAATCTTTAGAGAATGAGGAAGGCTTACAACTCAATGGTATTAATAAGCTGTTAGTTTATGCTGATGATATACTATTGGCCGATAGCGAGGAGATACTAAAGGACAACACGCACACACTATTGAGTAACACTAAGGAATTAGGACTGGAAGTAAATATCAGTAAAACTAAATATATGGTTACACGTAGAAATTCATTATATAATGGAAATGGACAGCTAATGACAAATGAGGGAAATTTTGAGGAAGTGGCTGAATTCAAATATCTAGGAACAGTAATCACAAATAGGAATGAGATGCACAAAGAAATTAAACATAGGCTCAATTCTGGAAATGCGTGCTATTATGCATTGCGGAGACTCTTGATGTCCCAACTCCTTTCAAAAAACGTTAAACTGAAAATATATAAAACTATTATTCTACCAGTTATATAATATGGATGCGAAACATGGACTCTTACTTTAAGGGAGGAAAGGAGATTACAAGTATTTGAGAATAAAGTACTTAGGAAAATTTTTGGACCAAAGAGAGATGAACAGACAGGTGAATGGATAAGACTACATAACAATGAACTACATGGTCTTTATAGGAAGCCAGATATAATAAGAACAGTTAAGTCTCGTAGACTGCGATGGGCAGGACATGTTGCACGTATGGGTAATTGAAAGACTTGCATGGAAGCTTCTTGTAGGAAAGCCAGAGGGAAAACGCCCAGTTGGTAGACCAAGAATGAGGTGGGAGAATAACTAACTATGATTTGAGGGAAGTACATTATTAAGGGAATGATTGGAAAGTATTAGCACAGGATAGGGATGTATGGAGAGCTTATGTCCGTGCGGCCATGAACCTACGGGTTCGATAGTGCCAGTGAGTAAGTAAGTAAGTAAGTAAGTAAGTAAGTAAGTAAGTAAGTAAGTAGGACTTTATTAGACAAAAAGTAAGATATTTACAATATTATTTACAAATATGGGTCGCACGGGCAGTAAAGCCGTACGTGCTGTTGACAGTCCGTTATAATAAAGTAATAATTGGTAATAGTATAATGAAAAACAAAAAAAAACAATAACATTACAATTACATAAAGAAAACACAATAATATTACAATTACATAATAATACAATAGCATTATACACTAATTAAGTTATGTTTAATTATTAAGAATTAATGGTATTGCATTTTGATAACATATATTTATTCATGAATGAGTGTCGTTCTTATTTTCCGCGTTTTGTCCAGAAATTTACCCAAGTTTATCCAATTTTCTGGATTTACCGATAACTCGTAGCATGCCAATCTTTCCCGATTTGAATTTATAAATCTCTCCGGTAATAACTGACGTCTCCAATATCCTAAATCATCACATTTTCCTAATGTATGTATCTCAACTTCAAAGTTCCCACACATTGGACATATTCGCATACCGTGATCGTCGCTAATTTTTAGACATTTCCATGCCCCTAGCCTAAACCAAGCAAGCCCTGATCTCTCTTTAAATCCTAGGTTGAGTATATAAGATTTTTTTCCCCAAACGTGTTTTAGGTATTTTTGTAAACACAGTGAGCGTTTTCCTGTACATTCGGCGAAAATATCTTGTTGGTTTATATCTAAGTACCTCCTCCTTATTTTTCTCCACACGTTCTTGCGATTTTCAGTCCCTTTTCCCCATATCCAACCCATCCCAATCTTTTGGAGTTCTCTCCTAACCTCGTCTGCCCAAAATTTAACATCTATGCTTCTAATTTGGTGGTCGTAACAAATTGCTCTAAGCATTGTTTGTTCACCTTGGATTACCCGCAACCAGTATTTGAGTACACGAATTTTGCAGTTTATGTCGTCCTGGAATGGCCCAAATTCATATAAAATTCCACAGTTAGAAACGGCCTTACTAAGTCCTGTAATATATTTTAGAAAATGCGTATATACCTTATTTAGTATTTCCGTTCTTTGGAAACCCTAAATCTCACTACCATAGTGCATTACTGGCCTCACCATCGCTCCATACATTTTTTCTAATGTGCTGACTGGAATATCAGGCACTCGACCCAGAATGCCGAGTACACTATTAAGTTGTCCTCTTCCTTTAAATAATGCTATATCAATATGTTTTTTCCACTTTCTGTTCATTTTCAAGATATTCAAAATATTTCACGTTTTGAAGTATTTGATCTCTGTATTTCCATTCCTCTGCTCTACCATAAACCGTCCCATTTTTAAAGATCATTGTTTTTGTCTTACTAACATTTACAGTCAATCCCCAATTCCTACAGTATATTTCCAGTAGGTCAAGACCTCTTTGCAATCCCTTGATTGGTTTGGAACAGATAATTAAATCATCTGCATACAACAGGACTGGGACTTTAACGTTATTGTAAGAATGCACCCTAGTGGAAAAAAAAAAAAAAATTAAATACATCAAACTGTATATTATAACCAACATAATAGGTTATTGATTTGTTTTAGGAAACAACTCTGTAAAATCATTATTTAAAAACACAATTATTAAACACACAATTATCGAATGTGTAGTTCTAAGAAATCTATTCATTATTTGCTATATTAAACGTATTTGTTCAAGAGTCAGTCACTGCAAAATAATGATCTGACCTGTTCAGAATATTTAAAATGAGGAGCTTTGTTTAATATGATAAACAGAAGTATATAAATATCGAGGTGAAACACGGCTGTGACTGGTTGTAAAACAAAATTTATTGAAACGTGATTGGTCATTGACTCCCATTTGGGGCATGAGTTAAATAGTCAATATAATTAATTTAATGTTAATAGTAATTAACTTATGTCCCATGTTCCTAGGAACATGCCCTGTGTTTGAGCCTTTGGCATGGGTCCCCTAGAGTAGTCCCCGCCCGGAGAATCGAATGGGGGGACTATTTGATCTCCGGAAAATTTTACCCAAGTTGAACCCATGTCTGCATTTCTTGACGGTTGTATTTTTACGGTGAAAGATCGTCACTCTTTCGGCCTAGGTACTTTTTTCGTCTGGCTTATCACCTTCGACCAGTCCGGCATGGGTAACCCTATCGGCATAAATGCTACCGCCGACATAGCTCTCGGGATCATTTACAGAAATGATATGCACAAAGAAATTAAACTTAGGCTCAATTCTGGAAATGCGTGTTATTATGCATTACAGAGATTCTGGACGTCCCAACTCATTAAAAAAAATGTTAACTGAAAATATATAAAACTATAACCTAATTCTACCAGTTATATGAATGCGAAACATGGACTCTTACTTTAAGGGAGGAAAGGAGATTACGAGTATTTGAGAATAAAGTTCTTAGGAAAATTTTTGGACCAAAGAGAGATGAACAGACAAGTGAATGGAGAAGACTACATAACAATGAACTACATGGTCTTTATAGGAAGCCAGATATAATGAGAACAGTTAAGTCTCGTAGACTATGATGGGCAGGACATGTGGCACGAATGGGGAATGAAAGACATGCATGGAAGCTTCTTGTAGCAAAGCCAGAGGGAGGACGCCCAGTTGGTAGACCAAGAATGAGGTGGGAGAATAACATTAGCTATGATTTGAGGGAAGTGGATTATACAGGGAATGATTGGAAAGCATTAGCTCGGGATAGGGATGTATGGAGAGCTTATGTCCGCGCGGCCATGAACCTACGGGTTCAATAGTGCCAGTGAGTTAGGTAGTTAGTAAGTTAGTAATGAACTTACATAAATAATAACTTTTAGTTAGAGAAAATGTTTTAACATCTCACCTCACAAAGTTGCGTGTCTTCACGATACCGGTTTCAAAAGTATAGTATTACTTCCATCTTCAGTCAAATTGCAAGAGTTGGAATTTGACTGAAGATGGAAATAATACTATACTTTTGAAACCGGTATTGTGAAGACACGCAACTTTGTGAGGTGAGATGATAAAACATTTCCTCCAACTCATTTATTAATATAAATATCTCATAGTGTTTCCCCCACTGTAAATTTAATTAAACTTTTGTACACTTCAGTTATTTTTTCATAATTCTTAGTTGTATGTTTATTGACTTTTTTATTATACTTTGACAGCATATGTAACTTCTCATTGAATAAATAATGAAATAAGTCTTTACAGGATCTTAAGCCATGCAATTTGGGAAACAGGCATACTTTGAGATTAAAACATTCAAATAATTAAAAACTATATATATATATATATATATATATATATATATATATATATATATATATATCACTGGCTCTATCGAACCCTTAGTTTTAAGGTTACGCGGACATAACCTCTCCATATATCGTTACTCTGAGGTTTGTTTTTCAATCATCCCCTGTATAATCTACTTCCTAAAATAATTTTTAATGTCATTCTCTCACTTCATTCTTTGTCTACCAACTATGCGCTTTCCCATCGATTATTCTACAAGGAGCCTCCATGCCTCTCTTTCATTTCCTATTCGTGCCACATGTTTTGCCATAGCAGTCTACGAGACTTAACTGATTTTATTGTCTCTGATTTCCTATAAAGATCATGTAGTCTTTTCCATTCATCTGTTTGTCCATCTCTCTTTGGTCCGAAAACTTCCTAAGTATTTTATTATCAAATTCTCGTAATATTTTCTTCTCCCTTAGAGTAAGAATCCATGTTCCACATCCATATAATATAACTGGGAGAATGACAGTTTTTATATATTTTCAATTTAGTGTTTTTTTAGTGAAGTTGGGACGACACGGGTCTCTGTAATGCATAATAGCACGCATTTCCAGAATTGAGCCGATGTTCAATTTCTTTGTGCACCTCATTCCTATATATATATATATATATATATATATTATTTGTCCACCGCTGTGGTCTCGAGGTAGCATGCTGCCTTGTCACGCAGCGGGCCCGGGTTCGATTCCCGGTCGGGGTAGTTTTTTCTGGATGAGGTTTTTATCGGGGTTTTTCCTCACCTGTAAGACACATGTCAGGAAAACTTTAAGACCCAAACGGTCCCCGAAATCATATGGCCATCAGCATCATCATCCTTCACCGGTGTGTAAAGCAACGGGAAGCTACCACACCTACAATTCCTTGGTAAATCTGCAAGCATAGCATGAAAATGCTATGATTACAGTGAAGGACCTGCCTTCGGACAGAATTACTATGGATGGATGGATGTATTATTTGAAAATAAAAATTAAACCTGGTCGTTCTGGTGTTAATTTTTATTCTTAAATAATATTTGGCCTTCATTATAAATGTCAATATATATATATATATATATATATATATATATATATATATATACACACACACTTGCTATTATATATCATGTTATGTTTAATTTTCGAAAACGTTCAGATTGAGGGAAGACGAGGCAGAGAAAGCCCTAAAACCTCCTGGAGAGAGGGAATATATTTATACATGAAAGGGAAAACATCTACAACCAGGAGATTGGATGGACCGACAAAATTGGCTATTATGAATCGGACGATGTCAAAGACAGTAATCAACCGATGATCTGTTATTATTATTATTATTATTATTGTAATTTTTATTGTTATTATAATTGTAATTGTTATTGGGTCTATTATTGTTATTACTATTATTGTTATTCTTATTAATATTAACTTATTGTTATTACTATTGTTATAATTATTATTGTTATTACTATTATTAATGTTATTAGTATTGTTATAATTATTATTGTTATTACTATTTTTGTTAATGTTATTATTTGTATTATTAATTGTTATTATTAATTATGAATTATTATTATTATTATTATTATTATTATTATTATTATTATTATTATTATTATTATATTGAAATGGACGCTACCCCAGGATGTGTAAAGTGGATATGAAAGATTATAAATATCGCGTGACGTAACGTTTTACTTAATTTCAACAAAAGTTTGAATGGTAAAGTGTGGGTGTTTACAAGCATGGCCGCCAGATTGCGTGGGACGCCGAGGGTGGAGAAACAGGAAGTTCGGGGGGTGTTTGTCGTCCTACGCACAGTGGACCAAATTTAATTTATACATACATAGTAAGTTACTTGGACACCCACCATGTAGCAAACTGCGCATGGCACCACCTACAGGTGTACCTTTACGTCACTGGCGCCAAAACTTCTGGGAGGGACTTACCATCAAAGTGTAAAAAAAATAATACATTTGTGGAATTATGTTCCTAGGATCTCGTTACAAGGGTCACAGGTTCAAACCCGTCAAGGTTATTGGATTTCATGCCTTTCAGGTAGTTAGACTGTTGCCTTCTTGGATTTCCTAAAATAGATCCGTGACCTAAGCTCTGAAGAGCCATGATCATTTGAACTGATTGCTGTTACTTCGTCACGTGGTTACGATCACGCTTTTCTCAATCTCATGTTTAAATATTCGCAACCGGATTTCATCATTTCTCAATTCTAGTATCTGTTCAGCTGTTTTCCTTTTATCAGATAATGCAGTGCGTTTCTAGTCAAACCAGGACTTATTACAGATCTAATTGAATTATGCCGGGATTACGATCAACGTTCGTTGACGTTGCGTTGCGTTACGTTTGAGTTTGTTCATGTTTATCAAATACGCCTTCCACGTATCATATTATGATGAATGTTTACAGGGTACTGCGCATGATGTCGTTCGTTGTACATTGGATAAGATCAAGCTTCAATAAACGCAAACGTAACGTTATATTGTTCAAATCACTGGGCATCGACGGTTCCCGCATTTCATTTGTTTCTAGCTGATTGTTGTTCACCCTATTGGAGCCAATAAATTACAGTACGGAGGAAAAGCCGCCACAAAAGAAGAAATATACATAAGGGAAACAAAACTGAAAATAGTACCAGATTCCAAATACCTAGGCATAACGCTAACCAGACAAGCGCAAAAAGCTTTACAAAACATATCACAGAAAAGAAAACCCAGGCAATAATGGCAATGCATTAAATAAGAAACATTAGATTCCTCACCCTAGAGACGGTAATGCTGTTGTTTAGGGTAAATATTCTACCAATACTGGCATACGGCATACGGCATAGAAATAATCTGGACACATTTAACAATGAAGAATCTTTCCTCTCTAGAAAGGGTGAAAGCGAGATATATAGGGGAAGTATTAGGAGTATCAAAAGTAACGAAGCCAAGACTCGCATACCTACTGGCGAAGGAAACTTTCCTCATCGACAACCTCAGAACAAGCATACTCTTACCCAGCATCAGCGCATCACAGAAGCTGCCAGCAACACTGAATAGGAAAAGAGAAGAAATACACCCAGAATTCTACAGCACCGGGGCCGTGGTGGACCGTGCGTGGACAAAGGAAAATTTCGAAAAGAAACACGTCATCACTAGGTTGGAGTCCACGGATCCCACCACCTGATATGCAAGAACACAAAATTCCATTAATGAAATATAGATTGTAAATATATGCTATGTGAAAAGACATGTAACCGATATCATATTGAGCTATGCACAAAAAAGAACAAAGATAATATGTGAATATGCAAATATGTAAATTTAATTGTAGGTCTATTCTTACTTTAATCCTGGCTATTTGACTGCAATAAAATTATTAAATAAATTAAAAATCTTGATAGTTTAATAATTATATCAACATGAGAGACGATAAAAAAAGGGGGGAAGGAAGCTGTTTGGAAAGAAATAGGAAACAATGTAAGTACTGCCAAATATGTCTATTTACCATATTTCGTCTTAACATAAACGTCAATGAACGTTGGTCGTGATACCGATTCCGATTGAGGGTCTTTCCACTTTTCAGAGGTTGCCCTTTTACCAGCCGGCTGCTGGCCCTTCACATCCACATGTGTCAATCACAGAGGTAGATGATCAACAGCCAGTGTAGGGGTGACATGTGGTTAGCATGTCGAGTCCCCCAGCCGTTATAGCTGGTTCCTCAACCTGGAGCCGCTACTCATTGTAGCTACCCAATTGCCTCACGATGCTGGGTGGGCACCGGTCCCATACTGGCCGAAATACCATGAGAAAATTTCTTCCCCCATGGAGACTCGAACCAGCGCAAGTCCCGTAGTTCTGCGCCAAGGCTTCCTACCTTAACCGCTCGGCTACAACTATTCAATTGTGCAGTTGTAGCTTGCCATCTCAACGCAACATAAACGAAGGTTCATCGTAATCCCGCCATTAGTTTCACCTTTGTAGAGGTTTTAATACTACCAACCTAAAGACGTAGCAGGAACCCACACTGATGGAATTTCATTTCTTATAATCTTAAGATTACAATTTGTAAAACAATAATCTCGCACGTGATTATTGATGGTTGTGATCCCTTGTATAGGAACAAGACAAACTAGAAGTATTTGAAAATAAGATCCTTAGACGAATATTCGATCCCATAAGGAAAAAGAATGGAGGAAGGTTCATAAAACTAAACTCCATAATTAATATTGTTTATCCTAACACTGGAGTAGGCGCCTCCGTGGCGCAAGCGATTAGACGGTCGCCTCTCACCGCTGGGGCCTCGAGATCGAGTCTCGGTCAATCCATGTGGGTTTTGTGGTGGACGAAACTGATCTTGGGTCAGTGTTTTTTTTTTTCCCCTTCCCTCGTGTTTTCTCCCGTTTTCCCCTGCCAGAATTTCATCCCACCATTTCTCCATACTCATCCATTTCGTTTCATTTAATTCATCTGCCCCTGTGATGGTGCGTCAGGCGTGGTCGGCCAGCACCCTTGTCATTCACAGACCTCTATGCAAGGGATTTCATATCATCTCATCCCTCGGCCCGACTGTAAGTTGGATACGAGTTGAGGATATATAATACAGGAGAAAGTAAGGTATGCTTACATTCAATTGAAATGGATTTGGAGATCGAAACAAATCTCCTTAAGACTTAAACTAAGATTATTTAATTCAAATGTGAAATCTATTTTATACGGCTGTGAAACTTGGAAGGCTACAAAACAAATTGGAAAGAAATTGCAAATCTTTGTAAATCGTTGCGTGAGAGATATCTTGGGTATATGTAGGCCAGAGATTATAACAAATAAAGAACTTTGGAGAAGAAAAATCAAAATGAAATTTATAAAGAAATCAAATTTAGAAAATGGAAATATGTTGGTCATGTGTGAAGGAGAGAGAATGATAACATCACAAAAATGGCATTTGATTGGAGCCCCCAAGGATTGAGATGACGAAGAGGGAAACATGGAGTAATACCATCAAGGATGAAGCTAAACAGGCAGGGACGACTTGGAATAAATTAAGGCATTGACAAACAACACATTGCGTTGGCGAGCTTTTATCAAGGCCCTATGCTTCCTGGTGGAGTGACCAGGACTACTACCACTACTATCACTGGTGTAGGTCATGTAACTCGAATAGGTACCCAACTTTCAGAATTTTAAACCCTGGGGGAAATGACCATAGGTGTAATAATGATATTCGCATAGATATTAGAGATATGAACTGGCTGAGGATAGGGATCAGTGGAGAGACTTTATGATTGTTACAGTTAAAATGTATTGTTTAAAAATATAGGCCTAATGATTACATTTTTTTGATTTTACATCAATTTACAGTTTTTAAGTATTTTATTAAATTAATAAAAACTACATTTTTTATGGTTTTGTGCTCGTGGAATATATGTTATAATGAGAATAACGGTTTCCTTTTTCGTTAGGTATATATATTTTTTAAAGTTAACACACACACAACTATTTTAAAATGCAAGGAAAAAGTTACTAAAATGCCACGTTCCTAAGTTTGAGTATTCAAAACATACCAATTGATCCAGCGACACTGAATCATGTTCGAATGTTAATTCAGAGCTTCCCTTAATTTGCAGGTGCCCTCAAACTTTTGGTATAGGTTGTGTAGGTTTCAAAAGCCATAGCGTATATTGGATATTTAGTTTTTCTTATGAGATTGTACCGAAGCATATATATAAGGTTCACCGCTGTGGTCTCGAGGTAGCGTGCTGCCTTGTCACACAGCGGGCCCGGTTTCGATTCCCGGTCGGGACAGGCTCCTGGGTGAGGTTTTTTCGGGGTTTTTCCTCACCTGTAAGACAAATGTCAGGAAGCTTAGGGCCCAACGGTCCTCGAAAAATCATCCGGCCATCATCATCATCCTTATCATTATCATCATCATCCTTCACCGGTGTGGAAAGCAACGGGAAGCTACCACACCTATAATTGCCTAGTAAAGCTGCAAAGCATAGCATAAAAATGCTATGATTGCAGTGAAAGACCTGCCCTCGGGCAAAATTACTATATATATATATATATGATATGAAAAGAAAAATGAATGCTTGAGTCGGGATTTGAACCCGAGTCTCTAAACTCTGTACGTTTAGCGCTCTAACCAACTGAGCTACTCAAGAATTCCAACACAAACATACATTTTTCTTATATATGTAGTATTCTCAATTCACACAAGAGGTAGTGGGAATTCGTTCCAACACCATCTAGTGGCCAACATAACAGTTAAGCAATTTTTAAAGAGAATATTTACTTTATAGCAGTAACGCTTGTATATTTAGATGTTATAACTATATTTTTGACATTTGGCAGTGAAGGCAAATATGATATGTGTTGGAATTCTTGAGTAGCTCAGTTGGTTAGAGCGCTAAACGTACAGAGTTTAGAGACTCGGGTTCAAATCCCGACTCAAGCATTCATTTTTCTTTTCATATCATATTTGCCTTCATTGCCAAATGTCAAAAATATAGTTATAACATCTAAATATACAAGCGTTACTCCTATAAAGTAAATATTCTCTTTAAAAATTGCTTAACTGTTATGTTGGCCACTAGATGGTGTTGGAACGAATTCCCACTATCTCTTGTGTGAAATGAGAATACTACATATATAAGAAAAATGTATGTTTGTGTTGGAATTCTTGAGTAGCTCAGTTGGTTAGAGCGCTAAACGTACAGAGTTTAGAGACTCGGGTTCAAATCCCGACTCAAGCATTCATTTTTCTTTTCATATCATATTTGCCTTCATTGCCAAATGTCAAAAACATAGTTATAACACCTAAATATATATATATATATATATATATATATATATAGAGAGAGAGAGAGAGAGAGAGAGAGAGAGAGAGAGAGAGAGAGAGAAGTTCAGAATAAGTCGATTAGGTACGTTCTGGAAAACATATGAAGGCACGTTTTATTTATGTGCAAGATTTTTCATTCTGCTGTCAAAGTACTCTAGCCCTACACCAAATGATGCATTACAAATTTTACAGTAAATTGCAAGACATGTCAGTAGTCGATGAATAACTGACTAACTCACTGGCAACATCGAACCTGGAGGTTCATGGCTGCGCTAACATACTGTAAACTCCCCAGGCAACCCTACCGTGAAGTAACATTTTCCAATCATTCGTTTTATAATTACCTCCTCAAGTCATTTTAAATATTATTCTCCCACCTCGTTTTTGGTCAACTTACTTGGTTATTTCATTCTGAATCTCCTAGTACAAGAATTTTCCATTTCTGTATTTAATTCCTTATTCGTGCCACATGTCCTGGCCTTCGCAATCTACGAGACTAAAGAATTGTATTGCATCTAGATCATGTACCTCACTGTTTTCTCCATTCTTCTCTCTATTCGTCTCCTTTCGGTAAAAAAATCAATAACGTTATTCTCAAATATCTAATCTTTTTTCCTATCTTAAATTAGAACGCGAATTTCAGCATCCGTATAGCATTATTAGAACAATAACTGTTTTATATACTGTAAGTGAACAGTGGATGGGTGAAGTGAGAAGAAACATGATCGGCAGAGACCTCAAAGAAGAAGATGCTGCTGAGGATTGAAATCTGTGGCGGAGCAAAATACATTTGGGCTGACTATTTAACTCATGCCCCAAATGGGACTCAATGGCCAATCACGTTTCAATGATTTCTGTTTTACAACCAATCAGAGTCGTGTTTCACGAAATATTTATCAGTTATCATTATCATATTAAAGAAAGCTCCTCCTTTTTAATATTCTGAACAGGTCTGACCATTATTTTTCAGTGACTGAGCCTGTAAGGAATACGGCTACCAGATTGTATATATAGTGCATGAATGTCAACACATGCCGCATGCGGGAGTTAATATAAAAACATTTGTAGCAATTGATTATACCACCAAAAAAAAAGAAACCACTGTTTGCACTTTCTTAAATGTATTTTTTCCCAGGTAACAATCCAGAAAAATATAATTGTCATATTTACATCATACGACATCAGAAATGAATTAATATACAGTTTGATGTGTTTCATTTTTTTCTCCACTAGAGAGCATTCTTACAATATTGCGTTCCTTTGGAAATAAATAGTATGATCTGGTTGCAGTGATAAACAAAAGAAGCAGATCAAGCGTACCTATCGCTTCTCATTTGTTTTCAAACATCGCCGTTTACATTAAATATATAAATATTTTAAAATAACTATAGTTAAATAATGATTTGTGAGTAAACAGCTTAATTTTATTCGCTAAATAGTCCTAATAAATGCCACTCTTGATTTCCAAATTCTCTAGATAAATTCACTCCTCACTTCGTGAGTCGTGAATTTATCGATAATTTGGAAATCACTCGTGGCATTACTTATGAAAGTATAACTACTGTAATGTAGAGAAAACCCTTAATAAAAGTATATATATTGTACTTTAAGATTTTTTGTAGATAGTTAATACAGCGTTTAATGAATTTCTATACCTCATTATTCCTTATAATTATGGTTCTGGATATTTTAATTCTTCAAAAATTTCTCTATACATGAATAATAAGAAATTCGTAAATGGCCTCATGGGCTAATGGTCAGCGTTACGTACTACTGTTCATGAGGACCAGGGTTCGATTCCCGGTCAGATCATACGAATTTTTTCTTAAAGGGAATTATTCCTGTGGTTGCCCATGGTCTGGAATTTAGGTTAAGAACTCTCCTTGCGTTTCATTATCATGTATTACCCATCATATCATCGGGGTAACGTAACGCTGCCTTCCAGGTGCCCCAACCTAAGAAATTGATTACATTTACGCCAATGCCAGGAGAAAAAAAACAGAAATGTCATGAAAGACAACCTGGTGGCATTAGACAAAAAAAATACAATGTAATTAGAGACATAATTTGTTGTTAAGTGTTCATTTCTACTTTCATGTTGCTCTGAATATCTGCAGATGATGTAGCTGACCAACACTTGGTTTCAAAAAATAAAAATACAAATTAAAACAAAATGAAGAACATCTGAAAGAAATAAAAATATGTTTGATATAATAAATTCTATCTTAAATAATATTTTAAATCTAAATTAAGAAACTGATATTCCGTATTAAACGAAGAATAAATAAATTATTTTCAAGGGAAATGAGTAAATATTTAAATGTTAACAAGCGGACCTAGCAGACAAGTTATTTTTTTGATACTACTAAAATTCATGAACACTTTAGAGATTTTGTTCATAATGGAGGAAAATCAAGTTACGCAAAACATGTAATTCAGGCTGGACACCATATGCATAACATCGATAACACCATCACAATATAACATAGAGAAAACATTCCAACGAGGATAAATATAACGGAGGAAATCACAATCCTAAGAGAAATCGACAACAACCTGATTCTTAATGAGAACATATCCAGTTCACACAATCATCTATACAAAATATTCACAACCAAGTCAGTGCTTCAACAAGGGTCAACAAGTACGGACCTAATGCATTCTGCTTATGATGGGACTAGTCCCGAAATGCCTACAGAGTTTTAAAACAACTTAAGTTGAGGAGACGGACCTACAAGGTGACTATTTCATAGCTTTTAATCATACATTATATTACTGTAAGTTATTTTTTCATACCACAAAATTCACTAATTTAGACGTAATAAGATATTATTAAACATGTTTGCAAGAAAACCTGTCACAGCCATCTGTTGTGGGTCAAAAAGCGTGCATGATGACGTCATATTGTTGTCGCGCGGAATATGTTCATCTACTATTCCCGATCTTCTTGGAATAAATTAACCGAAAGACAAAAAAATGGTTATAGTGAGTTATACGTAAAAGAATACGCCCTGCCCGAACGTTTGCTTGCCTCCTATTAGCGGGTTCAAAAAAAGTTTTCTCGATATTCGAATTATTGATAAACCATATACTAAGTGACATTTAACACTGAGTTTGACATTTCAATCTTTTCGTTTCGTTATTGTGTGATAGATACTTTTTTCCATACAATTCACTATTAAGACGCAATTATATATTATTAAATAAGTTCGCAAGAAAACTCCTCACTGACATCTGTTGTGACTCAAGAAGCGTGCATGATGATGTTGCATTGTTGTCGCGCGGAATATGTCGATAATGCAGATGACTATACATCTGACATAAAAATTCCTATAATCCGATTACAGCGCCATCTACCATGAACAATTGTGAATCTAAACCATCCAGGGATCCACTCAAATACACACAAACAATTTAATCGAAATCGGTCCAGTCGTTTAGGTAGTATCTAATTTCGAATTTCAGGTAAACCTCCACTTCTAATTTCGGATTTTGCTCAGTTTTAGACAATATCTACCTCGGTTTATTTTAATAGGATATACTGAGTTTCATTGTGCAACATGGAAAAATGTGACCGCTAGAGCGATTTTTCAATTTTCACTTCACGTGAACTCCTACACCTAATGGTTTTAGAGGGTTCAATTATGAATCAACCATCGAGGGAGTCAATCAGACACACACAAAAAAAATAATCAAAATCATTGCAGTCGTTTAGGAGGAGTTCAGTGACAAACACACGTACTGAAGAATTATATATATAAGTTTAAATATTAATAAAAGAAGGCAGTAGAAAGCACAGCTACAAAGGTAACTGGTAAATCTGTTTAAAAAGAATGTGAAAACAAATTTCAGAGTTTGGATAAATGGGATGTCAAATAATCTGAAGATGCAGCACAAAAACATGCAAGTAAACATTTGTATTATATCTTTTCTTAATTGTCTAATAGAGAATATACAAAAACATATCAAACTAAATATAAAAAAAGACAATTAATTTTTAGTCGGATGATATCTAGATAGCGTGGGCCATAATAACATGGTTACAGAGATGAGAACAATTTGGATTGCCCAAATGAAATACACCAAGATGATTTTAAAAAAACAACTTCAACTAAAGACTATCCGCTCTTAAAGTGATCCTCATCAAAACAAAACCATGTGACCTGCTCACTTTTCATTGGTTATGGACACCGACATACGATGTAGTAGCAATAAGTACGCGATAAAGTACCTCCCTTCATTAAATTAAAAATATGTCCTCTGAATATACTTATTCTTCGTGAATGAAAATAATAATATTCAAAACACAGAAAATATTCTAAAATATATATAATCAATAATTACAAATTAAAATAGTTTATTACATATGAATTATGCATTTGAGTCATGCTTCAGTCGATTCTGATGCAACAAAATGGCGGAAGGTGTCGAGTCTTCTGTTGCTGTGTCATCTAAATTTTTAAACACAAGTCTGGCAAATCTTTGACTAGTGATCATAAAACAATTATTTTAAATGTATTTCACAAGTTCAGTGAAAAATCTTACCAGTTTTCTTGTAATCTACCCCAGTCAACTATCACATATCTTATATACTTCACACGTGTTCCCTGTCAATGTGACAGTATTTGTGGCGCGAATGGCCGAAGGACACCATTGAAGTTTGTTTATGTTAGGATCACTCTAAGAGCGGATAAGGTATATGCGAATGTCCAAACTGGAAATTAGAATGCAGTCACTGTTCAAGAGTACGACCAACTGTACACTGTTGGCCGAGCTGACTATTGATGTATTTTTACAATACATTGATACTGATTTTAATGATTATTATCATCATCAGACTCCCTCTCACTTTCTCCTCTTCGTGTTTGATGGTTATTCCATCCATACATCCATAATAATTATGCCTGAGGGCAGGTCTTTCATTGCAATCATAGCATTTTCATGCTATGCTTTGCAGCTTTACTAGGGAATTATAGGTGTGGTAGCTTCCCGTTGCTTTCCACACCGGTGAAGAATGGTGATGATAATGATAAGGATGATGGCCGGATGATTTTCGGGGACCGTTGGGCCCTAAGGTTCCTGACATTTGTCTTACAGGTGAGGAAAAACCCCGAAAAAACCTCACCCAGGAGCCTGTCCCGACCGGGGATCGAACCCGGGCCCGCTGCGTGACAAGGTAGTACGTTATCTCGAGACCACAACGGTGGACTGATGATTATTATGGCAATGAAAACCAATCCATCATCTTACTTGACATGAAGAATCCCCGTACGATACTCAAACTCTACCCTCCAAGATTATTCGTTCCGTGATTTCATATATTTATTATTTGCTAACTAATACCCGGCGTGCGCTGCTTAATCAAAATTAATGTGTTTATCTTTAGTTGAATAAGTAAAAGGAAAAATAATTATAAATTTATATCGTAATTCTGTTATTATTGTATTAAGTCACCGTTGTGGTCTCAAGGTAGCGATCTACCTTGTCACGCAGCGGGCCCGGGTGATTCCCGGTCGGGACAGTCTTCAGTATGAGGTCTTTTCGGGGATTTTCCTCACCTGTAAGACAAATGTCAGGAAGCTTAGGGCCTAACGATCCCCGAAAATTATCCGGCCATCATCATCATCCTTATTATTATCATCACCATCTTCACCGGTGTGGAAAGCAACCACATATATAATTCCCTAGTGAAGCTGCAAAGCATAGCATGAAAATGCTATGATTTCAGTGAAGGACCTGCCCTTGGGCAGAATTACTATGGATGAATGGATATCGTAATTATTTTTAGATACTCCGTGCTGATTACCCGGCCTTGCCAGGGAATCTGCTTATCCCAGTCTTCTTGGCATCAATGAGATGAAAGACGAAATTAGTTGAATAAGTAAAAGGATAAATTTATATCGTAATTATTTTAAGATACCTCGTACTGATTACCGGGTGTTGCCCGGGAATCTACTTATCCCAATCTTCTTTGATATAAATGAACTGAAAGACATTATTCGTTATTGTAAGTTATCCGTAAAAGAAACCCCATCGTGCGCTGCTATGCTTGCCGAAAAATCTACTTATCCCGATCTTCTTGGCATCAATGAAAGACAAAAATGGCTATTGTGAGTTATCCATAAAAGATAAACATATACTGTTGCGGACTTCATTTGTGCATTTTTTTTACATATTCAGTTTTGTGCACATTAATGTTATGTATTTGTTATGGTTTAGGCAGCGTAAACCATTTAAGCGTCCAAAAAAGTTACTTTTTTCCGCGTTTTTTTTACAAATGGTGATTTTAAGGGTGAAGGGGATGAGTATTACAACTCCCTTATAGCCTATGTTCATCCCGGGAAACTCCTGAACATTTTGCAAAAAGCCCCATCATAATCGGATGAACGGTATAGTAGCACATAAAATACGAACAAACGAACATTAATTTTTATATATAAGTTTTACAGTCAAGTTGATATTACGTATGGTAGTATTTATATTGATGTGCGGTCTGTAATTATAATACGCATCTCACAATGTCGAAATTCGTCCTGGCAATAAAATGCCATGGAATGACGATTAAAGAATGGCGAGAAATCCCTTCTCCCTGTCCCTTGGATCTAAATTCGGGACGTTCAGAATACGACTCTCAGATCCTACCATCTGAGCTAATTCGTTGTGAACGTTTTAACGTACGTGTCTATAATTAACTTATTGCAGTAAGTAAGACTCGGAGGTTGAGGAAAAAACATCCTAAGTTGAGGAGACGGACCTGCAAGGTGACTATTTTATAATTTTATTTAAAAATGTTATTATTAAGCATTTGATAGTGTAAATAGATATAAATTATGGAACATGCTAGACCTTATAAGAGACATTCAGATTTTATATATAGAAACGATTTTAAAATAGACTGCGGAGATAAAATTAGTAAACAAAACATAGAAATAAACCAGGGAGTAAGACAAGGGTGTCCATTGTCACCAGTATTATTTAATTTATATTTGGACCATGTCATAAATGAATGGCAAGAACAAATTAATATAAATACTGTATTGACAACTCTGCTTTTTGCAGACGATCAAGTAATAATGACAGCATCAGAAAATGCTCTGCAACAATTCCTTTATACATTAAATAATATCTCTCTAAAATACAATTTAAGAATATCTACATCTAAAACAAAAATATTAGCTCTGAAAGGAAAATGTGCAATAAGAACAAAAATAATGATAAACAGTGTAATTATAGACCAAGTTCACAATTTTAATTATTTGTGATGTCATTTAGGCAATGACAGAAATTTAGGTAAACACACTAAAATGCTATTCAATTATTTATGTGGCACAATTAAACGCACTTTATTAAATAAGATTAGAAAATAAACTATTTTGAAGTTTTACAAAGTATTGGCAGTTCCATCTCTTATCTATGGTTATGAAACCTGGACATTAACATAGGAAGATAGTAAACAAATAGAGGCTGCTAAAATGAAGATGTTGAGAACAATAGCAGGATACCAAAGGACCGATAAAAAGAAAAACGAAGATATAAGAACAGAACTTAATATATTTAATCTCTGTGAAAGGATAAAATATTATCAAAATGCTTATCTTCAGCACGTATTACGAATGAATGAACAGCGCATACCAAGAGGAATGTATAATTATAAACCAAAAGGGAGAAGAATGTTGGGAAGACCATTGAAGAGATGGAAGGACCAATTCGACCTATAATGAGATCGGAACAGGCCATTGGGCTTAATCCTTGTTGTTAATGATGATGACGATAATGTTATTATTGTGTGGAGAAATGGTGGAATGAAATTTGTGGCAAGGGAAATTGGGAGAAATCCCGAGAAAACCCTGTCCATGCTCCGTTTCGTCCACCACGAAACCCACATGAAGTGATCGAGACTCGATTTCTGGACCCCAGCGGTGAGAGGCAAGCGTCAAACTGCTTGAACAATAAAATATAAAATTAAAATATAGTGATATTGTACTTAAGAATGAGTCTGAAGTTTGAAAACATATTTCTTGCGCGATTGTGCGTTTTGTCGTACTTACAGCAATGACAATCATAATTGAAAGTTCAACTCTCTACATTTCGAGGTTGCCAACCTAAATAACTATAGCCTACTGTAATAAAGTAACTATATGGTTGTAATATTACATATTACAAAACGCGTGTGGGAAGTAAAACCACTGCCCTCTAGGTATACTACATACAATGTACATACAAAAAATATCCAAAAGGTAGTGTTAATATACATTATACGAAACAAATCACTGCATTTTAAATGAACTGAACCTTATTTGAAACAATATGAAACAGTAAATACGTACTTGCGCAATTTTATCACTAATTGGTCTCACGGCCTCCTGTAGTTTCAACTGATAAACATTGCCCACACTGTTAACGTTAGTCATTTGTTTATAATGAACGCAAATATTTCCAACAAAGATGTTATTATTTTACTATTATTTATTAGTTTGAAAACACCATCGCGCAAAAAATAATGTACAACGCCCGTTTGTGAAGTGTTCTACAGGATCTCGGAAATTAAAAACCTCGCTATCACTCGGGTTTTAAACATTTTCCTGAATTCTGTAAAAACCACTTCCCAACATCGCATCGTAATATACTATTTTCATTTTGTCTGAAAACGAGGCCCAACTTAATATATATATATATATCCATCCATAGTAATTCTGCCCGAAGGCAGGTCCTTCACTGCATAACATTTTCATGCTATGCTTGCAGCTTTACTAGGGAATTGTGTAGGTGTGGTAGCTTCCCGTTGCTTTCCACACCGGTGAAGGATGATGGTGATGATGATAATGATAAGGATGATGATGAAGATGATGGCCATATGATTTCGGGGACCGTTTGGACCTTAAAGTTTTCCTGACATTTGTCTTACAGGTGAGGAAAAACCCCGATAAAAACCTCACCCAGAAAAACTGCCCCGACCGGGGATCGAACCCGGGCCCGCTGTGTGACAAGGCAGCACGCTACCTCGAGACCACAGCGGTGGACATATATATATATATTGGGTCAATTTAGGCCAGAAATTTGTGAGTTTTATTTGTCCGTTTTCGATTTTTTTTTGCAACTTTACCTCTTACTACATTTACACCATTTGTATAATTCAAGAATCCGGAGAGTTAAGTCTCAATTCCAACTTAAAAAAACACTAGGCCTTATCTAGTATTATTTTCCAAAGACATTTCACATTGTTTTCACTTTTGTTCCATGAGAAACTACTCAACCCTCACAAAATATACCGTTATTTTTAACCAGCCTACTGATCGACAGATATCCATTGCGGGTTTGCTGGTTTCGTTCTATGTAGGGAAAAAATTATTTAATTCTAAATTCTCAAAAAAAAAAACTTTATTTTAATGAACACAGAATTCCTTTTTCAAACTATTTATTTAATTATTTATTTTACCTGATGTAGTTAAGACCGTAAGATCTTCTCTTCCACTTCACCAGGTTAAATTACACATATAATAAGAATTATGAATTATCTACATGTTGATTAATGATACATAATAGGTATAGGCTGCACAATAAATTATGTTAAATTAAAAAAATAAAGTATGAGAGATGAAACATTTTCTGTCATCAATTTTTTTTGCAATGTTTGTAGCATTTCAGTAGAATTTTGTACTTTTTAAACATTTTTCACCACATTAATCAAAATTCAGTTTAAACTAAAATTATCTTATAATTTTAATTGCCTTTTTACGTCCTTTTTTCAGTTTTTGGTCTTTTTTAAAGATATTTTTAGGTCTTTTTAAAAGGTCTTTCATAAACTCTAAGCGCGACAGGCCTAGAAAGCCCTTGGCGTACCATCCGGTGCTGGCCTTACGTCCACATGCGTTAATCACAGAGGCAGTCGATCGTAAGCCAATGTAGTGGTAACATGTGGTCAGCATTTCGGGTCCCCCAGCCGTTATATCTGGTCTTCTCAACCTAGAGTAGCTACTAATTGTAGCTACCCAAATGCCTCACGATTATGGGTGGGCACCGATCCCATATTGGTCGAAATTCCATGAGAAAAGTTCTTCCCCCATGGGGACTCGAACATGCGCAAGTCCCGTAGCTCTGCCTTAACCACTCGGCTAAAGCGCAGGACAAAAAGGTATTTCATAGGCATTTTATAGCTCCCCAACTTCCAAGCCCTAGTGATACGGATCCAAATGGATTTGGTACAATACACGTATAACTAATATTATATGTAGATATTTTGTAGACGTGTTAAATTCAATGATATTATAGAAACGCTGATATCATATTAGTCGCAGGTGCCATAATTTAACATCTCAGTACACCGTGTCCCATTCAAACCTCGCACATTTTAAATAATCATAACTCTCAAAGTATGCGGAATTATGAAATGAGGTTGTATTAAAAGAAAGAGAAACTCAAAGAATTTTTGTTTTCATTGTTGCAGTTAATTCATCTGTCGCATTTTGGACAACAACGACATAAAACCAAATGGCGACTCCTGAGCAACTGTAATTATTGACTTCTGGGGGTATGTAAAAGACCGTGTGTTTGCGACCCCAGTACAAGATCTTCATGATTTACGAACCCGTATACTTGACACAATTGCAACAGTACCAATGGACATGTTGGACAGAACGTGGCACAAAATCGAATAGAGACTTGATATTGTTCATGCTACTAATGATGCACATATAGAGGTGTTTTAGAGTGTGGCAATATGTGGCAATGAAAATTCTTTGAGTTTCTGTTTCGTTTAATACCGGCCTCATTTCATAATTCCGCATACTTTATTAGTTATGATTAATTAAAATGTGGGAGGTTTGACTGGGACACTCTGTACTTTGGTTAATCTAGAGTCAAATCTTGTAGAATGTATGTGATGTTTCAAGATTATTTAAGTTAATTTCAGCTACCATAAATACAATAATGTGAACCGCGTTATGCATCAATCGACTATGCGCCAGTATGTAAGTTTCGAGAAAAATACTATCAAAGTTTAAGTCAATCTTCACTATTTATTGTAACACCAAATTAACAATACTGGAAACTGCAAATTATTTTCCTTGTCTGTCAGTTATACATCAACAATCTAAGAGCGGAAACATTTGGCGCTTACCTGCATGATGTAAAATTTAGATTAGCATTTGTGAAGATCCGATTTCATAGCCGTTTGTTGCGAAACACGGAATCTCTGATAGGACTGATGGCGTTTACATTTTTCTTTGATAATAAGGTTATATTTAAAGATTTGGCGCTAAAATTGTGCGTACACTTACTTCATGAGTCAGTGCAACGTATGGCATACAAAAATATGTTTAATGGCGCTTAGCCGGTTGATACATAACATCGCCCAATTTATGACAAGAGAATGCATTCAGAAATATAGGCCTACTGTAATTTCCAATGAATATTTTTTAATGCCCCAGGTTGTCCTTTTGGATATTTCTGGTGTTCTCTTCTGGCATATGCGTAATTGTAGCTCACTTCTGAGGTTTGGGCGCCTGGAAGGCAGGATTACGTTGCCCCGATTATATGATGGGAGATCATGGTGATAGTGGTGCGTCAGGAGAGTCCTTAATCCTAAGCTTAATCTAAGATGAATATGATTGATGATGATTGCGATGGCCATATGATGTTCAGGGACCGTTTGGACCTTAAAGTTTCCTGAAATTTGTCTTACAGGCGAGGAAAATCCCCGATAAAAACCTTCTTCTTCCTTCCAAGTATTAGGCCAAGGCCTGTTACGATCCTATAGAAAAATTTTCCCTCCAGCGTTTCATAGGACGGCCCAGTGATCTTCGTCCTCTTGGTATATAATTATAAACAGCTTTGGGGATCCGATTTGAACTCATTCTTTCAAGATGGTGTTTCCAATTTAGTTGGTACTGTTTAATATATTCCAAAATTGGCGTAGTCTTCAATTCTTTTAAGATATCGGTGTTCTTTTTCCGATCCCATCTGGTGTAACCCGCTGTTCTGCGCATGAATCTCATTTCACAAGCCGTTATTCTGCTTTCATGTTGTTTTTTTAGTGTCCATGCTTCACTACCATAGGTCAACATTGGTCTAGCCAAAGTGTTATATAAACGTAATCTGGTGTTTTTTTGTACAAGGGATGGTTTCATAACTTGATTAATAATTCCTAAACTTTTATTATAACTAGTAACTTTTTCAGGGATATCCTTTTCATTCCAGATAGAGAGATAATATCCAAGATATTTAAATTGATTAGATCTCTCTAAAATTTTATTCTGGAGACAGATTTTACTTTGTATGGGGTCCTTCCCATGAAATGCCATAATTATAGTTTTGTTAATTGATATTTCCACCGATAAAAACCTCACCAAGGAAACTGTCCCGACCGGGGGTCGAACCCAGGCCCGCTGCGTGACAAGGCAGCAGCTATCTCGAGGCCACAGCGGTGAACTTTCCAATGAATATTAAAACTTGAATAATTGAGATATATTTTTTTTCTGGATAATAAGAACTTCTGAATCTGAATTAATCTTAATTTTCTTAACTTATAAAGAATTATTAACCAGTCGTTCGTATGTATTTAAATGTTTGTGAGTCGCAGTGTTTTGGAAGTTATTCACCCAACCCTTGATATGGTGTGAAGTTTGAAAACGGCGGATTGTTACAAAATTAGAACAAAAATGCGGAAGTCGAAGTTGCACCCCAGCATCTCGCGTCTTGGAATTTTTAAATATCTGATCGCTTATTATCTTGCGACATGCAGGAAGTATCGTGAGTGTCATTTCCGGCGGAGCGACTTCCTGCCGGATATCCGGTAGATGACATGCCTCATCACTATTATTCCCAACTTAATCAAATATAATACATGGACACTGGCCCGCTTCTAACGCCCTAGCGTATTTGGCTAGCCCAGTACCCTTTAAGCTGGAAGGTCGCAGGTTCGATTCCCGATGGGGTCTGAATTCTTAAACTAGGCTAAACCGTCTGGAGACACAATGATCCTGGAGTCGACTCAGCCTCTGAAACAAGTGCCAGACTGGGGTAAAGCGGCCGTCACGCAGGGTTGGCATCACGTCTAGAATCTCTATAACTTAATTTATATAAAAAAGAACGTACACAAATATTAGGCTACATGCTGTACACCTCTTCATAACTATCATACGAAGAATAATAACAATATATTTTTATTTATTTGTATTAGGGGGCACGCCGTAGCGTAGTGGTTAAGGCACTGCGCTACAAGCCGGAAGGTCGAGGGTTCGAGTCCCGGTGGGGTCAGGATTTTTAAACTGACCCAAACCTTCTGGCGGCACTATGGCCCTGGGGTCGACTCAGCCTCTAACTGAAATGAGTACCAGACGCTTGTTCTGGGGGTAAAGGCGGCCGTCACGCAGGGCTGACAACCCGGCTGACATAAAGTGCCGATTGTCTAGAAAAAGTGGGAGCCCTAACCTCCTACTACCCCAAGGGCCTTCGGGTCTGTTGTGGGATCACTTTACTTTTACTTTACTTTACTTTATTTGTATTAAGATGTTCAATGTTTACACATCTTTCTGTGCCTAAAGTTTTATTTTCCTTCTCGACTCGTCTATATCCATCCACTCCATTTATTCCAGTCCTCTTGTTTTCATTCCAGTTCTTATTTCTTTCATCCACGAGTTTCGAGGTCTTCCTTTCCTTCTTCTTCCAGGTGGACACCATTCCAATGTTTTTCTGGGTACTGGTAATCTTTCTTCTTGCATTCGTCGTACGTGCCCATACAAATTTAATTGCTTGTATCTTATATAATCTACTATTGAATATCTAATAATCTTTTTTTTTCTCTCTCTCTCTCTCTCCTCTCTCTCTCTCTCTCTCTCTCTCTCTCTCTCTCGTATTACGGTATTTCTATTTTTTTCTAATTTTGAACATCATGCTGCTCTCCTCAAGAAATTCATTTTCATCGACATAAGTTTTTGTTCTAAGTTTTTGTTGAATTTCCAAACTTCAGCTCCATATGTGACACTACTTCTCACTATTGAATTATATATTTGTAACTTATTTTCCCTGGTTATATGTATGTTCCATAAGACTCCATTTACCATTGCTGTTATTGCTCTACCTTTATTAATTCTGTTCTTAATATCACTTTCTTGTTTATTCTCTTTACATACTTTTACTCCCAAATACTCAAATTCATCACATCCTCTAATATATCCTCTGATCTTCTAATATCAGAACTTCGGTTTGTGCTCCACATCCCATATAAAATGTTTTTTTCTAAATTTATTTTCAAACCCCAGTTATCGCATTCGTCCAATAATTTTCTGATCATAAACTCCATGTCTTCATGGCCGCGCGGACATAAGCTCTCCATACATCCCTAAACTGAGCAAATGTTTTCCAATCATCCCCTGTATAATCTACTTCCCTCAAATCATGGTTAATATTATTCTTCCACCTCATTCTTGGTCTCTGATTTTCCTACAAGAAGCTTCCATGCACGTCTTTCATTTCCATTCTTGCCACATGCCCTGCCCATCGCAGTCTATGAGCCTGTTCTTATTATATCTGGCTTCCTATATGGACCATGTAGTTCACTGTTATGATCTCTTTTTCATTCACCTGTCTATGCAACTCTCCTTGGTCCAAAAATGTTCCTAAGAACTTATTCTCAAATACTCGTAATCTCCTTTCCTCCCTTAAAGTAAGAGTTCACGCTTCGCATCCATATGATATAACTGGAAGAATTACATTTTTATAAATTTTCAGCTTAACGTTTTTTGAAAGGAGTTGGTACGAGAAGAGTCCCCGTATTGCATAAATATGCTCAACTCGTGTATGGCATGAAATGAAGCCTCTTATATGTCTGTGAATGACGAGGGTGCAGACCGACCACGCCTGACGCACCATCACAGGGGCAGATGAACAAAATGAAACGAAATGGACGAGATAAGTATGGAGAAAATGTGGGAATGAAATTGTGGCAGGGAAACACGAGAGAAAATCCCGAGAAAAACCTGCTCAAGCTCTGTTTCGTCCACCACGAAACCCACATGGAGTGACCGAGACTCGATCTGGGGACCCCAGCAGTGAGAGGCGAGCGTCTAACCGCTTGCGCCACGGAGCCGCCTTCCTGTAATGCATAATAACTTGGATTTCCAGAATTGAGCCTGTGTTTAATTTCTTTGTGCATCTCATTCCTATTTGTGATTATTGTTCCTAGGTATTTGGATTAAGTCACTTGTCTGCTCCCATACACTTGTCCGAATTCCATTTGTACTCTCATTGCATCGCATCCCGCCTCAAACCACTCGCCCACGGTCTTCTATATACAAGAAAAAATAGAAGGCGTTGATTAATCTCATTGTTGTATCAAAATGTTTCGTTCTACCAATTTTATTTGGATAATTAAACACGGTAAGTAGCTAATTTAACTAAAAATATAACGGTAAACATATTCGCTTCGGGACCCGAGGTTGAAATGTTGCCAGAGAAACATGGATTGCTTTTAGAACTTATTATTTCTAAGTGTAAACATCAATAAAACTAAATACTGTATGTTCACACATAGAAATGGGTTATATAATGGAAATGGACAGTTAATGACAAATGAGGGAAATTTTGAAGAAGTGGCTGAAATAAAATATGTATTAACAATAATTACAAAAACGAATGAGATGCACAAAGAAATTAAACATAGGCTCAATTCTGGAAATGCATGCTGTTATGCATTACAGGAACTCTTGTTGTCCCAACTCCTTTCAAAAAACATTAAACTGAAAACATATAAAACTATTATTCTACCAATTATATTATATGGATGCGAAACATGGACTCTCACTTTAAGGGGGAAAAGCAGATTACTAGTATTTGAGAATAACATTCTCAGGAAAATTTTAGGGTCAAAGAGAGATGAACAGACGGATGAATGGAAAAAGCTACATAATAGCTACGTAGTATGTATAGGAAGCCAGATATAATAAGAACAGTTATGTCTCGTAGACTGCGATGAGCAGGATATATGGCATGTATGGGGGTATGAAAGAGGTGCATGGAAACTTCTTGTAGGAAAACGAGAAGGAAAACGCTCAGATGGTAGACCAAGAATGAGGTGGGAGAATAACATAATCCATGATTTGAGGGAAGTAGATTATGTAGTGGATGATTGGAAAACATTAGCTCAGGATAGGGATGTATGGTGAGCTTATGCCCGCGCGGCCATGAACCTAGGGTTCGATAGTGCCAGTGAGTTAGTTATTTTATTTCCTAAGTATGTTTTTTTTATCTATAAGAATGAGTACATTGCATAGAGCGGATTGTTTTCTTACAGCTGAACGAGCTATACAAGTGTAAAGTATTGGGATTGTAAAATAGCTGTCAGATATCTTTTCAGCTGAGGACTAAGATTCTGAACGAAAACCATATTGTGTTGAGCGAGTTCTCATGGGAATAGGGATGTTCATTGTTGGATTCGTGAGAACATCTCACGGATGTAATTAACAAGTTCATTCATATAATCCATTCAGAGGTCCCGAGTTCAAGTTTGACTGCTCCATAACCTGTCCCGTTTACTTATTAAATCATCAGACATTCTAAATGTGTATAACTTCTCTTATAACATGCTTAGACAATTAACATTGCATTGAGTAAATGGGATTTTCTTATGGCACCACAAATCGGGGCTGATAGTTTTTAATTCACTTTGTAGAGAAATCAGTACCCTCCAATTTTTGCTCACCGAGAAAAGTTCTTTAGATTTTGGCACTAATAGTGTTCATAAAAATCAAATGTGCCAAATATATAGAGGAAGTTCGGGTAATGTGGACCCATCGGGTTGAATGGATCCTGTGAATATCTTCTTTAATTGGTACTGCCCTCGAACAGAAAATATTTTAACTTCTTCCCCTCATCAACTTTGATACGTTCAAGGCCAGTTTCTTTTAATCTCTGTGCTAAAAACGGTGTATTGTGATATTTATGAAAACGGCCAATTAAAAGTTTTTCAAGCTATGAATTAATTCTTAATTTCTGCTATTGAATATTATAAATATTGAAAAATCTCCTAAATATATTATATTATGTAGATGCTGTTTTAATATACTGATGGGTCTGGTTTTATAATATGTGGCATTGCTGCTGTATAAAATAATTAAACAGAATTGAATTCACGAGACGGTTAAAGTGGACCTGGGTCCACTTTACACGAATACGTATATTTTATCAATGAAGATGTTATCTGTAAAAGCATGCACTTGATTAATTTAATTTAATATCCTCGTAATTTTACTAAACCCCAAGATCGTCACTGTCTGCAGATAAATGATGTGAAAATGTTATAATCAACCTTTTTTTTCAAAACATTAAATAAAGATTTTTAATTATATATATATATATATATATATATATATATATCATAAATATTTTCAGATTAATTTGTGCTTGTCTGTTACATTAATAGAGTAAATAAACCTATATATAGTCTAAAAACTAAGGTGGACTCTGGGGTCCACTTTACTCGAATATGGAGGTTAAAGTGGACCTTTCCAGTAACGTAAAAGTTTATAAATTATGAAGATGTTCCCATATTTGAATAAAATAACGATGCTATTTCATAGTTATAACACTAATGATAATCACTGTAATTAAACAAAATTAAAATGTCTTAATTAAAATAAGATAAACAACAAACTCAAAATAGGGGTCCACAATACGCGAAGTTCCTCTACCAATGTTTTTTTAACAGCAGGATCGGTGTTCGACACGGGCCTCAAGACATTTACGATTACAACAATAAGCGATAGGAATATATCTAACTTTATTGTTGTGAATGTGATCTAGCGTATATTTTTAAAAGTTTCTTTTTTTTTAATGCTCAGCACAAAATGTTTTTATCTGCTAATTTTAATCCAATAAATATATTTGTGACATATTGGTTATTATTAGAGCTAGGAGTTTTACACGCTTTATTAATATCCTGTATCCGTCTATCTATGTAATGGAATTTCTCAACACGATTTTCACCCACTTAAAAACATTGGATCGACTTGAAACTTGTATACTTGTAAAGGACCAATGCCAGTACAATAATTTCATAATTTGTTTCTAATATCCTGGCCAGGATCATCAGAACATTAAAAAAATAAAGACCGGTATAATAGATTGCGGACTTATCGACTTTTTAGTCCACCGTTGTAAAAAATTAATATTATATCTTCTGGTAGCTCAGTTGGTAGAGCAGTGGACTATAGTTGTATATAATTTCAGTAATCCATAGGTTGTTGGTTCAAATCCAGCCCGGAGGATTTTTTTAGAAGAGTATTACTTTTAGCTCATACTACAATAGTATTGAATTTAAAGTTATTTACATTTTTATCATTTCTGTAAAATATTAATGACAATTTTGTAAACTTACCTCATTGTAATTTATCCAAAAAAAATATGAAAAGGATACCATTAACTGTAACTATCTATATTAAAATATTCAAAAATGTTTTAATAATTTTAGATAATAATTAAAAACAAATATATATATATATATATATATATATATAATTATATTCGTGCTAGACACTAAAAATATCGCAAGCAATTAAATTTTAATAGGATTCCGGTTTATGACAATCAATTAAACTAAAAATAAAAAAATAAATAATAGTTTAAAAAACTAAAACAACACGCTTTATTACAAAACCGAACTAAAAAATGAAAAATAGTAATTTTAATTTCGGACACGCTAGGGATAAAATTAAAGTGGTCAACAAAAAAATCATCTCCAACACATCTAGAATAAAACTATCTACACAAAAAATAATTTTACCATCAAAAGCGTAGGGTGCTTTTTATGGTTTTTACGTTTTCTTCTTAGAGACTTTACTTTTACCAATATCCGTTTATTATCAAATATATTAATTGATATAGAGCACCCCACGCTTTTGATGATAAAATTATTTTTTTGTAGACTATTTAACTCATGCCCCAAATGGGAGTCAATGACCAATCACGTTTCAATGATTTCTGTTTTACAGCCAATCAGAGTCGTGTTTCACCAAATATTTATCAGTGTTATAATTACCATATTAAAGAAAGCTCCTCCTTACAATATTGCGTTCCTTTGGCAATAAATAGTATGATCTGGTTGCAGTGATAAACAAAAGAAGCAGTAGAAGCGTACCTATCGTTTCTCATTTGTTTTCAAACATCGCTGTTTACATTAAATATATAAATATTTTAAAATAACTATAGTTAAATAATGATTTGTGAGTAAACAGCTTAATTTTATTCGTTAAATATTCCTAACAAAAGCCACTCTTGATTTCCAAATTCTCTAGATAAATTCACTCCTCACTTCGTGAGTCGTGAATTTATCGATAATTTGGAAATCACTCGTGGCATTACTTATGATAACTCTAGTTTTATTCTAGATGTGTTGGAGATAATTTTTTTGTTGACCACATTAATTTTATGCCAAGCATGTTGAAAATTAAAATTATTTTTCATTTTTTAGTTCGGTTTTCTAATAAAGCGTGTTGTTTTAGTTTTTTAAACTATTATTTTTTTATTTTTAGTTTAATTGATTGTCATAAACCGGAAAGGCATGAAAATTTAATTGCTTAATACTCTTCTAAAAAATTCTCCGGGCCGGATTTGAACCAGCGGCCTATGGATTACTTAAATTATATACCAGTACAATCAACCGCTTTACCAACTGAGCTCTTACAACGATTGACTAAAAAGTCGGTAAGTCCGCAACCTATTATACCGGTTTTAATTTTTTTGATTTTCTGATGATTCTGGCCAGGATTTTAGTAAATAATTATGAAATTATTGTATTGTCATGGGTCCTTTACAAGTATGCAAAGTTTCAAGTCGATCCAATGTTTTTAAGTGTGTTCAAAGATTCCGTTACATAGATACACGCCCGTTACGTAGATAGATATAGGTCAAGCTAATATAAAGCGTGTAAAAATCCTTATCTTAGTCATTATATTGTATAAACATAAATAGTCCTGCGTCGTAGCCGAGTAGTTAAGGCAAGATGCCTTCGCGCTGAGCTACAGGATTTGCTCTGGTTCGAGTCTAAATGGGATAAGAAATGTTATCATGGAATTTCGGCCAGTATGGGACCGGTGCCCGCTCAGCATCGTGAGGAATTTGGGTAGCTACAATAAGTAGCGAGTCCAGGTTGAGAAAACCAGCTATACTGGCTGGGTGGACTGACATGCTGACCACGTCACCCCTAAGCTGGCTGGATGATCGTACATTTCTGTGATTGGTACATGTGGATGTGAGGCCTCCAACCGGATGGTAGGCAAAGGGCCTTCTAGGCCTGTCGCGCCATGGTTTTATCTAAATATAAAATACACTAAAACTTGCTCAAAACGGAATCGCATGGGACCAATTTTTTTTTTCCACATTAGACAAAATTCCGCATTAAAAAACCTAAAATTTATTAATAATCTTAGATTATAGAGCACCGTATATGTCTTTTTACATACCTTGGATAAATTATAGTTCCAGTGCCGTTGAAAAGTGAAGTTTAGTATGTACGAGCGACTTCTGCGGTAACACGTGAAAAAACAGTCCCTTTTCGTCAGCGTTAAAAAGTCTCTTAGGCGCGTATCCTCAGAATTTAAACTAATTTAAGATTTTACAGTGCAATGGTTATTTGTAAGACAAGTATCTGTATTTCGCATAACGTGTATGCATTGAGGCCAAAGAAAATTTCAGGTACAAGTAGAATCTCTACTTCATCCGACAGCAGGATTCGTTCATTATTGTTTTCTTAGCCTAACGGGAATTCAATGAAGTGGAAACTAATTTATGTCTCTGTCTTTCCGCTTTATAATTTTTTTCATGAATTAAATGAATCCGTTTCCGCGTTGCACAGATTCCGTTTTATGCAAAATAAATACACGTAAAATTACTATTATTTCGCCGGGACCAATAAATTTGTTCACATTGGACAGATTTCCGCATTATTCACGTTCCGGATTAAACAAGTTTTAATGTATTAAGTCTATCTGACAGAATTTTTAAAATAAATAATTTTTAAGTTCCCTTTAGTAAACTACTGTACATTTATCTCAATTAAAATTTTAAGAAATGTAAAGCAGTTCCTGAAATCTCAGTCATCCTTGACAATCAGGAGTGTAGTTTTGTAGGAGGCCTTTCGAAAACTTAAGTTTCATCTTCTGCTTTCATTTTGGTACCAAACTACAAAACTACACTGCTGATTATTGAGGATGACTGAGATCTCAGGTACTGTTTTATATTTCATAAAATTTTAACATAGTGACCTCTACGGAGTTTCGTAATGTAGTTTAAAAATCTTGGTGTTTCTCAATACATTAAACTGATAACTATCGTGTCCGGCGTAATGCCAGGTGGAGGGATGAGATGAGGTGAACACACGCCATTATAGAGCAGTGATGGAACTGACAGAGACAATGGGAGAACAAACCTTCCCTAGCTCCATTTCGTCCACGAGGAACCCCACGTAATAAAGGAAGAACATTTATCTTTATATCATTGTTTTCAATTATTATATTCAATAATTTTTAGGTATTGCTGCGGTATCTAATATACGCCTGTTTCAAATTTCCCAACGTTTGTATCTCCATCGTTAAGGCTCTGTATTATCACAAATATCATGACTATAAGCCTTATCTGCCAGCAAAAGTAGAAATAAAAATAATATTCCACTGAAATTGAAGACCGGTTATGCCAACCATACCATAATTATGATATGCCCTATAGTTTTAGCTCTTTCTACCTTATGCAATAAATCCATCCATGGTAATCCTGCCCGAGGGTAGATCCTTCACTGCAATCTTAACATTTTAATGCTATGCTTTGCAGCTTTATAGGGAATTATAGGTGTAGTAGTTTCCGGTTGCTTTCCACACCGGTGAAAGATGATTATGATAATGATAAGGATGATTTTCGGGGACTATTGGGCCCTAAGCTTCTTGGCATTTGTCTTACAGGTGAGGAAATACCTGGAAAAAAACCTCACCCAGGAGCCTGTACCGACCGGGAATCGATGTCTGTTATGAAATGCAAAAGTACCGTAATTGCTGTCATGAAATGTAATAATAATAATAATAATAATATCAATAATAATCCATCCATAGTAATTCTGCTCCAGGGCAGGTCCTTCACTGCTATGGTTTACAGCTTTACTAGGGAATTGTAGGTGTGGTAGCTTCCTGTTGCTTTCCACACCGGTGAATGATGATGATGATAATGATAAGGATGATGATGATGGCCATATGATTTCGGGGACCGTTTGGGCCTTAAAGTTTTCCTGGCATTTGACTTACAGGTGAGGAAAAACCCCGATAAAAACCTCACCCAGAAAAAACTGCTCCGACCGGGGATCGAATCCGGGCCCGCTGCGTGACAAGGCAGCACGCTACCTCGAGACCACAGCGGTGGACTCAATAATAATAATAATAATAATAATAATAATAATAATAATAATAATAATAATAATAATAATAATAATAATAATTTTTTTATTTATAAACATGTTTACAGTGTAATAAAACATATTCCTGTGTCCAAAGCTTTTTAAATGTTTATTTTCTTTCTCCATTCGACTCTCTCTTTCCATTCCAATTCATCCAGACCTAGCTCTCTCATACCTCTTCTTACATAATCCATTTATAATAATAATAATAATAATAATAATAATAATAATAATAATAATAAATGGTATGGGCATCTGATAGGAGGGGGAAACTCAGGGTACAGTGGATGGATGATGTGTGAAGAAACATGATCAGCAGAGACCTCAAAGAAGAAGTTGCTGAATTTAGAAATCTGTGGTGGAGCAAAATACATTTGGGTTGAAGGATAACTACTGTAATGTAGAGAAAATCCTTAATAATAATAATAATAATAATAATAATAATAATAATAATAAAATTAATAATAATAATAATAATAATAACTCTAAATGGTATCTTTACCTTGTCGTGGTGGAGTGGCTTGTGTGCTTAAATGATCCCGAGTGCTATGCCAAGTAATATTGCTGCCGATAGGATTACCCATACTGGATTGGTCGAAGAAACAACCCAGACGAAAAAAAAGTCAAAAGTCAAAAAAAGTGACGACCTTTCACCGTAAAAATACAACCGTGAAGAAATGCGGACATGGGTTCCACTGAGGTAAAATTTTAGCTCAGGATAGGGGTGTATAGACAGCTTATGTCTGCGCGGCCATGAACCTACATGACTTACAGGTGAGGTCGTCAGCGAGGTAGTTATATAATAATAATATTAATAATAATAATAATAATAATAATAAAATTCATTTTATCATAAGTTGTTCTAAACCATGGGATGGGACCAGTGTTGCCAGTAACCGAGCGGGTTGGGATCATTATACTCGGATACGAGAGATGGCGAGTTCTAACCCGGTATCGACCAACCTGACTGAGACTTTCCCCAGCCGCTAAGCAAATGTAATATTATCATCACTCTGATTAGGCGTAGAAAGTTGTGTATAGACTGAAATAAAACGGGAAATGAGATAGTTTTAGTTGTGTGAGAGAGCGGATAGCTTTCTTTTGTTTTGTTTCTATGGCAACAATAATAACAAAGATGGCAATACCTCAACAGAAAGCGTTTTGTGTTAGTTGTAAATCAGTTGTAACAGTTCAACGTGCGTTTCGTAGGCAGTTTAACTGTGATCCTCACAATGGCAACAACATCCGTCGATGGCATAATCAGTTCGCAACGACCGTTTGTTTGTGTAAAAGCAAAAGTTTGGGACGACCAAGAGTATCTGAAGAGATGTTCAGCACGTTCGGAACTCTTTCTTACGAAGTCCTAAGAAGTCAGTCAGGATGAACCGAACTTCATTTGGCAACAAGATGGTGCCCCTCCACATTGGCATAACTTTGTATGAAAGTGGTTGAATGATGTTGCACTGACCGCTGGATTGATCGTCATGGCCCAGATGACAGGCCTTATCTCCATTGGCCTTCTAGATCACCGGATCTCATCCCATACAATTTTTTCCTTTGACGTTTTGTAAAGGTTTCTACGTGCCTGCTAACCTGCCCGAGTTGAAAGAAAGGATTCGAGAAACTTTTGCTGCCATCAATCCAGACATGCTTATTAATGTATGGGAAGAATTAGCCTACAGGTTGGATGTGTGTCATGTAACAAACGAGGATCACATTGAACACCTATGAACTTATAATGTAAACTGGAGATGTTACTTTTTCATCTAACACGAGTTTTTTTTTCATAGTTAGTTAAATTATAATTCAACATCTTTAAAATCGCTATATACTTTTATGTACACCCGGTATAATTAAAATGAAACAAGTGAATCTACTGGAGACACCTGTGAGAACACACTATACTGCTCTATTTTCATGTAAGGTCGGATTAAATCAGGTTTAATGAAGAATTCTGAGAGACGAAACAACTGGAAGATGATTCACGGACCAGTAGAATAGCTGTAGGCGAAGCTTCAGGCAATGTTACCAATGCCATCAATTTGGTTGTCCTGTCTCCATTACCCGGTCACAGACCGTTTCAGCCTAGAGTAACGAATCACCTTTTAGCCTTGTATACAACTCGTTCCAGAACAGACATCATTTCACAGATTTTTAAAAGATTTTTGAGATGAGATATATATTTTAGAAATCCTTACGATTATATCATCAGTTGAAGCGTCATGAATTTTACCTCAGCTTACACTTTTCTATATTACATTATATCTTTACATATATAATTCTTCTGTACGTGTGTTTGTCACTCTACTCCTCCTAAATGACTAGATCGATTTTGATTAAATTTATTGTGTATGTTTGAGTGGGTCCCTGGATGGTTTTGATTCACAATTGGACCCTCTAAAACCATTAGATGTGGGAGTTCACCTGAAGTGAAAATTTAAAAGTCGCTCTAGCGATAACATTTTTCGATATTTCACCAAGAAAATCAGTATATCATATTAAAATAGACAGAGGTAGCTATTCTCCAAAAATGACTGAAATCTGACAATTAGAAGTGAAGGTTTACTTGAAACCTAAAATTAAAAACTACCTAAAAGACTGGACTGATTTTGATGACATTTTTTGTGGTGTTTGAGTGGGTACCTGGATGGTTTATATTCACAATTGGACCTTCTAAAACCATTAGATGTAGGAGTTCATCTGAAGTGAAAATTTAAAAAGCGCTGTAGCGATCACTTTTTTCGATATTTCACAATGAAACTCAGTATATCGTATTAAAATAGAGAGAAGCAGATATTATCTAAAAATGACCGACATGTGACAATTAGAAGTGGAGGTTTACTTGAAACCTTAAATTAAAAACTACCCAAAAGACTGGACTGATTTTGATGACATTTTTTGTGGTGTTTGAGTGGGTCCCTGGATGGTTTATATCCACAATTGGACCTTCTAAAACCATTATATGGACTTCACCTGAAGTGAAAATTTAAAAATCGCTCTAGCGGTCACAATTTTCGATGTTTCACAACGAAACTCAGTATATCGTATTAAAATAAACTGAGGTACTTTTTATGAAAAATGTGTGAAATCCGACAATTAGAAGTGGAGGTTTACCTGAAATCCGAAATTAAATTTGACTAGCAACCGCCAATGCTTGGTTAATCTCAGCGTATACCTTATAATTTAATTAACCTTTAATAATAAAAAGTGTTTGTCTATTATTCTTACTTCATATCGTTGTTTCTGTTGGTCTGTAACTACTGAGGTTGAGGCCAACAAGCTTTGAAACATATGTCTAACAGAAACAACGACATGAGGTAAGAACTATATAGACAACACTTTCTATTAAGTAAAACCTCATAATGTTACTTACTGTATTTTCAAATAACCTTTAACATTTCATTTATTTAGGCGTAGCAGCGCATGCCGGGTATTAGCTATTATGTATATAATTATTAATTATATAGCAGGAATTTATTAGACTAGAATTAAGATACATTCTATGTCATATGTCTACCGCTGTGATCTCGAGGTAGCGTGCTGCCTTGTCACGCAGCGGGCCCGGGTTCGATCCCCGGTCGGGGCAGTTTTTCTGGGTGAGGTTTTTATCGGGGTTTTTCCCTCACCTGTAAGACAAATGTCAGGAAAACTTTAAGGCCCAAACGGTCCCCGAAATCTTCATCATCATCATCCTTATCATCATCACCATCATCCTTCACCGGTGTGGAAAGCAACGGGAAGCTACCACACTTACACAATTCCCTAGTAAAGCTACAAGCATAGCATGAAAATGCTTTGATTGCGGTGAAGGACCTGCCTTCGGGAAGAATTACTATGGACTATGGACTATGTTATATACATATATGGGTCGCATGGGCAGCAAGCCGTATGTGCTGTTGACAGTCCATATCAATAAAGTAATGTTTGGTAATTCACTCATAGTATTCTGTCCAAGAGCAGGTCTTTCACTGCACACTCAACATTCTCCACCCTTTCCTTAACTCAGCCTTCCTTTTTGTGTCTGCATATAAACCATTTATTTTTAATATTGTCTATCGTCTGACGTCTTTTTCTGCCTCTAACTTTCTTTCCATTGACCATTCTTCTAGGGCATCCGTCAGCAGGCAGTTTCTTCTTAGCCAGTGGCCAGTCCAATTTCTTTTCCTCTTCTTTATGAAATCCAGCATTGTTATTCATTCACCCACTCTGTCTAGATGTCTTCATAACTTTGGTAATAATATAGGCATAACGTAAAAAAATAGAAAACAATACAATTACATTATACATTAATTAGATTACGTAAAATTATTTTTGCACTATGTAACTAATATTGTATACTTACAGTTATTGTTGATGTGCATCGTAATTTGACATTCCCGCATTCAATCTTGGTTGCTATGAAAACAAAAAGAAATCTCAATACTTTAGAAAATGACCAAAAACACTAGTGCGGTAAGTAAAAAACATTTATTTTGAAATATTGATAGTGATACTGCAATTTGTATTAATTTCGGTATTAATTCTTCAAATTCAGCTTTTCACGCGTCTTTACTTCATCATCACAGCACACATTGTCTAAAACTTTCTGCATAATCAGAAATAAATTCCAAATCAAATTGGTTTTACAGTTTTAACAAATATAAGATGGCGACATGGACAACAATACTTATTATTTCTCCATAGCAACACATACAGCCGATTCACCTTGTGAAATTTAACATGTATCTTCAATTATATTTAATAATATTTTAGCTAATATTTTAATCACTAAAACAAATACACATAGTGCAAAAAATAGTATGCAATACTCATGTGGTAAACTCAAAACGGAATCTCGGAAATTTAAAAACAACTCGGCGCAAGGCCTCGTTTTTTTAAACTTTTCCTCGATTCGTATCAAGTGTTTACCAGACTCGTATTGCAATATACGTACTATTAGTATTAATGATATTACATTTTGTTTACATAATATATATTTATTCACGAATGAGTGTTGTAGCGTAGTGGTTAAGGCACTGAGCTACAAGCCGGAGGGTCGAGGGTTCAAGTCCCGTTGGGGTCAGGATTTTTAAACTGACCCAAACCCTCTGGCGGCACTATAGCCCTGGGGTAGACTCAGCCTCTAACAGAAATGAGTACCAGACGCTTGTTCGGGGGGTAAAGACGGCCGTCACGCAGGGCTGACAACCCGGCTGACATAAAGTGCCGATTGTCTAGAAAAAGTGGGAGCCTTAACCTCCTACTACCCCAAGGGCCTCCTGAGGCCTGTAGTGGGATCACTTTACTTTTTATTTATTTTCCGCATTTTGTCCAGAAATGTATCGACTTTTATCCAATTTTCTGGGTAAACCATTGAAGTTTTAATAATTGTAAAACAGTACTTGATTATCTCAGTCGTCCTCAATAATTTGCAGTGTTGTTTTATAGAAGGCCTTTCGAAAATTTAAGTATCATCTTCTGCTTTCATTTTGGTACTGACTGTTATTGGTAATTGTTTTGTACCGAGGGTTTATATTGCTGGGTACGTTTTCATTCAGCAGGTGTTTATTTGTGGTTTCCTTGATGATTTCTAATTCTTGGAGAATGTTGATTTTGGATGTATCATTTTCTCTATGTAGGATCGATAATGCATTGTCTATTATGTTGAATTTATGTCCTGCTTCTACTATGTGTTTTGGAAAACTGAATTTACCCTCATTTTTCAAGAAATCTCTGAAATGTTCATTAAATCTTGTCGTGAAGTTTCTAGTAGTTATTCCAATATAAAATTTGTCACAGCTATTTCAATTCAATTTATAAACTCCTTTATTTTGATATAGTCCAGCGCCGTAGCCGAGTGGTTAAGGTAGGAAGTCTTGGCGCAGAGCTACGGGACTTGCGCTGGTTCGAGTCTCCATGGGGGAAGAAATTTTCTCATGGTATTTCGGCCAGTATGGGACCGGTGCCCACCCAGCATCGTGAGGCATTTGGGTATCTACAATAAGTAGCGGCTCCAGGTTGAGGAAACCAGCTATAACGGCTGGGGAACTCGACATGCTGACCACATGTCACCCCTAAACTGGCTGATGATCATCTACCTCTGTGATTGACATATGTGGATGTGAGGGGCCAGCAGCCGGCTGGTAGGCCAAGGGCCTTCTAAGCCTGTCGCTCCAGAGAGAGAAGGGAGAGAAAGAGAAAGAGAAGAGAGAGAGAGAGAGAGAGAGTTATTTTCATATATGTTCGTTTCTTCTATTCTTTTTTGAAATTATATTATTTAGTTTGTTATTTGTTTTGTAGGCAATTAAAAATTGCCTAAACACGATAAAAACATAAAAATTGCCTACAAAACAAATAACAAACTAAATAATATAATTTCAAATAAAATAGAAGAAACGAACATATATCAAAATAAAGGAGTTTATAAATTGAATTGCAATAGCTGTGACAAATTTTATATTGGAAGAATTACTTGAAACTTCACGACAAGTTTTAATGAACGTTTCAGAGATTTCCTGAAAATGAGGATAAATTCAGTTTTCCAAAACACATAGTAGAAGCAGGACATAAATTCAACATAATAGACAATGTATTATCGATCCTACATAGAGAAAACGATACATCGAAAATCAACGTTATCCAAGAATTAGAAATCACCAAGGAAACCACAAATAAACACCTGCTGAATGAAAACGTACCCAGCAATATAAACCCTCTGTACAAAACGATTACCAACAACAGTCAGTACCAAAATGAAAGCAGAAGATGATACATAAGTTATCAAAGGTCTCCTATAAAAAACACTGCAAATTGTTGAGGGCAGCTGAGATATCAGGTACTGTTTTACAATTCTTAAAACTTTAACACAGTGACCTCATCGGAGTTTCGTAATGTATCTTAAAAATCTTGTATACCATTAACTCGTTTGTTCACTTTGGATTAGCCAATCTTTAACGATTTGAATTTATAAACATTTCCGGTAACAACTGACACCTCCAATACAGTATTCTAAATCATTTTCCTAATATATGTATTTGGTCTTCAAAGCTTCCGCACATTGAACATATTCGCATATCGTGTTCGTCAGTAATTTTTAGAAATTTCCATGTCCCCAGCCTAACCCAAGCAAGCCCAGATCTCTCTTTAAATCCTAGATTGAATATATGTAATTCCTTTCCCCAGACTTGTTTTAGGTCTCTTTGTAAACATAGTAAACGTTTTCCCGTACATTTGGTGAATATATCTTGCTAGTTTATATCTAAGTACCTCCTCCTTATTTTTTCTCAAAACATTCTTGCGATTTGTAGTCCTTTTTCCCATACCCAACCCATCCCAATCTTTTTCAGTTCCCTCTAACCTCGTCTGTCAGAATTTCACATGTATATTCTTCCTAACTTGGTGATCATAGCAAATTGCTGTAATTATTATTTGTTCAACTTGGATTAGCCGCAACCAATACTTGAGTACACGCATTTTGCAGTTTATATCCTTTAATATATATATATATATATATATATATAAGCTAATCCCCGACGTAGCTGCTACGCCTAAATAAATTAAATATTGAGGGTTAATTAATAATATGGTATATACTGCGACGAACCTAACCTGGCGATTGCTAGCGTAAATTTTTATTTTCAAATTTCAGGTAATGCCCCACTTCTAACGGTACGATTTCGCTGTTGTTTGGATAATACATACCTCGATTCATTTTAATAGGATATTCGAGTTTTGTTGTGAAAAGTAAATCTAATGATTTTAGAACATAATAAATAACAGCTAAACACTCGCCGCATCTGAAAACCTGTACATACAAACTTTCACGAAGATCGGTTGAACGGTTTAGAAGTCTAAAGGACAAACAGACAGACAGAGAGAGATACACTCGTTTATATATATATATATATATATATATATATATATATATATATATATATAGATAGATAGATAATAGACGGAGCAACTTTCATCTACGTTATGGACATTTCTGTACTATAGTTTCATTTAGTTACGGTCTAACTATCTTACTAGGTTCACTGCTGTGATCTCGAGGTAGCGTGCTGCCTTGTCACGCAGTGGACTCGGGTTCGATCCTCGGGACTAGTTCCTGGGTGAGGATATTTTTGGAGGTTTTGTCACCTCTAAGACAAATGTCAGGAAACTGTAAGGTCCAAACTGTCCCCGAACATCAACTGTCCATATTACCATATTCACTTCATTAAAATTAAATTTAGGATTAAGGCCTCTCTCGGCTCATCATTACCATCATATCATTGGGGCAGAGTAACCTCGCCTTCCAGGTGCCCAGCCTCACAAGTGGTTACAATACGCCAACGCCAGACAGAATACTAGAAATGTTAAAATGACAAACTGGTGACATTGAATAAAAAAATATCTAACTCACTGTCACTATCTAATCTAGATATTCATGGCCGCGCGGATATAAGCTATCCATGCATCCTTATCCTGAGGTGATATATAACAATCATTCCCTTATAATTTACCTCCCTCAAATCATGGTTAATGTTATTTTCCCACCTCATTCTTAGCTTACATCCTGGACATTTGCCTCTGAGTTTCCTACAAGAAGTTTCCGTGCTCCTCTTTCATTCTACTTTGGATGACACATGACCTGGGAGACATAACAGTTTTTATCATATCTGGTCTTAATACTACTATTTTACATGGTATTAGTGTGAAAATATGTACTAGCATACGTTGATGAATAAAATAATAGAACCTCAGTAATCGGTTTTAATAAACAACATACTTATTATGAAAATTATTTAAACAATTTCTAAATATATTCATGCCACTGCTCTGAAGTGCTAATCAAACATATGAGAGAACAGATTTCAACAAATTAAAATAAGTACTTATCATCCCCAACTATTTACAATTTATTTTCTACACCTTTCGGTCGGAACATGTTCACCACCAGCTTTTCAATATATATATGATAAGAAAAATAAATGCCTGAACGGGTTTTGAACCCGGACCTCTGAGTTGGTACCCCAGCGCGCTATCCGTTACACTATCGGACAAATCCAATACAAACATTTATCTTTCTTATATATATAATATATATATATATATATATATATATATATATATTCTCCATTATTACGAGATGTAGCGAGAACTCGGTCTTAACTGCCATCTGGTAGCTAGCTACTATAACAAGTAAGCAAATATTAAAGAGAATATTTTTACTTTATAGCAGTGATGCTTTATCGATGATATAATTACATTTTTGACATTGAGCAATGCAAGTTTATAATGACATAAAAGGAAAAATAAATACGTGGACGGGATTTGAACCCGGACCTCTGGGTTGGTACCCCAGCGTGCCTTGGGCGCCTGGAAGGCGGAGTTACTCTGTCCCGATGATATATGATAGGTGATGATTATATAATGATGCGCCAGGAAATACCTTAATCCTAAACTTAATGAATATGTTAATGATGACTATTTAACTCATGCCACAAATGCTAGTCAATGACCAATCACGTTTCAATGAATGTTGTTTTACAACCAAATGACAGTCGTGTTTCACCTCGCTCTTTATCGATTTATCTTTATCAGCTCCTGCTTTTGTGATAAAGAAACTCCTCCTCCTTTTTAATGTTCTGAACAGGTCAAATCATTATTTTTCTCCAACAAATACATTGAATACAGCAAATAATGAAAAGATTCCTTGATTTTACTGAGTTGTTTACTAAAAAAATAAATGAATAACCTGTAATGTTGATTATGATATATAGTTTGATGTGTTTCATTATTTCTCCACTTGGGTGCACTCTTACAATATTGCTATCTTATTTGGCAATAAATAATATGATCAAGCAGCAGTGAATGAACATAACCTCACATTTCTGATTTGTTTTCAAACATCACCGTTTACATTAAATATATATATATATTTTAAATTAACTATAGTTAAACAATGATTTGTGAGTAAACAGCTTAATTTTATTCGTTAAATAGTCCTAACAAATGCTACTCTTGATTTCCAAATTCTCTAGATCATTTGGAAATCACTCGTGGCATTACTTATGATAATGATGGTCAGATTATGTTCGGTGACCGTTAGGGCCTTAAAGTTTCCTGATATTTGTCTTACAGATGACAAAAAATGGCAGTTTTCGATATATATTGAATTACGTATAAGTGTCAATCCTTCAATTTAAGTTTCATTTTTCGTAACCAGAATTCGCTGCTTTCAGTTGTTCTGTTTCCCTCTATTTACATTTAATTATAGTTGGTCCCGCGCAGTAGCCGAGTGGTTAAAGCAAGATGCCTTCGCGTTTAGCTATGGGACTTGCGCTGGTTTGGGTTCCAATGGGGGAAGACATTTTCTCACGGAATTTCAGTCAGTATGAACCGGTGCCCACCTAGCATCGTGAGGCATTTGGGTAGCTACAGTAAGTTGCGACTCCAAGTTGAGAAGACCAGCTATAACGGCTGGGGGACCTTACATGCTGACCACATATCACACCTACACTGGCTTATGATCTCTACCTCTGTGATTAACACATGTAGACCTGAGGCCAGCAGCCGACTGGTAGGCCAAGGGCTTTCTAGACCTGTCACGCTTGGAATAAACGGTTTAATTAATTTTACCAAGACAGGATAAAATAAGAAATGAATTCCTTTGGAGAGAAATGAAGGTCACCACATCTGTTGTTAAGAGGATTGAAAATCAAACGCTTAAATGGTATGGCCATGTACAAAGAATGGAAATGAAAGATGGCCAAAAAATATATACCAATAGTCACCCCCTGGAAGAAATAAACGTGGTAGACCAAGATGGAAATGGAAAACCTACGTCAGAACAATAATGGAGGATAGGAATTTTGAAGAGGGAGATTGGAATGATAGAGATAAATGGAAACTGAAGACGGCAAACCTACAAGTGGGGGAAAGCCGAAGAAGAAGAATTAATTTTACCTGTCAACAATGTGCTGCGAGTGCATTCCACAAAATTCACTGTAATTCATACATAAAAATTATGCACTCTACTTGTTCCGAGCTAAGTTCCACTTGCAATATAAACAAAACAGATGTATGGCTGTATTTTCATTGGTCAAATTATATTTACGACATTTAACTGCTATGGTTTCCTATAAAGACCATTTAATTCACTGTTATGTAATCTTCTCCATTCCCTGTCTGTTCACCTCTCTTTGGTTAAAACGTTTTACTAACAACTTTACTCTCAAATATTCGTAATATTTATCCTACCTTTAAGTAAGAGTTCATATTTCGCATCCATATAATATATACCGGTATACTATATAATACCGGCGTACGCTGATACGCCTAAAAAATCAATTTTTACATTTATTTGAATAAGTGAAAGGAAAAAAATATATATAAATCATAATTATTTTTAGATACCCCGTGCTGTTTACCCGGCGTTGACCTGAACTCTACGTAGTCCGATGTACTTGGCGTAAATAAGTTAAAATTCTACATTCGTTATTTTCAGTTATCTGTAAAAGTATACCCGCTGTGCGCTGCTATGCTTTCCCGAGAATCTACTTATTCCGATCTTCATGGCATCAATTAAAGACAAAAAATGGTTATTGTGAGTTATCCTTAAAAGATAAACATATGCTGTCACGGACTTTTTTGTGTAGATTTTTTGAGATATTCAATTTCTGTGAACAATAATTTTGTGTATTTGTTATGGTTTAGGCAGCGCAGCGTAAGCTATTTAAACTTACAAAAAGCGACATTTTTATTAGGCCTACTACAGAAGGTGATTTTTAATGTGAAGAGCTCGAGCATTAAAACTCTCTTATAACCTATAACCTTCCCAGGAAATCCTGAACATTTTGCAAAAAGCCCCATCACAATCGGATGAATGTATTGCAGCACATGCTTGCCCGGGAATCTACTTGTCCCGATCTCCTTGGCATCAATGAAAGACAAAAACGGCTATTGTGTGTTATCTGTAAAAGATAAACATATCTTGTCGCGGATTTTATTGTAGAGATTTTGAGATATTCAATTCTGTGAACATTAATTTTGTGTATTTGTTATGGTTTAGGCAGCGTAAGCCATTTAAGGGTAAAAAATGACTTGTTTACACTGCAAAAGGGTGTTTTTAAGGGTGTAGGAGTTGAGTATCTCAACTCTATTATAGCCTATGTTCATGCCGGGAATCTCCTGAACATTTTGCAAAAAAAACCATCACAATCGAATCAACGGTATGGCCCCGAATAAAGTACAAACAAACAACCATTCATGTGTATATAATATATATATACCTATAGGCCTACATACAGCCATCCATAGTAAATTCTGCCCGAGGGCAGGTCTTTGACTGCAATAGCATTTTCATGCTATGCTTTGCAGCTTTACTGGAGAATTATAGATGTGGTAGCTTCCCGTTACTTTCCACGCCGGTAAAGGATGATGATGATGGTCGGATGATTTTTCGGGGACCTTTGGGCACTAAGCCTCCTGACAGGTGAGGAAAAACCCCGAAAAAAACCTTCACCCAGGAGCTTGTCCCAACCAAGAATCGAACCCGGGTCCGCTGCGTGACAAAGCAGCACGCTACCTCGAGACCACAGCTGTGGACTATATATATATATCATTATCATCATCGTCGTACGGTATCATGGCAGCTGCCGCCGTCTTCCGGAAACCAAACGCCATTCATCTCTGCCCATCCATTGATCTTCCTCTATTCCTCTGATATTCATAGCTGCTTGTATTCCTTCTATCCAAGTTTTCTTCGGTCTTCCTCTCTTCCTCCTTTCCATTGGGATCCATTCCATAACAATTTTTGGCAATCTTTGCTCTGACATTCTTTTAAAATATGATATATATATATATATATATATATATATAATACAAAAAGAACTTGGAAAATTTGATGTGGGACTATTTTTTGGCCATATCAATAGCATATTACAGAAATACGTGGTTTTTTACATTTTAGCGAATTGTGCGGAAAGTTATATTCTCGTATTTTGCACAGCATTTTCATGATAGATAGACATCATGAACAACTATATTTTAAGACCTAAAAAAGTATCTACAACGATTACAGAACTAGTAATACAATGATGAAAAATTACATTTTTTTCGTCGTTTTTAATCATTTTATCGAAGAGTTGTGAATCGATTTTATCTGTTCAGGGCTATTTTTTCCATCTTTTTGAGCGCTATAACGTGCTGGGTTTTGTTCTTCCAAATCAATTTTTCTTCATACCTGTAAGTAAGTAAGTAAAAAAAAAACGTTTTGGCACCTGTACATTTTTTGCACCCAATTACCCCGCACTATGTTTATACCAAAACATAGCATTAAATTACTATGATTTTTCTGCTAATTATCGTGTTGAAAAAGTGATTAGACATCTTAGAAGATTACACATGGAATCTTTAGAAAACAAAATTTCTGATTATAAGTCAAGATGGATGCAACATGTTCATCGAATGGAAGATCACAGGATACCCAAACAAATGTTAAAATATCAACCTGCAGGAAGAAGAAGACCAGGAGTCCACTCAAAAGGCTTTTGGATGGTGTTTCTCTTAAGGCCGAAACAGGTCAACAAATGACCTAAATTCGTGAATGTACTATGATGATGATGATGATTATAAGTCTACCGCTGTGGTCTCGAAGTAGCGTACTGCCTTGTCACGCAGCGGGCCCGGGTTCGATTCCCGATCGGGACAGACTCCTGGGTGAGGTTTCTTCCGGGGTTTTTCCTCAAATGTAAGGCAATTGTCAGGAAGCGTAGGGTCCAACGGTCCCCGAAAATCATTCGGCCATCATCATCATCCTTATTATTATCATCATCATCCTTCACCGGTGTGGAAGGCAAGGGGAAACTACCACACCTATAATTCCCTAATAAAGCTGCAAATCATAGCATGAAAATGCTGTGTTTGCAGTGAAAGATCTGTCCTCGGGCAGAATTAGTATGAATGTCTCAGCAAAATCAAAAAGGGGTTCGATTAGTTTCAGCTAAACAAGAGGTAAATCATACTAAAGCCAAGGATATATATTATAATATAACTGGGAGAATAATACTTTTATATATTCTGAGTTTAACTTTTTTGAAAGGAGTTGGGACGACAAGAGTCCCTGTAATGCATAATAGCATGCATTTCCAGAATTGAGCCTATGTTTAACTTCTTTGTGCATCTCATTCCTATTTGTAATTATTGTTCCTAGGTCTTTGAATTCAGCCACTTCTTCAAAATTTCTCTCATTTGTCAATAACCGTACATTTCCATTATATAATGTAGGCCTATTTGTATGTGTGACCATATATTTAGTTTTACTTCCAGTCCCAATAGAGTATCCCTTGTAAAATTCTCAAGATGGAAGTTTTCATTTCCTTTGCTCTGATGTTAGCTTTGCAGTAGAAACAGTAGACTGACGAAATAAATAATGTATACAATTATGGTACATAACTGAAACCTCTATTTTTTTAAAATGGGCCAATTTTCATTATATTATAACTTTAATAATATGTTTTTATTCATGCCCCAGGTTACCATTTCGACATTTTTGGTGTTTTCTCATGTCATTGGCGTAATTGTAACCCACTTCTGAAGTTGGGGCGCCTTGAAGGGGGAGTTACTTACCCCGATGATATGATGGGTGATAAATGATAATGAAGCGCCAGGAGAGTTCTTAACCTAAACTTAAAAAATTCCAGACCATGGGCAACCCTTTAAGGAAACATTCCTATGGTTTGATCAGGGATCGAACACGGGACCTCTTGAACAGTAGTCAGAAACGCTGACCACTAACCCATGAGGCTGGTCACTTTAATAAAATATTTGAAACATGATTTAATATTTTACCAAAAAAAATCCCTCTCTGCAGGAAAATATAAAACGATGAATAAAAAAGGATTTCAAGAACGGGACTGGGACGATGGGCAGATTAGGAAATAGACAAGAGTGTAGGAAATTGTAATTTAAAATGTTTGTAGACGCATTAATATCTACGTTCTTAACGTGGATAAAATATTTGTTCTTAATAAGTAGAAATAGAAAGGAAATCAAATAATACACAACAAATTTGTGCCTGTCTTGGATACGAGGGCATCAGGGAACAGTAGAAAATGAACGTGTTGATCACTTAACTAAATCCGCTTCTGAACTTCATTATTCATCTTCAAAGTGTCCAATATCCTATGTTAAAAGAAACTGTTGGACTATATCATCACTGATTGGAATGAACATTGGATAAGGAGTATAAACGGTGCTTTGACTAAAGAACTCTTCTTTTCTACAGTACACCATAGGCTAAATATAAAACACGTTATTCCAAATTTCATCATAACAAAATTTATGACTGGCCATGGAAAATTCGGAAGTTATTTTAGGAGATATAATATTAATCCAGACAGTGATCATATTTGAAAATGTCAAGAATCAATATGGTCCGTGAACTTGTTTAATTTGATTGTCCTATATTCGAAAGACAACGATTCTGGTTAAATTTACTTTTAAATGATGACGAGGCTTATGCCTCAACGTGTGAAGTGATTTTTAGAACCAAAATTATTATAAACATTTTATGAAATTCGTAACACACATTCATAATAACGTCCACCGCTGTGGTCTCGAGGTAGCGTGCTGCCTTGTCACGCAACAGGCCCGGCTTCGATCCCCGGTCGGGGCAGTTTTTCTGGATGAGGTTTTTATCGGGGTTTTTCCTCACCTGTAAGACAAATGTCAGGAAAACTTTAAGGCCCAAACGGTCCCCGAAATCATATGGCCATCACCCTTATCATTATCATCCTTACCATTATCATTATCATCATCATCCTTCACCGGTGTGGAAAGCAACGGGAAGCTACCACACCTACACAATTCCCTAGTAAAGCTGCAAGCATAGCATGAAAATGCTATGATTGCAGTGAAGGACCTGCCTTCGGGCAGAATTACTATGGATGGATTCATAATAATAGGTTGTATCTTGCTAAGACTCTTATAGACGATTTATGTAATTCATAACACTCATTCAAAACAATATTAGATGAATTGAATGACCATTTCACCCGCCTCTCTACTAACAACAACCCGCAACACAAACAACAGACAATAAATGAACTAGTGTCATATTCTCCACCCACCCGACACAAATTATTTTTCTCCTACAACTTATCTGATGACGTCAAAAGAGCAGTAATTCGTATTAAATCTAAAGCACAAGGAATAGACAATATTACAATAACTCTCCTACAAAAAATAATTGACATTATTCTCTCGACAATAATCCACATTTTTAATGCCTCTATAATGACCGGGACTTATCCCAGACACTGGAAAATGGCTGTAGTTCGTCCAACACCGAAATCAAACATTCCCACAACACTCGATGATTATAGACGAATTAGTATTCTCCGCTGTTTGTCTAAAGCACTGGAACATATCGTACACTCACAGTTAACAGACTACCTCACCACACACGACTTACTTGATGGGCATCAGTCTGGTTTTAGTATGGGACATCATACAAGTACTGCACTACTTGACATTGTAGAGGACATAAGAGACTCAATGAACAAAAGCAAACTCAGCAATTGTCCTACTCGACTACAGCAAAGCCTCTGACACAGTAGATATAGACTTAATGCTAGCGAGACTAAAGATACTACATTTGTCGGAAAGCTGCCTTGATTGGTTTAGTTCTTAACTCACTAATCGTCAGCAATCAGTTTCTGTTAATAATCGCATTTCTTCCTGGCGCTTGGTTAGGAAAGGGGTACATCAAAGCGGCGTCCTCGCCCCTTTCTCTTCTTTATTTATATTAAATACGTGACCAAGAAAGTACAAAACTGCAAGCATCATCTTTACGCCGACGACTTACAGATTTACACACACTTTAGGCCTGACGAAATTAACGAATACATTGACAAAGTAAACACTGATGTCAGACTTGTATCTTTATGGTCCAGACAATATGGCCTAAAACTAAATGTAAACAAAACGCAAGCAATAATTATCAGACATCTAAGACTATAACACTCCATAAACGATGGCAATATGCCGGCTGTCATATTAGATAACGAACAAATTCCTTATGCCGACGTCGTTAAAAACTTGGTAATTTATTTAGATTCTAATTTAAATTGGAATACCCAAATAAAACAAACATCTAAAAATATCTTCTCCATAATGCATTTCCTAAAGCGTCTCAAAATCTTTCTTCCTACAGCTCTTAAAAGAATTTTAATTCAAACCTTAGTGATGCCGCATTTTGACTGTTGTGACGTTCTACTAACTGACATAAGTGACGTACTGTCGGACAAACTGCAGCGTGTCCATAATATGTGTATCAGGTTCATATTTAATATTCGAAAATACGATCATATTTCTCATTTTTCCACGAATTGTCATGGCTACATCTAAAAGAGAAAATAAAATCGCACTGTCTAACTCTCTTATTTAAGATCCTACATACCTCGACTCCCAATTATTTATCCTCTCGTTTCCAGTATCTATCCTCCAACCATAACTTAAACACAAGATCACAACATAGTCTCTTGCTTAATATACCGCAACATAGGACATCACATCACTCCATGTCATATACCATCTCCACTTCTCGCAACTGGAATTCCCTACCACAAGAAATAAGGGGCTGCCGGACATTGGCATATTTAAAATAAATCTAAATTTATATTTGCTCTAACCTCGACTTCATCATTACCCAGTATAGGGTGCATATATTAATCGGTGTTTCTCGTATAATTTATCATATTTATTACTATTATTATTATTATTATTATTATTATTATTATTATTATTATTATTATTATAGGTATTATTATTGTTATTATCGTATAAACTGTTGTTTGTAGATGAAATTTGCATTGCAACATTTAATGTATTTTTAACTCTTTATAGTTAGTATAGTGTATATCTATATTTGTCAAATATTAAATTGTATTTGTGCTGGTTGAGTGGAAGATAAGGCCTTATGACTTTAACTCTGCCAGAATAAATAAAATATTATTATTATTATTATTATTATTTTTATTTTTTGTAGACAGAATTTTAATGTTTACACATCTTTCTGTGCCTAAAGTTTTATTTTTCTTCTCCACTTGTTTCTCTCCATCCAATCCATGTCCTCCAGCCCCTTGCTCTCATTCGAGTTTTTAGTTCCTGCATCCAGGAGTTTCGAGGTCTTCCTCTCCTCCTTCTTCCAGGTGGACACCATTCCAATGTTTTCCTGGGTAATCTTTCTTCTTGCAATCGTCGTAAGTGTCCATACCAATTTAATTGCTTATACCGTATATAATCTACTATTGAATAACCAATATTCATTTTTTCTCTTATGACAGTATTTCTTATTTTGTTTAATTTTGAACATATTGCTGCTCTCCTCAAGAAACCCATTTCCATCGACATAAGTTTTTTTTTCTAAGTTTTTGTTGAATTTACAAACTTCAGCTCCATATGTGACAGTACTTCTCACTATTGCATTATATATTTGTTAATTATTATTATTATTATTATTATTATTATTATTATTATTATTATTATTATTATTATTATTATTATTTGGGAAGCCATTGTTGAGAGAATTTTAAAATTAGATTTAAATATATGGAGCTATAAGTTAACAATTTTTGGAATATACGCACTAATTAATGATAATGGAATGGCAAATCTAGAAAATGATTTATTTTTTGACAAAGTTAATGAAGAAATAGGAAAAATTAGCGCTGGAAAACGATTGATATTATTGGGAGACATGAATGGAAGAACAGGAAGTAAATTTAGAGATCCAGTAGCAGGAAAGTTTGGAGAAAAAATGTAAATGAGAATAGAGAAAGGTTAATTCAATTATGTAGACAATCATCTTTTTCAATCATAAAGATATCCATAAATACACGTGGGATCGTCCAACACTAGATCAAAAATCTATTATCTATTACATAATCACAAAAAAATTCAAAAATGAAAATACAAGATGTCAGAGCTTATAGAGGACCAAGTTGTGGGACAGATCATAAATTAGTAATTAGAAAATTTGTATTTCCTTACATTCTTAATAAAGAAAACAACCACGCAGAAAAAGAAGAAACTGTTAGAACAGAAACGGAAAGAAAATATAATATAGAAAGCCTACAAAACGAAAGTGTAAAGCATTTATATCAACAAAGATTGAATAAAAAATTAACACAGAGTGAATTCAGAGATACAGAAGAGATGTATCAGTACCTAAAAAGGTGCATTCATGAAGCCGCCTATGAAGCATTGGGTGAGAAAAAAGACAATTGAGGAAGCACAACACTGTTTTGGAATGACGAAATAGAGAAAGAAATACAGAATAAGAAACAGTTATTTTTAAAATGGCTTAGTACAAAGAACCAGAATGACAAAATACAATATCAAAAAGCACAAGCAAAAGTGATAAAAATGGTTACTAAACACAGAAACGAGATTTGGGATAAGAAATGTACAGAGATACAAACATATTTAGGAAGCAAGAAGAGTTCTGAATCATAGAAATTTATAAAAAGTAGCCTATACGTTCATCGAATAGATATAAGAATCTTCTCAACCTAATAGGGACACATCAATGGTAAGAATATTACAAAAAACTTTTAGTAGAGGACCGAAAATAAGTTTTGGGAGAAAATGACGATTTATCAGAAATGGAAACAGGAAAATAATCGAAAATGATATAAATACTGTAAAAAAAGGAAATTATGGGAATGAAAAATGATAGTAATGCCGGCCCAGGAAATATTGTTATATAATTGATTAAAATTGGCAGTCAGAAGTTATTGGAAATTATCACTGTACTGTTTAATAAAATAATAAATGGCGAGGAAGTGCCAGAAGAGCGGAAAGTCGCTATTATAACATGGATACATAAGAAGGGAGACAAGAGAAAGTGTGAAAATTACGGAGGCATGTCAGTAACAAGTACATTAAGTAGAATATATGGAAGTATACTAAGTAAAATGGTTGATTTAGAATACCAGGATAAAGAAATGGCAGAACAATCTGGTTTTAGAAGTGGTAGGTCATGCACAGATAAAATATTTTGCGTAACACAAATGATAGAAAAAAAGAGCTACTAACATTGATATACATTTGCTTTTTGTCGATTTAACAAAGACATATGATAGTATTCCTCAAAAATGTTATGGGAAACTTTAGACAATTCTAACATTACAAAAAATTAATAGAAGCTATAAAAGCGTTATACAAAGGATCTATTTCGAAAATAAAAATTGGAAATCATGTAACAGTGGGATTGATTATTACAAAAGGTTAAGGCAAGGTTGCAGTTTATCTCCAACTCTATTTAAAATTTATCTCGAAAGAGTACTAAGAGACTGGAAGAAAAAAAAAATGTCAAAAAAATGGGCATACCAATCCAAAATACACATGTATATTCACTAAATTTTGCAGATGACCAGGTATTAATAGCACAAGACCACGATGACATAGAATATATGCCTAAAAAAACTAAAAGAAGAATGTGAAAAATAGGGACTTTATATAAATATTGAGAAAACTAAATATCTGTGTATAGGAGAAGAAATGGAAAATATAAATTTCAACAATGGAGAATAACTAAACCTAGTATTGAATGCACTTATTTAGGAACAAAATTAGACCATTCAGGCGTTAACACAGTGTAAATTATAAATAGAATCGCAGAAACTAAACAAGCAATAAATGCTTTAAACTCTGTTTGGTGGAGCAAAAATGTTACAAAAATAGAAAATTACAAATATATCAAACCATAATTTAGAGCATTTTAACATATGGTGCTGAAGTCTGGCAAATTCTTACCAGAGAAATGAAAATAATTGTAAGTACAGAAATGGATGTTTTAAGAAGATCAGCTGCAAAATCTAGAATGGATAGAATACGAAATAAAGAAACAAGGGAAATTATGGGTGTACAAGAGGAGCCGGACATCATAGACATTATAGAAAAGAAAAGATTACAGTGGTATGGCCATGTCAAAAAATGCCAGAGCAAAGATTGCCTAAAATTGTTATGAAATGGATCCCAATAGGAAGGAGGAAGAGAGGAAGATCGAAGAAAACTTGGATAGAAGGGGTACAAGCGGCTATGAATATCAGAGGATTGGAGGAAGATCAATGGATGGGCAGAGAGGAATGGCGTTTGGTTTCCGGAAGATGGCGGTGCCATGATACCGGATGATGATGATGGTGTTTATTATTATTATTATTATTATTATTATTATTATTATTATTATTATTATTATTATTATTATTATTATTATTATTATTTGAACATCAAAAAAAAAATTATCAATTGGTGAACCAGAACAAAATTTAATTTTGGAGACTGGAGATACAATAAAATCTTGTAGTGAGATCGAATATTTAGGAATTAAAATAAATTAAAATGGGAGTTATGAAGAGGAAATAAGAAATAGAAATAATAAAGGAAAATTTGCAATTGCTTGCCTCAATGGAATATTGCGGGATAAAATAAAATGAATATATATCACACCAATTGTTAAAAGCATCATTACTTATGAAGCAGAACTTTGGCCATTAACAACAAAAACAAATAAGTACCTTTTGGCAACGGAAATGGATATTATATGAAGGGCAGCAAGAATTTCAAGAAGAGAAAAAATTAGGAACTCAGTTATAAGGGAGAAAATGAAGATTGGAGACACTATTTTAGATTATATTAAAACTCAGCAATTAAGATGGTAGGACATGTCCAGCGAATGGAAGAGGATCGACTACCAAAATCTGTTTTGGAATGGAAACCTGAGTGAAGACGAAGCAGAGGAAGACCTAAAACCTCCTGGAGTCAGGGAATATGTTTATATATGAAGGAGAAACATCTACAACCAGGAGATTGGATGGACCGACAAAATTGGCTATTAGGTATCTACGATGTCAAAGACATTAATCAACCGATGATCTATCTATCTATCTATCTATTATTATTATTATTATTATTATTATTATTATTATTATTATTATTATTATTATTATTATTATTATTAAGTTCATATTATTATTATTATTATTATTATCTATCTATTATTATTATTATTATTATTATTATTATTATTATTATTATTATTATTATTATTATTATTATTATTAAGTTCATATTTCTGTTTTACAATATATAGTATGCCTGTAATATTGTTATAGTAAGCTATAACCCTAACATTCCTGTGGCGAAATAGGGTTTCAAAATATTTAGAGATTCAGTAATAATAATAATAATAATAATAATAATAATAATAATAATAATAATAATAATAATAATAATAATAATAAGTAGATGTGTATATCAACTTTCGTTGAAATTCATTCATTTAATTTTTAATGATACTATGCAATGATGATCAGTTGTGAAAGATTTCTGGTAATGAAATTTGAAAGAAGATTTCCACGGTGACTGAAAACTACGAAAACGCCTCAGTGGGATTAGCAGTCCCTAATTATTTCAGGATAACTAGTATTCAGTTTCTATTTTTCCTTATAATTATTGACTCTGCTTTTAACCCTTAAATTGGCATTTTATCCTATAGGATATATCAATCGGTTTAATTTATTTAATAATTTTAATAAGAAAGAATAAAACGCACGAACAGAAATTACTTAATTTGCATCGAATTACACAATATATCTAATAATAACAGGTATGATTTCGTTTTCACAGCGGTCCGCCATATTTAAATAAGTGACACGAGAAGTTAGCGTCTTACCAATTTAGGGGTTAAGGAGGAAACTAGTTTGAAGAAAAATTGATATATTTTTTAAACATTTGTAAGATTATATTTATAGGCCAATTTCTTATAATTGACTAGCTAATACCCGGCGTGTACTGCCATGCCTAAGTAAATGAAAATTAATGTGTTCTTTGGTATGTTTAGTTGTTGAATAAGTAAAATAGTTTAGTTGAATAGTTTTTTTATATACCCCATGCTGATTACCCGGGAATCTACTTATCCCGATCTTCTTGGCATAAATGAGCTGAAATATGAAAATTATTGTGTTTTTTTATGTTTAGTTGAACAAGTGAAACGAAAAATTTATATCGTAATTATTTTTAGATACCTCGTGCTGATTACCCGGCACTGCTAGGGAATCTACTTATCTCGATCATCTTGGATAAATGAGCTGAACGACGAAAATTAATGTGTTTTATGTTTAAGTAAAAGGAAAAATTGATATCGTAATCATTTTTATAAATACCCTTGCAGATTACCCTGCGTTGCCCAGGAATCTACTTATTCCCATCTTTTTGGCATAAATGAGGTGAAAGTCAAAATTCGTTATTGTGATTTATCCGTAAAAGAATACCCGCCGTGCGCTGTTTGCCCGGGAATCCACCTATCCCTATCCTCTTGGCATCAATGAAAGACAAAAATGGTTATTGTGAGTTATCCATAAAAGGTAAACATATGCTGTCGCGGACTTTTTGTACAGTTTTTCTTATATTCATTCTGCATACGTTAATTTTGTGTATTTGTTATGGTTTAAGCAGAGTAAGCCATTTAAGCGTCCAAGAACGTTTTTCACATTTTCACTACAAAGGGTTATTTTTAAGGGTGTAGGAGTTGAGTATCACAACTGTCTTATAGTCTATGTTTATCCCGGGAGTCTCCTGAACATTTTCCAAAAAGCCCCATCACAATGGTATCAATGGGATGGCAGCGCATAAAATACGAACAAGTAAAGAAACATTCACTTTTATACATTACATTACAGGCTTGCGATTTTTTTTTTGCGGCACAGGGTTAACAGGTCTCCAAACCTAATTTTGGTGTTCTGAATTCCAATATATTAACAGGTTTTTCGTATTTTTTTCCACGTTGAAATTAAATTTTATTAATGTTTTTGCATTATATGTAATAGCCACAATCTTTTAAATTGTGGTGTAACATACAGAGGCTTGTTACAATATCAATTGTGCAGTTAATATAGTTTAAAAATATTTAATAAAAACTACTAATATACCTTAAGACCTCTATTTTCTCCACCGCTTAGCAAGAAATAAACGGTAAGTTGATTGGAGTTTGTGCTCCTGCCGAGGATTTTCTCTTACCAAACACTAACGATATTAGGCATTTTTGGGAACATTCTATCAGCCTTGATATCTCGTTTCCATCTCCTTTATATCTTTATGATAGAATCTCTCACCATGTTCATCACTTAGTGCTCCTAAATTCTCTGGGAAATGTTGAAGATGAGAGGGGATGAAGAATAACTTCAAGCTCATATTACATCCCAGTGCCCTGAACTTTTCGAGCTTGATTTTTACAATTTTCTCATATTGATCAATTTTAAAATTACCCAGAATATTCTCGATTACGTCATTGTAAGATTCCCAAGCTTATAGTTCCATGTCAGGCATGCGGTTTTTAAAAGCAACATACCTAGTAAGTTTGCGAATCTGTGGCCATCAGAAAGTCTCCCTTCACTTTTGCCTCCGACAGTAACAACATTTTTTAGCAATGTATTGGTCCATCCATAGTAACTCTGCCCGAAGGCAGGTCCTTAACTGCAATCATAGCATTTTCATGCTATGCTTGCAGCTTTACTAGGGAATTGTAGGTGTGGTAGCTTCCCGTTGCTTTCCACACAAGTGAAGGAAGATGATGATGATGATGATGATGATAACGATAAGGATGATGATGATGATGATGATGATGATGGCCATATGATTTCGGGGACCGTTTGGGCCTTAAAGTTTTCCTGACATTTGTCTTACAGGTGAGGAAAAACCCCGATAAAAACCTCACCCAGAAAAACTGTCCCGACCGGGGATCGAACCCGGTCCCGCTGCGTGACAAGGTAGCACGCTACCTCGAGACCACAGCGGTGGACAATGTATTGGTAACAAGGAAAATGTTTGTCCAAAATTTAAAAAATTGCTTCATTAATCCTAGTTTTATGCACAAAGGAGGTAGCAATATTTTTTTCAGAATCAACAAATGGCCGATTTGTTATATTTTTTTTTGTTCCTAGCACCAATTGTTTTCTTTTCGGCCAATTTGTAACTTTCTAGTACCTTTCCTCTGATCTAGAGTCCCAATCGTAGGAAAAACACGGAAATTTCGTGTACCCTCCTTTTTGTCCCATTAAAATACCGCACACCTTAAGCTTACTGCACACATACCTCTTGTGTTCATTTTATTATATTTTTTTCTAGAATAGTACACATGTTTATATATGTTTCTTTCATGTACACTGAATGAATTACTGGAACTGAAGCTAATTTATTCCAATTAAAAGAACGCCCTTTAGACTTCTTTGCTAGAATAAATAAATATACCCCAATCTGCCGGTTCATAAACTGTTCTCAGGTGACCATTCAAGCCAAGGATGCAACAACAGTACACTATCTTCCGCCCAAAATTAAATGCTTTTTAATTTTTTTACGATGTGTATACCAGTAAAAAGTTGTACTAAGAGCTTGTCTTCTTTACATTTTGAGCGTAAAAGTTTACTTTTTTTATAAGACCCAAATCGTGTACCAATTCGTTTAATTTTGACTAATTTATAAGACGCGAATTGTTGTCTTTTGACTGTAGGGACAAATTGAAATCATCTTCTGTGCTGAAGGTGGAAGGAGTGCTGGTACTACTCTCTTGTAATGTTGTTGGTGGTATTGGAATTGTAATATCTGCCCCATGTGCTGGCGGCTTATTGCTTCCGCTGTTTTTCGCTGGAAACTGTGAAATGTAACTAATAGAAGGTCGTAGGATGGACCTACCCTCAGTTAAACACAAAATGTCAAACTAGTATGAATCAAATCAGTGATTGTATCATAAAATTGTATTATATTTGAGGTGTTTACATATTTTAATACAGCATGCATATACCGCATAAAAGTGGTGGATCACGCGCTCACATTTTTGTGGTAAAAATAGAATTGTGCAAAATCTGTACATGATACCCGAAAACTAATAACAGTTCTGTTATCATGGCATTTGACTTGACATATTTGCATTAAAATATCTCATGCCGCAAAATCTGCGCAGGCCTGTCTTATTTAATGTTTTAGTTTAATTAAAAAATAGATTATTATAAACGTTTTAGTATTCCTTATAATTTATGATATAATTGTTCAGTTTGATTAATGAATTGATTTGGTGTTTACTTGATTAAAATCCATATATGATTTTAATAAATAATATTGACTCAAGTATAGAAACACTTACCTTGATTTTTCAGATTGTTGTTGTGAATTATAACTCTTCATCTGTATTTAGTAGCATTTTAAAATATTTTTAAATATTTTAAACAATTTTTATAACTTAATATTAGAATTTTAAAGTATTTATTCAAATACACATATTATGATGGTGACTTGCTCTTTTCTCCAGAGAGTACATTATATAGTTGGAACCAGTGGGTTATCGATGTTTTCGATTATTAAGGAGCGAAAATAGGGCGTTTCATGGGCTCCACCCTAGGTTAGAGTAATTGAATTAGGTTGAGTGTGAATTAGTTAGTTAGCTTTTAGGTTCGTTACATTTTAAATTTGTCTAAATACATAAAACAAAAAGAACTATGATAATCGAAACAACTAAAATAATTGATACGTGGTTCGATGGTGGGTTATCGCTGACTCTATAAACTCTGGCGCATGCGCACTGTTGTTCTATAGGACTTTGAAAATATATCAGGTAAGTTAAAGTGGACTATCCCCTAAATATTTATTTTAATCGATATTCATAACAGCTGTTTCTTCTTCAGATGTATGCCACAAATACAAATAACTTTTCTTATTTATCTATACTTCTAATAATCATGTTTAAACAACGTTGAGGTTAAAATTATTTAAATTATAAAAAAATGTACCTTATAAAACCCAGTCGTCCCTCGACTATAATATTTTTTTTGTTATAATCTTCGTCATAATATTAAAATTCAAAGCTTTTCGAAGACGTGCTTCATCTTCAGGAATTTTCTTGATACTGAAATTAATTATATATTTTATATTGAGGGCTTTGTTTGTTAGGTGTATTTTCATTTAATACATTTTTAATTTGTGCTTCCTTGATAACAATAGATATAAATTTAATATTTTGGAAGAAATTTAAATTATCAAGGAAGCTCAAAATAAAAATTTATTAAATGAAAACACTCCTAACAACCAAAGCCCTCTATATAAAATATATAAATTATTTCAGTATAAAAAAAATTCCTGAAGAAGAAACATGTCTTCGAAAAGCTTTGAATTTTAATAATATAACGAAGATTATAACAAAAAAATCTTATTTATATAAACAAGATTTAGTTTAATTTAAAATAGCTAGATTATTAGAAATGTTCTAGTATTTTTATAATTTATTGTTCAATATTTTAGTTCAATTTAGAAAAAATAGATATATTAGAAAGTTCTAGTATTTTTTATAATTTATTGTTCAATATTTTAGTTTAATTTAGAGAAAATAGATTTTTAGCCTTAGTTTAATTTATGTCAATATTTTAGATTAATTTAGAAAAATAGATTATTAGAATGTTCTAGTATTTTTATAATTATTGTTCAATATTTTAGTTTAATTTAGAAAAAATAGATTATTAGAAATGTTCTAGTATTTTTATAATTTATTGTTCAATATTTTAGTTTAATTTAGAAAAAATAGATTATTAGAAATGTTCTAGTATTTTTATAATTTATTGTTCAATATTTTAGTTTAATTTAGAAAAAATAGATTATTAGAAATGTTCTAGTATTTTTATAATTTATTGCTCAATATTTTAGTTTAATTAAAAAATTATATTATTAGAAATGTTCTAGTATTTTTATAATTTATTGTTCAATATTTTAGTTTAATTTAGAAAAAATAGATTATTAGAAATGTTTTAGTATTTTTATAATTTATTGCTCAATATTTTAGTTTAATTAAAAAATTATATTATTAGAAATGTTCTAGTATTTTTATAATTTATTGTTCAATATTTTAGTTTAATTTAGAAAAAATAGATATATTAGAAATGTTTTAGTATTTTTATAATTTATTGCTTCAATATTTTAGTTTAATTTAGAAAAAATAGATTATTAGAAATGTTTTAGTATTTTTATAATTTATTGCTCAATATTTTAGTTTAATTTAGAAAAAATAGATTATTAGAAATGTTTTAGTATTTTTATAATTTATTGCTCAATATTTTAGTTTAATTTAGAAAAAATAGATTATTAGAAATGTTTTAGTATTTTTATAATTTATTGTTCAATATTTTAGTTTAATTTAGAAAAAATAGATTATTAGAAATGTTTTAGTATTTTTATAATTTATTGCTCAATATTTTAGTTTAATTTAGAAAAAATAGATTAATTAGAAATGTTTTTAGTATTTTTATAATTTATTGCTCAATATTTTAGTTTAATTTAGAAAAATAGATTATAGAAATGTTTCTAGTATTTTTATAATTTATTGCTCAATATTTTAGTTTAATTAAAAAAATAGATTATTAGAAATGTTTTAGTATTTTTATAATTTATTGTTCAATATTTAGTTTAATTTAGAAAAAATAGATTATTATAAATGTGCTAGTATTTTATAATTTATTGTTCAATATTTTAGTGTAATTTAGAAAAAAATAGATTATTAGAAATGTTTTAGTATTTTTATAATTTATTGTTCAATATTTTAGTTTAATTAAAAAAATAGATTATTAGAAATGTTTTAGTATTTTTTATAATTTATTGCTCAATATTTTAGTTTAATTAAAAAAAATATATTATTAGAAATGTTCTAGTATTTTTATAATTTATTGTTCAATATTTTAGTTTAATTTAGAAAAAATAGATTATTAGAAATGTTTTAGTATTTTTATAATTTATTGCTCAATATTTTAGTTTAATTAGAAAAATTATATTATTAGAAATGTTTCTAGTATTTTTATAATTTATTGTTCAATATTTTAGTTTAATTTAGAAAAAATAGATTATTATAAATGTTCTAGTATTTTTATAATTTATTGTTCAATATTTTAGTTTAATTTAGAAAAAATAGATTATTAGAAATGTTTTAGTATTTTTATAATTTATTGCTCAATATTTTAGTTTAATTAAAAAAATTATATTAGTAGAAATGTTCTAGTATTTTTATAATTTATTGTTCAATATTTTAGTTTAATTTAGAAAAAATAGATTATTAGAAATGTTTTAGTATTTTTATAATTTATTGCTCAATATTTTAGTTTAATTAAAAAAATATATTATTAGAAATGTTCTAGTATTTTTATAATTTATTGTTCAATATTTTAGTTTAATTTAGAAAAAATAGATTATTAGAAATGTTCTAGTATTTTTATAATTTATTGTTCAATATTTTAGTTTAATTTAGAAAAAATTAGATTATTAGAAATGTTCTAGTATTTTTATAATTTATTGTTCAATATTTTAGTTTAATTTAGAAAAAATAGATTATTAGAAATGTTCTAGTATTTTTATAATTTATTGTTCAATATTTTAGTTTAATTTAGAAAAATAGATTATTAGAAATGTTTTAGTATTTTTATAATTTATTGCTCAATATTTTAGTTTAATTAATAACATTATATTAGTAGAAATTTTCTAGTATTTTTATAATTTATTGTTCAATATTTTAGTTTAATTTAGAAAAAATAGATTATTAGAAATGTTTTAGTATTTTTATAATTTATTGCTCAATATTTTAGTTTAATTTAAAAAAATGATTTATATTAGAAATGTTCTAGTATTTTTATAATTTATTGTTCAATATTTTAGTTTAATTTAAAAAAATAGATTATTAAAAATGTTCTAGTATTTTTATAATTTATTTGTTCAATATTTTAGTTTAATTTAGAAAACTAGATTATTAGAAATGTTTTAGTATTTTATAATTTATTGCTCAATATTTTAGTTTAATTAATAACAAATATATTAGTAGAAATGTTCTAGTATTTTTATATAATTATTTGTTCAATATTTTTAGTTTATTTAGAAAAAATAGATTATTAGAAATGTTTTAGTATTTTTATAATTTATTGCTCAATATTTTAGTTTAATTTAGAAAAATTATATTATTAGAAATGTTCTAGGTATTTTTATAATTTATTGTTCAATATTTTAGTTTAATTTAGAAAAACTTATATTAATAGAAATGTTCTAGTATTTTATAAATTTATTGTTCAATATTTTAGTTTAAGTTAAAAAAAATAGATTATTAGAAATGTTTTAGTATTTTTTAAAATTATTGCTCAATATTTTAGTTTAAATTAAAAACATTATATTAGTAAGAAATGTTCTAGTATTTTTATAATTTATTGTTCAATATTTTACTTTTAATTTAGAAAAAAATAGATTATTAGAAATGTTTTTAGTATTTTTATAATAATATTGCTCAATATTTTAGTTTAAATTACAAAAAAATAGATTACTAGAAATGTTCTAGTATTTTTATAATGTATTGCTCAATATTTTAGTTTAATACAAAAAAAAATAGATTATTAGAAAGGTTCTAGTATTTTTATAATTTATTGTTCAATATTTTAGTTGAATTTAGAAAAATAGATTATTAGAAATGTTTTAGATATTTTTATAATTTATTGCTCAAGATTGTAGTTTAATTAAAAAAATGATATTAGTAGAAATGTTCTAGTATTCTTATAATTTATTGTTCAATATTTTAGTTTAATTTAGAAAAAATAGATTATTAGAACTGTTCTAGTATTTTTATAATTTATTGCTCAATATTTTAGTTAAATTAAAAAAATTAGATTATTAGAAATGTTCTTGTATTTTTATAATTTATTGCTCAATATTTTAGTTTAATTTAGAAAAAATAGATTATTAGAAATGTTTTAGTATTTTTTATAATTTATTGCTCAATATTTAGTTTTAATTAAAAAAATATATTATTAGAAATGTTCTAGTATTTTTATAATTTATTGTTCAATATTTTAGTTTAATTTAGAAAAAATAGATTATTAGAAATAATTTAGTATTTTTATAATTTATTGCCCATATTTTAGTTTTATTTAAAAAAATTATATTATTAGAAATGTTCTAGTATTTTTATAATTGATTGTTCAATATTTTTAGTTTAATTTAGAAAAATAGATTATTAGAAACGTTTTAGTATTTTTATAATTTATTGCCCAATATTTTAGTTTAAATAAAAAAATTAATATTATTAGAACTGTTCTAGTATTTTTTATAATTTATTGTTCAATATTTTAAGTTAAATTTAGAAAAATTAGATTATTAAAAATGTTTTAGTATTTTTATAATTTATTGCTCAATATTTTAGTTTAATTAAAAAATGATATTATTAGAAATGTTCTAGTATTTTTATAATTTATTGTTCAATATTTTAGTTTAATTAAAAAAAAATAGATTATTAGAAAGGTTTTAGTATTTTTATAATTTATTGCTCAATATTTTAGTTTAATTTAAAAAAATATATTATTAGAAATGTCCTAGTATTTTTATAATTTATTGTTCAATATTTTAGTTTTAATTAGAAAAAATAGATTATTAGAAATGTTCTAGTATATTTTTATAATTTATCGTTCAATATTTTAGTTTAATTTAGAAAAAATAGATTATTATAAATGTGCTAGTATTTTTATAATTTATTGTTCAATATTTTAGTTTAATTTAGAAAAAATAGATTTTCAGCCTTAGTTTAATTTAGAAAAATAGATTATTAGAAATGTTTTAGTATTTTTATAATTTATTGCTCAATATTTTAGTTTAATTAAAAAAATTATATTAGTAGAAATGTTCTAGTATTTTTATAATTTATTGTTCAATATTTTAGTTTAATTTAGAAAAAAATAGATTATTATAAATGTGCTAGTATTTTTATAATTTATTGTTCAATATTTTAGTTTAATTTAGAAAAAATAGATTATTAGAAATGTTTTAGTATTTTTATAATTTATTGCTCAATATTTTAGTTTAATTAAAAAAAAATCATATTAGTAGAAATGTTCTAGTATTTTTATAATTTATTGCTCAATATTTTAGTTTTAATTAAAAAAAAATATATTATTAGAAATGTTCTAGTATTTTATTAATTTATTTGTTCAATATTTTAGTTTTAATTTAGAAAAAAATAGATTATTAGAAATGTTTTTAGTATTTTTATAATTTATTGCTCAATATTTTAAGTTTAATTAAAAAAATTATATTTATTAGAAAATGTTCTAGTATTTTTATAATTTATTGTTCAATATTTTAGTTTAATTTTAGAAAAAAATAGATTATTAGAAACGTTTTTAGTATTTTTTATAATTTATTCCTCAATATTTTAGTTTAATTAAAAAAAAATTATATTATTAGAAATGTTCTAGTATTTTTTATAATTTATTGTTCAATATTTTAGTTTAATTTAGAAAAAATAGATTATTAGAAATGTTTTAGTATTTTTTATAATTTATTGCTCAATATTTTAGTTTAATTAAAAACATTATATTAGTAGAAATGTTCTAGTATTTTTACTAATTTATTGTTCAATATTTTAGTTTAATTTAGAAAAATAGATTATTAGAAATGTTTTAGTATTTTTATAATTTATTGCTCAATATTTTAGTTTAATTAAAAAAATTATATTATTTGGAAATGTTCTAGTATTTTTTATAATTTATTGTTCAATATTTTTAGTTTAATTTCTAGAAAAAATAGATTATTAGAAATGTTTTAAGTATTTTTTTATAATTTATTGATCATATATTTAGTTTAATTAAAAAAATTATATTATTAGAGAAATTTCTAGTATTTTTATAATTTATTGTTCAATATTTTAGTTTAATTTAGAAAAAATAGATTATTAGAAATGTTTTAGTATTTTTATAATTTATTGCTCAATATTTTAGTTTAATTAAAAAAATTATATTATTAGAACTGTTCTAGTATTTTTATAATTTATTGTTCAATATTTTAGTTTAATTTAGAAAAAAGTAGATTATTAAAAATGTTCTAGTATTTTTATATTTTAGTTTAATTTAGAAAAAAATATATTATTAGAAATGTTCTAGTTAATGAAACTGTTGCAGGATGTTATTTTAAATTAAAAGTGCATTAATATGTTTCACCATTGACAAGGCACAAGTCTATCTGTATAACTTTGATCCTTCACACTATTCTTGTGTGGAAGTAGTGTTTAGCGTGTACAGTTTTGTCATTGAAATCCAATATTAAGCAAGGTGTATTTTGTAGTGTAGACACTACGCCACCATCAAGTAACGATCGGGTGACGCCCTGTTGAGTCCAGGCGGTACACACATACATTACAGTAGAATCAGCTCTTCTTCACATTCCTCATGATTTTATTGTTTGTAAGTCAATATTACTTTGTGTGCCAACCAGCGAATTGGTTCGGTCAGTAGAATTTCAGTAAGATTTCGATTTCAAATCTAGGACCCGAATAACCTCACTGGAAAATCATGGTTTTCCTCAGTCCTCAAACGAATTATCAGTTGGAATTTCATTACCAGGGCATTTTTATCTTCTTTTCAATCGTTGTAATTTCTTCTTCTTCTTTCTTCTAATGTAGACAAGATGTCTGTTCCTCTTCTATGTATTGCCTCAATTGCATCTTTCCATCTTTTCTTCTGTAGTAGCAATGAATTCAGAATAAACAATACTTTCTTTGATCATAAAGGATCAGTATAAATACACATTTCGAGACACTAGAGGTCGTCAATCGTTCTAATTTGAAACAGGGAATTTGTACGGAAAACAAATAGTAAATATTTTTTGTACCATACATAACACAGTCGTCCTCAACTGTAATATTTTTTGTTATAATCTTCGTTATATTATTAAAATTCAAAGCTTCATCTTCAGCAACAAAATAATATAATTGATTGTTAATGTTTAGTTTTTTGTAAAGGAATTTTATTTCGTTTTGTATCCAATATTTTTCTACAAATCTTCTGGTTTTATTTGCTGTATAATTATTATTGTTTATTTTGATGTTGACGTATTTAGGTGTTATTTTATATTTGAGACATTCTTTATTGAAATAGTATATTACGATGCGAGGTTGGTAAGTGGTTTTTACAGAATCGAGGAAAAATGTTTAAAAACCGAGCGATAGCCAGGTTTTTAATTTCCGAGATTCTATAAAACACTTCATAAACGTGCGTTTTAGGCCTACATTATTTTTTGCGCGATGGTGTTTTCAAAATAATAAATAATAGTAAAATAATATCTTTGTTCGAAATATTTGCGTTCATTGTAAACAATTGACTGACGTTAACAGTGTGAGCAATGCTTATTAGTTGAAACAACAGAATGCCTTGAGAAAAATTATTGATAACATGGCCGCAAGTTCGTATTTATTGTTTTATATTGTTTCAAATAAAGTTCAGTTCATTTAAAATGCAGTGATTTGCTTCGTATAATGTATATTAACACTACCTTTTGGATTTTTTGCATATACATTGTACGTAGTATACATAGAGGGCAGTGGTTTTACTTCCCGCACGTGGGTGTAAATGTAATATTACAGTATAGTTATTTATATTGGCAACCCTGAAATTTAGGAAGTTGAACTTTCAATCATGGCCGCCATTGCTGTAAGTACGACAAAACGCACTATCGCAAGAAAAGGAATTTTATTTCGTTTTCTATCCAATATTTTTCTGCAAATCTTCTGGTTTTATTTGCTGTATAATTATTATTATTGTTGTTTATTTTAATGTTGACGTATTTAGGTGTTATTTTATATTTGAGACATCTATGTTGAAAAATATATTTGCTGTAGTTATTCCTTTACAAAAAAATTAACAATCGATTATATTATTTTAATCCTGAAGATGAAGCACGACTTCGAAAAGCTCTGAATTTTAATGATATAACGAAGATTATAACAGAAGTTATTGTAGATGAGGACGACTGTGTTATATAGGGTAAAACATATTTATAATTGAAATAATTTTAATCTCAACGATGTTCAAACATGAATATTAAAAGTATAAATAGTAAATAGGCCCTTAGTTCTAGCATTCTAGATTATGATGTTAACGTGTTTATAAATAAATAAGAATGTCTGTGAAAAGATGTTAATTATAAAATTGGTACCCAGTAAGTCTGCATTTTAACTGGTACTGATGGCGTTGAATGGGTTGTATATGAATTTCAACTGATGATTGAATGTCTGTGATGTTTTATTTCTTCTTCTTCTTCTTCTTCTTCACTTCACGGGCTAGTAAATTGCCTGTTTCGCCTCACAGTTGTTCTGTCAATCTTTTCACTGGCCTTTCTACATTCTTCGGACATCTTGGCTTGTAGTTAAATGCTGCTTTTGGTAATCCTGTTACATTCATTCTTTCTACATGTCTAAACCATTTTTCTCTATATTCTTTGATTTTATCATTCAGTGGACATATATTTAACTCTTCATATAATTATCAACATTCTTGTGCAGCCTTTTGTTCTTCTAAAGAATTTCACTTCTACGCTTTGTATTCTACTTTGTAATTTGTTGGTCATTACCCAAGTTTCACTCCCATAAAGTACATAATGCAGGAACTGCCAATGTTTTATAAAACTTCAATCTAGTATCTCTTCTTGTTTTGTTATTTAATGTTCTATGTATAGTTCCACATTTCATTTTGAATCTTGAGAGTTTCATATTTATGTCTCTTTCAGTTTTTGTGTTTTATAGTAAAATTACAACCCAAATAATTAAAATTTGTTACTTGTTTCAGAAGTTTGTTGTCTATTATGATTTTTGATCTTATATGTTCACTTCCCCAAAATGACATTATTTTCGTTTTTTCTTTTGATATTTTAAAATTATATTCTTGGCATAACTGATTTAATTGGTGTAAAGAGTACGGCAAATTATTTTCATTTTCTTGAATAATAACCACATCGTTAGCATACATTAAAACATTTATTATGATGTTTTTATTTAAACTGTGTAATTGCTATCACTCATTGTTTTCTGGCAAATGAATATAAATTGAAAATGTAATGATTATTATTAGCGTCCCAATTCAAATTTGGGCTGAATGTGCCGACACGTCTCGTAAATCTACGACACGCGACCTTCAGTTTTACTTTAATTCGGAAGAAACCCATCTGAAAAACAATCGTAAATGTCGATGAAATTATCCATGTTGATTTTTTCTTGCACTTTTTAGATTGAATCATTTAACTTCCGAAGAACAATAATTTCTGAAAAAGTTAGTTTTTCTTCAGCATTGTATGACAGTTAACAGCACGCTTTTAATAAGAAAAAATGCTTTTCTACTATTTTTTTATATTAGGAATGAGAAGAAATTGCCAGATAGAGCACTTTAATATAATATATACGTTGTTAGGTAATTTGCTTAAAGCAATTTTTAACAATTCATGCCATTAGCGTCGCAATTCAAAGCTGGTCATGTGAGGGCCAACTGAAACCTGTTATTTCAAGCTTAAAACTGTTTTACATTCCGTAAATCTACGACATGGGATTTACATGTCCTACTTACATTCTTAAAAATAATTTTATACCCTTAACAATAATTGACTTTGGCCCTATTTGAACCCGCGAACGTCATAATTAGACCTCGTATTTTTAGGTTCTAAAAATCTTATTTTATGTGCCTAACAAATGCAAATGTTTTGATCACATGCAAAATAGGTTCTAAACATATTTTTAGGCAGATTCAGGTTTTAGTACGCATTTATCAATTAAAAATATAGTGTTAAGTATTATTATTTTGATTAACTAATACGTTTCAAATTTATGAAATTATATTAAATATAGTTTATTTGCACAATGCAGAGTTGAATGGATGGACCACATCAATAGCATGTATAACAATAGCATTCAGAGACAGATTCTTCATTACAAACCACTAGGACGAAGAAATGTAGGAAGACCCAGTAAATGATGGACATACCAATTCTAGCGTGAGATCGGAACAGACCTTAAGGTCTAATCCTTCATGCTGCTGCTGCTGATGATGAAATATAGTTTATTATACAATAATTATGAATGATTGACTTTTATTCTTGGTTTGTTGCAAACTTCACAGAATATAATTTTTCCACCCGATGTAAAATGTGGAAACTTGAGTATCCACTGTTTAATTAAAGACGTCTTGGAAGCTGGAATATTCAGCAGATGCACACATACTGAAATGTTGTTACAGATAGAAATGAAGAGTTTTGTTTCCAGCGTGTCAATGGACAGCACCCCACTTAGTAATACACAGATTATGGAGAGTATTTTCAGAGATTCCAAGAATTTAACATAGCGACCCGTGCATCTGGTTTTCTGAAGGGACTTCCGGGGCATGTTAATTGTTTTACAGCTTCTTGCTTAAGTCAGATTTTATTTGAAAAGTATTTAAAGGACAAACTGTTCAAGAAAATGTAATTATTTTAGTTTCCCGAAATGATGTAAAGACTTTTTATTCGATTTGCCAATAAATATAGGAATTTTAAGAATATAGGCAAAATAGACTCTAACGTCAATTAAGCATTTTAGACACTATAGAACGACCATTTTTGAGCATCTAAATATATGAGACGTGTAAATACAACTTCATTTTAAGTTATGTGTTCAGGAATATGTTCTTTTAAAATCCGAGGTTATAACCAGAGCCGAGTATGGTAACGACTCTAGTCCATCGAGACTGATCATGGTAACATATTACCAATATATAACTGAATGTTCTTTACAACAAACAAATCTGACAGAGAAGCATTGAATTACGATAAGAAACATATTACTAAAATACAAGGACAATTACAAAAAAGTATTAATACAATAATTAATACCAAGTGGCATAAAATGAAAAAGTAAAATCTACCCAAAATGAATAATAAATTACGAATTAATTTTATACGCTTCCTTTTCTGGAATCCTCCAATATTTACTTAATACTTTTCACTTTACAGCAGTTCGTCCTTAATTCCTGCTTTCCAGAGATTTCTACCTTCCCATTGTCCTTCTCCCGTACCCCTCTTCATAATGGCATCATATATTCCCCCAGAAGACGAATTACAAAGAATGCTATTATAAATTAAATGAAATATAAAAAAAATATAATATGGAAATACCACCAGAAAAATAATAAATAACAGTTTTAAAAAAACTAAAACAACACACTTTATTAGAAAACCAAACTAAAAAAATAAAAAATAAACAATAGTTTAAAAAAACTAAAACAACACGCTTTATTAGAAAACCGAACTAAAAAAATGAAAACCAATTTTAATTTCCAACTTGCTCGGGATAAAATTAAAATGGTCAACAAAAAGAAATCATCTCCCACACATCTAGAATAAAACTAAAGTTATCTAAAAAAATAATTTTACCATCAAGAGCGTGGGGTGCTCTATATCAATTAATATATTTGATAATAAACAGATATTGGTAAAAGTAAAGTCTCTAAGAAGAAAACGTAAAAACCATAAAAAGCACCTCATGCTTTTGATGGTAATTTTTTTTGTAGATAACTCTAGTTTTATTCTAGATGTGTTGGAGACGATTTTTTGTTGACCACTTTAATTTTATCCCAAGCGAGTTGCAAATTAAAATTATTTTTCATTTTTTAGTTCGGTTTTCTAATAAAGCGTGTTGTTTTAGTTTTTTAAACTATTATTTATTTTTTATTTTTTAGTTTGGTTTTCTAACAAAGCGTGTTGTTTTAGTTTTTTAAACTATTATTTATTATTTTAATTTTTAGTTTAATTGATTGTCATAAACCGGAATCCCATGAAAATGTAATTGCTTACGATATTTTTAGTGTCTAGGCACGAATATAATTTTTTTTTTATTATCTAACATTGTTATAATATTTTTGAATACTTTAATAGAGATAAATAGTTACAGTTAATCATATCCTTTTCATATTTGTTTTGATAAATTACAATGTGGTAAGTTTACAAAATTGTCATTAATATTTTACAGAATAAGATAAAAATGTAAATATCTTTAAATTCGATACTATTGTAGTATGAGCTAAAAGTAATACTTTTCTAAAGAAAATCCTCCGGGCCGGATTTGAACCAGCGACCTATGGATTACTGAAATTATATACCACTACAGTCCACCGCTCTACTAACTGAGCTACCAGAGGATATAATATTAATTTCTTATAACGATGGACTAAAAAGTCGGTAAGTCCGCAACCTATTATACCGGTCTTTATTTTTTTGATGCTCTGATGATCCTGGCCAAGATCTTGGAAAAAAATATGAAATTATTGTATTGTCATTGGTCCTTTACAAGTATACAAAGTTACAAGTCGATCCAATGTTTTTAGTGGGTGAAAATCGTGTTGAAAGGTTCCGTTACATAGATAGACAGATACAGGTCAAGCTAATATAAAGCATGTAAAAAAGAATGCCTTTCAAGGGCGTTCACCCAGTTCGGACAAAGATAAATAATATTAGAAAAATAAACCAATAGAGCAAGTGGTAAGATATAACTTCCCAGGTTGCGAAATATCATACACAACGGAAACAGATACAGTAACAAACTAAATAAGTTTAATTATATAACAGGAACACTAAAAGAACTTTGAAAAATAAAGCCAGGAAATAATCTATAATGAAAGTTATACAAGACAATGACAGTTCCTATTATTACTTACGGATCCGAAAAATAGACAGTGACAACACAACAATCTGCTGATGAAATGAAATTTCTCAGACCAATCGGAGGATATCAAATAACAGACAAAAAATCACAATACAGAAATAAGACAAAAACTAAAAGTAGATGAATTAAACACAACAATAGTCAAATACAGAACTAAACTGGAAAGAACACTTAGCAAAGATGACTGAGAATAAAATACCAAAAGCAGCATACAACTATTCACCACGAGGAAGAAGAAGTTTGGGAAGACCAAAGAAAATATGGAAACAGCAGCAATTTGGAGCCGGAACAGGCTAGTAAATAAGCCTAAACCGTGATGAAGAAGAAGAAAAAGATATTCCCTCATACCATGTTCTTCTGCTTCTCCTCTTCTTCCTTCTGCCTGGTACCATCTAATCATACAACCGTTTAGGCCACTGTTCTTCCGACATCCATTGTACATGTCCATACCACTGTGGAGCTCTCTTTGCTATCCTATCGATAACAGTCTCTTGTGCATCCATTTGTCTAATATATGTATTTCCTCCAATTCATTCATTCATAGTGTTCTGCTCAAGAGCAGGTCTTTCACTGCAAACTCAGCATTCTCCACTCTTTCCTTAACTCAGCTATCCTTTTTGTATCTGCATACAAACCATTTATTTTAATATTGTCTATCATCTGATGTCTTTTTCTGCCTCTAACTTTCTTTCCGTTGACCATTCCTTCTAGAGCATCCTTCAGCAGGCAGTTTCTTCTTAGCCAATGGCCAATCCAATTTCTTTTCCTCTTCTTTATGAGTTCCAGCATTGTTCTTCTTTCACCCACTCTGTCTAGCACATCTTTATTCCTCCAATAAAAGAATGGAAATGTATCATAAATTCAGATTCCACATGTAACATTTTCAATTTTCTTTACACACAACGCAAATGATACGAATGCTGTAACATGTTAATTATATAATTTTTACCTGGTAAGTCAGTCGTCCTCAATTAAATTATTAACTTCAAGTTATTCTAATATGGAGGCCTTTCGAAAACAATGTTTCATCTTCTGCGTTTAATTGGAACTGATGGTGTTATACAACACCTTTCGAAAACAATGTTTCATCTTCTGCGTTTTAACTGGAACTGATGGTGGTATATAATACATAAGATGAAAAATTGTTTTCGAAAGGCCTCCATATTAGAATACTTTGAAGAAGTTAATAATTTAGTTGAGGACGACTGACTCACCAGGTAAACATTATATAATTAACATGTTATTACATAACCTCAACGGTGCTTTAATATGAATTTTAAAAGTGTTGATGAATGCTGTGTTAACTGGCAAAACTCTAATATTTATGAACACAAAATAATTCTAACGTTTGCATGTACTGTAAATGTTCTCTTTTCTTTGCAGCAATCAAGCATGAGAATACATGTCACCTGCTGAACTTGAAATACCCTGAACGAAAAATACTGCGAGAATTTTTAGTTGGTGTTACATTGCTCTCTCTCTCTCTCAATCTATGTAAGTTAATTTATAGTTACTTAAGTAATTTCCTCATCAAGTCTCATTCATGAGAATGTTTTCCTGAATAAAAATATAAATATCCTCCACTCGTGTCCAACTCAGGGTCGGATCGAGGAATGAGATGAGATGAAGTCCCCTAAATACAGGTCTGTGAATGACAATGGTGCCGGCCGACCACGCCTGACGCACCATCACGGGGGGCAGATGAATGAAATGAAACCAAATGGATGACATGAGTATGGAGAAATGGTGGAATTAAAATTGTGGCAGGGATAAACAGGAGAAAATCCAGAGAAAAAATTGTCCAAGCTCCGTTTCGTCCACCACGAAACCCACATGGAGTGACCGAGACTCCAGAGGTGTGATTTTCCTGAATAATGAAGACGATATTAGAGGAACTTCGGGTAATGTGGCCCCTATTTTGAAATTGTTTTTCTTCTTTTAATTAAGGGAGTAGAATCTTGTTTAATTGCAGTTATTATCATTAGTGTTGTAACTAACCAAGAATGAGGCGGGAGAATAACATTAACTATGATTTGAGGGAAGTAGATTATACAGGGGATGATTGGAAAGCATTGGCTCAGGATATGGATATATGGAGAGCTTATGTCCGCGGGTTCGATAGTGCCAGTGAGTTAGTTAGTTAGTTAGTGTTGTAACTATGAAACACCATTGTTATTTTGTTCAAATATGGAAACATCTTCGTAATTTATAAACTTTTTACATTACAAGAAAGGTCCACTTTAACCTCCATATTCGGGTAAAGTGGACTCCAGAATCCACCTTAGCTTTTAGTATATTTTTAAGTTTTTTATACTCTATCAATTTATACAGACAGGCATAGATTAACCTGAAAATATTTATGGCTGACCATAATTAAAAAGCGTTGATATTTATTTAATGTTTTGAAAAATTATTGTTGATTATAACATTCAAATGTCATTCAACTGCAGAGAGCGACGGTCTTTGGATGTAGTAAAATTACAAGAATATTATCATCATCATCATAGTACATTCACGAATTTAGGCCATTTGTTGACCTGTTTCGGCCTCAAGAGAAACACCATCCAGAAGTCTTTTGAGTGGACGTCCTGGTCTTCTTCTTCCTGCGGGTTGATATCTTAACATTAGTTTGGGTATTCTGTGATCTTCCATTCGATGAACATGTTGTATCCATCTTGACTTACAAGAATATTAAATAATATTAATTAAGTGCGTGGTTTTACAAATAGCATCCTCATTGATAAAATATACGTATTCGTGTAAAGTGTACCCAAGTCAACTTTAATCGCCTCGTGGAGGGTCCACATTAACCGAATTCCTTTCTTATGTTTAATTATTTCATACAGCCTCCATCTCAAATAATATCAAAACAAACCCGTAAGTATATTAAAACATCGTCTACATAATCTAATATATTTAGGAGTTTTTTCAACATTTGTAATATTCAATAGGAGAAGTTAAGAATTAATTCTTAGCTTCAAAAAATTAAAAATGGTCATTTTAATATAAATCACAAACAAATCCTTCTTCCCACATAGAATAAAAGAAACTGACCTTGAACTCGTCAAAGTTGATGAGGGGAAGAAGTTAAAATATTTTCTGTTGGAGGGTAGCACCAATTAAAGAAGATGTTATCAGGGTCCACTCAAACTGAAGGGACCACATTACCCGAACTTCCTTTACATTTCTTATTCAAATCTTATATGGGGAATTTCGTTGCGAAAAAACAAACATGTCGGCCGATAGAGCTATTTATAAATTTAAGCTTTCAAGCAAACCACATTTCTAATGGTCCGAATTTGCAGATATTTTTGAAAATAAGAGTCTATATTCCAATAGTATATGCCGAGTTACGTTCCAAAAATGTAACATTGCGGTTTTTAAATCTTCCTTGCAGGTGAATTCTCAATCCTAACGGTCTGATTTTACTCATCAGTGCACCTTACTTTTCTTAATAGATTGCAGTTACAAAATACGTAGAACCAAAAATTACGGTCACTAGACCGTTAACAAATTAATAAAACTGTGTTGAGGTGGCCAACACCACAGCCATTAAAATTATAAAATGATGTACCTTGTAGTACATCTGTTTCCTCAAATTATTAAATATTAACTGTAGGCTTTCGGGACTAGTCCCATCAATAGCAAAAGGTAGATCTGTTTTCACTGACCCTGAATGAAATACTGGGATATTTGTGATGACTGATGATTGTATGTTCTGGCGTGTTCTCATTTAGAACCAGGTTGCTGTTAGCCTTCAGTTAATATTTTAGAATAGCTATACAGCAGGGGGGGCACGCCGTAGCGTAGTGGTTAGGCACTGAGCTACAAGCCGGAGGGTCGAGGGTTCAAGTCCCGTTGGGGTCAGGATTTTTAAACTGACCAAAACCCTCTGGCGGCACTATGGCCCTGGGGTCGACTCAGCCTCTAACTGAAATGAGTACCAGACGCTTGTTCTGGGGTAAAGGCGGCCGTCACGCAGGGCTGACAACCCGGCTGACATAAAGTGCCGATTGTCTAGAAAAAGTGGGAGCCTTAACCTCCTACTACCCCAAGGGCCTCCTGAGGCCTGTTGTGGGATCACTTTACCTTTACCTTTATCTATACAGCAGAATAACTGCAGTTGAAATTGATTTTTGGAGAAGAGCTGCTAGAAAATCTCTATTGGAAAATTATAAATACTTAAATTAGAAAATGGATGAATGCAGAAACAAGTATAATGGATGAGATTGAACACAGAAGGCTAATATGGTATGGGCACATAAGAAGAATGCAGGATCGAAGACTACCAAAGACCGTCTATACATGGAAAATTGAAAGTAGGAGCAGAAAAGGAAGAACAACCTGGAAGAATAAAATTCAAAATGCAATGAGGAAATTTGGTGTAACAGATGAAGACACAGAAAACAGATAACGATTGAGAACTTTAATTAAGGTAAATTTGTGAATGTTTGTTGCAAACTGAAGGTCTATAAATCCGTAGTCATTTATGTATTTTTAAAACGCATGTTAATTACTAAGATTGGTTGGAGGATTTCCTCAAAGATGAGGAAAATTCTCAAAATGAATGAAAATTGATGAATGTCTAGATCGAAATCTTGAAACATCTCCAACAGACAATGGATTTGAAAACCTTGGTAAACAACTTCTTGCTTTAATTCATTGACAGTTGACAGTAGTAAGAGCGTGTTATGGAGGACAAAGCATTTCCCGTGCGGAAACGGCATTGGAATTGACGTGCATGAGTGGCTAACCGATGAATGAATCAACTGAATTCATGAATGAAGCGCTTCATAGTGAAAAATAAGGGAAGAAGTGGGGGTGGCATGCGGAAATCCTCAAACTACCTACTTCCGTATTGTCATTAACACCTGGATGGTCTTCCAACGTTGTTCTGCAAATTTTCCCACAGACACTTCCAATCGTACTTCATTTGTTAAAATCAGGAATACACTTCTTCTTCCGCGCCGTAGCTGAGTGATTAAGACAAGAAGCCTTGGCGCAGAGCTATGGGAGTTGAGCTGGTTCGAGTCCCCAAGGGGGTTGAAACAAATATAGAGGTATATTACTGTAAATAATATAATTGAATAATCATTCCAACCAAGTAAATATGGGGTCAGGTGAAAGCTGCTTATCACCTTAGTGGTTTATTTCCATTTATATTCCTTAGTTTATGTAACAAGTTCTTTCACGGAATTTTGGCAAATAAGGGACCGGTTCCCACCCTACATCGTGAGGCATTTGGGTAGCTACAATAAGTAGCGGCTCTAGGTTGAGAAAACCAGCTATAACAGCTGGCGGATCCGGCATGCTGACCACATATCACCCCTACACTGGATGAATAATCGTCTATCTCTATGATTAACACATGTTGATGTGAGGCCAGCAGCCGGCTGGTAGGTCAGGGGTCTTCTAGGCCTGTCGCAACATGAAGTTCTTTTAGAAGTTAAACTATTTCACATAGAAAGCCCTATCCTTTTTACATATTCCAGTTTCCTTACAGCTTTTGCTAATTTTATACAAGATATCTGTAATCTTAATGGTTGGAATTATACTGATTGTAGAAAATTGGAAAATGGGTGCTTTGAGATAGACTCCATGATACTTTAACGTCACATCATAGAGATCGGAGAAGAGAACTAAATAAATATCTTTTCTGCACACTAGGCTTTGATGATATAGTGTTATGGCATCGAGTTAGTAATTAAACGTATTTTTTAAAGGCACCCAGTAGGCCTACTTATTTGGGTTTAAAAAATCGATTTTTTTTTATTTTTGCTTCAAAACATCCAGGAAGGTCTATTTTATCGATGTGTACTATTATTTTGTCTATTTTGGACATTTAAACCCATAACATTGATTTTTTAAAAAATGGTGTCTTTGTGTTCTGCTAATGTGCACATTTCATTTTTTTTTTTTTTTTTCATATTTTGGTACACTTTTCCCTGAAATTATGAAAGATAGGAGAATATTTTTTGGCATGGATATGCAGTTTAAAGAGCTCTATAATAATAAGGTAAATTTATCTTTGTGCTGTTGATAGTGTTTGAAATTTTAAAAAAATATATGAAAAAATATTAAACAAAAATGGTCATTGAATGTTTTTAAATAAATCACAATCCATATCTGAACACAAGCAAACCTTATTATTGTCACATGGACTATGGACAATAACATACTAAATTACGGAAAGAAGCGGATAAGTAGATTTTAAGAAAATTGTACCAAGAAAATAATTTTAAGATGTTGGATTTTTTATTTTCATTTCTTTTTATTTTTAATTACTCGCGAAGAAATATGTCTAGAAAGTTAACCTGAGTGTCATTATGTTCAGGAAGACTTGTTTTATTAGTGACATAATTGTCATGCACATAACCTAAGAATAAGTTGAAAAAATATTTTTGTATGTTGTATATTTTTAAACCAAATTGCAAGGAAATTATTACCGTTTGCACTTAAAGGATAACTAGCGTACCCGTTAGACGTCCTACCAGAACATTGAATTCTCTCAGCATGGCCGGACCATCAAAATATAAGTTACTTTTTACCATAGAATTCACTAATTAAGACATAATTAGACATTATTAAATAAGTTCGCAAGAAAACTTCTCACCGCCATCTGCTGTGACTCAATAAGCGTGCATGATGACGTCACATTGTTATCGCGCGGAATATGTCGATAATGCAGATGACTACACATCTCACATAAAAAATTGCCTATAACCAGCCCCACTTATCGAGTCCAATTGCGAATCTAAACCATCCAGGGACCCATTCAAACACACACAAAAAAATTCATCATAATCGGTGCAGTCGTTTAGGCAGTTTTTAATTTCGGATTTCAGGTAAACCTCCACTTCTAATTGTCGGATTTCGCATATTTTTAGACAATACCTACCTTGGTTTATTTTAATAGGATGTACTGAGTTTCGTTGTGAAACATCGAAAAACGTGACCGCTAGAGCGATTTTTAAATTTCCACTTCAGGTGAACTCCTGATTTTAGAGGATCCAATTGTAAATCTAAACCATAGAGGGACCCAATCAGATACACACAAAAATTTCATCAATGTCGGTCCAGTAGTTTAGGAGGATTTCAGTGACAAACACACATACAGAAGAATTATAAAGATATTTTGAGTTATCAGTTTTCCAGGTGTAACCATCCATCCATCCATAGAAATTCTACCCCGAGGGCAGGTTTTTCACTGCAATCATAGCATTTTCATGCTATGCTTTGCAGCTTTACTGGGGAATTGTAGGTGTGATAGCTTCCCGTTGCTTTCCACACCGGCGAAGAATGATGATGATGATGATGATGATGATGATGATGATGATGATGATGATGATGATAATGATAAGGATGATGATGATGGCCATATGATTTTGGGGACCGTTTGGGCCTTAAAGTTTTCCTAACATTTGTCTTACAGGTGAGGAAAAACCCCGATAAAAACCTCACCCAGAAAAACTGTCCCGACCGGGGATCGAACCCGGACCCGCTGCGTGACAAGGCAGCACGCTACCTCGAGACCACAGCGGTGTAACCAATGGTATGAAATTATTTTAATTTTGATTATGCAAGAGTTCAAGAAGTTACTTTCTTGATAAATTGTTCCTGACCTCAAAATACTCGATTTACAGCCCTCTAGCATTAGTATGATTTGTACCATAAATGTTTGGGGAACACTGTAGGCCAATAATCACCTTAACTAATTCCTAACGAACCATATATATGTATTATTGTATTATCCTTAACATTCAATACCCTACTCTTCGCAGATGATCAAGTTATAATTTCCAATTCGGACAATTACTTACAAATAGGACTATATAGGCCTTCTAACTCAACTCACTGGCACTATCGAACCCGTAGATCCATGGCCGCGTGGACATAAGCTCTCCATATATCCCTATTCTGAGCCAATGTTTTCCAATCATCCCCTGTATAATCTACTTCCCTCAAATCATAGTTAGTGTTATTCTCCCACCTCATTCTTGGTCTACCAACTTGACGTTTTCCCTCTGGTTTTCCTACAAGAAGCTTCCATGCACGTCTTTCATTCCCCATTCTTGCCACATGTCCTGCCCATCGCAGTCTACGAGACTTAAATGTTCTCATTATATCTGGCTTCCTATAAAGACCATGTCATTCACTGTTATTCAGTCTTCTCCATTCACCTGTCTGTTCATCTCTCTTTGGTCCAAAAATTTTCCTAAGAACTTTATTCAAAAATACTCGTAATCTCATTTCCTCCCTTAATGTAAGAGTCCGTGTTTGGCATCTATATAATATAACTGGTAGAATAATAGTTTTATATATTTTCAGTTTAACGTTTTTTGAAAGGAGTTGGAAGGTCAAGATTCCCTGTAATGCATAACATGCATTTCCAGAATTGAGCCTATGTTTAATTTCCTTGTGCATCTCATTCCTGTTTGTGATTATTGTTCCTACACTAAATTTAATATATAAAAATTAATGTTTGTTTGTTTGTTTGTTTGTTTGTTGGTATTTTATGCGCTGCCAAACCGTTCGTCCGATTCTGATGGGGGGTTCTGCAAAACGTTCAGGAGATCCCTGGAACGAACATGGGGTATAAGAGAGTTGCAATACACAACTCCTTCACCCCTAAAAATCGCCCTTTGTAGTGAAAAAGTGTCCCTTTTTTGTCGCTTAAATAGCTTACGCTGCCTGAACCATAACAAATACACAACATTGATGTACACAGAATTGAAAATCTAAAATAAATAAATAACTCTGTAAAAAAGTCCGGGACAGCATATGTTTATCTTTTACGGATAACTCAAAATAGCCTATTTTTGTCTTTACCAAGAAGATCGGGATAAATAGATTCCTGGGCAAGCGTAGCAGCGTACGGCAGGTCATTATTTTATGGATAAGTGGCAATAATGAATTTTGTTTTTCAACTCATTTATGCCAAGAAGATCGGGATAAGTAGTTTTATCGGTCAACGCCGAGTAATCATCACGAGGTATCTTAAAATAAATACTATATAAATGTATTATCATTTTTTCCTTTACTTATTCAACTAAACATAATAATACATTAATTTTCATCTTACAGCTCATTTATACCAAGAAGATCGGGATAAGTAGATTCCCGGGCAACGTCGGGTAATCGGCACAGGGTATCTAAAAATAATTGAGATATAAATTTTTCCTTTTATTTATTCAACTAAACATTGTATTGAAAGCCCAGTTTTCCGTTACAGAGATTTTAGGCGCTCTCCCCGTACAGGGAAGAATTTGAAGCATACTAATTTAGTTACACTTGTTTTCGTATAGATGCCATTTTGAGTTGTCCGTAGTCAGCGTCACATTAATTTTCGTTTTTCAGCTCATTTTTGCCGTGAAGATCAGGATAAGTAGATTCCCGGGCAACGGTCTATAATCAGCACGGAGTATCTAAAAATAATTACGATATTTTTACTTATATACAGAATTTTAATGTTTACACATATTTTTGTGCCTAAAGTTTTATTTTTCTTCTCCACTCGTCTCTCTCCATCCAATCCATGTCCTCCAGTCCTCTTGCTCTCGTTCAAGTTCTTATTTCCTGCATCCACGAGTTTCGCGGTCTTCCTCTCCTCCTTCTTCCAGGTGGACACCATTCCAATGTTTTCCTGGGTAATCTTTCTTCTTGCATTCGTCGTACGTGCCCATACCAATTTAATTGCTTATACCGTACATAAGCCTAATATTACTATTGAATAATTAATATTGATTTTTTCTCTTATGGCAGTATTTCTTATTTTGTCTAAATTTTGAACATTTTGCTGCTCTCCTCAAGAAATCCATTTCCATCGACATTAAGTTTTTGTTCTAAATCTTTGTTGAATTTCCAAACTTCAGCTCCATATGTGACAGTACTTCTCACTATTGAATTATATATTTGTAACTTATTTTTCCTGGTTATATGTCTGTTCCATAAGACTCCATTCATCATTGCTGTTATTGCTCTACCTTTATTTATTCTGTTCTTAATATCACTTTCTTGTTTATCCTCTTTATCTAATTTTACTCCCAGATACTCAAATTCTTCACATCCTCTAATATATCCCTTTTCATCTTCTAATATCTAATCTCCGGTTTCGGCTCCACATCCCATATAAAATGTTTTTTTTTCTAAATTTATTTTCAAACCCCAATTATTGTATTCGTCCAATAATTGTCTGAACATAAACTCCATGTCTTCATATTCTTGAGCAATTATTATCTGGTCATCCGCAAATAACAGTGTATAGGCCTATATTATTGTATATGTTGATCCATCTGCAATTGGTACTCCCATGATATAAATTTATAATTATTTTTCCTTTCACTTATTCAACTAAACATAAGAACACATTAATTTTCATTTCTTTAGGCGTAGCAACGCACGCCGGCTGTTAGTGTTTTATACAATCAGGTTTTTGTTTCACCCGTCGGATCATCATCATCCGGTATCATGGCAGCTGCCGCCGTCTTCCGGAAACCAAACGCCATTCCTCTCTATCCATCCATTGATCTTCCTCCATTCCTCTGATATTCATAGCTGCTTGTACTCTTTCTATCCAAGTTTTCTTCGGTCTTCCTCTCTTCCTCCTTTCCATTGGGATCCATTCCATAACAATTTTTGGCAATCTTTGCTCTGGCATTCGTTTGACATGACCATACCACTGCAATCTTTTCTTTTCTATGATGTCTATGATGTCCGGCTCCTCTTGTACACCCATAATTTCCTTTATTTCGTATTCTATCCATTCTAGATTCTCCAGCTGATCTTCTTAAAACATTAAATTCTGTTCTTAAAATTCTATCACCCGTCGGATACCTTGAATTTAAATATCTTACATATTGAAAAATAGCATTTCTTAGCATTTTGTATTCTTTTATGTATTTCTTCCTATTATTATGTTTATATAGTCCCTTTAAACAGGAGCCCATAAATTAATCAATTATTGAAGTAATGTCAGTTTTACTGTTTGGGATTTACTGATAGTAAGTGTCAATTGCTAACAAAGCCATCACTGTCTTATTCAATTAAACATAAATATTATATCAACGTAATACCATAACCCTAAATTGGCGAAACTATAATTTGTTCTGTCATTTATTATGATGTTCCGGACCGCAAAGAAAACAAATTCATGTAAAAAATCTAAGTTATTATATTATATATATAGGCCTCTATATATATATATTAATTAAATAAAAATAAAACGTAGTTTTATTTGATTTTCATATTTATTATATAATTCAGTGACAGCTGTTTCGGTACACTGTACCTTCTTCAGACATGTTAACAAATTATGAATTGTGTTCCAACTGATCTAAGCAACAATACAACAATATTTATTTAAATTTTTAAATTTAACAAAGGGGATTCATTCAAATCAAGTTGAGAATTTAACAGTTTTTTACTACTTTTAAATTTATTAATTTCTACAGCCTCCAAAAGATCTAACTTCTTACCCTTATCACAAATATGTAACATGTCTGAAGAAGGTACAGTGTACCGAAACAGCTGTCACTGAATTATATAATAAATATGAAAATCAAATAAAACTACGTTTTATTTTTATTTAATTAATATATATGGATTTTCATCAAGTAAACACCAACTCAATTGATTATATATATATATATATATATATATATAGAAATTGAGCACAATATGCAAAGTATAAGTGGGTTCACTCCTTTTAGTGGGTTATCGCTGATTCACTCGCTGCAGAACTGTGTTAGTGAGATTGTTCTCTGGGGGCACCAATATGCGTGGTATCTGTCGCACACCATTTCACACAGTACACTTATTACACGTATATTAAATATAGAAATTGCGCACAATGTGCAAATTATAAATTAACTCATTTCGGCATAAAAGTTCGCTATTTAACTGATTGAGTTAGTAGTCTACCACTGGGTGTAGAAGTAACGCCGTTTCCTCATATGCTGCAGGCTCGGGTTCGTTCGCCGATTAGATCTAGAATAGAATTTTTAGAATAGATTTTAGAATAGATTTATTTAGCCTGGTGGAGTTAAGGCCATGTGGCCTTCTCTTCCACTCACCAGAACAAGCATATGTTACATATGAATACAAAAAAAATTACAATAATAGTCATATTAAACAGGACAAACATATGTTACATATGAATACCAAAAAAAGTTACAATAATAGTCATTGAACAATTAATTATCTGTCATATTGAATAATAATGAAAATAATGTCTAATAATAGAATGAAACTAAATACAATTAAAATTAAATTAATGATACAATGAATAAAAACAGGAATAACAGCTCGAATCTACTATACATAAAAAGAAGAGAAAAAAAAATACAAAGAAAGTAATAAACTACAATGAATTAATCTACGCTTTTTATACAAGGCATTAGGTAAATATATTAACAAATCCTAAGTCTATTTTTATTAAATAATGCAAAAACGCATTATTAATTCTTAAAAAGTAGTATTAGTGAGTTGTTTCTGTTAGTGATTTTATTTTCAATTTATTTCTGAAAGATGGTAAAGTTTGGCAGTCTCTGACATAGGGTGGAAGTGAATTCCATGTTCTAGCAAGAGAAACTGTAAAAGATTTCGAATAATAGGTAGTATGATGAGGAGGGATATAAAGGACACTGTGCTCAAGGGATCGGGTATCTAAGTTATTTGTATCAGAGAGTTTAGTCAAGCGGTGTGATAAATAATAAGGTGTGCAATATGTTATAGAGATGTGTGCAATATGTTATAGAGAAGAGATAGGGAATGGATGGTTCTACGATCTTGAAGACGAAGCCATGACAATTGTTCCAGGGATGGTGTAACGTGATCAAATCTACGTATACCACAAATAAAACGTATGCAAGAATTGTGAACACGTTGAAGTCTTTGGGTAAGAACAGTATTTAGGTCAGTAAAAAGAGTATCACAATAATCAAAATGGGGCATTGCAAGTGTTTCTACTAACATTTTTCTTAGAGAAAACGGTAAACAATTTCTTATGTAATATATAAAAGATTTTGGAATGGAAATTTCAGTACAAAAGTAAAAAATAATGGCATTCTTAGGAGAAGATCCAATCAGAAGTAAGATAATACACAATAACCAATGCCTAGAACAAGTACAAAATTTCAACTATTTTGGTTGTGAAATATCTTATCAAAATGGAAAAAATCACAAAATTTACACAAATCTTAGGAATAATAAATAATACATTAAAAGCTAAATGATTAAAAAAATCCACAAGAATAAAAATATATAATACTTTGGTATTACCGGAAGTGAGATTTGGACATTAAGAAAAAGAGACAGGAGCAGAATCAAAGCAACAGAAATTAAATTTCTCAGAAATATAGCGGGAGACACTCTTTTAGATGAAAAAATAATGAAGAAATTTTAGAACAATTAGAAGTAGAATCAATAGAAGAAATACTCAACAGATATAAATTAAATTGCCTAGACCATGTAAAAAAGAGTGGATAATTCAAGAATCCAAAAATGATTATGTAATATAAACCCAAAGGACATCGTCGACCAGGAACTCCTCTTAAAAGACTGCTAGATGGGATCGAAACAGGTCTAGAAAGGCCTAATTCATGACGGATGATAATGATGATTGTATTACAGACCAACACTTGAAAAACCTTAACTATTTCATTGCTACGCTCACACATAGATCCGAGAATCGCATCTTTAAACAATCCGGGGCCGATGCGATGGGTTCTTTATGGCGTCAAAAAGGTCCTGCATCGTAGATTTATAACACGTAAGCGCCCGACTGATAGGCCAAGGGCCTTCTAGGCCTGTCGCGCTTGGAGAGAGAGAGAAAGAAGCGGCGGATTAGTGTTCCTTGTCTCTGGTTCCGAGGGTTGCGAGTTCGAATCCGGCCGGGGTCGATGGTTTTTTTTAGAATGAAAAAATCCGAGAGGAACTTTAAGCCGTGTGTCCCAAGTCTGAAGATTTTCTTGCTGCTCGTAAAATAGTGTTAAGTCTGAATAAAGAGGCTTGTAAGGAAAATTTACCGACCTTCTTCAACCTGGTAATACTTAAATTGCCTACTAGATGTCTGATGGGTCGGTATGTTGATCGCATACCATTCATGTCATCTTTAGGGAAATAAGCGTAACTAAATAATCTAGTAACTCCTAACAAAGGTGAGGCTAAGGTTCAACATTGGACTCTTAAGCCATTGTAGATAAATGAGAAGAACGTAAAGTCTTAAAACATATTTTGAATTTGTCGGCCCTTTCACGACTAGCTTAGAATCGCGACATTAACGAGCTGGAGCATTGTTGAATAAAATACTCGTTCTCCCATTTTCTGGAATTCGCCCGCCCGGATAAACTACTTCTATCAAAGTGTCAATTTTAGAAATTGATTTTTCCGAAGCCACGGTTCCGAATTTTATTTATTACGTACAGTTCATGTATTCAATTCCATTTACCTTCAGTTTCCCAAATATAATCTGAGAAATTCACGAAAAAAAGTAACATATTATCAGGAGGAAACCAACTTCAGGCTATAAAATTTTTCATGAAGACACATGACCTTATCCAGTCATCAACCTCATCATCATCATGGAATCTGACAGTTGTTCCGATCTCATTCTTTTAACTCTGTTGAACCCGGACTTCGGTTTGCCAACATTCTCCTTTACAGTCCTTATGTAAACAATAGAATTAAATTTCAATTATTAAGAAAATACTCGATAAAACTGTAATTATGACTACAGCGTCAGGAGGTAAAAAAATTCTCCCCAAATGTATTGTTTTTTACGGAAAAAAAAATGTATTTAATCTTGTTATTGTTAACTGATTGGCAATAACAAGATTAAAGGAAATCTTGTTATTGTTAACTGATTGGGTTCATGTCCCGTTGGGGTCAGGATTTTTAAACTGACCCAAACCCTCTGGCGGCACTATGGCCCTGGGGTCTACTCAGCCTCTAACGGAAATTAGTACCAGACGCTTGTTCTGGGGGTAAAGGCGGCCGTCACGCAGGGCTGACAACCCGGCTGACATAAAGAAATAAAGTAATAAAAGTCCTTCGTCAAGATTGTAGCTAATCACCCACATTATTTAAGATATTTATACATAAAGCACTATCAAACTGAAGCAAAAAATGTTCAGGAATGGGGTACCAATTGGAGATGGATCAACAGGTACAATAAATACACTATTATTTGCGGATGGCCAGATAATAATTGCTCAAGAATATGAAGACATGGATTTTATATTCAGGAAATTATTGGACGAATACGATAACTGGGGTTTGAAAATTAATTTAGAAAAAACATTTTATATGGGATGTGGAGCAAAAACCGAAGATTTAATATTAGAAGATTAGAAGATGTGAAGAATTTGATATCTGGGAGTAAAAGTGGACAAAGAGGATAAAGAAGAAAGTGATATTAAGAACAGAATAACTAAAGGTAGAGCAATAACAGCAATGATGAATGGAGTCTTGAGGAGCAGAAAAAATAAGTTACAAATATATAATTCAATAGTGAGAAGTACTGTCACATATGGAGCTGAAGTTTGGAAATTCAACAAAAATTTAGAACAAAAACTTATGTTGATGGAAGTGGATTTCTTGAGGAGAGCACCGATATGTTCAAAATTAGAAAAAAAAATAAATACTGTCATACGAGAAAAAATTAATATTAGATAATAATCAATACAAGCAATTAAATTGGTATGGGTATGTACGACCAATGCAAGAAGAACTCAGGAAAACTTTGGAATGGTGTCTACCTGGAAGAAGGAGGAAAGGAAGACCTCGAAACTAGTGGATGCAAGAAATAAGAACTGGAATGAGAACAAGAGAACTGGAGGACATGGAGTAGATGGATAGAGACGAATGGAGAAGGAAAATAAAACTTTAGGTACATAAAGATGTGTAAACATTGAAAATCTGTATATGAATCAAAGTTTATTATTATTATTATTTATTTTATCTGCTGAAGTTTAGACTTAAGGTTTTTCTTCCACATAACAGGCTTAAATAGACAATATAAAGATAAATTGATTGTATGCAGACGGAAAGGGAAGAGAAGAACAGATTACTGAGTTTGTATTGAAGGACTTGCCCTTGGATATAAAGCTAAGAATGAGACAAATTATTCAAATCAATTCCTTTGCTTCTCTGTGTTGCATAAGCAATTAAAACATCTTAAAAAATATAATATATGACGTTCTATGCATAAAGTACTGGAATCACTCCATGTTTGTTAATATATTTGACCTACATTCAAATCAAATTACTTTGAGCGTTTGTATGTTAAAATAATATTTGTCTATACTTTTAAAATTCATGGTAGAACACCGTTGAGCTTAAAATTGTGTTAACATTCGAAAATTCGTACTTAATAAAACCCTAGTCCTCAACTATACCAAATATATGATATATACAAATAATTGCAGTACCATGAGAAATCCTGAAGATGAAGCTTGCTCTTTGAAAGGCCTATATTTTAATAGTGTGACGACGTTTTACAACAGAAGTTAATAGAGATGAAGACGCCTGTTTTATCTGGAACGAATTTTAAAATTTTAACAAAATAATATTGACAATATACTAAAGGAAAACACGCACACACTACTGAGTAACACTAAGAAATTGGGACTGGAAGTAAATATCAATAAAAATAAATATATGGTCACACGTAGAAATACATTATATGGAAATGGACAGCTAATGACAAGTGAGGGAAATTTTGAGGAAGTGGTACAATTCAAGTATCTAGGAATAATAATCACAAACAGGAATGAGATGCAAAAAGAAATTAAACATATGCTCAATTCTGGAAATGCGTGCTATTATGCATTACAGAGACTCTTGACGTTCCAACTCCTTTAAAAAAGACGTTAAACTGAAAATGTATAAAACTATTATTCTACCAGTTATATTATATGGATGCGAAACACTGACTCTTACTTTAAGGGAAGAAATCAGATTACAGGTATTTGAGAATAAAGTTCTTAGGAAATTTTTTGGACCAAAGAGAGATGAACAGATAGGTGAGTGGAGAATACTGCATAACAGTGAATTACATGGTCTTTATAGGAAGCCATATATAATGAGAACAGTTAAGTCTCGTAGACTACGATGGGCAGGACATGTGGCACGAATGGGGAATGAAATACGTGCATGGAAACTTCTTGTAGGAAAACCAGAGGGAAAACGTCCAGTTGGTATACCAAGAATGAGGTGGGAGAATAACATTAACTATGATTTGAGGGAAGTAGGTTATACAGGGAATGATTGGAAAACGTTAGCTCAGGATAGGTATGTATGGAGAGCTTATGTCCGCGCGGCCATGAACCTACGGGTTCGATAGTGCCAGTGAGTTAGTTAGTTAATATTGACTTCTTCTTCTTCTTCACGGTTTAGGCTTATTTACTAGCCTGTTCCGGCTTCAAATTGCTGCTCTTTCCATCTTTTCCTTGGTCTTCCCAAGCTTCTTCTTCCTCGTGGTGAATAGTTGTATGCTGCTTTTGGTATTCTATTCTTAGTCATCTTTACCAAGTGTTCTTTCCAGTTTTTTCTATATTTCTCTATTGTTGAGTTTAATTCCTCTATTTTTAGTATTGACAATAATTATTTAATATTGAAAGTAGTAATGCAGTGAATAAAATAATTTGTTATACGTCAGAGTTAATAGAAGTAGCATATAATAATAATAATAGTAATAATAATAATAATAATAATAATAATAATAATAATAATAATAATAATTAGAATAATTTTAATTTACTTCTAACAAATACATCAACCAAGTTAGGAAACATATAATAATTTTAACCCAGATTTCAGACACCATATCTTTCTTAGGAGACTGTGTGGATTAAAACGTAAGCTATTCCTTTACGCATAGGCTATCGTGAAATAAACCAACTCCTAAGATACTATTTTAAAATTGTAAAAAATGTTATAATTTATAATTATTTTAATAAAAATAATTACAAAAATAATTAATCAACAACGTATGTTGCTTACTTTTTCAATATGTTATATTAACACTACAATTAATTAAATGTATAATTGAATTTACTAATTCCAGACAATTATTATTGGAATCGTTGGTTTATAAATAACAGCTTATTAAAAAGGCATAACTGACGTATTTGATGTGTATGTATTTTGCTCGGGCGGTTTCGTAGACACACCCCTTATGAAACGATGTTGATCGCCCACGCTCGGTTTAAATCGCGCGGGGAACACTGGCGTCACTCGGAAAGTTTTTTGGGCTGCCTAACCAGTAGGCGCGTTGCGTTACCACCGAGTTCTGCACCGGCTACAATCTTCCTACCAGGCTAGTATCATAATCATTATAACCTGCCACAACCTATAATATTTTATTAATAATAATATTATTATTATCATTGTTATTATTTTATTGTTATTATTTTATTATTATTATTATTACTATTATTATTATTATTATTATTATTATTATTATTATTATCATCATTGTTATTGTTGTTATTATCTATCATCATCATCCAGCATGAATTAGGCCTTTGTAGACCTGTTTCAGCTCCATCTAGCAGTCTTCTAAGAGATCTTTCTGGTCGACGATGTCCTTTGGGTTTATATTTTGGGATTCTTGAATTATCGATTCTTTTTACATGGTCTAAGCCAGTTTAATTTATACCTGTTAATTTTATATTCTACTGATTTTACTTCTAATTGTTCTAAAATGTCTTATTTTTTATCTAAATGAGTGTATTCTGCTGTCCATCTGAGAAATTTCATTTCCGTTGCTTTGATTCTGATCCTGTCTCTTCTTTCTTAATGTCCAAATCTCATTTCCGTATAAACGGGAAGGTAGTGTTAAAGTATTATATATTTTTAGTCTCGTGGATTTTTGTACTAGTGTAGCTTTCAATGTACGTTGTTATTGTAAATATTAATTACTATTACTATCATTATCATTATTATTATTATTATTATTATTATTATAGATTATTATTATCATTTGTTATTACTATTATTATTATTATCATTATTATTGTTATTATAATTGTTATTATTCTATTAATACTATTATTATTATTATTATCATTATTATCATTATTATTATTATTGTTATTCTTATTTTTATTATTATTATTATTATTATTATTATTATTATTAACGTTCTTCTATAAGTTGGTATTTAACCAACTCTACATAAAGTCTATTTACAGAAAGAGAATATGACATAAACTGACAATCGTCGGTCCTTTTTTAGTAAACATTAAACTTAAAAAACGACTATTATTGCACAATTTTTATATCTCTTTTTATTTTTCCCAAATAGACTATGACAGATAAATTGTTACAGCAATCTATTTTTCATTGCTTCATCCACTTCATTTGCCCAACTTCTTTTCGAATATTCTCTCTCTGCTCTCTCCTTTAGATTCCATTTTTTTTATTTCTTCCATGTTTACCGCGCCCAGAACCATCTCAATATTTTCAATAACCAACGATGTATGTTCCACATTGTCTCCTATATCTTGTTGTTAATAAATCTGTGCTAACTGCTACAAGTTTATTCTAATTTCGCTATTTTCATTCCATATCTCCTCTGCATATATGAAAATGTCTTGAACGGTACAATGTAGCCGATATATTTTCTGCTTCATTATCATACTTATTTTTATCTCATTAAAATTCTCTAATGGACGATCTTGTTTTATTGACTATTTCATCGACTTCATTGATGTTTTCATGCTGACATATGTATCTTTTCGGAATGAAAGTCCCTACTATCGCTAAGAGACAGTAGGCTGGTATTTATGAACAAATCTTTCCGCGAAGAGCGACTCTCCATGGTTAATTATGTGGGTCATGCAGAACTTACTCTAACTGGCTCACTCTATTCAACATCATGTGCTAACAAGATATTTATTTAAAGAAAAACCTGGAATAATTGAAAGATGAGAGCCTCGGCTTACGGAAGACGGAGTTGGCATGGCCTAGAGAGCTTGGTTCTTGAATACCGGCCTTAGTAATGCTGATCTCATCAATTTTACGTTTGTATGCAGCGCCTACTATTGTTAAACTTTTTCAGTAAACAAGAGACTTTTTTTAATCAATTGATTTGGTGTTTATTGATGAAAATCCATAATATTTATTTATCGAATAAAATAAAAATGTCAAAGTTTTATAGGATTTTCTTATTTATTTTAATAAAATTCGTTATAGCTGTTTCAGTATTTTGTGCCTTTTTCAGTAGTATTCGCCTGAAGAAGAGACAAGGTATTTATTAAAATAAATATGAAAATCGTATAAAATTTTGACAGTTTTATTTTATTCAATAAATAAATACTTTTTAACTAATAAAAAGAACGATGTCGTATATTTCAATATGAAACCGTATAAAATGTTAAATATAAAATTGGTACCTGGTAAGTCAGTCGTCCTCAACTAAATTATTAAACTTCTTCAAGTTATTCCATTATGGAGGCCTTTCAAAAACAATGTTTCATCTTCTGCATTTTAACTGGAACTGATGGTGTTGTAAAGACATATTCAACGAGAACATACCCGCAGACATAAATCCGTTATACAACCTATACAACACCATCAGTTCCAGTTAAAATGCAGCAGATGAAACATTGTTTTTGAAAGGCCCCCATATTGGAATAACTTGAACAAGTTTAATAATTTAGTTGAGGACGACTGACTTACCGAGTGCCAATTTTATAATTAACATCTTATTACATAACCTCAACGGTGCTTTAATATGAATTTCAAAAGTGCTGATGAAACCGTATGTAAAGAACATAAAAAATACCGTTCGCTCGTTGTAGCAGTGATGTTGCTAACACTTAGAAAATAAATATTCTTTCATTTATATTTTAAAATCTGTAACAACTAGGTTCATATCGCTCCTAGAATCGCTGATGATATCCAGTAGACTCTGCATTTTTATTGTTTGTCACTTTTTTCGTAAAATATCACTGATTTAAGCCGGTATTCAAGAACCAAGCTCTCTAGGCCATGCCATCTCCATCTTCCGTAAGCTGAGGCTCTCATATTTCAATTGTCCTTGGAAACGTTTTTAAATAAATATCTTGTTAGCACATGATGTTGAATAGAGTGAGCCAGTTAGAGTAGGTTCTGCATGACCCACATAATTAAACCACGGGCTCACAGAAAGCTTGGTTCTTAAATATCGGCCTTAGTTTTTAATGATATTATAAACTCATTATTGTAATGAAATATGGCTCCTTAAAGAAATTCTAATCAAGGTCTGGTGCTTTGTCTATTGAAAAAATAATAATTTTAAAAAAGTAGCTCTACTTTGTGATTTTATCTAGGGTCTTCCATCTAAGTCAACTCTCTGCCAATTCCTATGAATTGTGTTATGTATTCTTGTCTATACTTTTAACAAATATGTAGTTATTTATCCAATAAATTTAGAGAACGTTGTTTTCTCACGCGGTGAGAAATTTTTTGTAGAGCCGTAGGCAAGTTAACACATCTCACCAAGTGCAAAAATAAGCTTTCTAAACTTGTTACATACATACTTTTTTCGCTACCAACAATTTCAAAATTATTAAAACATCCTTTATAAATATGAAGAGACATAGTCTTGTTGGCTACATTGTTGCTGTGATTACAATAAATAATAGTGATTTGTTTCGTCGGCATTAATTTTTTCACTGAGACAAGTTTAGAATATTGTATTATTCAAAATGATATACAAAAGCTATTAAGAAAATTCTTCCGATATATCAGATAACATAAAGGAGTCTTCAAATTATTTTGTATTAGATCTTCTTTCCGAATTCTTTCCATAAACAGAATGTAAACAATACTTTTGAACGGCGTGAAAAACAGGACAACTTTGGTAACTCAAAATAGTTCAAGAATGGAATTCTTTGGAGCTTGGTGTAAAAACAATTTGTTTACACTATGCAACTGATATTGTTTACTTACTGTTATTGTTGATGTGCATCGTAATTTGACATTCCCGCTAACAATTTTGGTTGCTATGAAAACAAAAAAAATCTCAATACTTTAATAATGACCAGAAGCACTAGTGCAGTAAGTAAAAACATTTATTTTGAAATATTGATAGTTATACTGCAATTTGTGCAATTATTGAATTCAATTACACCATCTCCACTCATGCTCTTTATCTTCGGACGATGTCCAACATGTTTCCTTTTCAAGAAGCATACTAACTTTCGATATAAATTTCATTATTTAACTTAATCATTGTTTTTAGCATTGAAAATTCACACCAAAAACTTCCTGGACTCGTCAATTTACCACTACGTAATACAAAATACAATAATGTAATTTTCATTAATATCCACATCATGTTCTTTTAACCATTTACACAATGAAGCATATGCTAACTCATGCCTCTATTTAGATTTTTTCGGTATTAATTCATCACATCCAGTTTTCTACGCCTCTTCTATTTCATCATCATTGCACACATCGTATGAAACTTTCTCCATAATCAGAAATAAATCCCAAATCAAATTGGTTTTACGGTTTTAACAAATATAAGATGGCCAACAATACTTATTATTTCTCCATAACCAACTTATTTGTGGCACAATTAGGCAAACATATAGCCAATTCATCTTCTGAATCTAACATTTATCTTCAATTATACTTATTAATATTTTAGCTAATATCTTATAATAATATATCTAAAATAAATACACATAGTGCAAAAAATAGTTTGCAATACTCATGTGGTAAATACATAACGGAATCTCGGAAAATAAAAAAAAAAAACTGTGCAAGCGCCTCATTTTTAAAACTTTTCCTCGATCCGTACCAAGTGTTTACCACACTCATATCGCAATATACTATTAAGTAAAATATTTCTTGCAATTTGCTTAAAATATCTCTTTTAAATGAAATATTTTAATTGCAAGATTTCAACATCTAAAACTAGATAATGGATTTCAGAGGAAAGGATGCTGTAAGATCAAAAATTGCAGTAGATAATGTTTTACTTAAATTATCTGGAAAACAATATATCTTACGATTACGACAAAGGCATTCAAACAAAACTTTCCAGATACCAACTTATGTGTAGCACAATTAGGCGAACACTTGGAAATAAAACGAGAAAGGAAACAGTTGAAATTTTACAAGATTATGGCAGTCCCTACTATATTATACGGCAGTGAGAACTGAATCCTGAGACAGGAAGAAATTAAGAGTATCCAATCGAAAGAAATGAAATTTTTACGAGCAGTTAAGGGATGTACAAGACGAGATCTATGAGGAACGAAACTATAAGAGAAGAGTTAGGAGTAATGCCAATTACACATCAAATATATGATTACAAGAAGCGATGGACTGAACACTTGAAACGAATGGATAACAATGGACTTCCTAAGCAGGCTTTGGACGTACAAACCACGAGGGAGAAGAGGTCCTGGTAGACCAAGAAAGTGATGGAGTATTGAGTCGGAACTGGCCACGGAGCCTACACCGTGAAAATGATGATGATGATGATGATGATACATTTATGGAAATTTGTTTACTTTGTATGATTAGTGGTATATTTTAAATTACTTCTTTATTCTATTTTCAAGATAATTTGTTCTGTAAATATCACTTAAAACTATTTATATTATTACTAGGCAGACGGTGTCCTGCCCAAATGTTCAATTCTCGTGTCATGGCCGCACGATGAAAATATAAGTAATTTGTTTTACCATAAAATTCACTAATTAATAAGTTCGCAAGAAAACTCCTCACTGTCATCTGTTGTGGCTCAAGATATGTGCATTATGACCTAACATTGTAGTAAAACTACACACCTGACATTTAAAAAAAAAATCCTATAACTCGATCGAAGTGCCACCTACAGGACCCATATGTAAATCTAAACCATCCAGGGACCGAATCACACAAACGCAAATTTCATCAAAATCGATGTAGTCGTTTAGGCAGTTTTTAATTTCGGATTTCAAGTAGGCCTAAACCTCTATTTATAATTGTCAGGTTTCGCTATTTTTTTTGATAATACCTACCTCGATTAATTTTAATAGGATATACCGAGTTTCGTTGTGAAACACAGAAAATTGTGACAGCTAGAGCGAGTTTTAAAGTTTCACTTCTGGTTAACTCCTATACCTATTGGTTTTAGAGGGACCAATCGTAAATCTAAACCATCGAGGAACCCAATCAGACACATAAAAAATTAATCAGAATCGGCCCAGTTGTTTAGGAGGAGTTCAGTGACAAACACACGTACAGAAGAATTATATATATATATATATATATATAGTCCACCGCTGTGGTGTCGAGGTAGCGTGCTGCCTTGTCATGCAGCGGACCTCGGTTCGATTCCCGATCGGGACACGCTCCTGAGTGAGGTTTTCCTCGGGGTTTTTCCTCATCTGTAAGACAAATGTCAGGAAGCTTAGGGCCCAACGGTCCCCGAAAATCATCCGGCCATAATCATCATCATCCTTATCATTATCAGCATCATTCTTTACCTATAATTCCTTAGTAAAGCTGCAAAACATAGCATGAAAATGCTATGAATGCAGTGAAAGAGCTGCCCTCTGGCAGAACACTATGGATGGATGAATATATATATATATATATATATATATATAGCCTATATATAGACTAACATGAATTTTGTCAAGTACTTTCTGGAGGAACATGATGGTAAGCAAAATATAAAATGAATCAAAAACAAGTCGTTTCATCCTAGTTAATCTTCTTATGCTTAATTTTTCAGTTAAAAATAAAATTCTTCACTTTTGTCCAGAATTTATCACAAAATCTGTTATCAATATTCTTAATTTCAATAATTTCGAAAAAAAAACTCAAAAAAGATTTCCGAAAAAATCACGAATTTCGCATAAAATTGCTATTTCCCCAGTTTATGATAACCTGATGGTATTTTTTTCGTAATTTTTTCTCACCCGTAAGATAAATGTCAGGACACTTTAACGCCCAAACAGTCCCCTAATATCACCTGGCCATAATAATCATCATTGTAATATTCGCTATGTTTATTACGAATGTGTGTGTGTGGCGGGTTTCATCTTAATGTTGTGTTGTCTCGGAGGTGGCACTGGATTTACCTGATCACTCGGTCGGGAAGGATCTCCAAAAAGTATTGTGTAGTCCAAATTTAGAATCCCTCTCCCGACAGATCGTGCCGCTGTAAGGCCTGGGCGTGTAAACGTACCTATAAGATAGAGATTAAGCTAATGCTGCAGAATAATGAGAAGCAGTCACTGTATCATCTACTAAAAAGAGTGTAAATTAATTAAATACCTGGTTATGAATTAGCGAACCCAGGGTCTCAGACATTCCATAACACTGAGCAACAAAAAATAAACTTTTCTTGTCTCCGAAAGAAAAATATGTGCTCCTGATAGTATTTTTCTCCTGAATTCAAATATGATATCGGTTTTTCTCCATCGCGCAAGTTTCCGAGAGACATGCATTTATAATTTCAAACACTTAAATATTTTCTACATTCGTAACTACACAATATTCGAACATTCGGACTCACCTATAAAGTAAGAAATGACGATTTTCTGCTATATTTCGCCTGTGGAGCATCCCTCTTCCTGGTCAGCATATTAGGATTCCATTTCCCTTGATATATATTTTCCATAGCTGAAATCTCCTGATGAAAGTGTTCCCCGTGCTCATCGCTCACTGCGCCAAGATTTTCTGGGAAGAAATCTAGGTTTATTAAAAAAATAATTATTTAAATCCATTAATTGAAATTGAAATAAAAAAAACTGTGGGTGATGGAGAAATTCCGAATACATATTTGAAAACACGATAAACAAAACTGCATTAAGTACAACTATTGGTACTCATGAGACAAAAATCATGTTGACCAGTGTAGTCATGGTATTGATGATTTAGGAATATCGGATGGAAGTTTGCTTCTGACTTCAATTAGGGATTTGTTTAAATCCCATTTAATCAATCACGATTTAGATAGTATATTACGATGCGAGGTTGGGAAGTCGTTTTTAAAGAAGTTAGGGAAAAGTTTAAAAACCGAGCGACAGCGAGGTTTTTAAAAAATGTGCGTTCATTTTTTTATTAGGAAATGTGCACTCAGTTGAGCATTATTCACACAAACACAAGACAGGACACACACCCAGACCCAAGGTATAGATTTAAAATCCCCTACCCCGCCGGGAATCGAATCCGGGTCGGCGGAGTGGAAGGCAGGGACTCTACCGACTACGCCACGGCGACGGACAATTTGCGTTTACTAACGTTAACAGTGTGGGCAATGTTTATTAGTTGAAACTACAGGAGACCATGACACCAATGAGTCATAAAATGGCGGCAAGTACGTATTTATTGTTTTATATTGTTCCAAATAAAGTTGAGTTCATTTAAATGCAGTGATTTGTTTCATATAATGTATATTAACACTATCTTTTGTATATTTTTTGTATATATATATATATATATATTGTATGTAGTGTATGTAGTGTACATAGAGGGTAGTGGTTTTACTTCCCACACGTGGTTTGTAATATGTAATATTACAGTACAGTTATTTTATTACAGTATAGTTATTTAGGTTGGTAACCCCGAAATGCAGGAAGTTGAACTTTCAATCGTGGTCGCCATTGCTGTAAGTACGACAAAACGCTCTATCGCGCAAAAAAGTTATTTTAAAGAACTCTTCTTTATTTCCTAATCTTCAATTGTTTACAGGCTGTCTACAATCGATAAATTTCAACTTTATTTGCAGTCTGCATGGCTCATGCAATAGTAATATTTTGTATAATGTGGAGAGACAAAAAATCAGAATATACATCTTTCGCACGGAATTTTTAAATATTCGCCTCACTTTTTGCATTGAATGACTCAACAATAATAGCCGTGTATTTTGTAAGTGGTTTGATTCATTGTTAGTTTACATCCAAAGATAATAATATCTAATGTAATACGTAATCTTAAAATTTTTAAATATTCAGGATCTGTTTTAGATAAAAATGAGAATTCAACTACATAAATTGAAAGAAGAATAACTGATGGAAGAAGAATCATTGGTATGTTGAACTCAGTGCTTTGGAATAGAAATACAATATACAGAAATAAGAAACCTATATTTCAAGTTCTGTTACAAATAATGATATTATATGGGTCCGAAACCTGGAAAGTAGCCTAATTAAAAACAAGCCAACAAGCTGTTAGCAGTAGAAATGGATTTCTGGAGGCGATCGACAAGAATTTCAAGAAGGGATAAAGTCAGAAACAGCACAATAAGGAAAATCATGCAAGTTGAAAAAACATATTAGAAAATATAGAAGAAAAACATTTGAAATGGCATGGACACCTCATAAGAATGAAAAATATATAGAATGTCAAAGAAGATCCTTGATTGGAAAGCTAATGGAAGAAGTGAAAGAGGCAGACCTGAGCGTTGGATAGATGGAGTGAGGAGATGTATAGAAGCTAGAGATTTTAACAAAGAAGATACTTTAGACAGGAACCTCTGGCGACAAATCACTTTGGATTGAAGGAGAAATACTGTATTATGGAATATTCCTAATAAAAGAAAATGTAATACATTATACAACATAACACAATAAAATTTAAAAAAATGCTCAACTCGTTTCCAACTCAGGGTCGGGTCGAGGGATGATATGAGATAAAGTCCCTATATTTATAGAGGTCTGTGAACTACCAGGGTGCCGGCCGACCACTCCTGACGCACCTTCACAGGGTCGGATGAACGAAATGAAACGAAATGGATGAGATGTGTATGGTGGAATGAAATTGTGGCAGGGGAAAACGGGAGAAACCCCAAGAAAAACCTACCCATGCTGCGTTTCGAAACCCACATGGAGTAACCGAGGCTCGATCTCGGGACCCCAGCGTTGAGAGGTGAGCATCTATCGGCTTGAACACAATAAAGTGTAGTGATATGTACTTAAGAATGATTCTAAAGTTTGAAAAGATATTTTGCAGCAGCCTGAATCTTGTATGTCCTACAAATACGTCTTTTTGTTAGTTGAATCCACGAAATGATTATCATAAGTAATGCCACGAGTGATTTCCAAATTATCGATAAATTCACGACTCACGAAGTGAGGAGTGAATTTATCTAGAGAATTTGGAAATCAAGAGTGGCATTTGTTAGGACTATTTAACGAATAAAATTAAGCTGTTTACTCACAAATCATTATTTAACTATAGTTATTTTAAAATATTTATATATTTAATGTAAACGGCGATGTTTGAAAACAAATGAGAAACGATAGGTAGGCTTCTACTGCTTCATTTGTTTATCACTGCAACCAGATCATACTATTTATTGCCAAAGGAACGCAATATTGTAAGGAGGAGCTTTCTTTAATATGGTAATCATAACACTGATAAATATTTGGTGAAACACGATTCTGATTGGTTGTAAAACAGAAATCATTGAAACGTGATTGGTCATTGACTCCCATTTGGGACATGAGTTAAATAGTCTGCTTGAGAGGATATGAATGTATTCAAGATATTATTTAAAGAAAATATAAACATTTTTTGCGCGATAGTGCGTTTTGTCGTACTTACAGCAATGGCGACCATGATTGAAAGTTCAACTTCCTACATTTCGGGGTTGCCAATCTAAATAACTATACTGTAATAATACATATTACAAACACGCGCGTGGGAAGTAAAACCACTGCCCTCTATGTATACTACATATATACAAAAAATATCCAAAAGTAGTATTAATATACATTATATGAAACAAATCACTGCATTTTAAATTAACTGAACTTTATTTGAAACCATATAAAAACAATAAATACGTACTTGCCATCATGTTGCCACTAAATTGGTCTCACGGCCTTCTTTTGTTTCAACCAATAAGCATTGCCCACACTGTTAACGTTAGTCAATTGTTTATAATGAACGCAAATATTTATAACAATGATGCTATTATTTTGCTATTATTTATTGTTTTGAAAACACCATCGCGCAAAAAAAAATGTACAATGCACGTTTGTGAAGTGCTTTACAAAATCTCGGGAATTAAAAACCTCGCTATCGCTCAGTTTTTAAACATTTTCCTCGCTTCTGTAAAAATCACTTCCCAATCTCGCATCGTAATATACTATTCCAGCAGCCTGAATGTTGTATGCCCTACAAATATTCACTTTTGTTAGTTGAATCCACGAAACGTTTACCTCCTTGAGAGAATATGAATGTATTCACAATATTTTTTAAAGAAAATATAAACCTTTTTGACAGTCGTCATTGTTTTCTTGGGAAACATTTAACTTGTTTGTTATCAATCAATTTCACGATTGTCTAATCAGTATTCAGCAATATAATACAAGTTACACTGGTCAACATGATTTTTGTCTCATGAGCACCAATAGTTGTACTTAATGCAGTATTTTATCCTGTTTTCAAATATGTATTCGGAATTTCTCCATCACCCACAGGTTTTTTATTCCAATTTCAATTAATGGATTTAAATAATTATTTTTTTAATAAACTTTTTTCGTCCATTTGTCCATTGTAAATTAAAACCAAATGAGCTAACTCAACTGGTTTCAGCTATGGAAAAGGGATATCAAGGCAAATGGAATCCTAATATGCTGGCCGATTATTGTTGGACCATCAAGGGGGATGTTCAACAGCCGAAATATAGAAGAAAACCGTCATTTGTTACTTTCTAGGTGAGTCCAAATGTTAGAGTATTGTGTAGTTACGAATGTAGAAAATATTGAAGTGTTTGAAATTATAAATTCCTGTATCTCGGAAACCTTGCATGATGGAGAAAAACCGATATCATATTTGAATTCAGGAGAAAAAATACTATCAGAATCTATGATGACCTTGAAGACGATTTTCGGGCTGTAGGCCATGGTCGTGAGGCTTGTAGTTCCACGACGTTTGGCCAGAGACTGCGTCTGGCATCCTCAAGGGTAGTTATAAGTTCTGCTTGAAATATAGAGCATTCGTTGTCCAGTCTACGTGACTCGGTGTAAATTTCTTTTGAATTTTCTTCTACGACTAAAATTCAAAAGAAATTTACACCGAGTCACGTAGACTGGACAACGAATGCTCTATATTTCAAGCAGAACTTATAGGCATCCAAATGGCAGTGGACTGGATCCAACAACAAAGTAATGTAAACACTTCCTATGCAATACACGTGGACTCGCAAGCAGCACTTCTGGCCATCTCTAACAAAAGAACTACACAACCAATAGCAGTCAACACCAGAAAGAAAATTATCACTCTGAAGAAGACAACTCAAGTCTCACTAAACTGGATCAGAGGACATACAGGAATCAGAGGTAACGAACGAGCCGATTATCTAGCAAAAATAGCTGCCAGCTATAAAAATACTGTAACCTATAACTCCATCCCTATTTCTCGAGCCAAGAAACTTCTGCTAAACTATTACATCAACATATGGAATGCAACATATACCAACTCCGAGGTATCATTTCACACCAAACAGTTCATTCCCTCTATTCACCACCGGCTCTCTATATCCCTATGGCCAAACTTCATCCTTACACAATTCCTAACCAACCACGGACGCTTCCGTACATATCTTCACAGGATCAAAAAGTCACCATCTCCCCTATGTAACTGCCCCGAAAGTCCACCACAGACAGCAATACATCTTCTGACAGAATGTTCACTGTACTCCAGAGACCGGCCTCCTGTTCTAACAACCCAAACTCTACCTCAGATACTACAGCACCACATCAACACCGTCACAGTGACGAACTTCATCACCAACATCTTCCGCTCACTTCAAGAATAAACTCTTGAACAATCAAAATACAGCAAAACAAAATGTAAATGTATGTAAATAACTAAATATCCCGTGATATGCCCATGGTAAAACACGGGTTGAAATATAATGTAATAAAATTAAAAAAAAAAAAAAAAAAAAGGGTAGTCTTGAGGATGCCAGACGCAGTCTCTGGCGAAACGTCAGGGAACTACAAGCCTCCCGACCACGCGGCCTACAGCCCGAAAATCTTCTTCAATATCATCATAGCAACTCTGGCCGTGAAATCTACGTGATTTACTATCAGAATCACATATTTTTGTTTCTGAGACAAAAAAAAAGTTTATTTTTTGTTGCTGAGTTTTATTAATTCCATGACATCAATACTTTCATTTTTGGTTTAACGAATATATTGAAAAGAAAACCATATAACTTACTGTATCAAACATATAACTATTCTTGTTTGATTTTAGAGAACTCTTTCCACTCGTATACTATGTAATTTTATTTTTTTAAATATGTATTTATTTACCGTATATTTACACATTAGGCGGCTCCGTGGCGCAAGCGGTTAGACGCTCGCCTCTCACCGCTGGGTACCCGAGATCGAGTCTCGGTCACTCCATGTGGGTGGACGAAACGGAGCTTGGGCAGGGTTTTTTCGAGGTTCTAACCCGTTTTTCCCTGCCATTTCATTTCTTCATACTTATCTCGTTCGTTTAGTTTCATTTCGTTCATCTGCCCTCGTGATGGTGCGTCAGGCGTGGTCGGCCAGCACCCTTATGATTCACAGACCTCTATATAGGGGATCCTCGAATCGGCCCTGAGTTGGACACGACTAGAGGTCATTTATTTATATTTACACATTACTAACTGTTAAAAAGATCTATATGTCACAAACATTACAAGCCAGAAAAGTTGCAAGACAAAAATTAAGATGGGATGATTTCTTGCAGGGTATTAGAATTAATAAAATTAGAAATTGGAAGAATTTAGCAGCAAACAGACAAGTCTGGAACGGTATTCTGAGGAAGGCTTAGGGCCCAAAATGGGCTGTCATGCCATATACGATTCATTCATAGTGTTCTGCTCAAGAGCAGGTCTTTTACTGCAAAACTCAGCATTCTCCACTCTTTCCTTAACTCAGCTTTCCTTTTTGTATCTGCATACAAACCATTAATTTTAATATTGTCTATCATCTGATGTATTTTTCTGCCTCTAACTTTCTTTCCGTTGACATTCCTTCCAGGGCATCCTTCAGCATACAGTTTTCTTCTCAGTCAGTGGCCAATCCAATTTCTTTTCCTCTTCTTTAAGAGTTCCAGCATTGTTCTTCTTTCACCCACTCTGTCTAGCACATCTTTATTTCTTACTTTGTCTGTCCATTTTATACGTTCCATTCTTGTCCATATCCACATCTCAAAAGCTTCCAGTCGCTTTTCCTCTTTCCGTCGTAATGTCCAAGTCTCTGCACCATACAATGCTACACTCCACACAAAGCACTTCACTAGCCTCTTCCGTAATTCTTTTCCCAAAGGTCCGCAGAAAAGGCTTCTCTTCTTGTTAAAAGTCTCTTTTGCCATTGCTATCCTCTGCTTTACTTCTTGACTGCAGTTCATGTTACTACTGATGGTACAACCCAAGTATTTGAAGCTCTCCACTTGCTCAATGTTCTCATCTTTAATCCTCATGTTTATCTTCCTTGGTTTCCTTCCTATAATCATGGCCTTCGTCTTATTTATATTTATCTTCATCCCATAATCCTGGCACTTATATGATAATGATGATTTATTTCAGAAATGCTCTAATATAATTATAAAATTACTCAGTGGTCAAGAGAAATTATTTTCAGTTCATTACATTCATCACCCAGTGGTCGTACTGCTACAACACCAACACTCCATGTATCACGATATGAAGGAACATTTTTTATTCCATTCTCATTTAGAGACCTCTCATTATCACAAGTTATGTCATGAGAGATTTCGAAATCATTGATAAATTTATGAGTCACGAAGTGACGATGAATTCATATAGAAGATATGAAATCAAGAGTGGCATTTGTTAGGACTATTTAAGGAATAAAATTAATCTCTTTAATCAAAAATTACCAAAATGATTAGTAATTCAATCCATACTATTTAATTGAGCCCCCCTAATCTCATCGGTAATAGTTGTTATATCATTAGTAACGTTATACTATTACCTGCGAATTTCATATTCATCCTTCATTATTTTAAGAAGAGACCCAAGTTGGTTTGATTTACTTCTTGTTTGGCGGAGACTAACCGAACTCCCTTTGATTTTTTATTATTTAAATATAGTTAATTTAAAATATTTATATATTTAATGTAAACGGCGATGTTTGAAAACAAATCACAAATGTGAGGTTATGTTTTATTCATGCAACTTGATCATATTATTTATTGCCAAATAGGATCCCAATATTGTAAGAATTCTCTCTAGTGGAGAAACAATTAAACACGTCAAACCTTATGTTATAACCAACATTATAGGTTATTAATTTATTTTTGTAAACAACTCAGTAAAATCATTATTTAAAAACACAACTATTGAGCACACAATTATCAAATATGTAGTTCGAAGGAATCTGTTCATTATTTATTATAATCAATGTATGTGTTGGAGAGTCAGTCACTGCAAAATAATGCTCTGACCTGTTCAGAATATTAAAAAGGAGTTAGCTTTCTTCATCACAGAAGAGGAGGCGATAAAGAGAATTCGACAAATAATGAGGTGAAACACGACTGTGATGGTTGAAGAACAAAATTCAATGAAACGTGATGTCATTAACTCCCATTTGGGGCACGAGTTAAATAGTTGAATGCAGGCTTTCACGGCCGGTAATCATAATGTTGAGTGATTCCGGGTTCTGTGGCCGTGGTCCATAGTTGGTGTTGATACCAGACGTTTCGCCCTCAACTGCGGAGGGCATCTTCAGTGGCGAGTGCTTCTAGGCGTGTTTCCTGGTCGGAAGCTCAGAGCTTCCGACCAGGAAACACGCCTAGAAGCACTCGCCACTGAAGATGCCCTCCGCAGTTGAGGGCGAAACGTCTGGTATCAACACCAACTATGGACCACGGCCACAGAACCCGGAATCACTCAACATCACGAGTTAAATAGTTAAATAGTCATAACAAATGTAGGCCTACTTGTTGAAAGTTGTGACTGTCACATATTCTCTATAAAATTCGTTGATTTTAATTTTAGTATTGTTAAATGGTAATTAACGCTGCTATGGATCATGATAATGCAATTCGTATCGGTTGCACTGAGCAACAAAAAATAAACGTTTTTTTCTCAGAAAGAAAAATATGTGATTCTGATAGTATTTTTTCCCCTTAATTCAAATATGATATTGGTTTTTCTCCACCACGCAAGGTTTCTGAGAGAAAGGAATTTATAATTTCAAACACTTTAATATTTTCTACATTCGTAACTACTCAATATTCGAACATTCGGACTCACCTAGAAGGTAATAAATGACGATTTTCTGCTATATTTCGCCTGTGGAGCATCCCTCTTGATGGTCCAACAATAATCGGCCAGCATATTAGGATACCATTTGCCTTGATATATCTTTTCCATAGCTGAAATCTCCTGAGTTAGCTCATTTGGTTTTATTTTACAATGGACAAATAGATGGAAAAGTTTATTTAAAAATAATTATTTAAATCCATTAATTGAAATTGAAATAAAAAAAACTGTGAGTGATGGAGAAATTCCGAATAGATATTTGAAAGCACGATAAAAAACTGCATCAAGTACAACTATGGTACTCTTGAGACAAAAATCATGTTGACCAGTGTTATTTGCCTTCATCACTGACGAAAATTATTAAACATTCCACTCAGGTTCGAGCAAACTAGTCCAGTGTAATTAAAATATAGTTAAGCGTCTATAAATGTGAATAAACTGTATAAGCCAGTTCTAACATATGCAGCTGAGACTTGGATATTAAAGAATTGAGCAGAATCCAAGCTAAAGAAATTAAATTGTTACGTGAAATGGTACATAAAACAAGGAGAGACAGAATAACAAATGACAAAATCAGGGAGACATTAGAATTTAGAATAGATTTATTTAGAATAGATTTATTTAGCCTGGTGGAGTTAAGGCCATGTGGCCTTCTCTTCCACTCACCAGAACAAGCATATGTTACATATGAATACAAAAAAAATACAATAATAGTCATATTAAACAGGACAAACATATGTTACACATGAATACAAATAAATTACAATAATAGACATTGAACAATTAATTATCTGTCATATTGAATAATAATGAAATTAATGTCTAATAATAGAATGAAACTAAATACAATTAAAATTAAATTAATGATACAATGAATAAAAAAAGGAATAACAGCTCGAATCTACTATACATAAAAAGAAAAGAAAAAATACAAAGAAAGTAATAAACTACAATGAATTAATCTACGCTTTTTATACAAGGCATTAGGTAAATGTATTAACAAATCCTAAGTCTATTTTTATTAAACAATGCAAAAACGCATTATTAATTCTTAAAAAGTAGTATTAGTGAGTTGTTTCTGTTAGTGATTTTATTTTCAATTTATTTCTGAAAGATGGTAAAGTTTGGCAGTCTCTGACATAGGGTGGAAGTGAATTCCATGTTCTAGCAAGAGAAACTGTAAAAGATTTCGAATAATAGGTAGTATGATGAGGAGGGATATAAAGGACACTGTGCTCAAGGGATCGGGTATCTAAGTTATGTGTATCAGAGAGTTTAGTGAAGCGGTGTGATAAATAATAAGGAACTCGTAGAAAAGTTAACAATAGACATAGAAAAAATAAACTTAAATGGTTTGGATATTTAAAAAGAATGGAAAAGGAGATTCTATCACAAAGACTGTTCAATCTCAATATGCGAGGAAAACGACCACGAGATAGACTACGAGAAAGATGGATTAACCAAGTGAAGAAAAGTTTGCAAGAAAGAGGATACGACTGGGAAGAACTAAAAAGAAGGAAAGCATGGGGGATAGAGATTGGAGGCATATTTGTAGTCAACCTTCCGAAAGGAGGACACGATAAGAGGATGATGACGAAACTGTATAAGTTAAAAACATAAAACACTTTAATACTAATCAAATTTAAATCCTATAGTAGTTTACTTAAATCCGTTGATCCAATTATGATGTCTGCGTATGCATATACGAAAATGTCTTCTCCTATTTCTTCTATTTTCCTTACCAGTTCTTCGGCTGCCATTATGAATAGCAGTGGGCTCAATGGGTCTCCTTGCAGTACCCCATTTGTCTGCAGTATAGTTTTTTATTTTGAGAGACCATCTGATATAACTATGCTATTTTCTTTCATTATTGATGTAATGATTTGGGTCCACGCTTCTCCTCTCCTAGGATACCCCATTTGTCTGCAGTATAGTTTTTTATTTTGAGAGACCATCTGTTATAACTATGCTATTTTCTTTCATTATTGATGTAATGATTTGGGTCTACGCGTTCTCCTCTCCTAGGATATTTTCCAGTTTGCTTATTATTAATCCTCTGTCCATTATATCGAAGGCTTTCGTAAAATCTACGAAGACAGTGTACAGCTTCTGTTGTCTATCGAGTGCTTCCTCTTTGTTTTGAAGGAGGAGTTTCACTGCCGTTTGAGTTGATCTCTCTTTCCTGAATCCAAATTGCGCGTCAGGAAGTTTTTCTTCGATTTTGTCCCTTACTCTATTTGTTATAATTTTCGTTAGGTTCTTGAAGGGAACGTTTTCAAGAGCGATGTCCCTGTATTTGTTAGGGTCTGTAGGATCCCCTGTTTCTTTGTATATAACTTTTATCGTCGAGTTTCTCCATTGTTCTGGAATTCTTCCTAGTTCCATACATTTGTTATATAGTTTTGTCCATATGGACATGCGCTACAAAGACTACGCAGGAAAAGAGAGGAAGTATGGCCGGAATTCTTCAGCACCGGAGCGATGATAGACAGGAACTGGACAGAAGCAAATTTCCAGATACGACACGTCATCACAAGATTAAGCGTGCATGGATTCCACCACCTAATGTGTAGAGATAAAACATTCCATGACCCGAAGATGTCATGCATATGCGAAGTGTGTGAACAGAAATGCGAAAGATATCACATCGAAACATGTACACAAAGAACAAAAACAATTTGTGATTACGCAAGACAAAGTTAGTGTTAGTGATTGTTAGCTGTGTTATCACCTTTGCACATTTGTGCGCAATCCATTTATATAAATATAATATTTTCTGAAACCTTTACACTCAGAAATTTTCAAATAAAATTAAAGATTTAATGTTAAAAATAACTATAATTTCATCTAATACCAAGTTCAATCCAATTTACAGTATAAAAAACTCTATTGAATTAATTGACAATATAAAGAACATTGATTTGCCTAATAACTTAATTTTAGTTTCTTTTGATGTAAAGAATGTTTCCCAGTATACCTACTATTGATGTAATAGAGATTATTAATAGAATGTTACTAACTAATAAAGTGAATGGTTTTGTAGTTGAAGAAATATTACACACTCTTAAAACATGCTTACATCGAAATTACTTTGAATTTAATAACAAATTGTACATAGCTAAAGATGGTTTGATTATGGGTGATCCGTTGAGCCCTCTTTTGGCAGAGATTTTTATGGATGACTTAGAACAAACCATACATAAGAATTTGTTAGCTATAAATGTTATATTTTGGTATCGTTATGTAGATGATGTCATAGCAGGCTTCACAGGAACCAAAAGACAATTGAATTCCTTTTTAAATTTTATTAATAACATTCACAGAAATATTAATTTCACAATGGAATTAGAAACAAATAATAGTATAAATTTCTTGGATTTATCAATACAACACATTGATAATAAGTTTGAGTTTGGTATCTTTCACAAACCATTTCATACTGATACCACTATCCATAGTTCTTCTCTTCACCCATATACTCATAAGATGGCAGTCTTTAATAGTTACATTCATAGACTTTTAAATATCCCTCTTTCACCCTTGGAATATAATAATGAATTGAATATTATTAAACAATTGGCTGTTAATAATGGCTACGACCCTGAAATTATAGAATGTTTAATTAAGAAGGTTCATTACAAAAAAGCAATTAACAAAGTTTTTCCTCTACCCAAAGAAAACATAAAGAAATATGTCGTAATGTCATACATAGGCCCACTTTCAAATAAAATATCTAAACACTTTAAAAAGTTGAACATTATTAATGTGACATTTAAAACTAATAAAACTCTACAAAATATAATAAAAAAACAATAAAACCAAAACAAAGAAAAATTATCAGGTGTATATAAATTGAAGTGTGGCCCATGTGACAATGTCTATATAGGACAAACTGGTAGACCTTTTATCTCTCGGATAAAGGAACACATGAGAGCATATAACAGAAATTTAGAATATTCAAAATATGCTAACCACCTATTCCAATTTAATCATTGTTTCCATCCAAATTTTGAAATTTTACATATTTGTGATAAGGGTAAGAAGTTAGATCTTTTGGAGGCTGTAGAAATTAATAAATTTAAAAGTAGTAAAAAACTGTTAAATTCTCAACTTGATTTGAATGAATCCCCTTTGTTAAATTAAAAAAATTAAATAAATATTTTTGTATTGTTGCTTAGATCAGTTGGAACACAATTCATAATTTGTTAACATGTCTGAAGAAGGTACAGTGTACCGAAACAGCTGTCACTGAATTATATAATAAATATGAAAATCAAATAAAACTACGTTTTATTTTTATTTAATTAATTAAAAATAACACGTCATATTTCTTCCTGAGTTCGCTGTGTTCAACTTGTGGAACATTAACATTTTACTTACACTCCACGTAAAATGAAACGCCTTAACAAATAGACTACGTAAAAGTTAATGTATGTAATATTTATTGAATCGTATTTAGATGTAATAAGTTGTTGAGATACAATCCGTTCTCTTGCGGTTTTGTTACCTTCCGACCAGAAACACTCTCTATTTTTGTAAAGGAAGTAACAAACCAAAAGAACATTCTGGCTCGCCACAATATCCTACTTCTTTTAATTTACGGAAATTTTAAAAATCAACAATGAACGGAAATACAGCACATAATAAGAACTTATAAAGTTCGTGACCAAACACCGCTGAGGTCACTGTGTAGAATTTCATCATCATCATCACTCCAGGGATTAGGCAATTGCCCGTTCCGACTTCATAATGCATCAGCCCAACGTCTTCTAGGTCTTCCAACATCACGTCTTCCTCTTGCTTGATAATTTCTTGCTAACAATGGATATCTCTCCTTACTCATTCCATCCATGTGATCAATCCATTTCTGTCTGTAATTCGTGACTTTATCCAATAAAGGCTGTACTTTCAATTCTTCTCTTATATCCTCATTTCTTATTCTATCAAGTCTTGTACATCCTTTTACTTGTCTTAGGAACCTCATCTCCGCCGTCTGTATTCTATCCTTCTGTTTTTTCACTGGAGCCCAAGTTTCACATCCATACAATATTGTGGGAACCGCCATAACATTATACATATTATACATTATACATATAGATACCTGAGATTTCAGTTGTCCTCTATTTTATGAAGGTTGTTATATGAAGTACTTTTGGAGCATATGCTCCATCGTCAGCATGTAAATTGGTACTAGTTGTTTGTGAGAATCTTGTATAGAATCGTGTATAGAATCTATAGAAGATTTTCACAAACAACTACGTAGTATAAATTTACATGCTGACAATGGAGCATATGCTCCGAAAGTACTTCATATTACAGTCTTTCTAAAGTTGAGGACGACCAGGATCTCAGGTATCTATTTTATGTTTTAAATAATATGAACTTTTCGTCAGCCAATATTACCCCATATTGTTCCAGATAATTATTTTTGTCGAATCATGCAGGTAATTTCATTGTAATTCAAATAACAATATTGCGACGAAATAAAATAAAATTTTAATTTTTTTTTAGCCTTTAAATAGGACAATACTTTCTCTCTTGAAAGTATTTATATGTGTTTCAATATATTTAACAGAAAATACGGAGTTTCTGTTTTTAAATAATTGGACTTAAAATGTACGGTTTTACATCGGTAACTGGCATAACTGTAGAATGGCAACATGTTTTATAGAGTGAGAGTAAAATAATATTCTGTGTGAAATTTTCGATTTTATTTCAACAAGAAAGCTGTGAATGTAGTATATATAAGATGAGTTACAAAATACATGTTTTGAGTTTTATGTTATAATAAACTTTAGTCATCAATAACACCAGTCAATATGGTTTTTGTCTCATGAGTACCAATAGTTGTACTTAATGCAGTTTTTTTTATCGTGTTTTCAAATATGTATTCGGAATTTCTCCATCACCCACAGTTTTTTTTATTTCAATTTCAATTAATGGATTTAAATAATTATGTTTTAATAAACGTTTTTCATCCATTTGTCCATTGTAAAATAAAACCAAATGAGCTAACTGAAATGGTTTCAGCTATGGAAAATATATATCAAGGCAAATGGAATCCTAATATGCTGGCCAATTATTGTTGGACCATCAAGAGGGATGCTCCACAGGCGAAATATAGCAGAAAATCGTCATTTATTACTTTCTAGGTGAGTCCGAATGTTCGAATATTGTGTAGTTACGAATGTAGAAAATATTAAAGTGTTTGAAATTATAAATTTCTGTCTCTCGGATACCTTGCGTGATGGAGAAAAACCGATATCATATTTGAATTCAGGAGAAAAATACTATCAGTATCACATTTTTTTCTTTCTGAGACAAAAAAAAGTTTCTTTTTGTTGCTCAGTGTTATACAAAATGAAGGTTACTGATGTAACAAATAATGCTCCTGTGTTGTTTAAGAGTTTTGATTCTTTGTTACGTATGAGTTTGTTCACATTCTTCAATTATTATCATTATATTATTATATGTGGAAAGCAACGGGAAGCTACCATACCTACAATTCCCTAGTAAAGCTGCAATCATAGCATGAAAATGCTATGATTGCAGTGAAGGACCTGCCTTCAGGCAGAATTACTATGGATGGATATTATTATTATTATTATTATTATTATTATTATTATTATTATTATTATTATCGTATTATTATTGTTATTATCGTATAAAATGTTGTGTGTACAAGAAATTTACATTGCTACATTTAATGTATCTTTAACTGTTTATAATTAGTATAGTGTATATCTATATTTGTCAAATATTTATTTGTAATTGTGCTGGTTGAGTGGAAGAGAAGGCCTTATGGCCTTAACTCTGTCAGAATAAATAAAACATTATTATTATTATTATTATTATTATTATTATTATTATTATTATTATTATTATTATTATTATTATTATTAATCGGCCGCGGTGGACTAGTGTTTATGCTCCTTGCCTCTGGTCCCAAGGGTCGCGGGTTCAAACCCGGCCGGGGTCGATGGATTTTTTAGGACTGAAAAATCCAAGGAGCAAGTCCTCCGGGAGGGACTATAAGCCGTGGGTCCCGAGTCTGAAGATTTTCAGGCTCGTAAAAAGTCCTTAAGCCTGAATGAAAAGGCCTCTAAGCAAAATTTATCGGATTTTCCCGTCCTAGTACTACCTTGATTTCCTAGATGTCAGTATGAGGCGGAACGCTGACCACGTACCACTCAAAATGACATCTATACGAAAACAAGTGTAACTAAATTAGTATGGTTCAAATTCTTCCCTGTAGGGAGAGAGTGCCTAAATCTCTGTAAAGGGAAAACATAGGCTTACAATAGAATACAAATTATTATTATTATTATTATTATTATTATTATTATTATTATTATTATTATTATTATTATTATTATTATTATTATTATTATTATTATTATTATTATTATTATTATTATTATTATTACATTGTTTGGGATGTAGGCACTTGAAAGATATTTCTAATGGTCCACATACCACTTTGGGAAGAAACTTTAATTCTCATATAATATGTCAAATTTTGTCCCGCGCCGTAGCCGAGTGGTTAAGGCAAGAAGCTTTGGCTGGTTCGAGTCATCATGAGGGAAGAAATTTTCTCATGTAATTTCGGTCAGTATGGGACCGGTGCCCACCCAGCATCGTGAGGCATTTGAGTAGCTACAATAAGTAACGACTCCACGTTGAGAAGACCAGCTATAACAGCTGGTGGACCCGACGTGCTGACCACATGTCACCCCATCACTGGCTTACGATCGTCTACTTCTGTGATTAACACATGCGGATGTGAGGCCAGCAGCCGGATGGTAGACCAAGGGCCTTCTAGGCCTGTCGCGCTAGGAGTTTTTTATGCCAAATTTTACGTTTAAATCACCTGCATAAAATATTTGCTAACTACCAAACTATTGGCAATTCTATGATAAATTTCATAATGAAATTTAAATGCAGGATATCTTTTCTATAAAAAAATATCATCATCCTGTCAGGTGTTAGTCCTAGAAGAACTGTTTTGTGATCCCACAACAGGCCCGGAAGTCCTTGGGGTAGTAGGAGGTTAAGGCTCCCACTTTTCCTAGACAATCGGCACTTTATGTCAGCCGGGTTGTCAGCCCTGCGTGACGGCCGCCTTTACCCCCAGAACAAGCGTCTGGTATTCATTTCCGTTAGAGGCTGAGTCGACCCCAGGGCCATAGTGCCGCCAGAGGGTTTGGGTCTGTTTAAAAATCCTGACCCCAACGGGACTTGAACCCTCGACCCTCCGGCTTGTAGTTCAGTGCCTTAACCACTACGCTACGGCGTGCAGAAGAACTGTTACGGCTATAAAAAATAATGAGTAATAATGTATTAAAATTTTATTGTCGAAGATTGGGGGGCATAAGGGCCTTCTCTTCCACTCAACTAGCACTGACATACATACTACAAACTAGTAAAACACAAATAAACAAAATATCATGCTTTATATCGAATTAAAAACTGTAATATTCTTCTTCTTCTCCTTCTTCTTCTTCTTCTTCTTCTTCTTAGAAGGATTAAACCTTATTCGTTTGTTCCGGCTCCAAGTATCATAGCTCCTGGGTCCATCTCTTTCGTGGGCGTCCCCTATATCTTTTTCCTCCTCTTGGTTGATAGTTCTGAATTTTCCAAGGCAATCTGTTGGTATCCACTCTGCAGACATGTTCATACAATTTACTCCTATACTCTTCTTTTACGAATATCTTCACTTCGTTTTTTATCCATTAAAGTATATCCTGCCACAAATCATAAATATTTCATTTCTGCTGCTTCTATTCTTTTAATTGTCTGTTTATTCAGACTCCATATTTCTGAGCCATACAATATTGCAGGCACATCCTGTATGGCTTTACAAAATAAGTATTCATACAGTTTTTTTCACTATGCAAACAATATGATTACTTTAAAAAAGAGCTAACTCCAAATTACATTGATAGTTTTCAATGTACAACTAAAACAATCTAGACAGTTTCGCTATGGTAATGATGATGATGATGATGATGATAATAATAATAATAATAATAATAAATAATAATAATAATAATAATAATAATAATATTCACTAATGCTCTTCATAATATACATGAACTCAGTGATTAAAGAATGGAGAATACAACCACATGGCAGTATACCACTTAATAGAATATATAATTTAGACACCCTATTATTTTCAGATGACATTGTGTTTATAGCGAATTCAGAAGATGGCCTACAACGTTCAGTCCACACTTTTCACCAAATTGCAATAAACTACAAAATGGAAATCTTAACAGAAAAATCTAAAGTAATGGCTTTCATAGGAAAAGACCCAGTTCGCAGTAAAATTATTATTAATAATAAAATATTAGAACAAACTAACACGTTTAACTATCTCGGATACCAAGTTACATACGAAGAGGAAAAAGATTTTAGTCAAAAAATTATAAAATTTAACAAAGTAACAGGAATTATAAATATTTTCAAGCCAAACACAGTACAGCAACACACACGAACTAGAATTTATAAAACACTGGCCAGACCCATATTATGTTACGGCAGTGAGGCGTGGACAATTCGCAGTGTAGATGAACAAAGACTAAACTGCGGCAAAAATGAAATTTAAGAGACATACTGCAGGTTACTCAAGAACAGACCACAAAAGGAATTCTGAGATTCTCAAAGAATTACAAAAAGAATCAGTCATGGAATATATACAAAAATAGAGAAACAACTGCAAATCTCACGTAAGAAGAATGAGCAGAAGAAGAATACCATGTCAAATGTTAAATTACCAGCCAACAGGCAAGATATCTTTGGGCAGACCCTTCAAACGTTGGATTGAGACCATAACAGACCACTAGGTCTATCACATGAAATGAATAATAATAATAATAATAATAATAATAATAATAATAATAATAATAATAATAATAATAATAAGAAGAAGAAGAAGAAGAAGAAAGAAGAAAAATTGAAGACTATGCCAATTTTAGAATATATTAAACAGTACCAACTAAATTGAAAACACCATCTTGAAAGAATGAGTTCAAATCAGATCCCAAAAGCTGTTTATAATTATATACCAAGAGGACGAAGATATCTGAGCCGTCCTATAAAACGCTGGAGGGAAAATTTTCTATAGGATCGTAACAGGCCTGGGCCTAATACTTGGAAGGAAGAAGAATAAGAAGAAGATGATGATAATAATAATAATAATAATAATAATAATAATAATAATAATAATAATAATAATAGGTCCTAATAATAATACGATACATGCATTTTATAAAGATAAGAATCAAAGTAACTAAAGTCGGTTTATTGTCCCATAGAGTTACAATTGGGGAAGCTACTTCTCTGCGGGCTGAGTATAAATTAGCCATCTTGAATTCCCATATAATAACTGTGATGAAAATGTTATCTGTTTACGTATTTAAACACATTTAAAATGTAGCGAACCTAAAAGCTAACCTAACCTAATTAAATTACTCTAAACCCGGGCGAATCCCATGGAACGCCTTTTTTTTTTTTTTTTTTTTTTTTTGCGCGAGGTTAAATATGTACATTTGTTTGTGTTTTACGCGATTAAATTTGGACATAAACATTTGTTACCTTCAGACCAGCACCATTATCGGCAGAGCTTTGTTGTTGAAACCAGTTATAATCGACAGAGAATCTGTGGCAGTGGGTTTATCGCTGGTTTTTAGTGTGGCCAGGCCCACAGAACACTCGAATAGCCTTACAATTCATTCTATCACATGAAAACCTGCAGTGATTTATAAACAGAGCCAGGCTATACTGAAGAAGAAATCAAGTTAATTTGCTTGACGTGATCACTGCAGTCAGACTCGGCGTACCGTGCGGATAAGTGAAAGCTCTGTCAACATCTTCAACGTTAAGTGAAGGTCAAATAAATCAATTATACAATGAATTTAGTAGAAATCATTTCATACTGAATGGCCAATATATGGCCGTACGTTTCGTTTTTCATAATCAGAGGTTATTTATTTCTTTACTTAACCTGATGGAGTTAAGACCACAAGGTGTTCTCTTCCACATCACCAGGGTTAAATTATAGGCCTACATACAATAAGCATTATGATAAATGATACATAGCTACTACATAATTATAGACTATACAATATAAAATTGACAAGGGAAGGAAAGAAAAAAAAATAGTAATAATAATAATTACTTTTATTATTATTATTTTTTTTATTATTATTATTTTATTATTATTATTATTATTATTATTAATTATTATTATTATTATTATTATTATTATTATTATTATTATTATTATTATTATTATTATTATTATAACAAAGATAATAACCATATAATTAAATTAAGTAAATGGCTTAGTAAAGAAAGTTTAAAATATCTTCTTCTTTTTCTTCTTCTCCCTTTCAAGGATTTGGTCAATGCGACCTGTTCCGGTCTCAAGTCCATCGTTTCCTTGGCCGTCCCAAAGATCTTTTTCCGTGTGGTTTGTAGGTGTTGATCTTTTTGGGTAATCTTGTATTGTCCATTCTGTCTAAATGTTCTTTCCATTGGTATTTGTGCTCTTCTAGTTTATCGACTATTGAAAATATCTCCAGTTCATTTCTTATTGATTCATTATGTAATCTATCCATGCGTGTACATCCTTTTACGGATCTTAAATATTTCGGCACAACCGCACTTTTACTAGCGCTTGATTTTTCAGTTATATCATTGTAAACTATAGCTCTTCTTTTGTATTTACTAACATCATTTAATATTTTAAACTTTTTTCAAACAATTTTTATAACACATTAGACAGTTTGGCTCAACTGCACTTCTACTATCTCAAACGTTTTCTGTTATATTGTTGTAAACTATAGCTTTTGTTCTGTACTTACCATCATTTTCTAATATTTTAACACGTTTTAAAACAATTGTTATAACATTATTACACAATTTTAAAGTATTTATTTAAATACGCAAATCGCAATATTATGAGACTGTTAGACTGTTGACGCTAACTGCTATTTTCTCCACAGAGTATATTACTTAGTCTATGATTTTTCTATCGCTGTTTTGGGTTATCGCTGGTTGGATCAGCGTTAGGGAGTGATAAGTAAGTGTACACCCATTTTTAATAAACGTTTGGTAACTCACTATGATGTTTGTGGTTATCATTCTATGATAATGTTATCGCTCCTACTTCTAACTGCTACCGTGTATTCGCAGTTCTTTGCAGTTTTGAGATAGTGTAAGTGCAGTTTTTCCGACAGTTTTGAAGTATTTATTTAAATATGCAAATCACAATATTATGACACTGTTAGAATATTGTGATGCTAACTGCTATTTTCTCCACAAAGTATATTACTTAGTCTGATTTTTCTATCGCTGTTTTGGGTTATCGCTTGTTGGATCACCGTTAGGGAGCCATAAGTAAGTGTACACCCATTTTTAATAAACGTTTGTATAATTTTAATATTATTAATATATCTTTTTAACATAGATTTGGGGATTTATTGCAAATATTTGTCATTTAAATTTCATAGAGACAGATAGTAATCAAGGATGATATTCAATATGTGGTTCGATTGTGGGTTATCGGTGGCTCTACAAACTCTGGCGCATGCGCAATGTTATTCTATAAGACTTTGAAAATATTTCACGCTAGTTTAAGTGCAGTTTTTCCAAAATTTCATTTAAGTGGCTCGAATGTGAGATATTTTTTTTTGTAAGTACCCAAGATTCAAATCCATATAAAATAACAAGACCGGCCATAATTTTATAAAACCTGTGCTATAAAGGAATAATAAAAGTATACATGGAACATATTATATTGTCTACGGAAATGTGAAGTGAGTTTCTTTTTAAACTGTTTTTGAGTCGGGCAGTCCTTGATATACGAGGGAAGGTAATTCCAGAGTCGGGTGGCTGAATCAAGGAAGGATGAAGAATAGTGAGATGTTCGATGTAGAGGAACAGCTAGTGTTAAATTTTCTCTCTATCGTGTGTTCAAGTTATGGTGGGGAGGATAGCGAATGAGGACAAACACAATTTTTTGAAACAGCCTTACAATACCAAAAAAAAAACATAAAACACTTGTTGAATTATTAAACAAAGAAGAAGAAAAAGAAGAAATGCAGGAATATTTACCACAGATACTTGATTAGCCTATACGTATAATTTCACCAAGTATTGGCCTACAATACAGAATTAGAACTTAATTAAAAAATACAGGTAACAGGAGCAACTCTACGAAAATACTAAATATTAAGCTACAATAATGCTATCTCGCCATTACGTCAGTCTGTGAGTGAAAATAAAATTTGGATTTACATTGACTATTTAATTCATGCCCCAAATGGAAGTCAATGAACAGTCACTTTTCAATTAATTAATCAATCGAGTTGGTGTTTACTTGATGAAAATCCATTACTCATTTAATTAAATAAAAATAAAACACAGTTTTATTTGATTTTCATATTTATTAAGATATAATTTAGTTACAGCTGTTTCGGTACACTGTACCTTCTTCAGACATGTTAACAAATTAATGTATTATTATAGTACATAATAACTGTATCTATGCAACAATATATATTCTTTATAATCTGTATTATAAATTTAACAGAGGCAATTCATTCATATCTAGTTGGGAATGTAACAGTTCATTACTACTTTTCAATTTATTTGCTTCTACAGCTTCTAAAAGGTCCAACTTCTTTCCTTTGTCACAAACATGTAAAATTTTAAAATTTGGATCAAAGCAATGATTATATTGGAGTAGGCGGTTAGCATATTTTGAATTATGTAAATTTCTGTTATATGTTCTCATATGTTCCTTTATACGAGAGATAGAAGGTCTGCGAGTTTGTCCTATATAGACATTGTCACGTGTGCCACACTTCAATTTATATACACCTGATAATTTTTACTTTTTATTGTGGTTTTGTTGTTTTCTATTATATTTTGTAAAGTTTTATTAGTTTTAAATGCCACATTAATGCTCAACTTTTTAATGTGTTTAGATATTTTATGGAAAGTGGGGCTATGTATGACATTGACATATTTCTTTGTTTTTTTTGGGTAAAGGAAAAACTTGTTAATTGCTTTTTTGTAATGAATTTTCTTAATTAAATTCTCTATAATTTTAGGGTCATAGTTATTATTCATAGCTAATTGTTTAATAATATTCTGTTCATTATTATATTCCAAAGCTGTAACTAAATTATATCTTAATAAATATGAAACTCAAATAAAACTAACTTTTCAATTAATTTTGTTTTACAACCAATCACAGTCGTGTTTCATCTCGCTCTTTATCGATTTATCTTTATCAGCTCCTGCTTTTGTGATAAAGAAAACTCCTCCTTTTTTAATATTCTGAATAGGTTACAGTATTATTTTTCTCCAAACAATACATTGAATATAGCAAATAATGAACAGATTCCTTGATTTTACTCGTTGTTTACTAAAAAAATAAACGAATAACCTATAATGTTGATTGTAATATACAGTTTGATGTTTCATTATTTCTCCACTAGGGTGCATTCTTACAATATTGCGATCCTATTTGGCAATAAATAATATGATCAAGTTGCAGTGAATGAACATAACCTCACATTTCTAATTTGTTTTCAAACATCACCGTTTACATTAAATATATATATATATATATATATATATATATATATATGTATATATAACACCGGTAACTATAGTTAAATAATGCTTTCTGAGTAAACAGCTTAATTTTATTCGTTAAATAGTTCTAACAAATGCCACTCTTGATTTCCAAATCCTCTAGATAAATTCACTCGTCACTTTGTGACTCATGAATTTATCCATGATTTGGAAATTACTCGTGACATTACTTATGAAGAAGATCAGGAGGTTTGTTGGAAATATATTTTTGGGAGTATTTTTGGCAAACAGATATAATAATAATAATAATAATAATAATAATAATAATAATAATAATAATAATAATAAATAAATAATTTCTATTAAATTCTGAAGTCGGTGAAAAAGTTAACAAAAAATGTAGATTTTTTTTTCAAAATTAAGCAAATTGTTAATAGGGACTTGTATTATGCACTATTAGCATCTTTTTACTCAACCCTGTATTTTGTTTTACATTTTTAGGTACCTCAATTACCTCATCTGTCACTCGTTACGGGAAATCTATACTAGGGACCGCATATACATTGTCAGCAAACGGATATTTGTCCTCGTTCTATTATATAAATTGTCTATTTACTGTTTATACTAACAAAAAACTATATTTTTACCATTTAACACAATCCATACAGTTTATTTATGATTAATAATAATAATGATGATAATAATAATAACCCCAAGTGCGACAGGCCTAGAAGGCCCTTGGCCTACTGGCCGGCGCTGGCCTCACATCCACACGTGTTAATCAGAGGTAGACGATCATCTAGCCAGTATAGGGGTGACATGTGTTCAGCATGTCGGGCCCCCAGCAGTTATAGCTGGTCTTCTCAACCTGGAGTCGCTACTTATTGTAGCTACCCAAATGCTTCATGATGGTGGGTAGGCACCGGTCCATACTGACCGAAATTCCATGAGAAAATTTCTTCCCCCATGGAGACTCGAACCAGCGCAAGTCCCGTAGCTCTGTGCCAAGGCTTCTTGCCTTAACCACTCGGCTACGGCGCGGGACTAATAATAATAATAATGTAATAAAATATTTTATCATTATTATCAGTATTATCAGTATTATTATTATTATTATTATTATTATTATTATTATTATTATTATTATTATTATTATTATTAACCGGTAGAGTACATGCATTTTATAAGAGTCATAGTAATTAATTTAAGCCAAAGCCAATCTATTATTGCCTAGCGATACATAAATTGTACATTTAAATACACTGCTCAAAAAATTATGGGATTTTGTAGAATTACCTATTAAGACTATGTTTTTTGGAATAGTATTAGATGCAATCACTTTCTATTACTCCAGGATAATGTAAACAAGAGTTTGAAGTTGTTACGTAACCTCGGCACCACACCAGAGGGCAGTGTCTGTACTGTTGATGTGAAAGGGTGGTGTGGAGGTGAATGTTTTGTTGCTGTTTTTAAATCCAGTCCAGTTTTCAGTTAGTGAATGACTTGCCTTAGGGACAGTAATGCCTCGACAACGTGATTTACCTGAACCAATGGCTTGGAGGGTCATAGGAAGGATGGAAGCTGGACAGACACAACAAGAGGTGACACAAGCCATTGGGGTGTCTCAAAGCGTGATTTCCAGACTTTGGAATCGTTTTCAAAGAACAGATACTGTTCACAGAAGAGCCGGACAAGTCGGCCACGGGCAACAACAGCAAGGGATGACCGTTACCTCATGTTAACAGCCCGTCGGAATAGACAGCAGAATGCAACTCAACTGCGAAATACACTTCAAACAGCAACAGGACGCAGGGTGTCAACTCAAACTGTCCGTAATCGACTGCATGGAAGTGGTCTCTATGCCCGTAGGCCCATGGTGTGTACCAGGTTAACTCCACAAACCGTAGAGATCGCAGAAACTGGGCGGAGGAACATCGTGGGTGGAGGCATGCCGAATGGAGATCAGTTCTTTTTTTCTGGTGAGTCGCGATTCAACGTGGAATGTGATAGTCGGCGTGTATTCATCTGGAGGGAAAAAGGGACACGAAACAATCCAGCTTTTTTACGTGAAAGATCCCCATATAGTGGCGGTGGATTGATGGTGTGGGTAGGAGTCAGTAGTGGGTGGACGTACGGACCTCTACGTCATCCAAGGTGGTACTTTGACGGAGATGAGATTATCCGACCTTTTGTCGTGCCTTATGCTGGTGCCATAGGTGATTCTTTTCTTTTATGGACGATAATGCACGACCCCACAGACCTGGCTTGGTGGACGACATGCTGGAAGTGGAGGGTATCGAGCGTATGCAATGGCCAGCTTCCTCCCCGGACTTAAATCCGATTGAGCATATGTGGGATGCATTAGACAGGCGCATTGCAGGCAGACCAGCACCTCCCACAACTGTTCGAGAGCTGCACATTGCTCTTATGGAAGAGTGGCCACGTATCTCCCAAGAACTCATTGCTAACCTCATTGTATCAATGCCACACAGGTGTGAGGCAGTGCTGGCCGTTCGAGGAGACCATACACCATACTAAAGAAACATTTTCACCAATGTTAATGCTGCTTTGTTTGTTTGCCATATTCCTAATCAGGATCTCTTTGACATCTGGTGTGGTACAGAGGTTACGTAATGACGTAAAACTCTTGTTTACATTCTTTTGGAGTAATAGAAAGTGATTGCATCTAATACTGTTCCTAAAAACATAGTCTAATAGGTTATTCTACAAATATCCCCTAATTTTTTGAGCAGTGTATATAATGCATTTTATCTTAGGCTAAAAGTTTGGTGTCGAATGTTTTATACGCTAATTTTGATTGGGTAATATTTCTACATGTGTATTGATTTTCGTTATTAAAACGTGGCTTTTGAAACCGTAGCATTAATGCCGGTGCAATAATAAATTGTGAATTTTTCGGTGCGAAAATCATTATTACTTAGAATACGTTCGTCGTGATTGCATTATGATTTAATGACATAATCAACTTCTACATACACACGTACTGTGTATCTGTAGTCACAGGGAATATGTTAAGGATATCTGTAGTCATCACAGTGGGTTGAAGAAGCAAGAAGATGCACTATCCCCTCTACTATTCAATCTTGTACTAGAGCATTCTATCAAATCATAGAGGATGAAGGTCTTACAACTCAATGGTATTAATATGCTGTTAGTTAATATGCTGATGGTGTATTGGGCGATAGCGAAGAGATACTAAAGGCCAACACGCACACACTATTGAGTAACCAACTAACTCACTGGCACTATCGAACCCGTAGGTTCATAGCCATGCGGATATAAGCTCTCCATACATTCCTATCCTGAGCTAATGTTTTCCAATCATCCCCTGTATAAACTAGGCCTAGTTCCCTCAAATCATAGTTAATGTTAATCTCCCACCTTAGTCGTTGTCTACCCACTGGGCGTTTTCCTACAAGAAGCTTCCATGCACATCTTTCATTCCCTATTCGTGTCATATGTCTTGCCCATCGCAGTCTACGGGACTTAACTGTCTTTATTATATCTGGCTTCTTATAAAGACCATGTAGTTCATTGTTATGAAGTCTTCTCCATTCACCTGTCTGTTCATCTCTCTATGGTCCAAAAATTTTCCTAATTCAATACTATTGAATACTATTAAATACTAAGAAATTGGGACTGGAAGTAAATATTCCGATCCGATTGAGGGTCTTTCCACTTTTCAGCGGTTGCCCTTTTACCAGCCGGCTGCTGGGCCTTCACATCCACATGTGTCAATCACAGAGGTAGATGATCAACAGCCAGTGTAGGGGTGACATGTGGTTAGCATGTCGAGTCCCCCAGCCGTTATAGCTGGTTCCTCAACCTGGAGCCGCTACTTATTGTAGCTACCCAATTGCCTCACGATGCTGGGTGGGCACCGGTCCCATACTGGCCGAAATACCATGAGAAAATTTCTTCCCCCATGGAGACTCGAACCAGCGCAAGTCCCGTAGCTCTGCGCCAAGGCTTCCTACCTTAACCGCTCGGCTACGGCGCGGGACTGAAGTAAATATTAATAAACTAAATATATGGTCACACATAAAATACATTATACAATGGAAATGGACAGCCAATGACAAACCAGGGAAATTTTGAGGATGTGGCTGAATTCGAATGCCTAGGAACAATAATTAGATATGGGAGTGAGATGCACAAATAAATTAAACATAGGCTCAATTCTGGAAATGTATGTTATTATGCATTACAGGGACTCTTGGCGTTCCAACTCCTTTCAAAACACGTTAAACTGAAAATATATAAAAGTGTTATTCTACCAGTTATATTATATGGATGCGAAACATGGACTCTTACTTTAAGGGAGGAAAGGAGATTACAAATATTTGAGAATAAAGTTCTTAGGAAAAAATTTGGACCAAACAGAGATGATCAGACACGTGAATGGAGAAGACTACATAACAATGAACTACATGGTGTTTATAGGAAGCCAGATATAATGAGAACAGCTAAGTCTCATAGACAGTGATGGGCAGGGCATGTGGCACTAATGGGAAATGAAATAAGTGCATTAAAGCTTCTTGTAGAAAGACCAGAGGAAAAACGCCCAGTTGGAAGACCAAAAAAAAAAAAAAAAAAAATGAAAAGTGATGGGAGTATAACATTAACCATGATTTGAGGGAAGTATATTATACAGGGAATAATTGGAAAACATTAGCTCAGGATAGGGATGTAGCTTATGTCCGCGTGGCCTTTAACCTACGGATTCGATAGTGCCAGAGAGTTAATTATATCTGTAGACACAGGGTATAGGATCTATGTTACGTATATTCTGGGAACCATTTTTTGACAGATAACATGCACTATCCTTACAAACAAACACATTTATAACTCGGGATGTACTGAGTCCAACTTCTTCTCAGTGTGCACAAGGCTTCACAAATATATTTGATTCATTTAGTTAATATTTCAATTTAACAACTTATTCCCTGTGGCCATAATATATATACATAAATTCCACAGTTAATAACCGAGAAAAATAATTCTTTGAAAAACCGCCGAAGGAAATAGGAAGCGCCTTCTCAGGAAACGGAAAGCAGAATTCCTATTTCCTGTCACATAAAGTTTAATTCTTGTAGACGTCCTTTATTAATTGCTATTTTTAATGTATATAATATTATATGTAATTATTTCTCTAATGGAAGAAAAATCCAAACAGACAACGTGGGTCTAGAATTTCGTCCCAAAATTAGGACCGGATAACTCAGTTTGAACGCGTCTTTCTCTGTGTATAGTTTTCGATAAAGCAGCATGAAGTTTGATCGGAGGGGTACAATACAATATACGTCACCAGTACATTTCTACTACAGGATACGCATTTTGATAGACACATCACTGAACTGATTTGTATTGTATCTGTAGTCAGTGCGGCAATGTTTATGTTAGCATACTGACGCCCTGAGAGTACATAACCCGACCCCTGTACTAGCATCTTAAAGATGCTTTACAATTTTAGCTTCGAAATATGTATTTTTAATGTTTGTATTCCATATAATCACATAGGCCTACGTTATATAAATATAACGATAAAATATGCAATAAGATAAATTATTTTTGTAAAGATTAAGGCTATGAAGCCATACATAGATTAAATTGTTAATTAAATGTATGAGAAGTTAATGGGATGCTGAGGTTAATAGGTTACTAGGCCACTTTGGACACAAACGAGGTGTCCAGGTATATGGGTCCGTAGTGAGATGCCTTGCTGCTGACTGAACCACACGTTACACTGAGCAACAAAAAATAAACTTTTTTTTGTCTCAGAAAGAAAAATGTGATTCTCATAGTATTTTTTATCCTGAATTCAAATATGATATCGGTTTTTCTCCATCACGCAAGGTTTCCGAGAGACAGGAATTTATAATTTCAAACACTTTAATATTTTCTACATTCGTAACTACACAATATTCGAACATTCGGAGTCACCTAGAAAGTAAGAAATGACGATTTTCTGCTATATTTCGACTGTGGAGCATCCCTCTTGATGGTCCAACAATAATCGGCCAGCATATTAGGATTCCATTTGCCTTGATATCTCTTTTCCATAGCTGAAATCTCCTGAGTTAGCTCATTTGGTTTTATTTTACAATGGACAAATAGACGAATAAACGTTTATTAAAAAATAATTATTTAAATCCATTATTTGAAATTGAAATAAAAAACTGTGGGTGATGGAGAAATTCCGAATACATATTTGAAAACACGATAACTGCATTAAGTAAAACTATTGGTACTCATGAGACAAAAATCATGTTGATCAGTGTTATGGCTATAAACTCTCAATAAAGTAATATTTCATAATTACAGTCTTAGTTTTCTTCGTGATTTAATATAATAATTAGCGATAACTTTTGAAATTTCTAACATTACAGGGACATTAGTATAATAATCATTCTAAAGATGGAACAACATAATTTTGTGTACAACATAAATAAATGTCCTCTTCTGGATAAGAAAATAAATGAAGATATATGAAAGGAACTAAATATTTTCAAACTTACAGACCGAATAATTAAATATAGGAACGCCTGGAAAGAACATGTTTATAGAATTTCAGGAGAGAGATTTCCAAAATTATTGGTGAATTATAAACCACACGAAGGAGAAATGTTGGAAGCCCACACAAAAGATGGTCTGAACAATTTTAACAACTCTAGCTTTCATGAAACCGGAACGAGCCAACAGCGTTAATCCCTGAATGATGATGATGACATAAATATATGTTGTCGGGAATTAATTGTGGTTACAATTAGGAAAATAATAAATACAACAAAAACAAATAATGGTGTAAATATTTTAGTTTGCTATTTAGGACAAAAAATGTCTATTTACTACAGATCTATTGCACCTATGAAATCGTCTACATCAAATGGGAGATTCTTAAATTTGTTTAACTTTAAATTTAAAAAAAGAACAATAATAATAATCATCATCATCTTCATGGTAGGCCGTCGGTCTGTTCCGCTCTCAAGATTTCATCTACCCATCGTCTTCTAGGACGTCCAACATCTCTATAGCCTTGAGGTTGGTACAACAGTGCTTGTTTTGTTAGCCTAGAAGAGTCCATTCTTAACATATGTTAATGCCATTTTATTCCTCTCAGAGATACGAATAATACTTGGGTGAGGTACCAACCCGTCTGCAAAACTCCTTTCAAGGAGGACCAGGTGATTTGTGATCGAGGTTTTCTTCCTCTAGCGCAGGTTTCTTCTTCTTCTTCTTCTTCTTCCTTTCGTGTGATAGACCTAGTGGTCTGTTACGGTCTCAATCCAACGTTTGAAGGGTCTGCCCAAAGATATCTCGCCTGGTGGCTGTTAATTTAAGATTTGACGTGATATTCTTGTTCTGCTCATTCTTCGTACGTGAGACGTCCAGTTGTTTCTGTATTTTTGTACATATTCCTCGACTGATTCTGTTTGTAGTAGTAGGACTTTATTAGACAAAAAGTAAGATATTTACAATATTATTTACAAATATGGGTCGCACGGGCAGTAAGCCGTACGTGCTGTTGACAGTCCGTTACAATAAAGTAATAATTGGTACTAGTGTAAAGAAAAATAAACAAAAACAGCAATAACATTACAATTACATAAAGAAAACACAATAATATTACAATTAAGTAATAACACAATAGCAATAACATTACAATTACATAAAGAAAACACAATAATAATATTACAATTAAATAATAACACAATAGCATTATACACTAAAAACATTAACCTTACAATTACATAAAGAAAACACAATAATATTACAATTAGATAATAACACAATAGCATTATACACTAAAAAAACATTAACATTACAATTACATAAAGAAAACACATTAATATTACAATTAAATAATAACACAACAGCATTATACACTAATTATATATGGTTAAAGAGACCGCTCTTCCCTTTTGCTGGTTTTCTCTTCCGTCTTCTTTGCCGCTGAGATCATATTGTTCTTCCTACGCCTCTGAAGTCGTTGGAAATTCCCGCATTCGAACTATATAGTTCGCTTCCCTTCACCTCTTAACAGGCGGGAAACTAGCAAAAGCCAGATTTCCCTGACCTGGTCGTCCCTTTCATTAGGTGCTGAGCCCCCTCCACCACGTCAAGGTCCAGTTCGTGGGGGGATAATAATAATAGTAATAATAATAGTAATAATAATAGTAATAATAATAGTAATAATAATAGTAATAATAATAGTAATAATAATAGTAATAATAATAATAGTAATAATAATAATAGTAATAATAATAATAGTAATAATAATAATAGTAATAATAATAATAGTAATAATAATAGTAATAATAATAATAGTAATAATAATAGTAATAATAATAGTAATAATAATAATAGTAATAATAATAATAGTAATAATAATAATAATAGTAATAATAATAATAATAGTAATAATAATAATAGTAATAATAATAATAGTAATAATAATAATAGTAATAATAATAATAGTAATAATAATAATAGTAATAATAATAATAATAATAATAATAATAATAATAATAATAATAATAATAATAATAATAATAATAAAGCTTTATATTAGCTGGCAGAATTGAGGCATAAGGCCTTCTCGTCCACTCAACCAGCGTATAGTAAAATTACATAAAAAATACATATTTATTACAATTTATTACAATTACATGTCTATTACAATTGATACGTATGTTCAAACGAGTCAGGACAACCCTAACTAGTGCTGCTACGGCCAAACGACGAATTCCATGTTGTGTACTGTCCATTGTTAAAAATAATAGCAACGTTGGTTAGATCCATAGAGGTCAATGGATTTGAATGTGGCATAATAACAAGTACTTTAAAAATAAAATATTATTAACACCAATTAGGTTGTTTTTAAATATTTAAAACAATAAATGTTGTACCTCTTGCGGCAGTCGTCCTCAACAAATTAAATATTTTTAAAATAATCAGCTAGGCAATTTTTAAAGATGTTCTATTAGGCACTGTTACCCAACGAGACAGATACCCAGAGAGATTTCAATCCTTCTCTAGCTGCCAAAATCAACAATTTCAAATGCAGTTATAAAATGGAAGCGTGATCGTACCATCACGAGTAAACAACGATCCTACAAGCTGTGTTTTAACTCCGAAAGGAATCGTCGATCTTTGTACAGGGCGATGCATATAAATCAATCAGCCATGTTAAGTTAGCACCGTGATTGCTAGTCATGAGTTGGTGGAATTGCGATAGCTGCACACAACCCAAACATTTCATCCGTGAATACCAAGTATCGACTGCAATGGTGACGTCATTCAACAGTTTATATTAAATGGCAATCTAAATCCCAATAGTATTTTACAATGCGAGATTGGGAAGTGTTTTTTACAGAAGCGAGAAAATCATTAAAAACTGAGCAACAGAGAGGTTTTTAATTTCCGAGATTCTGTGAAACACTTCATTTATCCATTCAATAATTTCAACAACATGACTTCTATCCTCAAATATACATATGCGTCATAGGCTTTATTTTTCAATGTCCGTTTTCTAAACCAGTTTATTGCCATGTGCAAATATTATGAAAATCGCTGATCCAAACAGACTGCAGAACGATAGTTAGTTGTATGCATACCTAGCACAGTGTAAACAAATTGTTACGTAATAGTATATTACAATTCGGGATTGAGGAATGGTTCTTACAGAAGCGAGGCCATGATTAAAACCGAGCGATAGCTAGGTTTTAATTTCCGAAATTCTGTAAAACACTTCACAAACGTGCGTTGTGTATTATTTTTTGCACGATGGTGTTTTCAAAATAAAAAATAATAGTAAAATAATATCTTTTTTGGAAATATTTGCGTTCATTATAAACAACTGACTGGCGTCATCAGTGTGGCCAATGTTTATACGGTAAATACCAAAAATAGTTTAGTTGAGACTACAGCAGGCCGTGACACCAACCATGTATAAAATTGCGGCAAGTACGAATTTATTGTTTTATATTGTTTTAAATTAAGTTCAGTTCATTTAAAGTGCAGTGATTTATTTCGCATAATGTATATTAACACTGCTTTTTGGATGTATTTTGAATATACATTGTACGTAGTATACATAAAGGGCAGTGGTTTTACTTTCCCCGCCTTGTAGATAATTTGTAATATTACAGTATAGTTATTTCTTCTTCTTCTTCCTTCCAAGTATTAGGCCAAGGCCTGTTACGATGCTATAGAAAATTTTCCCTCCAGCGTTTTGATCCTTCCGGGAAATTCTCGTATAAGACTTGAAAGCATAATAATAGTCCCTTCGATCGGTTGCTGGCCAAAGGAAGGCAAGACCAGTGATGGGGCTGCCATCGTATAGCCTCTGGTCAGGCTTTTCTGAAGAAGAAAAGAAAATAAAGGAAAGAAGAAATGGAAGAAAGGAAAGACTTCCTAGCCCTCGGATGCCCTAATAGCATTGGAGTCGAAAAAAACAAGAGTTAACCAAGAGAGGTTAGATAGTAAAGTTAAAAGAGTGCAAAACACAAGTAAGTGGAAGAAATGTTTTGCTCAGCTTGGGCACCTTGTGGTCGCCATCCACATATCCCCTAGATGAGGACCCCTGAGGGAGTATAGTTATTTAGTTATTTATATGTTGGCAACCCCGAATTTTGAGAAATTTAATCATGGTCGCTATTGTTGTAAGTACGAGAGAACGCACTATCGTACAAAAAAGTTCATGAAGATATTCAGAATGCTTCTACTGTAGGCGTATTAACTAGCATGAGAATGGTTAACGTCATGAAGCAGGTCCAGAGTCCCGATCTCGTTTTAATCGAACACCTTTGAGATGGATTAGAATGTAAACTTAACTCCAAACCCCTATGACCCTCGTCATTACCTTCTCTGATTATAACTGTGGAAAAAACATCGTCACCTACATGATATTTTTTACACGCTTTATATTAGCTTGACATGTATATGTAACGGAATCTTTCAACACGATTTTCACCTACTTAAAAACATTGGATCGACTTGAAACTTTGTAAAGGACCAATGACAATACAGTAAATTCATAAATAATATATAATATGTTACGACTGTTTTAGTCCATCGTTGTAAGAAATTAATATTATATCCTCTTGTAGCTCAGTTGGTAGAGTGGTGGACTGTAGTGGTATATAATTTCAGTAATCCATAGGTCGCTGGTTCAAATCCGGCCCGGAGGATTTTTTTAGAAGAGTATTACTTTTAGCGCATACTACAATAGTATTGAATTTAAAGATATTTACATTTTATTCATATTCTGTAAAATATTAACGACAATTTTGTATACTTGCCACATTGTATTTTATCCAAAAAATATGAGAAGGGTACGATTAACTGTAACTATTTATCTATATTAAAATATTCAAAAATATTATAATAATGTTAGATAATAATAATTTTAAAAAAATATATATAATTATATCCGTGCCTAGGCACTAAAAATATCGTAAGCAATTAAATTTTAATGGGATTCCGGTTTATGACAATCAATTAAACTAAAAATTGAAATAATAAATAATAGTTTAAAAAACTAAAACAACACGCTTTATTAGAAAACCGAACTAAAAAATGAAAAATAATTTTAATTTCCAACACGCTTGGGATAAAATTAAAGTGGTCAGCAAAAAAATCATCTCCCAATACATGTAGAATAAAACTAGAGTTATCTACAAAAAAAATAATTTTACCATCAAAAGCGTGGGGTGCTTTTTATGGTTTTTACGTTTTCTTCTTAGAGACTTTACTTTTACCAATATGTGTTTATTATCAGATATATTAATTGATATAGAACACCCCACGCTTTTAATGGTAAAATTATATTTTCGTAGATAACTCTAGTTTTATTTTATTTGTTGAAGATGATTTTTTTGTTGACCACTTTAATTTTATCCCAAGCGTGTTGGAAATTAAAATTATTTTTCATTTTTTAGTTCGGTTTTCTAATAAAGCGATTGTTTTAGTTTTTTTAACTATTATTTATTCTTTTAGAGTTAAAATGTGGAACTATTACTTGTTAAAGCTCAGTATTCGGAATGTGTCAGTTGTTGGTGACTGTCCCTATACTTTTGATGATATGTATATAAATAAAGAAGCGTCATTGCTATAAAGTAAACATTCTCTTTAATTTGCTTATTTGTTATAGGAGCTACTAGAGAGCAGTGGAAACAAGTTCCCGCTACCTCTCGTAACAGAGAATATATATATATATATATATATATATATATATATATATATATAAAATGAAAAATAAATGTTTGTACTAGATTTGCTTGGGTAGCGTAATCGGTAGCGCACTGAAGTATCAATCATAGGTCCGGGTTCAAATCCGCGACCAAGCATTTATTTTCCTTTTCATATATATATATATATATATATAGTAAAAATATAAGTTATGTATTTAAGAAAAATATATAAAATCATATGAATAAAGAAACCGGAAAAATGAATGGTTAAACTCGGAAGGACGATCTAATGAAATATCTAAACAAATGAAAATTCTCCTGACGAAAATCAATCTTTTAATATTTCTATAATATACAAGCTTCTGGAAAATGTATCTAGTTCGTCCTTTATCGAAATAGCATATACGGTACCCAGAACACCTGAAGATTACAGTAGCCCTCACTCCTTCCATGGTGCCTTTTAATTTAATTGGTCAATTTCGCTGATTTTTTGAGACTATCTTGCTCGGTATATTTTAATAGAACTTTGTATAGACTGAGTTTTGATTGTAGAACATCAAACACTGTGGTCGCTAAACCGATTTTTAGAATTTTTGTTTCAGACAAACATTTTCACATAATGGTCCGAATTTGCAGTTAAACGAACTCCATAGGCTATTGTTTTTTAAATTAATTGCTATATGTCAAGTTTGGTTTGGATGAAACAAAGTTTTCTGGCACTACAGCGTTAACGGATACAAATCACATTTAATTAATACATATGTATGTATATATATAGTCAACCGTTGTGGTCTCGAGGTAGCGTGCTGCCTTGTCACGCAGCGGGCCCGGGTTCGATCCCCGGTGAGGTTTTCTCGGGGGTTTTCTTCACCTATAAGACAAATACCAGGAAAACTTTAAGGCCCAAACTGTCCCCGAAATCATATGGCCACCATCATCATACTTATTATCATCATCATCATCACATCCTTCACAGGTGTGGAAAACAACAGGAAGCTACCACACCTACAATTCCCTAGTAAATCTGCAAGCATAGCATGAAAATGCTATGATTGCAGCTTTACTAGGGAAGGACCTGCCTTCGGGCAGAATTACTATGGATGGATATATATATATATATATATATATATATATATATATATATACATATATATATATGTATATATACACACACACACACACACATAGTGCTACTTCTGAAGATTGCCTACAGAGAGCAGTACATAGATTGTCACATATAACCCAAAATTATAATTTACAAATTTCGGTGAGTAAGACAAAAACTGTGGCATTTCAAGGGAAAATATCGATACGAACTAAAATAGTTATTAAAAACAATATAATAGAACAAGTTAATAACTTTACTTATCTTGGCTGCAACCTTTCCTACGACATATGTAAAGACATAGACACAAAATTGGTCAAATTCCAAAAACTTAAAGGAATAATAAAAAACAGTCTTCTCCGAAAAGTACGCCCAGATACAATTCTAAAATTTTATAAAACAATGGCTCTTCCAACTCAATTTTTAGTTCTGAAACCTGGACTCTTACTACAGGTAAATTAAATAGGATAGTAGCTGCAGAAATGAAGTTATTAAGACCTTTAGCGGGTTATACACTTTATTACCACATGCGTAATGAAGATGTCCGCAAAGCTCTCAACACACCAGCAATAACTGAAACCATTCAAATATACCAAAATAATTGTCATGAACACCGTCTTAGAATGCCAAACAATATACTACCTCTGCAGCTATTGAACTACAGACCCATAGGGCGAAGACACCCAGGAAGACCTAAGAAGAGATGGAGGGATCAATTTCTATCCTGAAGCGGAACAGTCCAATTCTTAATCCATGCCATAAATTATGATTATATATATATATATATATATATATATAATTATATATAGTTCAATGATATGGTCTCGAGGTAGCGCGCTGCCTTGTCACGCAGCCCGAGTTCGATTCCCGGTCGGGACAAGCCTCCTGACTGAGGTTTTTTCCCGGGGTTTTTCCTCACCTATAAGATAAATATCAGGTAGCTTTAAGGCCTAAAAGATCCCCGAACATCATCATTACCATAATCATCCTTCACAGGTATGGAAAGCAACAAGAAGCTATCACACCTATAATTCCCTAGTAAAGCTGCAAAGCATAGCATGAAAATGGTGATTGCAGTGAAAGAACTTCTCTAGGGCAGAACACACACACACACACACTCACACACACACATATATATATATATATATATATATATATATATATATATATATATATATATAAATGGTCATGGTCATTTTAAGTGTCTACTAGACAGGATCGGTGAAGATTTGTAAAAAAATTTAAAAAATATTTTATGAAAACCACCTATAGCTTCATTCATTCGGAATTTGCTAGTAGTGCAATGATATGTAAAACACCAAAATAAATGTGATACTAAACGTAAGTAATGCATCAGGGTGGGTGGCACTCAATTTTTATTTTATACAGTTAATAATCATAATCCTCTACGGCGTTGCCTCAGTGGAGCGGGTTCGATTCCCGGTCGGGACAAGTTTCTTGAGTGATGTTTTGTTGTTTCTTTTTTTTCTCATTTGTAAGACAAATGTCAGGAAACTTTAAGATCCAAATACTCCCTGTACACATCTTCTCGAAATAGTACAGAAATAGTTTTTTTGTCTAATGCCACTAGGTTGTCTTTTATAACATTTCTGGCTTTCTCCCCTAGCATTAGCAGAATTGTAATCAATTTCTTAGGTTTGGGCACCTGGAAAGCGGATGTACGTTACCCCGATGATATTATGGTGATAAGTTATAATGAAGCGCCAGAAGAGTTCTCAACCTAAACATAACCTAATTCCAGATCATGGGCAACCACGGGAATAATTCCCTTTAAGGAAAAATTCCTATTGATTGACCGAGAATCGAACCCGTGACCTCACGAACAGTAGTCAGGAACGCTTACCACTAGCCCATGAGGTTGGTCAGTAAATCAATTATTCATTATATATATATAACGAATATAAATGGATTTTTGGAAACTTTCTGCCAGAATTGCTAGCAGAAATGCAGTAAAAAGCAAGGTTATGAGAGAAAGGAAGAAAATCTAAAATTAATTGTTAGGATTCCTAAAATGTAAAAAAATAAAATTGTCTGCACGCATAAGAAGGTTGTCTGAAAGGAAATTCCACAAAAGTTACTGTATAAATTTCACATGGCAGCAGGAGAAGGGGAAGACAGAACAAAATGGATTGATAGAAGTACAGGTGTCATGAGAGAGTAGGGATTGAGAGACGGAACGACAGGGAAAATTGGCCAAAGCAGTATAATTTTAATGGGCACAAAATTATGTTGTCAACATTGAAAAACCTGCTAAATTGATCTTTATATAGGCTATGTATATAATTCTTCTGTTCGTTGTGTGTCACTGAACTCCTCCTAAACGACTGGGCCGATTTTGATTAACTTTTTTGTGTATGTTTGAGTGGATCCCTGGATGGTTTAGATTCACAATTGAACCCTCTAAAACCATTAGGTGTAGGAGTTCACTTTAAGTGAAAATTTAAAAATCGCTCTAGCGGTCACAATCTTCGATGTTTCACAACAAAGCTCAGTATATTATATTAAAATAAATGGAGGTAGGTATTACCCAGAAATGAGCAAAATCCGACAATTAGAAGTGGAGGTTTACCTGAAATTGGAAATTAAAAACTGACTAGCAACTGTCATGTTTGATTTTTCTCAGCGTATATCATACAATTTAATTAACCTTTACTTACTCACTTACTCACTGGCACTATCGAACCCGTAGGTTCATGGCCGCGCGGACATACGCTCTCCATATATCCCTATCCTGAGCTAATTCTTTCCAATCATTCCCTATATAATCCACTTCCCTCAAATCATAGTTAATGTTATTCTCCCACCTCATTCTTGGTCTACCAACTGGGCGTTTTCCCTCTGGCTTTCCTACAAGAAGCTTTAGTATTCCATTTTATTTAGACGTAACAATGCATGCCGGGAATTAACTAGTATAGTCTATAATAAAATTAAGGCTAAGTTGAAGATAATAAAAACAGTTTAATGTATCATTTAACCTAAAATAGATTTTTGGTGCAATTTATCGATATGGTTTATTTATATTTAGAGGTAAGTTAGCTCTTCGGAGAGCAAACCATTTCCTAAAGCAAAACACAAAATATATGTTCACTATTTTAGGTTCACTTAAAAAAAAGTGTATAACACTTATATAACGTAGAAAATTATACTACGCTTGTGTCCATTGTGGTTTAATGCACAGAAACAAGTTTGGCCACTTATTTATACGATTATTAACTAACTCAATATCACTATCGAACCCGTAGGTTCATCGCCGCGCGTACATAAGTTCCCCATACATCACTGTCCTTAATTAATATTTTCCAGTCGTTCCTGTATAATTTGCGTTCCTCGATTCATGGTTATTGTTATTCTCCCATCTCATTCTTGGCCTGTCTATTGGGCACTTTCCCTCTGGTTTACCTAAAATAAGTTTCCATACCCCTATTTCATTCCCCATCCGTGCGACATGGCCTGTCCATCGCAGTCTACGAGATTTAACTGTTCTTATTATATCTGGTGTCATATAAAGATTATATAGCTCACTGTTAAGAAGTCTTCTCCATTCGCCTGTCTTTTCTTCTATTATTAACTAACTCACTGGCACTATCGAACGGTAGGTTCATGGCCGCGCGGACATAAGCTCTCCATAAATCCCTATCCCGAGCTAGTCTTTTCCAATCATACTCTATATAATCTATTTCCCTCAAATCATAGTTAATGTTATTATCCCACCTCATTCTTGGTCTACCAACTGGGCGTTTCCCCTCTAGTTTTCCTACAAGAAGCTTCCATGCATCTCTTTCATTCCCCATTCGTGCCACATGTCCTGCCCATCGCAGTCTACGAGACTTAACTGGTCTTATTATATCTGGCTTCCTATAAAGATCATGTAGTTCACTGTTATGTAGTCTTCTCCATTCACTTGTCTGTTCATCTCTGTTTGGTCCAAAAATTTTCCTAAGAATTTTATTCTCAAACACTCGTAATCTCCTTTCCTCCCTTAAAGTTAGAGTCCATGTTTCGCATCCATATAATATAACTGGTAGAACAATAGTTTTATATATTTTCAGTTTAACGTTTTTTGAAAGCGGTTGGGACATCAAAAGTCTCTGTAATGCATAATAGCACGCATTTACAGAATTGAGCCCATGTTTAATTTCTTTGTGCTATTCATTCCTATTTGTGATTATTGTTCCTAGGTATTTGAATTCAGCCACTTCATCAAAGTTCCCCTTATTTGTTATTAGCTGTCCATTTCCATTATATAATGTAGGCCTATTTATATGTGTGACCATACATTTAGTTTTATTGACACTTACTTCCAGTCCCAATTTCTTAGTGTTACTCAATAGTGTGTGCGTGTTGGCCTATAGTAGGCCTATGTCTTCGCTATCGCCCGATAGTACTACATCATCAGCATAACAGCTTATTAATTACCATTGAGTTGTAGGCCTTATTCATCCGCTAAAGATTTGATGGCGTGCTGTTAAGGTTATAAAATTATACTTGAGATCTCTGTCGCTCTTAACTATAATTCGGTTAAAAAGTCCATGTATTAGTCGGGACGACTGAGTTTTGAGGTGCAATTGTTTAATTTAATATCTTCTAAAGCTTTGTTTGGCGGCTCCGTGTCGCAAGCGATTACACTCTCGCCTATCACCTCTGGGCTGCTCTGAAATCTCGGTCACTCCATGTGGGTTTCGTGGTGGAAGAAACAGAGCTTGGGCAGGTTTTTCTCAGGGTTTCTTCCGTTTTCCTCTGTCACAACTTCATCCCATCATACTCATCTCATCCTTTTCGTTTCAGTTCGTTCATCCGTCCCTGTAATGGTGCGTCAGGCATGGTCGGCAAGCACCCTTGACACTCACCTCTATATAAGAGGTTCATCTCATCTCATCCCTCAACCCGACGCTGAGTTGTACACGTGTTGAGGATATTTTATTTTATATAGCTATGTTTGAGATATATTGACTTAGGGTTTCATGGCCGGAGTTACTATGATCTTGCAGAAGATTTCCGGGCTGTCTCTGGCGAAACGTTGGGGAACTACAAGCCTCAAGACCACGGCCATCAGCCCGGAAATCTTCTGCAACATCATCATATGTTTGAGATGTTCAATATATAATTTCTACCTGGTAAGTCAGTCGTCCTCATCTAAGTTATTAAACATCAAGTTATTCTAATATGGAGGCCTTTCGAAAACAATGTTTCATCTTCTGCGTTTTAACTGGAACTGATGGTGTTATATAGGTTGTATAACGGATTTATGTCTGCGGTTATGTTTTCTTTGAGTAGGTCTTTATCCCTTGCTTCTTTTAGAATCTCTGTCTTGAAGAATGTTGTTGTTATACTCTCTGTGTAGTATTGACATAGAGTTACCGATTTTTTTCAAATCGATGATCTGTTTTTAGTATATGTTTGGCAAAACTTGATTTTTCTTCATTAGTAATAACAATTTTTAAATGTTCCAAATATCGTGTTAAAAGTTTCTTATTGTTTTGCCTATGTAGAATTTTTCACAACTATTGCATTTTAGTTTATAGTCGCCTTTATTTTCGTACTTATTTGTTGTTTCTGTTTTGTTAGAAATTGTGTTGTTGAGTTTATTATTAGTTTTAAAGGCGATTTTATTTGAATTTCAAAAGTGTTGATAGCAGTGTTTGTTGTAACAAAAGTGTTAAGTCCAAAATTGTACTTTTTGTAAAAAAAATCCTCGGTATGATAACTGTATGGCATAACATCCTTTACACAGCAAACACAGGTGGTTTTATACGTACTGATTTATTCAAATGATCAAAAATTGAGCATGATCTCTTTGACATAGGCCTACTGCTTATCATAGGTAATGTCACGGGTGATTTCTAAATCATCTATAAATTCACGAGTAACGGAGTGACGAGTGAATTTATCTGGAGGATTTGGAAATCAAGAGTGGCATTTGTTAGGACTTTTTAACGTATAAAATTAAGCTTTTTACTCAAAAATCATTATTTATAGTTTCCGGTATTTTAAAATATTTATATATTTAATGCATTTTGAAAACAAATCAGAAATATGTCTCATTTATTTATCCACTGCAACTTAATCATATCATTTATTGCCAAATATGATCCCAATATTGTAAGAATGCACCTTAATGGAGAAAAAATAAATCCCAACAAACTATATATTATAACCAACATTATAGGTAATTGTCCACCATTGTGGTTTCGAGGTAGCGTGCTGCCTTGTCACGCAGCGGGCTCGGGTTCGATTCCCGGTCGGGACAGGCTCCTCGGTGAGGTTTCTTTCGGGATTTTTCCTAATCTGTAAGACAAATGTAAGGAAGCTTGGGGCCCAATGGTCCCCGAAAATCATCCGGCCACCATCATCATCCTTACCATTATTATCATCATCCTTCACAGGTGTGGAAAACAACGGGATGCTACCACACATATAATTCCCTAATAAAGCTGCAAAGCATAGCATGAAAATGCTATGATTGCAGTGAAAGACCTGCCCTCGGGCAGAATTACTATGGATGGATGGATAGATTATTAATTTATTTTTTTAGCAAACAACTCAGTAAAATCATTATTTAAAAACAATTATTGAACACACAATTATCAAATGTGTAATTCGAAGGAATCTGTTCATTATTTGCTATATTCAATGTATTTGTTGGAGAGTCATTCACTGCAATAATAATGCTCTGACCTGTTCAGAATATTGAAAAGGAGGAGCTTTATGCATCACAATAGCAGGAGCTAGTAAAGAGAGTTCGATAAAGAGCGAGGTGAAACACGACTGTGATTGGTTGTAAAACAAAATTCATTGAAACGTGGTCATTGACTCCCATTTGGGACATAAGTTAAAATAGTCAGGTCTAAATAGTCAATAGTGTTTTTAAATTGTCATTTACTTTGTTGTGTATTTAATTATGTTTTATTAACTCTTCATTAATAATATTTGATGCAAGTAATGCTAACATTCCGTTGAGATAAAGTCACAAAGTAGCAGGTGCCGTCATCCTCAGTTTGGTTAAAATAAAACATTTAAGAACTATAGGCCTTTCGGAAACCGGCTTCCATCTTCAACAGGAGGATCTAATACTAACTGTTGTTGTCGTTGTTTTGCGACACTTTTGACATCAGCGGCCTTCCAGTGTCGTCAGTAGCTACTGATGCCAAAAGCGTCCCAAAACAACAGTTAGTAGCACATATATTTCTGCTGATGATGGAAGCCAGTTTCCGAAAGGCCTACAGTGTTATAATTTTTTTTTAAATTTAAACCTCGTTGAAGACGACGCAAGCTGCCAGGTATATATTTTATTATATTTTACTTTGTCTTCGTTATTAAACCTACAATTCTATGGTGCGTGGTATAAAGGGTTTAAGTAAAAAACCCACACTTTTCAAGACAAGCAAAATAAATCTCTAAAATAAATATGTTCGTCTACATATTCTGTCTCTTATATTATTTATTTTCTTATATCCCAAAATACAGACTATCTAGACTAACATACTTTTTTAGAGATCATCTTGGAGTTTATTTTGCTTGTCCTGAAAAGTTTGTTTTTTGACTTAATATCAATATTAAAAAAATTCATATCAAATTCCGTTGAGGGCAATATTCGTAAGATAAAAATAAAAAAAATGTATCTGTTGACAGATGCCGTCGTCCTCAACCTCGTTAAAACAATGTTTTTAAAATATTATTTTGAAGCCTTTCGGTAATTAAATTCCATCATCAGCAGGATGAGTATGCGTTACTAGTTTTTGTACTTAAGTCGGTGTAGACGTTGATGGTCTTTGGTGCGTCGTCAATACTCATCCTGCTGCTGATGCAAGTTAACTTCCGAAAGGCCTCCAATTAATAATATTTAAAATACATTATTTTAACAAAGTTGATGCCATTAATTCGCGCGCACCATAGAATTAGTAAAGTTACTTTAACAACAATAGTATATATATATATATATATATATATATATATAACATAAGAAAAATAAATGCCTGGACGGGATTTGAACCCAGACCTCTGGATTGATATTCCAGTGCGCTACCACTTACGCTACCAGGCAACTCTAGTACAAACACTTGTCTTATATATATATAGAATAGAATAGAATAGATTTATTTAGCCTGGTGGAGTTAAGGCCATGTGGCCTTCTCTTCCACTCACCAGAACAAGCATTTGTTACATATGAATACAAAAAAAAATACAATAATAGTCATATAAAACAGGACAAACATATGTTACACATGAATACAAAAAAAATTTCAATCGTAGTCATATTAGACAGGACAAACATGTTACATATGAATACAAAAAATAGTTACAATAATAGTCATTGAACAATTAATTATCTGTCATATTGAATAATAATGAAATTAATGTCTAATAATAGAATGAAACTAAATACAATTAAAATTAAATTAATGATACAATGAATAAAAAAAGGGAATAACAGCTCGAATCTACTATGCATAAAAAGAAGAGAAAAAAAAATACACTACAATGAATTAATCTACGCTTTTTATACAAGGCATTAGGTAAATATATTAACAAATCCTAAGTCTATTTTTATTAAATAATGCAAAAACGCATTATTAATTCTTAAAAAGTAGTATTAGTGAGTTGTTTCTGTTAGTGATTTTATTTTCAATTTATTTCTGAAAGATGGTAAAGTTTGGCAGTCTCTGACATAGGGTGGAAGTGAATTCCATGTTCTAGCAAGAGAAACTGTAAAAGATTTCGAATAATAGGTAGTATGATGAGGAGGGATATATAGGGACACTGTGCTCAAGGGATCGGGTATCTAAGTTATGTGTATCAGAGAGTTTAGTGAAGCGGTGTGATAAATAATAAGGTAAAGATGTGTGTAATATGTTATAGAGTAGGCATAGGGAATGGATGGTTCTACGATCTTGAAGACGAAGCCATGACAATTGTTCCAGGGATGTGTTTGGGATGTGAACGTGATCAAATCTACGTATACCACAAATAAAACGTATGCAAGAATTGTGAACACGTTGAAGTCTTTGGGTAAGAACAGTATTTAGGTCAGTAAAAAGAGTATCACAATAATCAAAATGGGGCATTGCGAGTGTTTCTACTAGCATTTTTCTTAGAGAAAACGGTAAACAATTTCTTATACGATTTAATGAGTGTATTATTGAGAAGATAGTTTTGCAAATGTTATTTATTTGTTTATTCCAAATTAAATGTTTATCCATAAACACTCCTAGATTTTTTACTGTCTCACTATAAGGGATCTGAACCCCATTAAGTGACACATGTAATACTGCATTTGTGTTAATTGGGGATAATAGTCTCTGATGGCCCATAATGATTGCTTGTGTCTTTCTAGGATTTAATTCAAGTCCATATTTCTCTGTCCACGCCGTTAGCGAGTCAAGGTCCTCATTAATTTTGGTTACGCCGCATCATTTAAAGAATATTTGTCTGAGTGAAGGTAGATCTGCATGTCGTCCGCAAATAAATGATGTTTGCAATGTTTTAGGGAGTCAGATATGTCGTTTATATAGATTGTAAAAAGCAATGGGCCGAGCACCGAGCCCTGTGGAACTCCAGCTTTACGGTAGGTCCAAGAAGAGCGTAATGTAGAATTTCCTACAACATATTGCTGGCGCTCACGAAGGTAGGAGTTGAACCATTGCGTGACACTGTCAGAAAGTGAGAGGTTTTTTAGTTTAAGCAACAATAAGTCCAAGTCTACCGTGTCAAATGCTTTACTAAAGTCAAGTAGTGTAAGAATAGTAAGTTTTCGATTATCAGATGCTTCGCGTATGTCTTCACATATATTTAGTAGAGCAGTATTTGTATTGTGTCCTGTCCTAAAGCCTGATTGGTATTGATCTAAAAGTGCGTGTTCAGTTAGGTAGTCAGTCAGTTGTTTTGTGGACTAATCGTTCCAAGCTTTTGAAAGGGTAGGTAAAATACTAATGGGTCGAAAATCGTTAGGAGTTAAGGGAGTTTTTACTTTCGGGAGTGGGCGTACAATTGCTTGCTTCCATAATGTGGGATATATAGAGGTTTGTAGTGAAGAGTTGAAAACATGAGTTATGGTAGGTAGTATAACGTCGATTATTTTGTTAAGTAGAGTGATATTTATACGGTCAGTACCTTCTGCTTTTGTTTTTTATTCGTTTGAGAGCTTTCTTTATGTCATTTTCTGTAAGATATGAAAAATGGAAATGTTCTCTGTCTGGTGGATTTGTCAATAGTAGTTCACTTATTGTATGTGTTGTGTCTTTAGGAGTAAAGAATGTGCTTGTAAAATGGTTATTAAGTGTGTTCAGAGAAACAGGTAGTTTTTCTACCTGTGTGTGTTTCCTACCTACACCCATTTTATTCAGATTTTTCCAAATATCTGGGTTATTGTTATTAGGTTCAGTAAGGCTGTATAGATGTCTAAGTTTGGCGTTTCTGATAGTTTTGTGTAGTCTTGTTTCGTAACCGTTTATAGTGATTAAGATTTATATCAGTTTTGTCAACTCTATATTTCCGATATGCTGCGTCTCTTTCAGTCATCAAGTCACGAATGTTAGCAGACATCCAGGGAGCAGGGTGTCGTTTCACTAGTTTAGTTTTCAGTGGAGCGTGTCTGTCATATAGTTGTAATATAAGGTTATTTAATGCCTCAACTTTTTCGTCAACAGAATGCAACGCCCATATAGTATGCCAGGGTAATTTTATAGCGTCTTCAAGTAGAGCTGCATTGTTTATATGTTTTAGGTCTCTATATGTGATAGTCTTACGAGCTAGTTTATACATATATCCTGTATTATTACGAGAAGTAGCGGGAACTCGGTCTCCACTGCCATCTAGTAGCTCCTATAACAAGTAAGCAAATTAAAGAGAATATTTTTACTTTATAGCAGTGACGCTTATTTATTTCGATGTTATAATTAAATGTTAGACGACATTGAGCAATGCAAGCTTAATATGACATGATAAGAAAAATAAATGCCTGGACGGAACTTGAACCCGAACCTCTGGATTATACAGTGGGCTACCACTTACGCTACCAGGAAAATCTAGTACAAACATATATATTTCTTATATAGGTCCACCGCTGTGGTCTCGAGGTAGCGTGCTGCCATATCAGGCAACGAGCCCTGGCTCGATTCCCGGTCTTGGTAGTTTTTCTGGGTGAGGTTTTTATCGGTGTTTTTCCTCACCTGTAAGACAAATGTCAGGAAAACGTTAAGGCCCAAACGGTCCCCGAAATCATATGGCCATCATCATCACCATCCTTATCATCATCATCATCCTTCACCAGTGTGGAAAGCAACGGGAAGCTACCACACCTTCAATTCCTAGTAAAGCTGCAAACATATCATGAAAATGCTATGATTGCAGTGAAGGACCTGCCTTCGGGCAGAATTACTATGGATGGATATATATAATTCTCTACTATTACGAGAAGTGTGTTTCATCGTAATGTAGGTCATATTTTCCCAGTCTTCTTGCTGTCTTAGGTTGTATAAACGCAATATTTAAAATGAGTTATAAATTAAAAAGAATAATGTATTGAGGTTAATAAACCTTTAGTAACTCCTCTATTGTAATATAATTATGATTAAAAACTCTAGAATAATAATAATAATAATAATATAATAATAATAATAATAATAATAGCTTTATTTTACATGGCAGAGTTAAGGTCTTAAGGCCTTGTCTACCACTCAACCAGGTTTAAAAAAATACAAAATATAGTCTTACATCTAAATTACAATATACATAAACGATTACATGTTATGAATACAATACAATTAATATTGTAATGTATTTTGATTTACTCTAAATTTAACGAATTAAATATATATTATGTACAAGATATATATAAAAAACGAGGAAAAGATTATTAATGACATAGTATAAAATTAAATAAATAGAAAAAAATTAATTATTAGACAACAGGTAACTGTATAAGCGTGACTTAAAGGTGCCAAGTACCTTGTAGGTCCGTCTCCTCAACTTAAGTTGTTTTAAAAGTCTGTAGGCCTTTCGGGACTAGTCCCATCATCAGCAGAATGCATTAGGCCCTTACTTGTGATTCTTGTTGAAGCACTGACTTGGTTGTGAATATTTTGTATAGAGGATTGTGTGAACTCATTAAGTATCAGGTTGTTGTCGGTTTCTCTTGGGATTACGATTTCCTCCAGTATATTTATCCTCGTTGGAATGTTTTCTTTATGAAATATTGTGAGGATGTCCAGTTTGAATTATATATTTTGTGTAACTTGATTTTCCTCCATTATAAACGAAATCTCAAATATTTTCTTTGAATGTAATGTTGAAGTTTCTGTTAGTTTTTTCCAATGTAGAATTTATTACAGTCTGTACATGTTAATTTGTATACGCTTTTATTGTTGAAATCATTTTTTTCTTCGATATTATTATTTATTAAACTGTGTAATTTATTATCTGTTCTGTATGCTATATTTATATTCCTATCAAGCTTTTTTAGTGTGTTGACTAATTTTAATGTTTCTTTACCAATGTATGTGAGAGTTATCCATTTCTTGTTTTTTCGTTGGATTCTTTTTCAAGTTTGGTTATGCTGGCAATGTTATTTATTATTTATTTATTGTAACCGTTAATTTTACTAGTATCAACTCCTCTATTGTAAACAAACCTAGAAATAGATTCTTAATTTCGTCAATAAATGTGATTTTGATAACTCAGGTGATGTTAAAAATCTGGAAGTAAATAAAGAAACAGGCATTTTGAAGAAAGTGAATTGATTGAAGACACAAGTGTAAAAAATGCACATAAAATTAATAATGGAAGGTTATAATTCTTAGAATTGGATTTATGAAGTATAATGATATGTTACAATAACACAGAGTATGTGCTGGATTACCTCCACATGACCTTGCTGAGTGGAACGACCTTGAATGCTATTGAATGACCTTGAAGATACAGTCAATGGATGAAGCAATACTGTATTACGAATGTTGGCGTAACATTAGGCTTTGCAATGGTATAAGCGATACAG